>OW388142.1:15438930-16638930 GCA_936450015.1 Meganola albula | reverse complement strand
TTGTCGTTTGTCGCGACTTGGACGGAAGAAGCTAGCAACAGGGACAGTTGGAAGGCTATGGGGGAGGCTTTTGCCCAGCCGTGGGATACTACGAGCCAATAAAAAAAAATAAGCTATGGAATACCAACGAGCGGAGTCTCCTACCACAAGCATAACCTGCTTAAAAGGAGACTCCAAACACATTAAATATTTGAAATTTTTGCAACATAAATAAACTTTTGTATTTGAAAAAATTAATATTATCTTCTATTTGTATAACAAGGTGAACCGAAAATAGCTGTTATAGCATGCCTCAAATTCTTAGTTATTTAAGCCTTAAGCATTAGTATTGCCACGTTTAAATCTTTATAAATCAATTAGGAAAAAAAATGAAATACCCCTACAAAATAAAATATTACTTTTAAATTGTCATTGATATTTGTCACATCTTTTATTAGGTCAAAGAGAGTTCAGAAAACCAACTATTAGATATGGTTGCGCGACGCGAAATTTTTGCAAAAAATTTAGTAAGTAGGTACATCAGAAATTAAATCAAAATATAATGCAAATTAATAACCTGAAAAATATGTGGTTTCAAGTATATACAATACTTGAAACCAGATATTTTTCAGGTCAGCCTTTCCAATTCAGGTTGTATAGGTACATGGAGCCACTCCAGCAAATGTATTGTTCATTAAGCAGTAACAACGGCTTGAAGCTGCCCTTCCTGTATTAAACAGTCCGTGTTTCCGAACTCTATCTAACTCTATAGAGTTTAATTAAACATAGCTGTCACACGTAGGCACCACGCACTCCTGCTTCTACCTACATAACAGGAGTGAGTTATGCTTAGTCGCCAGAATTATTCCACCTGTGAAGGGTTTGCATATTCAAAATAAATTAAACCGATAGTGGTTTAATTTATTTAATTACCTCAACCCTTTTTTGGTTGTTGTTGCAGTTGGGTTGAAGTGGTCCAAGTCATCCCCATTAATTTAATAATGTCTAATTTTTTGTTTAGAGATTTAATTTGCTGTTGGACTTTAGTTATTGCACGAACACGAGCTCTATGTAAATACATATGTCTAATTGCAAATGTTGTAGTAATAAAAAATCCTGTAACGCAACATTAAAATTACAACACAGATGAGCTATTTCTACATACAGTTTCAGCAATACTTACCTATTCCGCTGTTTATCAATCAATGCAACGGCAAAATATAAGCAGTGAATGACATTCATTCTAAGCAGTACACACCTACCCTCTTTGTATTGGTACAACGAATGCCCATTTTTTATTCGGCTTTGTGTGCTTAATACTTTTAACGTATACTGTATATCTGTTTTTTGCTTAATCATTGTTTTTATAGTTTTGAAAATCATCCTGTTTATTTTATAAATGCGAAAGTTTGTGAGTATGTATGGCTGTTTGTACCTCTTTCCCGGGAAAACGGATGAACTGATTTGAATGAAATTTTTAATATACTTAGTTTATTATGAGCAATGTTTCCTTGGAACATACCTGCCGTGTATTACTCAGACAGAGTCGCAGATGGAGGTTAGACGATTATAACAATCTCAACACTGATCTAAATTAGGAAACTAACTAACTAATGCCTAATCTGAACTAATGCGCAACTTTTCGACGATCTAATAGCAATACTGATTCTCTGCCCGAGATACAAACCAGCCTTCTGGTCTCATGTGTTGTCAACTAAGCGTTTTGACAACTCCTTGAAAAGTGAACGTGCTTCTGGGCCCCACGGACCACGAGTCTCAACACCAAACGGCTGAAACACGTAATTTTACTGCAAGGTTTGTGTATTTGCGCTGCTTAGCACTCTCAGCCGATGCGGCAGCAGCACCTGCTTAACCCACAGTACTTGAAAGATGGGACTACTCGAAGGTGTCGATGTCGCATCTCACACCGATTATTAATTTGTAGCTTTCAATTACCTCAAATTTTTATAAAGATAACAAATTTTATAATATTGTTTTTAAATAGAAATGTATAATTTTACCTACTTTATTTAATGTACCACAACTATGTAATTTAAAATACATACCTGCCTAGTAATAACTGGTAATTAGATACCTAGTTGCTGACTGTAAATACCATACAATATAATTGTTATGTATTAATACCACACAATTAAAATATTCACCTACTAGCTTTTTATTTTTATAAAAAGTAGCCTATGTATTAATCCATACAATAAATTGCATCTAATTCCGACCAGTATTTTTTGCGTAAGAGCAATCAAATACATTCAAACATCCAGACATTCTTACAAACTTTCACGTTTATTATATGAATAGGTTACATCTTTAAAAAGGTCTACAAAAACATTGAAAAGGTACAGAAATAAAAAGATGAATAAACCTAAAATTTTCCAATACGCAAAGTCGTACTCATAATAGGTACTTTTACTTATTTAGATACTTGTGGTAACATTTTTTGCTAATACATTAACAAGTACGAGTAAAACATTTTGATTCCTTTTGTACAATTTTCGTTTGAACGTTATATGAGAATTTAATAATAAGCTGAAATACTTGGAACATTTCTGCTACCAGCTTACATGTCGGTTATCTATAATGTACCTACTTGTACGTTGCGGTGACACCTGCTTCCTAATTGAGTTCGGAACTGTACCTATACATATACTTATGTCGTTTATTACCGCCTCTCCCCAAGTGTGAAGCGCGTTCAAACTTGCTGCAACATAATGTTTTGCTAATTGCAATTAATCAATAGACGTAGCCCACTGGATTGGTAAGCTGAAGTGGCAGTGGGCTGGTCATATGTGTCGCAGAACTGACAATCGCTAGGGTAAACGAGTTCTCGAGTGGAGACCACGAATTGACAAACGTAGCGTAGGTCACCCTAAGACTAGGTGGAGTGACGATCTCAGCAGGGCGGCCGGCGAGAACTGGATGAGAAAAGCCGCGGATCGTGCTCAGTGGCTTACTATAGGAGATGTCCAGCAGTGGATTAGAATAGGCTGATGATGATGAGATGGCTATTTGTAATACCTTTGGTTGTATCTTTAAAGAAACCGACAAATGCGCATTATTCGTATAGTTCCATACAATAGTAAAATTGATTATATTGATTATACACTCACATCGAAAATTATAATTTATGGTTTTTCACTGGTATTGAGATACAGGCCGCTGACAGGCAAATGGACTGGGAACTGAAATGAGATCCGTGAATAAAATGGGCAAAAGTGTTTTGTAGCACCTTGTAGTGTATTCAACATTAGAGAAAATCTTTTTGGAATATAAAAATACTTAGTATAAAAAAAAAATTCGGAAGTGGATAACAGGATCGGAAGATGAAAATGCCTATGATGCGAAGAGAGAGAGTAAGCACGTGCGCCAAAGGGGCCGTTTAAGATGAAAAGGTGCCTGCGGAGGAGACATCCAGCTCAGGAACTTTGGAACATTAGTAGGAAGTGTCTATCAGTGCCTACTGTAGGCACTGATAGACACTTCCTACGGTAGAAAGTAGAAATCGGTGGTCGAGTGGTTCATGTTTGCTTAAAAACTGCAAGGGTTTGATTCCCGGGTCGAGCAAAAAGGCTTCTCTAATATAAGTACATAGTACCTACCTAATCTAAGTAGCAGTTCGTAGTTTGGAATTTTGCATATTTGCCCGATAAACAGCAAAAGCTCGCCTTCTATTAGGTACGTTTGGGACCTAAAAATCACCTCTGCCTACACCTTCGGGTAATACAGGCAAGAACTGTGTTTTTGTATTGTTGGAATGAGGAGTAAAATAGGAGTACCTAAGTACTTTACGGTACCTAAATTAACTAAAACAGGAAGACGAAATTATGTAAGAAGCATTAACCCTATTTTTTTTATTTTTCTCATTAACTTTTTATTATTTATATATTTTCTATACTGACTTGTTTGAGCGAAATGTGAAAAAAATATTGGGGGTAACAGCTTCATTTTATGGTCTATATTTGAGAAATTCGAGATGACGCAATATAAGTTTATTGATGCAATATTCGTCTTTTTGCTTAACCCAATACTTGATAGAATGCCAAAAGCAATATATAAGCTATATATAAAGCTATATATAAACCACTATAGGTACGGTCTCGGCCATAAGTCCTGTAGCAATTTTACAAATTTATCGCGTCAAAACCAGTCGCAGTTACGACCTTTCTCTATAACAAACATTTTGCACACATACTAAACGCATAGTATGTACAGTGCAATTGAATATGATAATTAAAGTGCTAATAGACTTATATGACCGCCAGTTGTGCCTAGCTACTTTATACAATATAGTGTAGAGTAAGACATGTCTTGAAAAAGAGTTTGTAAGAGTAGCCTCTTTTTGTTCTGGGGCAGTACAATATACCACTTCAAAAGAGACGAGACATACTGAACATCGGTGTTACATTGACGTGTTGAAGTAAAGAAAGGCTTCAACCTTGTATCTCACTTCAACCCTGCACACTGCTGGGCACGGGAACTTGTGAGATAGTTGAGAGAGTTTTGGCTTTAATCCATACCGACTGGCCAAGTGCGTGTTGTTGGATGTCACATGTCCTCGAATGATCACTTCTTAGACATGCCGGTTTCCTCGCGATGTTTTCCTTCACCGATATTCGCACATATGTGTGGGCATGACCAGAGATCGAACCCGCGACCTTATATTTATAAGGCGAGGTCCGTGCCGCTGCGCCACCGCTGCTGCGTGTTAAGTAAATAAATTACACAGATACCAATTTTATTACTTACTTACTTACTTACGGTAGCAAGTGTTATCTAAAATCTACTTCATAGTAATATTACAAAGAGAATTACATTTTTGTTTATAATGAATAAACTCTAAAAACGACTGAAAGATTTACAAAAGAACGATCTTATCATTGACTGACGCCAACTTGAAGGTACGATACTGCGACGAGATTATATTGCACTTGAAACGAAGCGAGAGTGACGGCTAGTTTTGATAAAGAGTGCCAAAAATAGTTTTTTTGGAGCAACCCACTACCACAAACCACTGCTTCTCTACTAAGTCAGAAGCGACGGCGGCGGGCGTGATGACTATGAGGCTCTGGATTTGAACCAAGCCAAGTATTAGGCAACCTAAACCGTATCGGTTACATTACGAATTTAATAAGAAAGATAATCGGAGTTAGAAAGTTAGATTTTCTACTTCTCTCCAATCAAACTGGAGACAACATGAAAAAAAGAGAGATTAAAAATGTTCTTACTAAAATGAAACAAGCACCACGGGTGCCAACGGATGTAACCAATTCAAGCTGAACAAATGAAGGCGTATTGGAAAGAGGAAAGAAAAAGAAGGCTAATAGAAACGATTCCAAACCGGAGAGGAAGTATGATGTGCCATCTTATACGATATGACACCTTTATAAAAAACATCATTTAAGGAATGATAGAAGGAAAGCGTAGAAGAGGAAAGCCAAGGATAAGCTATATACAACAAATAAAGGAAAAAGTTGGTGTCATGTCGTATAGGCAGGTCAAAGAAGCTGCTCTAGACCGAGCCAAATGAAAACAAATCCATCAACTGTAAGGGTAAACCCTTGTCAGTACAGTTGATTAAGTTGTTAACCTTAAATTAAAAGAGAAAATTCAAGCTGGTTCTAATAGTAATTATGGTAAAATTCTCTGGAAATTAGCAAAGGTTGCAACAAGAGCAGTAAAATATAATAATACTCGTATACTACCAAAAGTAGGTGCTAGTATTAATTTTACTTCCTTGTAGGTACTTTATCAAAGGCAAATGTTGGTGAGGATGGATGGATGTTTCATCCTCTTTCACGGCCAAACGAATTCAGATGGAATTTAACATAAAATCGGAGTGCTTTCGGTATATGACTACATTCCAGTCAATAGTCATAGCCCAATGCCAAAGACAATTATTTGAATAAGAATCGTATCTTATTCCGAATCTCTTTAATTTAGTACAATTACCCACTCCGCAGTCGAAACACGTTACTTTTTGTTTTGAACGTGACTCATTCTTTTTAACTTTCGACATGTGTGGCAGTACGTCTCGATTGCATTACAGATAAGCACGAGTAAGTGTTGCTCGAGCAGTTGGTAGCACCTTTACTGGAATCGCTACTTAGTTTTAATACCAAGTAATTTTTAACTTGGATACATAACGTTATTTATTTACAATTTCATATAGGAGGCAAAATAAGCGGCAAAATCGATCATATTATTATTTTAAATTCAAGTTGTTCAAGAAGGTCGCATGACTTAAACCGGCGCGGTGGCGCTACATGTTAACAGGCATTAATCGGCACGCCGGTTGGCAAAATCGAATTTAATGTGTTGACAAATGTTCTGAAAAAGTCGCTCAACTTCAAATAAATACTGCCAACCCGAATGGGCTTTAACCGAATTTGCCAGCCCGATCATAATGTTTAGCGCCCTTAACAAATCTTTTGAAGAAATGAATAAATGAGGCGTGCTAAAATATTGACTGAGTATTAGATAAAAGCAATCGACTAGATGAATACAATATGCTATAGAATCTATAGAATCCAGTTAACAGTTTGAAAACGGAGTAAACCTTCAGTCAAGAAGCTATTGAAGGTCACTCTCCTGAAAGTATTTTGCTCACTTGAATGCGCATTGAGCGAAGAGCACTTGTATGCAACTGCACATAGCTATTACTCATATTACTCGTAGGTACCTACATAATATAAATGTTTCTGACACAATGTGTGAGTTAAATCAACGTTCCCTGCACTACACAGTACACACTAACGAATATTTATGTACAAAACAAGATGCAAGACGTTTTGTTGCACTTTGTTAACACTGTTTTTGTAGTTAAATTGATTGTATGTTTGCTTTAACTTCTAGCCATAGCTACAATAATTTTCTTCTAAAACTAGTGGGATCGAGAACCTCCGTAATAAATAGAGGTCGATAATAACTAAGTATTTCATAAATTTACAAATCTGTCTATCACAGATTTATGCTGTTTTTTTTTTTAAATATAAACATCCGAATGCATCCTCCTCCATTACGAAGTCCGTTAAAAACGCAGTAAACTTTTAACGTAACTATAATTACTATGTAAGTATAAGTAGGTTAATAATTTTATTACACTTTGGAATTTAATACAGCGGCTCCGTTTAAAGAAGCGACCATAAAAAACATATATTTTCGGTATTATGCAACAGTCATTACTATCGATTAGAACAGACCGGCATGTGTAGCAAACAAGTTTTGTACTTACTTTCATTTCTGGTTAATGATCAGATCTTGGCATCTTGGGTTTCATCTATCCATGTAGAAGCACGTTAGGAGCACGTTAGTACCCACCATGGAAGAAAGTAACCACTTGCGTTTTTTTTATTATGGTACCCAATATGTTGTTTTTTAAATTTTGTGTGAATGGGATTTGGTCGATTTTTTTTTGTCGAATGCCCACGGCGATGTAATAATTCACACATATTTGTGTGAATTATTACATCGCCGCTACTCAATATCGGTGAAGTAAAACGTCGGTGAAGGAAACCGGCATGTCTAAGAACTAATCATTCGAGGACATGTGACATCCACCAATCCGCACTTGGTCAGCATGTGTGGATTAAGGCTTAAACTCTCTCAACTCATAAGATATTTTAGAGAAGACCCGTGTCCAGCAGTGGGACACTAAAAAGGGTTGACGTGATCAGTGAGTATACTAAGACTGAATTTTAAAGAAAACCGAGGTAAAATGTAACATTCATTTTTATTTAAAGACATTTTTTGGTAAAAGGTAGTTTTCTAACAACGCAATGAGCGGTGAAAGATCCTGTATCTATTCAACCGTGTCCGTTTGGCGCCTACCCATTCCATTTGACTAAGGAGTAACGTAACAAACAGGGGGTAAACTATGGGGAAATCTGTGGGGTAAACTCATAAAGACCGCGCGGCCTTGAGGCATCCCTAACACAGCGGAACTTGAATCGTTGCGTTGGCTTGAAAATGTCGTTCCAGCGTGGTTCCAATATTGTAGTCTCACAGTAGGTAAATTGAAAGCCGGATAAAAGTTGTATGAAGGTAAAACCACGTACTTAAGTAATACATAATAAGAATACTAAGACGCTAATATAATAAATTGCTGGTTTCATCCGCTTTAACCGGACCGTCACTTTTTATGATCAAAAGAGATAAAAACATTCCCTAACAAAGCATCAACCTCTAGGGAAGTCAACAGCGAACCATAAGAATGTCACTATATTATGTCAATAGGTAATGGTTGAGCCACCAAATTGTAATAGAAATAATAAAAATGTTTATCTGTATTTGGAGAGGTGGGTAACCTTGTAAGGTCAAACAAAGGTCAATGAAATGCTCTCGCTTCATCCAACCTCAGTCTAATCTACTAAACGACCAAGCTATCCCTTTAATAGTTGCACCATAAATTCTTAAAAAAATGCTCTTGAGCGCTCTCTCATTCTGACGTCACCGGTGAATGGTCGACATTGCCAATAGGGCATGGCGTACGGACGATTACATTCGGCCACATACTGTGATAATATCAAGATAATCCTAATTTAACGTTTATACGACTTACTAAAACTGTGCGCGACAGCATTAGAATGTACCGTTAGCAATACAAAGACTTTTATGGCATTATTTAGCGCTTTAGAACTCTTCAGGATACAGATGGTCAGAGCTAAAAAACGTATGCGTCAGGTGGTATTTATTTAATTATTAATTTTTAGGATACAAAAGCTTTATTATATTATAATAATAATATAATACAATTATAGTAAAACATTTTTTCTTGAAAATTAATACTCAAAATTTAAAATCGAATTACCACCGACGCTTAATTTTTTTAGCTAAAAACCTGTATCACTTCTACTTAGGTAGGTACTTAATAACCACACAATTTTATTTGTTGAATATATTGTTATGTACTAAATTAATTCGAATTAAATAAATCGTTACTGGTTCAAAAGTGATCGCAATCCAGCGCGGAAATACGGTAAGTGTGACGGGCGCTTTCGGGGCGGTCAGTGGCGGGTTTTAAATTTTATTTGTATTGCATTATAAAAATTAAATAAGTCTTCCTTTAAATTGTTAATATTTATATTATAGCATAGATTACATTACCCTTACATTAGTCCATTTTTATGAGTTAATTTAAAACGTCTCTTTTTTCTCCCGTTTTACCTAGAGGGAAGTGGACAATATATCTTTCCAACTCCTTCTAATATTCTTTTTGAACTTAGATAATAATATTCTTCTTTCTAATATTCTTTCTGATTCAATTGGTGCTGGATTTAAGATAGTTTAGGTGTCCCTGGACTTGGCCGGGTTCAAATCCCGAGTCTTTTCATGGCGCTGCTGTCCATCCTGGCTTACATGAGTAGTAATAGCGGGATTGCGGTGGTGGGTTAATATTATAATATTTTATCTTTATGTGGGTTTATATTATATTACAATTTTATATCTAGCGATCATTGCATTTCATAAAAGACTAAAAAGTGGTTGTGTTAAATATGCTGACTGTACAAATCTCTAGATAGTTTTGTAATGTATGTACCACAGAATTTACGTGACAATTTATGTCATGGATATGACAGGAATCTATACGACACCTAATTTTAACTACCTTGTTTGCTCTCATATAAAATTATTGTGTAACTTCGGGTAATATAACTTTAACTAAGATAGAATTTCAAATAATTCAGTAGTATTAATAGTTATGTGTTCCAAATGCGAGAACAATTAGAAACTCTAGATATTACGAGTAGGCTAGGATTAGGACCTAAACACAACTCACACAGAGCTTAATTTTTTACGGAACTCCCTATTTAATCTACTGTTAACAGATTTAAATCGTTAATGTAGTGAGTAATAGAGTTATAAATACAATAGAAGAGGTAACTATCTACTTACATTCATACTTATTTACCTAATACCTATTACTAACCGTTATTTATCTGTTTATTACGTACACACTGATACACACTCCTACTAGAAAAGAAATCCAGTACAGATTGTAAGACTTGCTTTCAAAGGTTCTTTTTCATGTATTCATTCAGCGCATTCTCACTCACGCCGCCGTTTCATACGACCTCGTTTCAGTACGTTTCGAAGTTTAAAAAATAAAAACTGTAGCAAACGGTGGCAATGTGGAGCTATGTTGAATTATTTATTATCACACAGAAACCGGCAGATGTCACCGGCCTTTGTGGGCAGGGTGCAGGTGACGATGTTGTCTGGTTAGCCGACATGACATCCGGCTAAACGCGAGCTCGGCCCACACTTTTCAGATACTGAATTATAAATAAAAGCACTTCTAAATGCATAAGCAATGAACCCACAAGTCTATAAATAAATAATACGTATTTAAACTAAAGAATTTTACGTATAAAAAATATAAAACTCCGAATAATTAAATCCTCTAAAAAAACGCCACCGCATCATGATGTGATCCCTGAGTGAGACTTTGATTTAAAATTAGTAAATACAAAAAGAATTTCAAATTACGAATCGATCGATCCAAGAAGCTATCAGCAACGTGAACACGTGAACAACTGAAACTAGCAGTTCTAGGAGTACACGAGACCTCGAAGCTAAATATGCGCACACTTGACGTCGAATTGCGGGAAAATCAAGCCCGATACAATCTACGAATCGATCAGGCCGAAGTTGTAGATATATTGTTGAAACCTAACAAAGACCCATGTTACTTACATCAGCTTTTAAACATAAAAATCGCATTACAATCGGCTCATTCGTTTGAGTCACAATGACAATGCTACAAACGTAAGCCCAGACCCGCTTAACTTTAAAAAATATACGTTTGTAGTAAAATCGTGCAAGATGTAGCCTTTTATTATATTCTATTTGTAAAGGTATAGCATGTACGCTATGTATGTATTCTGTACATGCTCTAGCTATTGTCCACTATTCTGAGCCGCCTCCGCCATTGTAAGATGAAAGGGATAACTTTCCTTTCTTACTCTTTCAATAACCTTTTGATTAAATTTTGTACGGTATCCAAGACTGTAAGCTATCTCGAGACATGGGCAGGTCACAGAATTATGACCTTTTATACCCAAAACCTCTCACTGCATACCACTGCTATTCTGACTTATTTATACTAATATTAAAAAGCTAAAGAATTTGTTTGAGCAGCGGCGCAGCGGTACGGGCCTCGCCTTAGAAACATATCTGCATGTCTTAGAAATAATTATTCAAGGACATCTGACATCCACCAACCCGCACTGTGTGGATTAAGGTCTAAACTCTCTACTCGGTAAGATAGTTGAGAGGAGTCCTGTGCCCAGTTGTGGGACACTAAAAAAGGGTTAAAGTAAATTTTTTTTAAACGCTTATCTCAGGGACTACTACTAAAATCTAATTTTAAGTTATTGGGTATATTAAAATTAAATTTTATTATTTTTGTGTAATTATTATTATTCTTACGTTGTTATTACGTAGTGGTAACAAACCCGAAACACAGGTTCCACCTAGTTCGGGTGAAAATGTAAATATTAGCTCAATTTAACTGTTTTCGATTATTTTATATATGTAAAATGACGACTTGCATTGAACAAATGTTATTATTTATTTACTACTAGTCCGATTTAAACAATTCTTTGACTGTTATATAGTCAATTTTTACCGCCGCTCACCGCTGGGCACGATATAAAATAAAGGTTACGCAGGCGAAGTCACAGCCGGAAAGCTAGTTGACTATAATATAATTGTGAATTTGACAACCCATAAAGACTACAGGTACAAAGTATCAATAGAATAACATATGAGGTGACTGGTAATTACAGTAAAATACATCCACACTGCAACCATTGTCCTTCCCACTGCAGGGGACGTGTCTTCTCTCAACTATCTTACGACATGATAGAAGCTGGTCAAATGCGGGTTGGTTGATGTCACTTGTTCTCGTATAATAAGTTCATAAACTGCGCAGAGACGATGAAAAAATTCACACTTTACACTCCATTAATGTAATCTCAACTACACGGCTCACTATAAAATGGTGAATTTAATGTATACTAATATTATAAAGCTGAAATGTTTGTTTGTTTGGAGGAAGGCTATAGGCTACTTTTTATCCCACTGCTGGGCATGATATATAGTTCA
This sequence comes from Meganola albula, assembly GCA_936450015.1. Classification (NCBI taxonomy): domain Eukaryota; kingdom Metazoa; phylum Arthropoda; class Insecta; order Lepidoptera; family Nolidae; genus Meganola; species Meganola albula. The sequence goes on along the minus strand of OW388142.1, from coordinate 16,626,828 downwards.
CGCGGACGTAGCCATGGCGGAAAACTAGTTAGAATAGAGTAACATGTAAATTTTTCTTTTTGGGAGAGTTGTTTGTATCATGAGCTACCACTACCACATGTGAAAGCACTTCATTCCCAATTACCACTCACCCTATAGGTATATTATTATTGTATATTTGTATCCGATTTACAATTGAGTAATTCTCTGTTGCATAATTCAGTCGCAGTAAAGCAATAGATTTGCTAATTCTATTCAAATCGCATGCTTAGACAACTAGGTATTGAACCATTACAAGCTTGCATTATCTAAATCATTTTACTCCCAATTGTTGCTAACTAGAAATAAGACGTTATTTCATAGCGAGTGCAGACATTAGGTGCATTTCTTAACACAATATGCGACAGCTAACATTTCAGAAACATAATAAGGCTTAGCACGCACTGCGATTAAACGCAAGCGGTTTAGGAATAACTGAAAATGCAAAACCGCGTATCTACACGCACTGCGGCTGGCATTTTGATTAAAATTAATTTCAGCACCACTATGAATTCCTGGCGAGCAGTATGCAATATGGCTTGGGTGTTGAAATTAAAAAAGAAATAATTAGATAACGTAAAAAACGATGTAGCCATAGGTACTGGGTTCATCCACCAACCGATTTGTTAGGGTACTTTGGCAATATATTATTACAACGTTTCCTGCCGATAAGTTTCCTGGTTACTACAGAATTTTGATTGGTACTTCTGATAAATTAGGAAGACCACAGCTAGTGTCCACAATTTGAACGCACTTAATTTCGACCAGCCATAATCTTCGCAAATAACGTCTATCCTCCGCGCTCGCATAGTTACTGAAAAAAAAACCACAGGGCTGTTACAAAAAATCGATCGTTTCCAAACTGTGATCAAAACGTACCAATTTGTGTTTTTAAAATCTGTCAATGAAAAAAAGTCGCTAATGCATGCGCTTGTTTAGAAATCGATCGAGGGTTGTTGCGATTTCAGACCTGCGGTAAAACGCAGGCGTTTAATCGCTGTGCGTGCTGAGCCTAAAAGAGATTAGACTAGGATAACTTTTATCGATCCATTAGTTTGTAGCCAGTCACTACAATGATTGGTCAGACTTAGATAGTCTACGTTCAAGTCCCTTTCACTTAAGAATAATTCGATAAAGTGTGTAATTTGATAATTAAAATAAGCACTGGTATAACTCGCGCTAATAAAGAAACGAATCGAAAATGGCGACTTATACTTGTCATGACAGTTTGGACCGTCAGCATAAAAAGGTAATCCGATAGATGATATTTAATAATCTACCTAGACCTTGGTTGTTCTATAAAAAATAAGTAAGATATGCAGGCACCTCTTTAAAAAGCCAACCAATTGCTAATTGGACTAGACTACAGCAGGCTAATGCCTAATACTGAATACATAGTTAAAAAAATAATATTATTTTTTTGTGTGTTGTACCGACGTGTGTAACTAAAGACAGCAATACTAACGTGGGAGTAACGGGGAATGATTAGTTTTTTTTATTAGCGCAAGTTATAACTGTAGGTTTTATTTGTGAGAGCAGCGGTGGCGCTGCGGTATCGGCCTCACCTTTGAAATATAAGCTTGCGGGTTTGATTCCAATCTTGCCTACACATCTTTGTGTAAACTGTACCGTCACCGCTGCTATCGGTGTATAATCCATCGGTAAAAACCGGCATGTCTAAGAACTAATCATTCGAGGGCATGTGACAACCCCCAACCTGCACTTGGCCAGCGTGTGTGGATTAAGGCCTTAATTCTCTCAACTCATATGATAGTTGAGAAAAGGCCCTTGCCCAGCAGTGGGACACTAAAAAGAGTTGAAGTAAAGTGGAGCGAATAACCTGTTAAGATTCACAATATGGGTGTCTGGCAAGGCAATTTATAAAATTATGATGGTCTCGCGTTCACAGGCTCCTATAATTCAGGTAGATCAATTATTAAATGGGTGCAAGGAAGTCATTGCAAACTCAATAAAACAGTTCAATGAAATGTGGAATATTTCTCAAACGCGGCAAAGAAGCGCAAAAGGTTGAACAAAAACTTTCATTTAGTAAAGCGAAGCAGGTTTTTTACTAAATCAAAAGTCTTTTATATCACCTTTAAGTAGTTTACTTAGTAGGATATTGGTTACTTTTAGTAAAAGTAACCAATATCCGGTCTGAAAGAAGCAATCCTGAGATTTATAGAAATTAATGTTTTTGTTATTTATTTATGTTTTTTTGTTCATCTTTTCTTTTTTTTTGCCTCTGGACTCACAGCGTTTACTGAGCAATGTCCATGTTTACTCTATTTTGTCTCTATGTTTTCTTTGTCTTATTTTTTGTTTGTTTGTTTTTTCACTCTTTACTCTTTGTTATTTTTTTTAGCTGTTTTGATTTTTTTTCCTTTGTCCTTTGTTTGCTTTTTGTAGTAGGTACTTACAGTACTTAGTCTTACTTGTGCACTTGTAAATTTCCTGGCGATAAGCAGTGCCAATAGATGTAGGAAATAGGCGCATTAACTGTAAAGTATCAACATTTTGGCTACTTGATAGGCAATTTGCCAACGCGTTGACACAGATCTCATCTAATTGCCATTGACAAGAAAATATTGAATCTATCGGTCAAGAGATATTATATAATTAAGTTAATATAAGAACGTGGGTTACTGACCTTAAAAAAATATTATTTATTAAAAAATCGCAACATTTTAATTTTCTTCTTGGGATATGAACTAGAGAAAAGTTCATACTACATACATACTAGCATAAATGCGGGTGCTTAGTGCGGGTTAGTGGATGTCGCATGTTTTCGTATTTAGTTTTTAGACATGCCGGTTTCCTCACGATGGTTTCCTTCACCGATATTAAGCAGCGGCGATGTTACAATTCACACCAAGATGTGTGGGAATGACTGTGAATCGAGCCCGCAACCTTATAAATCTAAGGCACGGCAAACCCAGTGGACCCGTGGGAGTGCACCTCTTATCTGAATCCCCACACCCGGTCCCCGGGTAGTGCAAATCAGGTGATAATCAGTCAGCTGATATTTATGTTTACTGGTAATTAATCGGTGGTAGGCCTCAGCCGTAGTTAGTGACCACCCGCCAGACAAAGTCGCACGGCTATGGCTTTGCCGTGTTCCAATGCTATGTCCGGTGACACCATTTAAGGGGGTGGGTCGAAATTGTTCCTCCTTTATGGGTTTTAACCATATTAAGACTCATTCCCCTGCCACCTTCTCACCGAAAATCATTCGTCATCACGAGTAAATATTGGGCAGGCACATCTCACCGTAGACTACGTCATTGCTTAACATCAGACACGTTGTAGTCAAGCGAAAGCCTAATTCAGAATTTGTAAAAATGCGCCTTCTGCTACGACCTAAACATACTTCCTCATTTATTTATGTGCAGCCGAAAAGTATCGTTATTGCAAATGTGCGAAAGAGAAGTTGCTCTACACATTGTGTAGCTGCATCCCTCTTCACCAGCTCCAACAATACTGCTTTAAGCTGTTGTGGTGCCCCATCAGGTTATACACGCTCGGCGGCTGTGAGTGCTTGCTACGAACCTATCCTATTAAAGAACAACACCGATGAGATCAGCGAATGTCCTCTCCCTGCGTTTCCGCTCACCTCCGACGTGATCTTTGGTCAATAAAACTGAATTCTTATTGTAGGATACTACAATTTATCATCTATTGTACATGCAGAATAGTCTTTTACATTTTGATTATGATCTAACATAATTATATCCAGTAGCGGTAACCTTAACAATTTCCAATGTAAAGATGCGGTTGAAATGCTAATTTCGTATTAAGAATACCCTTAAGACGGTCCGGATTAACCTATGTATATTACTAACTAAACTTACGTTAAGCCATATCAATATCACGCCCTTTCAACAAAGGGTAATATCATGCAAATCAAGAATAAATTATTTATTATGCAAATATCGTTTTCAACCGATTCATGTTACACTTCCCGAAATATTTACCGCAACCGCAACGCTTTAAACTTCAATGTATGTTATGTATGTAAAATTATTTTTGGTTAATGATTATCTATAGTCGATAGCTTTTAACTTAATTCCCTAATAATGTAAATTTCTAAATAGAAATGCTAGCTAGTAATCCCAAAAAGAAAATTGAAGGTCAGTGGGTAAATAAATTTTAAATTTAGACTTATTTGTCCGTTTATTCAGCTAAAAGTCCTGTCCAACGTCAAAACCTTTGTTTAAGCCACAGACCAGATACATAAAGACACCGTATAGCTGGGGCCCCGCTCGCTTAACCTGTGTCCAATCAAATTTAGCTTAACTTGTGTCCAAGCTAATTTTGATTGTTTCGTTCAAGGACGGGAACGTGAACAGTCGAATCAAAATAAGATCGACGATTGGTGTGGTATCTTCCCTGATACCCTACCGACTTTTTAGTACCTATAAAGTCATAAAATATTTGTAGAAAATAGTTTCTACTCGATTCGGTAGTAGGCATGCATATTACATTAATCTTTCTGTAATGTTTTATTTTTTTTTTCATTTAACTTAATTAAATATTTTATTTTACATGTCATTAGTTTATCGTCACTTCAACCCTTTTTAGTGTCCCACTAAAAACGGCACGGGTATTCTTTCAACTATCTTACGAGTTGAGAGAGTTTAGGCCCTAATCCACAAACGCTGGCCAAGTGCGGTTTGGTGGATGTCGTCGAATAATCAGTTAATTGAGCAGCGGAGATGAAACAATTCACACAAAATGTGTGGGCTCGATTGGGATTCGAAATATATTTCTAAGGCAAGACCCGTACCGCTGCGCCACCGTTGAATAATTAATTACGAAATTCAACATTAAATATTGTATCAAGGTTTTGGACCTATGTTAATAATAACAGTGTAGTACCTACCTTTGTCAAGTTATACAGGTCTTGTATTTAATTAAAGTAAACACGGTCAATGTGAACTTATGATCTCAATATATAACAAAAATATTTCACAGGTAAAAGTAAATGTAATGTCGCGGTCGTTTTGTTTGGTCTCGTTTAAAGAATAATGGATCAACGAAGGCAACGACATTGTACTACGTACTGATAAATAATGATAGATTGTATATAATATAGGTACCTACATGTTGACATTTACATGGTGGAAAAAATCAATAGGCCCTGGAAGGAAACCATTTTACTTTACATAACCTTTTAACCGCCCTATTATACCATATTTCTCATTATTTATTATTTTGACTGGCCTCGTGGCGTAGTGGCTAGTTAGATTCCTACCTAGGACAAATGTTTGTGTGATGAACACGATTATTTGTACTGTGTCGGGGTGTTATTTATCTTTATGTATGTATCAAATTGGCGCAGCGTTACGGGCGTCGCCTTAGAATAATAAGGTCGCGGGTTCGAATCCTGGTCGTTCAAATCTTTGTGTGATTATTTCATTTCCGCTGCTCAATATCGGTGAAGGAAAACATCGTGAGGAAACCGACATGTCTAAGAACTAATCATTCGAGGACATGTAACATCCACCAACCCACACTTGGCCAGCTTGTGCGGATTAAGGCCTAAACTCTCTCAACTCATAAGATACTTGAGAGAGTTGAGAAGACCCGTCCCCATCAGTGGGACACAAAAAAAAGGTAGAAGTGATTATTATCTTTAATCTATTTACGCCACACCGTGACCTGAGACCTGAAGGTTTTTAACGTTATTTGTTCCACCACTGATTAGTAAAATATTGAAAAACAAAAAAACAAGCAATCTGCATGTCTTAAGACTAATATTAAAGGATGAGTCACCTTAGTCCGTGGTTAGTGATCACCCACAATTCTTGCTGTGTTCCGATGCAATGCCTGGGAACACCAGAGGGTCCATCGGTATTGTTGGTCCTTCAATTTTAAACATAAGTCCTTATGTTTCTAAGGAGCCTCATTGTACTGCCACCTTCTCACCGGAAATCATTCCTATTCACAAGTGATTCGGTATAATGGGCAGTCGCTTACCATCGTAGGCTACATCATTGCTTATCATTAGGAAATTTTAGATTAAAAAAAGGACAGTCGCGTCCAAAAACTTGATAAACCATCGCATCGTGGAAAGATAATTCTAGCTAGATAAGCCCAGTATTGGGACGTTTGCCCAGCATGGGTTCTTTATGTTGGGAAATGATGGTAGATAATGAAATTACATATCACGAATAGAAATACCAGTGTTTTACATAATTTACAAACCTACATACTTACATAGTTAATTTGGTAACCCTGACCCATTAGTAAAACCCGTTATGGTATTGTATGAGCGACTTTGTGCTGTAAAAACACATAAATATAACCTAAAACAAAGTGATAATTGCGTTATTTTAAATATTTATGAGTGTATCATTAGGTAAATGGTACCGTTTAGGTACTGACCGCATTTTAATAAAACATTTCCAAATATTTTGTCATAATTTGACCTCAGTGGGTTTGCGGAATAATCTTTAAAATATTCATGGTACTTACTCGTTCAAATTATGGCAGAGTAAACTTGTTAATCTTACCTGCTACGTATTAGAACACTGTATGGGGCACTGTACAACACACAGCTGTATGGGATATTTTTTTCTTTACTCAATTTCATTCTCTATTCGAACTTAATTAAAATGCGTACTCCCAAAACAATCGAAACAAATCGAGATCGTCGATTTGTGTCAGGATAAGTAAGTACATCACCGTCGTTAAGTGCGAGTGGTTTTTGATTCGTTTTATTTTTTATTGACTTTTCGTTATTTTGTGCTATTTGTTATTTCATTTTATTTAGAATTTCTCATTCTAAGTTAGTTACTATGCTAAATAAAGCTCGATCGTGCGCTCGCGCCGATTTCGAGATGACAGGTTTATTGTTTTTAGGGTTCCGTACCTCAAAAGGAAAAAACGGAACCCTTATAGGATCACTTTGTTGTCCGTCTGTCCGTCCGTCTGTCAAGACCCTTTTTCTCAGGAACGCGTGGAGGTATGAAGCTGAAATTTATATCAATTACTCAGGTCTACTGTCCCTTGAAGCTGTGAAAAAATCAAACTTCTAAGCCAACGCAATCAAAAGATACAGCCGTTTATGCCGCAAATTTTCGACACTTGCAAGGGAATCAAAACCTACAGGGTGCTTCCCGTGAACTCAGAATCTTGAAATTTGGTACGAAGCAACGTCTTATAGCATAGATAAAGGAAAAATTACGAAAACCATAAATTTTTAGTTACATCACATAATATATATTTTTTTAATAATTTTAAACTTACTACCCATTTCCTCATAAACGCGTAGAGGTATTAAATTGAAATTCATACCAAATACTCAAGTCTATAATACCTTTAAGCTGTAAAAAAATCAAACTTCTATGTCAACGCAATCAAAAGAAACAGCAATTTAAGCTGCATATTTTGAAACTCGCAAGTACTCGCAAGGGAATCAAAACCTAAAGGGTACTTCCAGTCGACCTAGAATCTTGAAATTTGGCATGAAGCAACGTTTTATAGCACACATAAAGGAAAAATTCCGAAAACCTTAAATTTTTAGTTACATTACAAAATATATATTTATAATATAATATACAAAATATAATAAAAATACCATAGTTATGACTCGATTGTCGTAATGAACGAACTTTGTAAACCTTGCAGGTTTGTACGGAACCCTCGGTGCGCGAGTCCGACTCGCACTTGACCGGTTTTTTTTATTCGGTTTAACAAAACCGACTTAAACTTAATCTATCCTGAACTCGATGCTATCAATAGTAAACTAAAGGTATCTACGTGCACAGCAGCCTGTGTTTATATAAACTATCGTGCATGCAAGAGGAGGGTGTGTGAACCCCAGATCAACCCTTCTTCCAGAAGGAGGGACGGTGGACGTAGAAATAGCAGTAAAGTGTCAGGATGGTCTTCTATATTAACTTACCCACTTATTTATGCCAAATCAGTGAGTAGTTACACTGCTAAGCCTTACCTACCTAATGTTAGATTACCCAGATTTCCCTACCTACCCAATATTAAACTATTATGGGTTCCTAGGGGATTCAGTAAGTTAAACTATGATAAAAGGTGGATTAGCCGCGCACACGACCGCTCTACTTGCGTCTCGTAAGTTGATCTATTGATTCGTCAGCGGACGTCTAACTCGCACGGGGTCCAGCGATATATTAATTTAAATGGTAACAGTTAATACAGACAAAGAACATACATATTCATAAAACTATACATTAAAACATTCATTCAGTCGAACAGCTCTGCGATGTCACCTGTCATACTTGACAGTTGACATTGATCCGGTCCAAACTCACTATGACCGACAACACGGCCATCCTACATACGCCTTCGTCCTCGAAGGTGTTATCGTCCGCTGGGGAAGCTGAGAACAATTTAGCCAACATTAGTACTTATCTAGGAATATGTTACTGCCTGATCAGTTGTGCATTCATTTATTCGTGATGCATCTGATCACCTAAAATAGTATGCATAGCTTGAACTAGCTGATGTTCATACAGGATCAGGCTAGTCGTGCATCGCTATTCCTACTACAACAGTGTTCACCATGGATATCTGTTGCTTCTTAGATCGAAAATCCTAACTGATAAAGACTATTGAACCGTAACATTACATCACACTTCTTTAAATACTGAACCGTTAATATAAACTTATTTTTCTGCTCATTTCAACCAATATAATTGACAACATTTTTACCACAAATTTGAATAGCTCAATCACCCATTAAAAGTAAGTAGATAGAAGAAAAAGGTAGAAGCTAATAATCGTTTCATCAAATTATAGTGTAAATTTTAGTAAAAGTACTTATTGAAATGGATAATATAAACCATACCACTGAATCTACTCTCCGTCACTCATGATGCTTAAAATACCTACACATCATTAATCGTTCGGCCATCATAAATTATTTAAATCTTAGGCCTGCTTATTGCTCACCAATAAACGAACATAATGTTATCCATATTTCACAAAAGTAATATTATGAAAAAGCAAAAGTTTTACATAACCTCTTTAGATACATGCTTATCGCTTAATGCGATACGAATCCACCCACTGCACACGGTTGCCTTACCACGTGGGCGGGAGTTGCAGCGGGTCATGCCGTCACGCTCCGTCGTCTCTGGGGCGGGCGCGATTGTAAACTGCAAAACTTAACCACGTGCTCAGAGCACGCGTTATTAGTTCCTAACCAGTGTGTGGGCAAAAGTGGTCCATATCCTACTTGCTGATGCAAGAAGGAGGATGGTGTGAACCCTACCCAGTATTGAACTAGAAGTATTTACGGTGAACGTAGAAATATGTAAAGTCAGGGTGGTCTTTTATATTAACTTACTCACTTATTTATGCCAAATCAGTGAGTAGTTACACTGCCTGCCTAGCATCCACCTAATATCTATCGTTTAGAGAGTAACCCCCAGAGTACCCTACCTACCCAATATTAAACTATTATGGGTTCCTAGGGGATTCAGTAAGTTAAACTATGATAAAAGGTGGATTAGCCGCGCACATGACCGCTCTACTTGCGTCTCGTAATTTGATCTACTGATTCGCCAGCGGCCGTCTAACTCGCACGGGGTCCAGCGATATATTAATTTAAATGGTAACAGACAAAGAACAAACATATTCATAAAACTATACATTAAAACATTCATTCAGTCGAACAGCTCTGCGATGTAACCTGTCATACTTGACAGTTGACATTGATCCGGTCCAAACTCACTATGACCGACAACATGCACAATTTTTTTATCTTAAACTAATAAACAAGGTGTTAGATGAAGTAGGAAATAACTATTTATATGTAGGTACTCAAACTTGTAGATATAAGTAGTGGTTGAAAGAGGTGCATGTCACCCACTTTTTATTCCAATATGGATCCAAACTATGAGATTCGTACTGGCCACTTGACTACTAGCAATGAGGCGGTCCATTCTTACATAATATAATATTGGAAGCTGTAGTGAAGCATAGGAAAAAGTGAATTAAAAGTTCTAATATTTTAGACCGTCGTCGTGCGCACCACAAGATTCAATGTCTGACATGTCATTGATCACTCAAAGCACACTGAGGGGTGAATAAAGGGAAAACGCGGGAAATAATTGCTTTTTGTTTAAAACAATGGGTGCTATTGACAAGTTTTTTGGTTAAAAACCACTGACAAAAATTTATTATTGGATGTGTAGGTATGTGAGGTCACATACCTACACATCCATTAATAAATTTTTCTCCTTAGAGTTGGTTACAGTAAACGGCGTAAAATTTGGCCAAACGTAGCTCAGTGAAGAGATTTGCGGGCGTGAGTGTATGAAAATCGGCTAGCCAAGATAGTTACCAATCAGCCACTTACTTAAAGAGCCCCAAGTGTAAAGTTAAACTAGTCAAATAAATTAGAGGAAATCTGAATTTGTGTGTATTGATTTGTAACAATTTGCCGTAAAAATTGATATTTACGTCAACGCTTTTTTTTATTCTTCTATAGGCTGTTGCTTGACTACAACTTGCCTGATGTTAAGCAATGATGTAGTCTACTATGAATCGCCAGCCCAGTATACCTATTCACTTGTGATTACGAATGATTATCGGTGAGAAGGTGGCAGTGGAATGAGCCTCCATGTGGTTAGAAACCTTAAAGGAGCAACAATCCCGACCCACCCTCTCTGCATCGTGTCACCAGTCATCGCGCCGGAACACGGCAAGGCCACTTGGCGGTACGTCATTGTCTGGTGGGTAGTCACTAACACGTGTGAACACTCAATTAAAGGACAAACCACCACGAACCAACCACGACCAACGGACGAAGGTGACTCGGCCCCCTCAACGCAAATCAAATCAATCCAAAATCATTTTTATTTAGTAGTGTTCATTGAAGAAGTACCTAATATTTCTGTTTCTAATTATAGATTTTATTTACAACCAGCGACCTTCACCGGCTTCGCACAGGTATAAATTATATACCTAAACCATCCTCAGGGATCACTCTTGAAAATCTCATGAAAATCTGTCAGTCGTTTTTGAGTTATAGACAGCGGAAGCAAATTCATTTTCTACTGTGTAAAGATTAGCAAACTCAAACAGTTTCATTTTCATATATTAATGATAATCTTCATTTTGCACAAATAAAATGTTTGTACTGGTATGAAGTTAGCCATGACAGCAATAGTGATAGTTACCTGTAGATAGTATTATATTATCTGTGCCTGTAGATAGAATAAGTAGTGGGGGCACCATTTTCCGTCACAAACGGTCAGAGAAATAAATTCCTATCAGATCCAATTTCATTTAAGAGTACGGAACTTCAACTCCGCAAAGCGCAAAGTCCTAACAGGATTATAGGTTTGTGGCAGATCTTTTACTTTCTACTATAGATAGACCGTTAACTTGCGTATCGCCTATCGCCAAGATTCTGACTCCTCAAGCTGCACAGACAGTGATGATTATTCAAGCGAAAGGATATTAGTGACGAATAGTCTTACATTACTTTTATCTGTGATCAAATAGTTCTTTATGAGATTTAATTAATGTTTTATGACTTTGTACCTCAGATGGCGATACGCGAGTTGTCGGCCTATAAGTATTTATATTGTTACTCGGCACGTGCGCTTAGAGCATTTAAAACGGGAGGTGTTATACGCAACTTGTACTACCAAACTTGTAGTACCAAATTGATTCTGCCAGTTTTTGGGGGAGGGCAGGGAACCACGTACAGCACTCATGTAAAAGTTGAAGCGTCTTTACAAATGCACACGTAAATGAAAGCTACACAAACACGAAACATGAACAGTTTCTATATACAAACTGTTCGTGTACCTCGCAGAGGGGAAAGCGCGCAAAATCAGTACTTTGTTCAATTTTCTAATCATGTGCGTATAAATTTATAACTTCAGTGAACCGGAGATCATTTTAACGGCACAGTAAATACAAAATGGGTACCCACATCATACTCCTTTTTTTATCTGTTTTTATTTATTATTTGATTGTGTATCCTATGTGCGTTATGTTTTTTCTTGCATTCTCGCATAAAATAGACTGAATCGCTGCATATAAGGTGGATAATGCTTTTAACTGGTGAAATATGTAGGTTCGAATTTATGATTCACCTTTAACATTTTGTATGTTTACTTCTGCATCTAGGTATGACTTTTTTTACACTGTGACACTTTTTAGTGTCCCACTTCTGGGCACGGGTCTTCTCCCAACTATCTCAAGAGTTGAGAGAGTTTAGGCCTTAATCCACAAACGCTGGCCAAGTGCGGGTTGGTAGATGTCACATGATGATTAGTTCTTAGACATGCCAGTTTCCTCACGTTGTTTTTCTACCGATCTTAAGCAGCTGAGATGAAACAATTCACAGAAAGATGTGTGGGCACAATCGGAATTCGAACCCACGACCTTATATTTCTAAGGCGAAGCCTGTACCGCTGCTCTTAGTATACTAAATGGGTCTTATTTCAGCAACTTTTGGCTCGCAACTTTGTTTGTTCTTAAAGGAAAATATTCATGAATACGAGAAAAGTATAGAAATATAGGTGATTAATAATATTAATCTTCAAGTTAAGTGCTCTGTATCTATAATTCACGTTTAATAAAAGAGTTATGGGGATATAAAAAACGCTGACTCACTCATTGCTCACAAAAACTAAAAAAAACACGTAACCTAATTAGATAAAATTTGGCAGGGAGGTAGAATCAAAGAGGTCAACAAAGAATGGAAAATACATTTATTTACAACATAAATAAATATACAACTGAAAAGAACTATTACCTGAATGAGAATCTTAATACCGACCTAAATAAAGAACTAAACTAAGATGAATGGATTTAAAGGAACCCAATAAAATGCCAAAAGGCTGGGTTCTGTAATTCAGTGAAATTAGTCTTTATTCCACAATATTCCTTCTATTCGAATGAAGCGTTCACTTCCAGCTTTATTATGCAGACCACAGAAATATGTCTGTGATGCAGACTGCAAATTCGTCATAATTATAATAATAATCATTTATTTGCCTAATGATTATTATTATTATCATCATGACGAATTCGCAGTCGGCATAATAATTTTTAAATAATTTATATATATTTTTTTCTATTTTTAGCAGTTAAAAATGGTAAAAATAGAAAATTATAAATATAAATAAATAAATCAGTTTTTATGTTCAAGAAAATACTAGTTGGTTCCTAGTTTACTATGGAACACTAATTAGTATTCGATTGTGAACAGGCGTTAAAAAGTATAATTTTAAGTCGGCAGTACCTACTAGAGACGACTAAAACAAGATAACATTGACTAAGTAAAAGTCCGCACACATAAGTACGAGTACAATACAAGCACTAAATTAAAAATAACATAAGAAAAATGAAAGTTGGAACCAGAATACGGAGGTTAGAGTACCTCTATACAGAGCAATCGCAACAAGTAACTTCTTTGTTTGCTTACCAAACTGTGGTTGAGACACAAGTGATTGTACTAAAAACAAAGCATTTCGTATTTATCTATTTCATCTAAGTTAAATAAATGTTCTTTGCAGAAGCTACATTCAAACAGAATATAATCACTACGTTTTAGCTACATTGTTTAAAATATCACAATTAACTATTATTAAATAATCACGTGAGGCTCAAAGCGGGAGACAAGAGAGGGTTCTGAAAAATTTACCAAATTATATAACGTGAAAAATAAATAAATACACTTAAAAAACACAAAACAAATAAATATCGCCTGATATATAAGTAACATTTTAGTGACAATCTAGTGTAATTATTTTTTTGTTAGATGCGCTTACGAACAGTTACTAAAATTTACCAAATGTACCTTATTCTCTATATCTTACAATTTTAAGAGGTAAGTATAGGTACTTGGCACAAATAAAATGTGATTTGCAGTGGGCCACCGCTGCTCATACCGCTACGCCACCGTTGCTTATACCGGTGCGCCACCGCTACTCATACCGGTGGGCCACCGCTGTTCATACCGGTGCGTCACCGCTACTCATACCGCTGCTCCGCTGTTTTTTGTCACGTAGCACCTAAACGTATAAACTGATTTTGATAATGTATTTTAATTCAAGAGCTTATGTGATAAATGGTTTTTAATAATATTAAGAGCTGTAGTAAAGCGCAGCGCAGGCCTATTGAAGAATAAAAAAATACCACTATTTTGAGGTACATCCCATAAAAGTGATAAAAAATTTCAAACAAAAATAAGTAAATATTTTTCAGTCCATGTCTTGCCTAATGTGCACGTAGAGCTCATTGTTGTCCGTTTCACCTAATATTGGATCATACCGTGAAAAGTCTAGAGGGAACTGAGAACAATTCTGGTACATAGCAATTAGCATCTATCTAGTACGTAGCCACGATGATTCAAAGATCCCTTAGTATATCGGTATTTTCTGCGACATGCATATTTGATTGATTGATTGATCCAGTGATTTAGTGATCCAATTTCTTACAATAGTATTGTAAATGGCATGTAACTAGACCAACGGGACGTAATGGGGTGTTTACACTTCCAATTGTATTTGTATGAATAATGGCTACTGCGCGATCAAGGCTGATCGGTGAGTTATTTACAGGCCAACCTATTTATCTAGGATGCGCGATCGTGTTCAGCATTAAGTAGATACTTACCTAACCAATCCCTTTCTGGTCCAGATTGTCACGTGTCAGTTCCAGTAAGACGCGCGGGTATAAATAGGTTTAAAGAGTTTTATTATCAAAACTAGGAGATATGCGCTTATAATATTTAAAAAATTGAAATTGTTGCTCCTTTATGGTTTCAACCATATGGAGCCTCATTCCACTGCCACCTTCTAACCAAAACTCGTTCGTAATCCCAAGTGAATCGGTACATTGGGCTGGCGCGTTCCATTGTAGACTACATCATTGCTTAACATTAGGTAAGATGTTGTCAAGTGCTAGCCTATTCAAGAATAAAAAATAGAACAAATATTAGGTACTTTAAATACATAGCTTTATAACCCTAGCTTAAATAATAATAATTAAAGCCTTTATAATTAAACTGGTAATGCATGAAGGAGAATTTGATATATAATTATAATTATTCAAATATATATATATCAGTTTACGTATCTTTTAGTATTAAATACCGTAACATACCTAAGAATCAGTATAAAACTGAGAAACACTAATTAGAACACGATTTTTAATATGTACCTTAGCTTAAAAACAGAATCTGCCAGCGTTTAATCCGCATCGAGTTTATAATAAGACGGGTTCTGTATTATCCAAGAACTGCTAACATTTAAATAACAATGGACTCCTCGTTAATAAGATCCATAAAAAAACCAATAGATAGTACTTAATTAAAAAGGCCCCAATCACTTAAGGCGCACCTAGAACCACCGCCAGATGCGAAGACTAACTTCACGCAAAATTTCACCTTAATAATATAATCATTGCAATTATTTTTTTTATTATATAAAACAAAATAGAACGCCTATAAAGACGTTCTAGAAACTAAAATGTGTCCTTTTTACCAATGTCAACAAATTCAAATTAGTTAATTATCTGGTCAAACTTTTCCAAGGAGGTATCTATACATAAACAAACTTGGGAATTATTCACAGAATCCTATTAGTATTACAAACGCGAAAGTTTGTAAAAATGTATGGATGTTTGTTACTCTTTCACGCAAAAACTACTGGATGGAATTGGATGAAATTTAGCGAAGAGATGGTCAATGGTCTGGATTATCACATAGGCTACTTTTTATCCCAATCAGTACCACATGGGTGAAGCTGCGGACGGAAGCTAGTATTACATAAGACAAAGCTTAAAATTTTAATGATTTAAAAATTTTATTACCACCTTGTATAAAGCTGGTACTCTTTATACTCGAGCTATCAATATTATGGTATCTCAGGTCATTTTAACTAGAAATTGTGTCCAACTTTATACGAGCACCTGAATGACAATTTAACTTCCGTACTTCAAGTTGTAAAGCCACTTTCTGATCGGATCGTGTGGTCGCCATCATCCAACTTAGATAGTATCAGTAAAGGGTCCATTAAGGGTCTATTAGACCTTTTTGGGAATGGGAACTGGTTCCCACATAGTAAAACTACGTAGTGCATTCTAAGTTAACATTTTCAACAAACAATAGACTTACCTATATTTGATTTTAGGGAATCAGTTTTTGTGTGGATGGATGGAATTGTTATTAATAAATAATAATAAATAAATAAATATTTTGGGACATTAACACACACGGTCACCTGGTCCCAAGCTAAGCAGAGTTTGTGTTATGGAAACCAGATAACTAGTATATACTATACATATAATACTTTTCTTTTGTAAATATATACTTATAATAGATATTTACACCCAGACTCGACACAAACACAAATGTTCATCACTTATGTTTGTCTCGGGTGGGAATCGAACCCACGACCTGCGGCGTGAAAAGCAAGTATCTTACCGACCATGCCACCGTCCCGTCATTATTATTATTCGTTATTCTTTTACAGCAAACGGCTTATGTGGCCCGGATAATATTTAAACACGTGTGAAACCTGAATCAACTTAGGTGTGATGTACTTTTGTATCGTTTAAATTTATCCCTGGGAATAATTTCCATATATCTATCAGCGGGTATAAATTATCAATCTAAAATAAATAAAAACGAAAGTCTCATTTTATTTTGTTTACTAACTTTTTTATTTTCTTATATTATTATATTATTACTACCCAAGAAATACAAAAACAGCTTCCAAAACCTTGCTGCAACTTGGACATAAATAAAAATAACTTAAACAAAGAAATTTTCCGGCTGACAAATTTCAATAAAACAGTATTTTACAAAAACCGTGAAAAAATAAACAAGTAAAATTGCAATGACGTAAGGAATATTGAGTTGAAAATGGGTTACCTACATTTATTACTTCACAATGTTCACATCTTATTATAACGAAATATTGTTTATAAACACAAGCAGTATTTATAAACAATATTTCCTTTCAGTCTATCCCTTAACAATTGAATTGAATGAACGTATGCTCGACAATGTAGGTACTCGAACTTTTATCTGGGGCACTATATAAAACTGATCTTATTGCAATGGCTGCTAATTCCCGTGCGTTCAAACTATTTTGCTATAATTACTGCTGCAACCAGCTCTAATAGGCTCTACATTATATTACCCGTGGTACTTAGTCCATTTTGATGAGGCAATTTAAAACTCTTTTTTCTCTATGCTGTCTCCTGTAACTCCTCTTTTTATTTTCTATGGTCCCGGCACTTCTATGGGTTCAAATCCCGAGTCTCTTCACAGCGGCACTGCTGTGGATTCTGGCTTGCAATAATAGCAGTGAGTGATCATTGATGAATAGACATTCCATGCGTATAAAAGGTTATCAGGAATGAAAATTATATGTTACGAATATGCTAGGTATTTACTATAACTCTGAAATTAGAGTTAGAATTGAAAAAAAGGTCTCAGTCTCAAATTTTTTCAACAGTATATGTTTTTAAGATACATCTGAGTCTGTGTATCGTTCGATCAACTTTATCCCTTACGCCATTAAAATTACAGCTATCGATATCAAATGTACATACCTATATATTTTTAATAACTATTAAGGTTTTAACTTATAATTGTAACGATCTAACAATTTATTCTTAAACCTAAGAAACTTAGCAATTGCGTTACTCCTTAAACTCGTAACAGTCCGGTTATTGTTCACGATTAACATGGGATCAAGAGATTCCGTTTTAAGGATATTATTACTATCATTAACAAAGTAAACAGTTGGTAAACTATTAACATAATTCGAACCATCTTCTGGAAACACAACATATATAAGAACTCTACCCTTAGTGTCCGAATTTAGAAGATTTTTAGGCGCAGTTGCAACTAAAATCTTGTAATTATTGTAAGGAAGTTTGATCAAAGGGAGATCATCTTTATTTTTTCCGGCTTGACACTGTGACATATTGTAAGACAGACGTCGCGTCGTAGTTGATTTGTTATACCAATACATATTCTTCGAGGGATAAAATAACCATTTGCCGGGTTGGTTCCAAAAGCCACCACCCTGCTCAGCTTTGTATGGAATATTTGACTTAGTATGAATGTCTGGTCTTTCGTCTGTGGGCCTGAGGCCGTTTATTTTTGACATCACCGGTCCAATCAGCACTGGCTTCTTATCTTCTTTTGACGAAATCGGATTAAATTTAAAAGTAAATCCGTTTTCTATTGGTAAACTTTGTATCATAATATTCGCAGATAACATTGTCAAAAATACCTGAAAAAGTTGTTTCCTACATTTACATTATAAGATTACAAACTATATACAATTTATTTAATACCAGCTGCTTCGGCATGTAACTTTGGACCGCATAGGTATTTATCAGCTTACAAACCTTCCTTGGATCTGTACCAACGTTTCAAAACCAAAATCAGTCAAATCGGTACAGCCGTTATTGAGTTTCAGCATTACACACATGGGTCAATTTATTGTTATATTACAGAAGAGAAAGAAGAGAAGGTAATTATACTTACACGCTCCATGTGTGACACAAAATGCAAACATAAAACAGTGATAACTTGTTCAGTGGTGTGAC
The DNA here is from genome assembly GCA_936450015.1 of Meganola albula. Lineage (NCBI taxonomy): Eukaryota > Metazoa > Arthropoda > Insecta > Lepidoptera > Nolidae > Meganola > Meganola albula. Next base: position 16,608,234 of record OW388142.1, on the reverse strand, counting down.
ATTTACAAAAAACCATCACTTGCCGCCAACAGACGCTCACTGAACAAAGACGATACTATGACACTACTGTCTCACATTTGGGAGCACGGCAGTGCCGCGCCAAGTTAAGAGATTGAAATAGCGCTGGGCACATATTCTCGAAGCAATTTGCTGTATTTTTGTACCCTTATAGATCCGATCTGGACAGTGTTGGGATATCCATATTCTAAGGATATGATGTCTATAGAATACTTATTAAACATGCCAAGTTTCAAATGTGCTACTATTACCTATACTTTATAAATAATATTTATATCTAAAATACTCAGATTTCGTCACTCACTGAAACCGTCCAGAAGTCATAGATTACTGACATTTTGTGCGCAAACTAGGATTAGAACACTGACCATAGAGGGATTGAGAAATCTGTACATTTTGCCCTCCATCTCTCAAAATATGGAGATGGGGATAAAGGTATGTAATGCTTAACGGCCTCTTTGCACTGAGTAATTATTTGCTTAGTATTTAAGAGTAAAATATAAACTTTATACTTTACTTAAAATATGTATTAAGTTAAAGTGCCGTTTTGTAAAAGTGACGTATATGGAATAGAAAGTATGTAATTCAGTAACTAGGGCTTAAAGTAGCATTCCAAATTCAGTAACATAAGTCCTTGAATAACGATACCGCCAAACTGAATATTTCAACTGATGTTTTTATTTTGGGTTTGTATTTTATAGAACTTAAGATTACAATTCACGCAGAAGAAGCTGTATATACATATATGATCTGATGACTTATTCATGGTGCAAATAATATTTACTTTTCTTGGCGCCACTTTACTTAAGAATGTTTTTAGTGGGATTCGTTTTTACATAACAATGGCTACTGAATGTACACAATGAAACGTTACAGGCAAGCGAAAACAGGACGAGAAAAATGTTGTCATTAGATTATCAATCTAAAACATAGTTTCTATATAGTGTGTAGTAAGACAGTGGTCCATTGAATAAGTTCATTGAATGCCTCTTCTCTATAGACTTTTGTTTAAATTTCTTAGATGGGGAACAAGAGTTAAATGAATAACCATAGGTAGCTATATAGGTCTCGGAATTCCATGCAAGAAGTCATTTTTCTTCTATAATATGTTAAAAAAATATTGTTTTCTTATTAAATTGACGGGCCGGTGGCGTGGTCGGTAAGATACTTGCTTTTCACGCCGCAGGTCGTGGGTTCGATTCCCACCCGAGACAAACATTAGTGATGAAAAACATTTGTGTTTGTGTCGAGTCTGGGTGTATATATCTATTATAAGTATATATTTACAAAAGAAAAGTATTATATGTATAGTATATACCAGTTATCTGGTTTCCATAACACAAGCTCTGCTTAGCTTGGGACCAGATGACCGTGTGTGTAAATGTCAAAAAAAAAAAAATTAAAAAAAAAAAATTAATACCGTCATAATTAACAAAATCATCCACTAGCCCGCACTTGGTCAGCGTGTGTAAAAGCAAAGACAGAGAAAAGTGAGACAAGAAAATAGGATTGATGTGAATACCAAAATAATGTGGGATCTGCATCGATACGCACTAATTGTAATGTCATAAATTTTGTATAGTATATTTTGAATTGGCATAAAAAGTAATCAAGCATTACATAATTTTGCATAAATCGAATTTATTATAAATATATGTAACATAACAAGATAATATTGATTGGAATAATTTAAACGCATAATCGTAAAAGTATCGTATGTTTTTGTTATTCCTATGGCCACCTCCAGACTCCATCATCAGACCAGCTCAATAGTACCGTAACATTTCATTGTCATCGTACTTACATAAGTATACTAAATTTCATCTCAATCTGTTGTGGAGATTTATCTCATACTAATATACTAACAGGACAAGTTAAATAAAAGCTTGTAATAAAAAAGGAAATATAAAATCAAGCTGGTAAACCCAGAGCACTTTGACCCAGCTGGATCTTTTGTGCATTCCCTTGGAATCCCTGTTGGAATATTAGAAAAGTACCAAATCAATTTTCCATCGGCGTGGAATTCGAATTCAATACCTCGATGGCTAAAAGCGAACATGTTAACCACTACACCATGCTTCAGTGTTTCCTGTAGGCGTAGGGTACGTAACTAAAATACATGCTACTCGACACGCACGTGGCTATCTTCGACTGAACCAGTGATCTTCGTGCCGCGTATAAACCTTCCTTGGACTTCTCCGAATATTTCAAAACCTAAATCAGCCATTTCGGTTCTGCCATTCTCGATGTTTTGCGAAACAAACATCGGTTAACAAATGTATGTGAACTATATACATACTGCAGTTTTTAACTCTAAGTATCCTAAGTATATTTCTGAATAATTTCCCTTGAGAATAAGAAGGTGAGCGTCTGGCATTCAGATTCGCCACGAAAATAGCCTCGACGAAAACGCCATCCAAATGTTATTGAATATTAAATTGGCGCAGTCACACCTACAAAGTATACACACAAGTATTTACTAGCTTTCCACACGCGTGTATTTGTCGGTTATCGAACTAAACCATTAACCTCTTTTTGCGCAGTCGGATAAAAACTATCCTAAGTCCTTCCCCGTGTCTCAAACTATCTCCCTTTAAAATTTCATCTAAATCGGTTCAGTAGTTTTGGCGTAAAAGCGCAACAAACAGAAAAAGTTACTATCGCATTTAATATATTAATTAGCATTTTTCCTATATCACGTAAACTGATATTCGCCTGTGCCTACACCCAGATAATACAGGCGTGAGTGCTATGTGGATATTGTTAAATGTCACTAAGTGGTAAAGTTTAAACTTGAGTAAACTACACTGATGGCATTTTACTAGCAATTTGATTAAATATTGGGTTAAAAGCGTAGTGCAGTTTAAACTACGCCAGTTATGCTATAAGTTCGTTAAAACAATAAATAACTTAAATGATTGGATGCAAGTTAAGGAAAATGTTTTGAATTATTTTGCTTTGATACCTAATACCTGTAACAGTTTTAATAACTCAGAGAAATATGTAGACATATTCGGATATCTATCTTTCGAAATATAGTTACATTCATAAATTGAATTAACTAAGACTAATTTACAAACAAGTGTATTTTATTACACGGATCTTCTCTCAAGTATCTTAAGAGTCGAAAGAGTTTAAGCGTTAATCCACACACGCTGGCTAAGTGCGGGTTGGTAGATGTCACATGTCCTCGCCCGCTTAGTTAAGAGATATGCGGTTTTCTCACGATGTTTTCCTTTGCCTTGAGCAGCGACGATGAAACAATCACACATGTTGGACACGCACTGGGATCGAATCCACTACCATTTACTTCACAGTCGTGGCCGAAATCGTTAATCCAACGCAGCAGGCTGCTTATTACTAAAAAAAACTCAGTCTCGACGCAAGCGAAACTTATCTCATAATCTTCTAATTTAAAATTCTCGTGTCACTATGGTCGTTCCCATACTCCTCCGAAACGGCTTGATCGATTCTTATGAAATTTTTTATGCATATTCAGTAAGTCTGAAAATCGGTTACTATGTATTTTTCAAACCTCTAATGATAAGGGGTTTCACCCCAAAATTTTTTTTTATAATTTTTGTTTTTTATTATGTGGCATTATCACCAACCCCTATTTATAATAGCTTAATTAGTAATACGCGCTACGAAGTTCGCCGGGGCAGCTAGTTTTAGTATAAAATAATACTTTCAAAATAAGTAAAAAATATGACCAAACGTATGATTTTCCCATTTTCTTTTAGCAAAAGTAATTTTTACATAGAAGAAGAACTAGCAAACCCGGCGAACTCCGTTTCGCCACCAGTTGGCTTCGTTTTATGTAACATTTTCCCGCTTTTCTGTAGAATTTTTTTCCTGAATTTTCTTTGTTATAAACCTCACGAAGCCCGAGACCTTTCCAACGAATGCAAAACCGTGGAAATCGGTTCGTGCGTTCCAGAGTTATAGCGTCAGGAAGGAAATCCGACTTATTTTTATATAGTAGATTACCTACTAACTGCTTTTCGATTAAAGCTCCCAGATGACGACGACGGCTTGATTTTTTGCGACACCTTCGACAATCATCGTCGTATTTCAACCAATTAAAACAAAACCTTTACAAATTATACACTTATACATTCCTCAGGAAGCACCCTGGTGATAGATGGAAACGGTATGAAAATCCATTTGCTACTTTTTGAAATTTTCGCGAACAAACAGACAGACAAATGTGGTTTATAATATATAGTGATAGAGATGGCAAGTTACATTACATACGACCATTTCTAAATCTTAAGTTTTTGGTTATAGGTACTTTTTTATTTGAATACTAGTTTAAATTAATATTTGAATTCTAAGATATGAAAATAGGGCATATTGCACTCTTCAAACTATATTATAATAATATTGTGTTTATACGCCTCTCATGGGCGCCTAAAAATGCGGTGATGTATTCTCAAATTTGTATTTAATATTGACAGGGAAAATTTTATCAGGCGTATGGACTTGTAACCAACGGGTTACCTAGTAGTAGGTATATACAAAACAAGTCCATTTGTCTCTTTCGCTCCAATTTTTAAGAAAATCATTTACCAAATCCTACAAAAAAAATTGTATTTTAAATTGTCAATTAGCAACCCAGTCCGAATTATAACGGTAATAATAATTGTACTAGAAGATATCTTCTGTACAGATGGGAAAACAAGGAATTTTTTTTTTGCCAAGATGGATAAGATTAGATAAAGATGTTTTATACTATGTAAGTAAACAACAAATATACATGTAGGTTAGTTAAATATAATATACTTAATTGGTTTTAATTTTAGACTTTTATACACTGTTATTTAGTTACTGAGACAAGGTGATAATTAATAATAAAAATAATATAGTGCGACAACACACACGGCCATCTGATCACATACTAAGCAGAGCTTGTACTATAGCAACCAGATAACTGGTAATTAAACTACAAATTATACTTTTATTTTGTAAATCTAATATCTTTAAATGAGCAATTCTTGTATATATATAAATATATAATTGTAATCTCGGAATCGGCTCCAACGATTTTCATAAAATTTAGTATATATGGGGTTTCGGGGGCGATAAATCGATCTAGCTAGGAATCATTTTTAGATAATGTCATTTAAAAAAAATAAAAATACCGAGCAAAGCTCGGTCATCCAGAGAGAAAACATGTGGTATGGGTAGAAGTGCACAACAAATAACTTTAAACACATACTTACACATACTAACATTACATACTATGTACCTAAAACATATTGTATAATACGAGTATATAAACTAAATAAATATATCTTAATACCACTAAACTTATTAACACCTTGTTTAAGTTTATATTTCTAAGTTAATTTAGGTTTTAGTATACGATTAATAATATAATTTCCTAAAGTAACTTTTACTGTCAATTAGATTTTTGTTTTGTTGTTAATAGTAAATGTTTTATTTATGTAAAGATTAATCACTGGTCAAGAACTTTTATTAGGCAGAGAGAGGTAGATTAATAGGCACAGATGAAAGAGATAAGAACTTAATTTCCTTTTATTTCGTAAAGGTCAGCCCGGCTGGCGGCTACAGGCAGTCAATCTGATAGGAGTGTAATGGTATAAGCTAGCAAGTTTGATAATCATCAAATGGGAATGCGTTTTAATGGCAATACACGTGATATACGACACAGCGTCATAAAGTGAGCTGGTGAGTTCTTCAGCTCCATGACAAAATCATGACAAATATTAACCTTTGGAACATTATTATTTTTAAACTTAATCGTATATCATAACAATGACCAAATTAAAATAACTAAGTCTTTTTAAATCGAATGATTTGTTATATTTATGCAACATTAATTATACTAATAATTCATGTCACGTTAGTATTACCACAGTTTCACAGGATGTAATAATTAGACATATATTTAAATAAAACGTATTTTATTAAAAACTGAAGTAACTAAACTAACTTATTCAAACTATGATTTGCATAATTAACTTAGTTAAATATTTACAGTCTTGGGAGATATTTACACAGGCTTTAGGTTAAAAATATATAAGATAATAAATTATCCTAACCGCACGTTACATCTAAACCTACAATTAATTTAGTCCACCTATCTCATCACTAAGTTATACTTCTGTTGGAATGTTAGATTCTTCCGAAGTGGTAACGAGCCCAATGTACCCATTGCCCAAGTACTTGTAAGTTGTCGATGTTCCTTTAATGTCATTATAGCCGTTCTTTTTAGCTAAAAGTTGTTCATTTAAAAGGAATCTTTCTGGGTCTAAATAGTAGACAATCAAATCGTTGGCATTAAGCCTATTTTTCAAGAAAAAGTAGTCTTTCTGTGAGATCCAATGTGATAAAAATTTCGGTACTTTGATATTGTTAGACTCGTCGTCCTTTGAAAAGACTTTCAATGAATTTGTTAGCTTATTGAACGGTGTTAGGGATAGATGGTGTTCTGAATTCGAATCCTGGTTTTCCCCCATTGCACCGATGGCTAGTAACAGCACCTAGAAAAAAAATACGTGTATTAACAAAGGGTAATTTGCTTGAACCAAGCGATCACGTGCGACCAGGTGAGTGGAGTAAGTATCCATTAAAGGTTTCTCGGATTAATTACGATCACTTTTTGAAATTGACACACGTCAATTGCTATTAAATCCACCATTTTATGTCACTAATCGTACGAGAAGCTTGGAAAAACCAAAAAGAAAAAAATAACTATGCAAGTTGTGTTCAAGGGTTTTATATTGGCTGTGAGTTAAATCAGAGTTGGATGTGTCAATGCGGTATAACCCAGAATTTATTTTATGATTTTTACTTATAAACTCACTAACCAATAGACGTGACATGTTGATGTAACTGAACTGATAACTTAAGTAATGCCTGACAGTGTCGCGAGATCATTATATACTTATTAACTACTTGACTTTGTTTTAAATGAAGTGTGAAGATGAATATCTATTAGATCATGTTTCCGGTGGTGAGGCAGCGAAGTTAGTGTACGCTGAAGCGGGCAATGATTAAATAATTAAAGTGAATAGAAATTCGTCTCTTGCTTGTAGTAATGGGTTAATTATAACAACCTAAGTAACAGGACCAGCTAAATGATAGCTGAAGCAACAGTTCAACTTTTACCGTCGAACTACTTTAAAAGTGTTGGAAAAGTATACCTTTGTAGACTTCAACTTTAACTATGACTGGCCTTTCTACACAGTTTGCTGTCGTGGGTTTGATTGCCGCCCAGGACAAAAATCATTTCTTAGTGCGTCCTTAGACCTTTACGGATCCTATGAGCTAAATTTAGAGTCTGAGGTTCTATAAGCAGTCTGTGTGGAGTCTCTAGACAGGTTCTCTAAGTAGGTAGTCTATGCTCTAGACCCAGCGCAGCGGTTTGGGCTGTGCATTGATATGACAGTCAGTATATTTCCTAAAAAGAAAATAAGATATGGCCAGTTTTGTCTATACTAAAGAGGTACTTTTTACTTCGCAAGAAAGTATTTTGAATGCTTACTAATTTACCTACACCATATCCTCTCCCTTATATTTCAAAATACGTGGTCTATCATTCATCTATCGGATGTTCGGTTATAAATATTTTAAGTCGTGTGACGTTTTACAGTTTAATTCATTGTTAAGTAGGTACTGTAGAAGTGAAACTACGTATGTACATACATATCTATCTAAAATAGGCGGTTCTGAAAAATATAAATACGTCAAAATGCTAGTAACAATTAATCGATTATTGCTCAGTATAGCTACTCTTTAACAGAATTCCAAAAAAACGGAGGTCTTTTCTTAATTCAACCGAATTTAGGCTTTTTGTATGTTTGTTTGTGGATAACTTCGTTGTTTATGGACCGATTTTGATTATTATTTTTTTATTTGAAAGAGTATACTTCTGTGGTGGTTTTATTGGCACCATGTCAGGACCTGATGATGGGATCTAGTACCATGATAAGGAAACTAGGATCTGATGATGGTATCCCCGAGAAATCGACGGGAACCATCGAAAACTGTAGGGTTTATTTTTCTGTTAGCAATTATATTTTCTAGTTTTGTCAGACAATAAATGTGAATAGTCAGCATATTGGTGGCTTAGTGACGGAAATTTGACATACCTAGGTAACTCACGACAGCAAATAATGGGTAGTAAAATACAGCTCTAACTCCCTTAGATTTCCCTATACTTACACGTATATTTATATTAACCTATAATTATTACCAACTTAAATACTAACATTATATTTTTTCTTGTTACAGTTACCGAGAAAGAGATTCGGCTATGGTATGTATATGCGAGCTCACACTAAAATTGACGTAAAATGGAGCTACTAAAGCATTATCAATCAAGAGTCGATATTGGTTGTTAGCAAAGTTACAATACTTAATACAACTAAGAAAAAGAAAACCCCAAAAAACGAAGAAACCGTGTGGTTATTATTATTTACTTAGGGTGTTTAGGCGTCCTTTAATTACGAAATTTGTTGAGGGGGAATCTACCCAAATCTCATGTGATAGGGTGGGCACTGAAAAACTCTTGTTAAGTATTTGAAAATAATAATGTTGTTACTATAATTCTCAGAATAACATAGTTTTTAAACTTCATGTGAAATTGGGGAATAAGGCAAGCGGTTGAACTAAATCTCGCGAGGGGGAAGAGGGTTCAGAATATCGGTAAAAACGCCTCACGTAATTGATGAACGCCCCCTTACCACATGCCGCAAAGCAACTAATATCGACTTTCAATAATAACACTTCTGTCGCCTCTAGTCAAAATATATAGACAAAAATACTACTAATAAGAACTTGAAAATGCTATGCCAACTAACATTATTATTATTTTATAGGCACAAAGGATTCCTTAAGGACTGTCCTAACGGCTTGCTAACTGAGCAAGTAAGTATTAAGACCATAATAAACCGCCAGTTACCGCTAATAGGTATCACTATTAACTTGACCTGCTGGTAGTTTTTATAAGAGTCCGTTCGCACCGACAGGTTCTAAGAGGAGAGCTGATTTTAATCACATTTAAAACATAGTGTTGAATCATTATCAACTTTTAACATCAACCTTAATAGGTTTATATATAAATGTCACTTCTTTTATTATTGAGAATATATATTCTTGCCGACCGGCTACCTATCTCCCATCACGTACCGCGATGGCTCAACCGAATGGCCCCAAGTGCATCCGGTCAAAAACAGTACTTTTCCGGCAGAGTTGTTTGCAACAGCATTTCCGACTATGTACTCGCGCCGGTTTGGTGTAAAAGCACCAGCTGATGTTCTAAGAGCCGGTCAGTGCGCTCCGACCCTTAATCAAAATGGAGTAATAATTACCTATCACTATGCTTTAAGAATGTAAAAAAATTCAAACGTGCTTTAAGTACTGTTTGTAAGCAATTATTGTTGACACGATATATTTATTTGTTTTCCACGTAGATAATAATTACATATTTTGCCCTTTTTACATTTCCTTATTTTACTCACGCATCATTACTGTCTATCAGATGCCCCTTCATATCAATTATGTAGGAACATTGAATATCAATCGATAAAAGATATTATGCAAAATAAGGTCATAGCAATAGCCACATATATCGATACATTGCAGTACAGATACTGTAAATGTGAGGCAATGTTATCCATTTTAATAATAAGTATTGCACAAACCCTTGTTTTCCCACTGACTTCCTCTAAAAACGAGCTACCATCTTCATACCTACACTTCCTTGGCTTTATTCATTCTTCGATCGCCTATTATCCATTCTTTCCACAAGACTAAACCACCTAATCATACTTTTTCTTCCATTGTAAGTGTTCCATTTTCTTTCAGACCGCTACGCTGTCAATCTTTGCGTACTATTTAATACAAAATATTGTTTAAAATACTACCAGGTTCATGAAACAAACTTGTTCAAAGAATCAACTATTTACATATACTATGTACAAAAAGATTAATTAAGTAATATTTTACAGGGATTCATCAAAATCTACAAACAGTTCTTTCCTCAAGGAGATCCAAGTAAATTTGCGTCATTAGTTTTCAGAGTCTTTGACGAGAACAATGTAAGTGGAAATTTAATTTATTATTTTATCATCATTTAAAGTCCCACAAAAGCTGTTAAATATCATTTTTGAATCTTGACTAAATTGCTTTTGCTTTAATGGATACCTACCAGGGTAGTTAAGTAACTACATAAGTACTATAAGTTTGATAGGTATGTCATAACTACAGTGCTGATTGCATGTGTAATAAAAAGGTACTTATCATTATCCTTACTAGAAAATATAATGAAGTCGCTTTTGCTGTCTGCTAGCGATAAACTAAAAACTACTGAACGGATTTTCATAAATATTTCACTAATAGACAGGAATCCATAGGAACATTAATGTATCTAAATTGTAACCGTAAAAAGCCGGAGCGGATCTCTAGTTATTAATATAATTGTTTGAATGAAAGACATCTTGAAATCTTTTAAAACAGGTCATGCGAACACTTAGTTTAAACATAAAATACAAAATATTAAATATTATGTTGTTTGGAATCTCATCTATTGTCTTTGGTCATTTAAAAATTTAACATTTTCAATCTCTTACACCAAATTTACACATTCGTGTTCGCCATTCGCCTCGTCATTCGACGAACGTTTCTGCGAAACATTTGTATACAAATGCCGTCGCGAAATATTTTTCAGACATTCGCGGAGTAAATCATTTGACATTAGCACAAGAACATAGAGGATGTGTAAATATAATGACTACATAAAAAAAAATTGAATGCGACCCATATAGTTCCATAAACATCTTCTGCTCCCATACCCGATATGATAGACGATTTTTTCTTTCGAAGATGGTGTACCAAAAACCTTAAATTAATTTATCTTACTTTATAAGTAATATTTTATATTGTATTTATCTTTGGCTATTTTAGTACGTTGACTTTTCGTTTAATATATTTTAAATATTTAAATTGTAAATAAATAAATATTAGGTATCCGATTCTTCTTTAATTTTAAGTTCACTTCTAAGGGTATTCTCTCAACTATCTTACGAGTTGTGAGAGTTTAGGCCTTAATCCACACATCCTAGTTTTCTTTTTGAAGTCTGTTTTATTTTTAGTTAAAAACTATATCTATAGAGAGTTGGGCGCTTAGAACTGAATACAGGTGAATGGGTAAACAGTAACTTCGTGTTCGCCATTCGTGCCTTTTGATTCGCGTCCGAAACACCACTCCTAACACGAACTCGCAATTACAAAAGCGATGCACGAGGCGAATAGCGAACTCACTGTTTACATTTTGTATATTTATTATTCGCTTCGCCATTCGCCTCGCTATTCGCGCGAATGTGTAAATGCGGTACTAATGGGAGATTTTTTAATTGTAATAAAACTACTTTTTAACGGATTTTTTTTACCCGTGAACATAAAATTTGAAAAGACTTTGAAACGTCGAGATCTAGAATTTAAAATAAACCGTCATAAAATCAGTTAATAAAAAGTAATTTTATTTCAATGTGTGATATTCGCGTAAATCTAAGACAATACTATCATTTAATTGTTTTAACTATTATCCACTATCTACTTCAACGCTAACAATTCACAATTTTGTACAACAAAATGAATTTTGGCAAAGTTTTCCAACATCTATTAAAGTCGTTGAGATTCGTTCTTAATTGACAGTAGGTAACGATGGCTGCAGTGTTCAAATATTCATGAAGCAGCCCCTAAGCAAGCCAAGTCCAGTTAAGGACGGCATGTTCTTAACTAATTGCAATTAACATTTCAGCGTGTTCACATAACATCATCATCATTTTCACCCCTAGATAGTTATAAGTCTAGTTAAATCCTCCCCACCCACGTCAGACTTTATGAACAACCGATAACCGAATCAGTCAAAATTCACAAATTAATTCTGACCGACTTTTTGTAAGACGTATGCGTTGCACTATTGCAATAAGTTCATTTTTCAACCGACCTCACAAATGAGGAGCTTCATAATTCGACCGTATATGCAGTATGTTAACGAAGGGCGTTCACTTGATCTCAATCAATTTAAAAGTCAATGAAATAAGTCAATTTATAATAAAAATATCAAAATAAAATAATTGCGACTAGAAACCCGATCAGTGGGACAAATAGTATCTAGCGTTGTCTCTCTTCCTCATTGATAGAAAAAAAGCGTATTTTATAAAGGACTATTTTATAAAAAATTTATACTTAATTTTTTTGTAAGAATATTATTTTTAGTTTAAATATTATTGCAGGTTCACGGGAACGCCTTTTGTTATTGAACAAACTGTATATATATTTTTGTATGAATGTTACGCGATAATTCGGCTAATAAGCTAACGTCCCATCGAAATTGCTTTGTTTTAAACCCTCAATTCAGATACCAAACACCCTGTCTAATTTCAAGCAGAAAAGTATCGTTGTAAGTGCAAGTAGAACTAATACTAATACTTTTTCTTGGCATTTTTACTATACCTACATATAAGTAAATTACTATACTGCTCACATTAAATCAATTTATACGCAATTTCTTATATGTACGAGAAGGCTTATAATTTATGATAATAACTATTAAAGTTGTATTTAGCTGTAAGACTTCCACAATGTAATAAATAAATCAAAATAAAATAATCGATCGATTATCATAATTATTTTTTTGTTTCAAAGGATTGTTCCTGGTGATCCCATTTAAATTTTATCAAAATTAGTTGAGAAGACTTTGAGTTACTGTTAAAATGTTGAAGTCGGAGGGTATATATTTTTAAAAGCTATTATCTCCTACTAAAAGTAGGTCTCCGATTGTCGGACGTGGGCGTGCAGCTTAAATCCTAGCTAGTCACAAAAAATATATTGACTTTCATTTCGATTTCACAGTAGCTATATGGTAAAAATTACATAAATTTGACTCCACGTTTTTTTTTGTCTAATAAGGATTCTTTGATAAATCAGGGATATTATAAATATTTTACAGGATGGGTCGATTGAGTTCGAGGAGTTTATTCGAGCCTTATCGGTGACGTCAAGAGGGAACTTGGATGAAAAACTTCATTGTAAGTTATAATACTTATCTTTTAAGTTGAAAGATAGAGTACTTAGACACTTTACTATAAAAGTGGCCACTTTTACTCTTGTTTCCAAAAAGCCCTACTTTAGCTAAAAGAGAATAATACCTATTTATACAGGGCCGGATTATCCATAAGTCGAATTAGGCAACTGCCCAAGGGCCCCAGATCCTGTTGGGGCCCCGTGCACGCACCAATAACAAAAAAACGTTTAATGGAACGCCTTTTACTCTTGACTCCTGTAATGGAAAATATATATATTTTTTAAAATTAAGAAAACGGAAGATTAACTCTTCCGGAGACTTTGCATTACCTAGGGCCCCTGATAATGTATAAACTGGCTCTGTACCTATGAAGAACCTGTACCTGGCCCTGTACCTTTATGTAAATACAGGTTGACATATTTTTATTGTTGAGCCACTTTGTGGCCTACCAACATTGGTAGAGTAGTACAAATTTCATGAATCTAAATTGACAACCCGCACAAAAACGTATAATCTTACCGAAATTAATATGACGCTGAATATGTCATGGTATGTATTTTAATTTAGTTTACACATTTCAGGGGCATTCCGGCTTTATGACGTAGACAATGATGGGTACATTACACGGGACGAAATGTACAACATAGTGGACGCAATCTACCAAATGGTGGTATGTATTATAGAACTGAAATGGTATATAATATTAGTTACCTACATAATATGCAAACTTATGTATTTATGTTGCTATTACTTTTATTATTCTCCGCCCACGTGTACTACATTTTATATCTTGCCCAAGAGTGGGATAAGAAGTAGCCTACAGCCTTACTCAATAAATAGAGTATCCACCGTACCGATTTCCCGAGATTAGCCCGTTCAACCACACCAACAAACTCATTAGCTTTATAACTGAGTATTTAACAACTTGGTGTAATAAATATTTGCAAAACTTACAAATATGTTATTCTATATTTTATGCCGTTATGTTCACCGCATCGCACGTTATTTACCTACAAGGAACGCTTATCTGGACAGCAAGCCTCTAAACTGAAATTTGTGGTAGCCCAAACTGTCAACAATGTATACTTAGGTAGGCAGAGGAAGAAAATAGAGTTTGTAGTAATATATTCGTATTAGGTATCGTACCTACCTATTATAATACCTCACGTATTCATATTAGGATATTAATTTACATTGGGATGAGATTAGTTAGAAGCGCGCGTTGTAGTGAGAGACTTAAGCATTTGGGGCGCTGACTTTTGTAGTATGTACACGCTCGCGGTCAATGCCAGTGAAAAAGACGATGATAAAACGTTCTGTATTAACTAAGTCATATCAGTCATATCAAGCACAACAATATATAATAGTGAATACAGGTTATAACAACCCAAATTGTTACTAATACCCAATAATAGGTATGGCATTATAATGACATAATGAATATATCAAATAATAGTAATAGGATAAGGAATATCTTATCCTAGTAGAAAACAGTGAATTACTGACCTAACTAAGGTAATATTAATAAACTCTTCTGTCCACAGGGACAAACCCCGCAGCCGGAAGACGACAACACTCCACAGAAGCGCGTCGACAAGATCTTCGACCAGATGGACAAGAACCATGATGACCGCCTCACTCTGGAAGAGTTCCGTGAGGGCAGCAAAGCGGACCCTCGCATCGTACAAGCGCTTTCTCTCGGAGGCGACTAATCCATGGTCATTCTCTCGCCGGAGTTCACATTTTCCTAAAGAGTAACATCCTCCTCTTCTTAAGTTAGGCTGGCTTTACTTCTATCCTGATCTTCACTACGTATAGGCAAGTATGAATAACAGCGTAAAAGTACAACCGGTCTCAAAACTTCTACTGTGTATTCACAAAAATGCGTTTGTTTTTATAATTTAACTCTTCCAAACTATATTGTAACCGTTGATGTAATAGATAAACATTTTTTTTTAATATAGTTCTAGTAATTCTGATTGCTTGTGTGTCTATATATATATCAAAATCTGTTTGACTTTCCATTGTATTGATGTGTAAGTAATTTTAAAGAAAATGTATGGTTTGATTTATAATAAATATAAGACATTGTACTAAGTATTCTAGAGTTGCTAAGTCAAAAGGAATCTTAATGCGAATATGTTAAAAAGAGTGGGTACGTAACGGTATTTTTAAAAATTTTATTATAGTACATATACAAAACCTTCTTCTGTGGAGATGTTCTACGAGTTGAAATGAAAAATCTCTGAGATTTTATACCTACTCTCGAATCCAAATTCATTTAAGTGTTGCAGAAATAAGAAAGTGTAAAGTTTATTATACTTTACACTTAAATCTTTGATTTGATTACTGTTTCGTTATGAAGACTATCGTTGCAAAGGTATTTTATTTAAAATGTGAGGTACCTATTGGACATGTTTCACCTATACCTATTGCTTACTGGCTAGTGATGGCAGCACGCCAGCCCTAGATGTAGTCTCCAATTTCGAATTCAGCACAGAATCAAATTCGTAACTGCACTTCGCAACTCAACTAGAATCGTTGTGACTCGAGTTTCGTCACATCTACAGAGATGATGTCACGGCGTCTGTTTTATTATTAATTTATCTTGACACAGGCATACAGCCTTTTGTCAGGAGCGTGATGACCAGGACGAACAACGAGACCTATTACTCTAGATCACAGGACATACTGCTTCAATCTCGGCTGATTGGCTGATATGTCTTCTGGACTCTTAAAACCATCATTCTGTAGCTGTTTGTTAAATATATTTTGTATTTGAAATTATTGATCTCATTTATTGATTTGTATACTAGTTATAAACATCATTTTATCATGTTTGATGATTATCACAATGGAAGATTTTAAATGATTTGGTGTAATAGCTAAGTTATAAGTAAATGCTGCATACACGTTAATAATAATAGTAACAGGGTACCTAGTAGGTACATACCGAGGTACCTTGTATACATACTGCTTGCTATATAACTACAATGCTTCCTACTTTATTTCGTAATCCAGCCGATATAAATTGGATAAGGTCTGTTAAGAGACTATACTCCAGTGTACCATCCAACACAGGTGGCACCTTGACTAAAGTCCTTAGAAAAATACAACTCATATTTCTGTATGAGATTTCCGGCACTAGAGCAGGATGTTTTTAACTGAGCGAATTTATGTTTCTAGTACACCTATGTACCTATGTACTACAATTCGTGGTTAGTCGTACCTACGCAAACTTTTTTCCACAATGAAGACTTAATTGTGTTCAAGAAGTTTGCCCATATGACACTACTTTTCTAGTTTTGTGGAGCTTCAACTGAATTCTTATCTAAATAGTAAATGAACGAAAGAGTTCCCACTTTCAAGCAACAATATTTTCATTAAGTACAGTTACTTAACGGAAGAGATGTTATGCTCAAACAAAACAATTCAACGCATGCGAGAGTGATCAACCGCAGCCTGCTGCACCTAGTCTAAATAATATCTTTTTTGATAGTGCACGTAAAAACTAAACCATTTAATGAGATTAAGGTTAAAAACCATAATTTTTGGAATATCGTGTACTTATTACAAAGTAAAATCACTAAGACAAGGGCATTTACCGAACCTTTGATATAAATTGACATTTATTGTACTTTTGTCGATGTAATATTTAACGTTGTCACTATATTAATGTTGTTGTTGATAATTGTTAGGTTTTTAAGTGTTGCGCCCCAGTCAAGGTTAAATTTGCATTTTATGACAATACGTGTATAACATTTTTGGCGGACGCGTTTTGCGTTTTTATTGCCCCATAGTTACGTAATACTTGATCTCATGACGTGGCGACTTAAAAGTATGATAACTATGAGAGGTAAAAAAACGTTGCACGTTATCAAAAATACAATTTGTTTATGACAAATTGCAACAATTTCAACTAATGATAACAATAACATGAATCCGAAGCGTTTATAGCAAAAATAAATTAATAATTTAATGTTATAGAAAATAAGATTTTAATATAATGTGGATTGTAATACCTGCAACTAATATTAAAATTAGTTATGTAATGGTTGAATGAAAATTTAAAAGACGAACAAACCCACCGAAAATATTGTAGACAAAGAAAACTCTATGTGTAGACACGTAGTTAATCTGAATTTAAAAATCTGTGTACCTACCTTTGTACTTAAGGGATATAAGCACTAAGTAGGTGCTTCAGGAAACAATGATTTGTAATTTGTCAAATTATTTCTGCTACTTACAAATTACATTCGCTGCGTGCGTGCTCAATTTCATAATAATACAAGCCAATACGCAAACTATACTGCAACACGCATTCTCTTACTTCGATCACAGATAATATAAATAATACCATACTTTTCGATCAACCGAAATATTTTATTTACTTAGGTAGGCACACAGTGGCAAGCACTTTCATCAAATAGCACAAAATCTTTGTCGTCATTGCCAAATATAACTCTATTAGTTAACTATTTATACTATACCTACCTACAAGTTTCACTATCATCATCCTTCTTCGCGTATTCTAAAAATGTATATTTTGGAAAACTTTTGGATATTTCCGTTTAGCGTTTCTCAACATAACGTAGTTACTTACCTAAGTAAGTAGATACTTATTGTGTAAGATATTAACGTACAGCTTTAAAGACTCAATTGTTATCTTTTGCTTATAAAGTAACTAAACTTCTTATGATACCATAAATACATAATGGATTTCTATAAATTAAATATTATCTATATAAGTAAATACATGAATCAAATTTAACGTGTTGTCGCTAAGTATTTGTAACCTTTCTGCTATTTTCCTACTTCGAACGCACGATGTTTGGTATATTTAAGACATTATATACTTATACCTACTACTTAGATAAGGTTAAATTAGTAGTTTTGTATAATGTGTCAATTGCGTCTTTCGAGTGTTTGTACTTAAGTAGTAAACGTTGAGGTGCGTTTTCCAAACGAACTAGTGTAGGGTTATCGTCGGCTGTGCATTTCGTATAGATTTAAGTAGCAAACTTCAAATTGAACTATTGTTAAACGGGTATTTAAAATTGAATTTACGCCGAAGTTAAATGTGAAACTATTATTAAACAGGATTTCTTAGTTCGTTGCGTTTAAGCGGATAGAGAAGACCACTGTCTGGGGTTCCACAATGAGCAGGGGTTCCACCGGGAAAAGGAATAAGAATGTCATTAGCGTAATACGGGTCCCGCGACTTGCTGATACTTTGACGTTGTTAATTCAGCTCTGCATTTTAGAAATAAATTTAAAGCTTCCTTCACGAAGCACGGTTAAAAAATACACAAATACATAAATAGGGTTGTACCATCGAATTTAAGTTTTAATACCAACCACGCGTAAATTCAGCTTTATATACCTGACTACAGTGCTTGTTAGTAGATTATATTATGTACCTACTAGTGACTTGCTATTTATATACTTAATACTATCTATTGTTATTTTTAGTACAAATGTCAGTTTAATATTTTTAATATATAAATGGCTGTCTACCATCTTTGTTACAAACTTAATTGAATCTTCAAGCATTAATTGTGATTTTTACTGAAGCTAGTTTTGCTGATACCTGCATATTTCTGCAGGCTCCTCATTACCTATCACCCCCTAGACTTCTTGATCTGCATCATAACGACTTAACAATAGAAAGTAGTTAGTCTGTGTAAAGCGCTATACTTAGATATGATTTTACCAATGCTTTGCAGAACGCAACGGAGATGTGATTCAATAAGTTAACAGTATTTTAACGTGACGATTTCTGCTTTGTACGGCCATACAGCAGTTTGCTGTGAGCCCTACGTCCTTTTTTACGGGAAATGCACGAACCCCTTAGCGCAGTTCCTGGTGCAACACGAAAGGAATGTGGGGCTTCCGTTTGCGACTAGTGCGAGAGAAGCCCCTCAGGGTCTTCATCTCCAGGCGAACGGGTTCCCAGTTTATCCTCTTAAGCCCGTACTCTCTCTCTCTGATATGCTAGGCACGTAATAACGTTTAGATATATACATACATACCTACATATTATTATAATATGTATTGTTTAGGTTCATCAAGATAGCGAACTCGGTTTATGTACGAGTAAATAGTTTTAATTACATAATTGAGAATTATTTCTTAAAACTTACAACCGAAATCTAGTAACGTTAATAGATAAGTCCTTTCTAACTTGAAATTACTTGTGCCTGGCTAACGAGAAAAATACATACCTATAGGCGTTGATCACATTTCTACTACACAAATAAATTAAATCATAAATTATAGAGGTACTTATGTAATTATTTTATATACTGGAGACGATAAACTTAAATACTGGTGTTTTCTTCTACGTAATATAGGTATAATGTAACCAGTGCCGGATTATTCATCACATCAACCCTTTTTAGTGTCCCACTGATGGGCACCGGTCTTGTTGCAACTATCATACGAGTTGTGAGAGTCCATTATTATGGGATTATCCATAATTATAACCAAAAATAAGCCGAACAACTGACCTCCACATGCTCATAATTTTGTAGGAAAACAACAAAGGCGCAAGTACAGACGTGGTCCCTAAATTATTGAATCCAAGTTGTACACTCCAATACAACGTATTGAGTATTGAATAACCACTTGATATAAGAATCCATAACAGACAAGAGCCCGCGCTTTAATCCGGCACTGAAATTAACTTAGTCGTACATAGGTTAATCTCTCTTCGACACTATAATACCTAATCACTATAAACTTATGTTAGAGTATCAAGAATTAATAGCATTATACATTTTTTTTTTTAATTCCAATAAGAACTTAACATTTATTAATATATGTATGTATAATTTTTCCCAATAAGCAGTTTTAAGGCGACATACCTATGAGATTGTGATGTCGATTCAAAAATAGGCAAATATTTTCATACCATATTGTATTGAAGCCTAATCTCAAAAATAAGTACCTAATATTACACCTAAATATTTTGTTAAACTTTTGACAGTTAGCCTCATATAAATATAAAAATTTAATAAGACACTTAAAGCAACATACTTGACTATCACATGTTGACCAGGTTGTCGCCTAACACATGTTTTATGTACGGAACCGTTCTCCTTCTAATGTAAATAATAATTCGCCTACTTTCTTAGATATTATTAAGTATAATATTATTCACTTTTAATAATAATGACAATGATGATGGTAATTAATAATAAACAAGGTTGAAATTGAATTTGTTTTATTTTTCGAGAAAACCTCAAACAATCTCCCGTCTTAAATAGATAACCAGGTACGATTCCACCAAAATAGAGTGCAGCACATTTGTTTACAAACATTTGGTGCAAAACATAAGTGTACACGTAGGTAGGTGTTAATGAACATGTTCACTGAGTAAGGGCTGAGGTTTTCACCTTCAGTTGTTAATATGGATGGACAGGATAACCCACGAAGGCAAAAAAGAGTTACCCAACGACAAGCGTGTACACGTACACACGAGGCCAATGTTTGATGTGTGCGCCCACAAAAGTTAAAAGATACTTGTTTGCTTCTAAATCCACCAAAATGAAGAATTGTGTTGTACAAATGTGCATAACAACAGTGTCGCACAGTGCAGCACACTGGTGGAATCGTATCTTTACATTCATCTTAGTGTTGACACTGGGCACAATCTATGAAATCGCCACAGAGCACGAAAACCTCACATACATATATAAATAGTCGTGGCTTCATTTGGATGGATAAATAGTGTTAGAAGGTAACTACTTAAATAGAACGACATTATAGAAGTTGGTACTTCTGTTACTGACAGCGTCGACACAAAATTTGATTAATAAAACCTAAAACTAAATACAGTCCATCAAATCTAAGAAGTACCGTTTGACAGTTCTAAACGTAGTACATTTAGAATTTTATTTTTTGTATGAAAATTGTTTATGTTATGTTAAAATAAAAATAGTGTGGATTACGCCTCTATTAAGCTAATTTAATAGAAAACAGTGAAACGTCAAACAGTACCTCTTAGATTTGATGGACTGTAAACGGTTGCGCATGCTTGGATGCTCTGTGGACATTAAAATGATATTGTATTGCACATTTTTGAAGAACATTCTATCTACGACGCGCCTTACAATGCATGATATTTCTTACATATCATGCCCTAAACAGCCTCTGGGACCCAGCACTTCGTTTTCAATAAATATTTATCGATGTAATTACCTATCACAGATCACAGTAGCTAATATGTGCGTTTAACTCAAAGGCCTTGAACGGAAATCACTTTAAATCCACAAAAAATAATAAATAATATATTCTAACGGTCATATTCATAAAAATCTTAAATGACTCTTTAGTTAAAATGGATTTTGTCTCTTTCTTACTAGTGTAAATATCAAGAAGACAGACAGAAACATACGAATTATAAACCTATTTTACCTATATTGAGCATATAAGGCGTTTATGAATACGGGGGTAAGAATTTAAAGCATATTCCATTGATTTTTTCCAACCTGAATAACCTATACAGTACAAACTCGATATGGATCTATGTACGTAGTAAATCCCCTTGAAAAATAACTACTACCTTGTATGATACCACCAGGGGCCATAGTGTGAGATATATGTTAAAGGCAAAGGTCACTTTCTATAAAAATGTTAAGTATTTTACAGTGGTGAAGAGTCCCCGATTCTCATGGCTTCCTTTATGAAATTACTCAATATATTTAATATTATATTACTAACTTAGATAAGCCAACTAAAATTCATGTAGGTAGCAGCTAACAACATATACCTGTGCCTTTATTCACGTAATTTCTTGAGGCGCCGATCAATTTGCGGTGCAGTTGCAGTTATGTTTCTGTCTTAGAGCAAAATTGTATTCTTAATTTTTTAGCTGTCATATCTAGTCTAAAGCGCACGCGTGACGCAAACGTGACGCTAGCGTATCTAACAGCGGTAGCCAATATTACGGGAGTACGAAAAGGTCATTTTGATCGAAACTTAACTGCAACTGCACTGCAACTAAAATTATTTAATTACATGAATTAGCCTACGGATTCTCGGTAAGCATGCAATCTTCGCATTCCCCAAACATCAGTGACTACGATGTGAAGATATTCTATTAGACTTTAGAGGGATGCTAACGATACATCGATGTTTTGCCAACATCGGTATATCGTTGATGAGCCACGTCTGTGGAGGATGTTTTATAACGCCATCATCCGTTCTATTCGCGAGCTACTCAAATAAACATTTATCTTGGGCACAAGCGTAGATTTTTCTATTTAGCGTCTCTTGCGCTCTATAATACAAACGCAGTGAGCGAGTTAAGAAACTTCTTAACTCGCTCATGTTGAAGTCGACGTCAGTTACAGTCAATATTTCGTTCGTTATTTATAGGGATGCAAATAATACATAGATTTTTTTGAAATATAGATATTTCTATCGACATTAATATCGATGTGATTATATTGTTGTTTTTTTTATTGGCGATGTTGAATCCCTTCGAGTTCAATCTTCACTTTTTATAGTACACTCTTCGCCACTAGTATTTGGTCAGACAATTTCATAAAAATACGTGGTATAGTTAAAATCTCACACTCTGGCCGCCATTGAAAATGTTTATATTCTAGGATTATATTGAATAGCACAATGAAGTTTTTCAGGCAGTGTTATATTACGACTAGATTTAATTCCCCATACTAATGTTAGAAAACACTGAGAAGTAATTTTCTAGGTAAACCAATATTAAAATAAATAAATGCTTTTTTATGAAAGGTGAGATTAATTTACACTAACATCATATTCGGGTCTGACTGAAACTACATATTCATATCAACGGTAAATATGCAATACCTCGTAAGTGTTCTAATGATAATCTGGGATACTGAGCCCAATTTATTGTGTCATAAAACTCATGGTATCAGTGCACTAATTTCCAAATTACGAGACATATATTGCATCTTCATAATTAGGTGTCATATAACATCGTATGAACAGGAGATAATTTATCATTGTGCGAGTTTTAATTTGTGATAATATGGCACACTTCAAAGAAATTTCTTTTGTAAAGAGTGTATGAATGAACGGCCATTTTAAGACTGGTTACATTTGATTCCATAAACTTCTCTTTTTAATTGAATTTCTATGTAAGAAGTGTCGTGTTTACGGAGTAATATAGTTAATTATGTCACTAAGCAAAACTTAAAAGTGTAGCCGTTCGACGACGCGGCGTAAGCGCTGCATTTGCACCGTTCATTCCCTTGAGGAACGCCTACCTACGCCCAATGTGGGGCGTAATATTTACCATGTATTATTTTCATAAGACAAGTTTATTTTATAATTGTAACTTAATTTAAATGATTCGTGTACAGAGCATAAAAGTACGTGTTACTATATAATTATAATAACCAAAAAAAACTTCTCAGGAGTAGTCTATTTTGCCACAATACTATTAAAAAAACGCGTCAATATTTCATCATTATTTTTTTATACAATATCCAACAGTGAGTGTCTCTCTTACTATCACATACATAAAAATTTACCGAACCTATTATCTTAATATTTAAATGGTTTACTAAATAAAATGTAAACCACAATCACTTATCTGACTAAGCACAACAATTTTAGTAAAGTTTTGCTTTTGTCTTAAGCAGCCTTGAGGCTTTCTTAGCCTGAGGCAGACGCTGCCTCAACAGTGTGAGTAACGACTCTCAGCTGTCATTAGAGTGACAAGACTTTAGACCTTATGCCACATGCTGGCCAAGTCAAACTCTCATTGCTCTCTCAATTCTTTCTTCGATAGTTGAGATGCCTAATCTACAATTATCTTAAAAGCAGAAAGAGTTTAGGATTTGTCCTCACGCTAGCCGACTGCGGTTTGATGGTGGCATAATGAAAACTTCAAAAATCGAATCGAACTCATAACTTAACTCAAACAAGTCCAATAATGCTGAGCTGCTCTTTTAACAAGGCTCGAAGACAGAGTCCTAATTAATCGTATTGGCTCAAATAAAGCCCACTTAGCCTAAGGCTGCTTAAATGGACAAAGCCTTATACTATTATAGTATTTAGAATTGACACATGACTATATTCAAATATTATTTCAAATAAAACATTACAACAAAATTGGAAATCGAGGATAATATAAAGTTATAATAGTAAAATAAATAATTAAATAAACCACATACTCCAAAATATGACTGTTAAGCACCATATAGTATCAACATCTAAATCAAATAGCACCGACTAAACAATCAGACATCCATAATGAAACAGATCCATAATTGTAAAGAAAGATTTACGTAAACACTGGTGATTGCGTTCTTAAATTGCCTATCGGTGACTTAAGGTATAAACATACTGTGTCTGCCCACAAAGGGTCAGGGCGAGCCGTATTGCATAACAAAACATACAAGCAATTTGAGGATTTTCGCGCCGTGCCCTAACCTTTTGCTGTCCGTCACAATATGCTAGTACCATAAAGGATTTACTTATTAAATTGTTATGGTTCCTGCTGTGATCTAAATTATCATTACTAAAAATATCGCCTTTAAATCAACACAAAGCAAAACTAATTACATTCAGGCAATGTTGTAATATTGAATTCACCTCTATTGATGAGCAACAGGAAAAAAATCTCAGTTTTAACAAACATTCCACCTTTACTAGCTCAATTATACGCGAGTGACCATCACCAGTGCATTTAATAAATAAACCGAGAAAATATATCAATTTAATACTAATTAAACATTAGAAACACTGGATACACAACGGGAGATTTTGCCCCGCAACATTACCACTATACTACAAATGAGTGACATATCAACGTTGCACAGTGCTCCGCCACATGTCCCGCGATATTATTCGTGATGCTGGACATATTACTACCTCCAAACTACTGAAACATGACGCGCAGCACTTATTATACGGGACTCTGCAACGTTACATAGTATTCTCTAACATGACAAGTAATAATTTGCATGACACGGGACATGTGCAAGTTGTTTGGGTCCACTTTGTGAATGTTGCGTAAGTCAACATCGCTCCCGAAACATTTTACGTAGGTAGTTGTATAATATATAGTAAGCATAAATATAAAAGTTGCGCAATAAACACATAGGTGATAACTGGTATATTGGCATACAAATTACGACGTGGTCTTGCAAAAGGCATTTGTGGTAGTGCAAGACTGCGTCACAAAATAAAACATTAAATTGACATTAAAACCGCAACAAGTCTAACGGCGCAAAAGCAGTTGGCACTTTACAAAATCCACAACGAAAAGCATAAAACTAATAAATAAATACATAGGTAAGTACTAAATTAATTTGTTATTTAAAAACTACAACTAAATAAACATTTGCTTTAAAATCGAATAGGCACAGCAAGCAAAGACTGGGCAATTAATGCGCGAGGTATGAACTCAATAACTTATCTCCGCAAGATACCATAACCCTATAACAAACAAATGAATTTAAACAACACATGACAATAATAAATACGTAGCGCCATCAGATTACAAGAATTTACAGGAATGACTCTTATGAAAAGAAGGTAAAATTGTTGGTAAACATTGTGATCGTGTTTCTTTTTTTACGCCGGACATTGTCTAAGGAACTCTGAATCGAAGTACACAACAGTGACTGTCATATCATCCCTAAACATACGACTCACGTCTGGCGACAAACTGAGCAAATGTGCCAGTCTCGAGTGATCCACACCGTATTCCGTTCCACCAACTGCATGTCGTATCAAATGAGTAGCGGCATTCCTGTCTTTAGGTTTGCTTTTTAAACTTTCTTTTCGGTGTGTCAAAAGCTCATTAATATCCCCTAACTGAATATTCTTTCTTGGCAATTTCAGCGGATTAAAGAACACCTTTCCTTTCATGTGCTCACCGACTAATTTTACCGATTGCAACGGAGTCATCATGTCCCAAAGGCCATCGGAGGCGATTATTAAAAATTTGTCTTTTGATGTGAGCCTTTGGTAAAAAATTTCTGGCCTCGCCGTTAAATAAGGGGGCGTGTGATAGTTTGCAGGTATAGCTCTGGAGCCTATAAAAGGGACGGCGATTTTAGTTAACAACTCTTCTGACCATTTGTATCTATAATCCCCTAAGCTCCGTAGTGGTGCCAGTTCACCGAGCAACCTATCTCGTCTTACCACAGTTTTCCTTTCACGATCAGGGTGTTCATTCCATATCCGTTTTAGTTCATCTAAATTTTCAGCATTATGCTCTTTGGTAATCTTTTTAGCAATCCATTCTTTGTCTTCAGTGAGAGTTCCCAGCACAGCATTGCAATCTCCTACGTTGGCAACATATAAATGAGGTCCATCAATATGACAAACACAGACCACTGCACCTGACAGTGCTACAGATAATGTTTTTCGATCCACAACACCATCTGTATTGAATCCATTAACAACTTCTTTGGATATATCACTGTCTAATTGTAGGATTGCTCTTTCTAATGACGACCGAACATTACTGTCTTTTGGTTGCTGTGAGAGATCATTTAGATACTCTTTAAAACTTGTATCATACTTCACTTTTAAATCTTCAACTATTTCCACCTGAAAGAAATATAACACCCATTTGAAAACATACGATTATAAACTACTAGATAACTGCCCGCGGCTTCGCCCGCGGATGTCGGTTATCGCGCCAAAACATTACCTTCTTTTTGCGCAGTCGGATAAAAACTATCTTAGGTCCTTTCTCGGGTCTCAAACTACCTCCATACCCAATTTCATCCAAATCGGTTCAGTAGTTTTTGCGTGAAAGCGTAACAAACAAACTTACATTCACATTTATAATATTATATAGTAATATACGAGTAGTATATAGTGTATAGTAAGTATAGATGTGTCACATTATGATAAAAATCGCTTTAGCATAATAATATATCAATAAGAAATTCGCAAAATTAGCAGATTTGTGTTTAAATAAAAAAATATTTTATTGGACTCCACCTTATCATTGAATACTTCTAACAATTTATCTTGAGCATCATCTTTAACAAATGTATTGAGTATGTCTTGAGGTAGCAATGTTGCAGCTATGTAAGGAAGGAGTCTCTTGGAAACCACCTGGGCACACGCTGGACCACCATGACCGTCAAATACACCCATAAGCAAGCCTGAAATGTTATACAGAATTTTGAGTAGGTATTATAGAATTGGTTTGAACATGAACGTGTTTTACTTAGGTAAACTGAGGCAGTCTATGGCATGAGCGAACACCAGTCCCGGGCGTCCGTCGCGTACCGCGCGTTAACATAAATATCGCAGTTGCGTTCATTTTCAAAAAACAGATTTGCTAGAAACAGCTCCGCTCGCGTACTCCGTCGCTCAGTTGCTGGTAACCTGCGGGGCTGGTCCCGTCACCCACGCCTCACGCAGGGCTGCTTGTAGGACCTTATAGAAAACAGGAGACGCACTAAGAGCCAGACCTTTATACAATTCATAAGTACTTGGCTTTTCGAAATTTTATTCATTGGACCATCTCTGGACTTAAGTCCAAATTAAGTAAATACTATCTGTAAATCAGTGAGTTGTACTAAGTATTTCATTTACAATTACAATATTGCTGATAAAATGTTTGTAATAATCTAGCATTAGCATCTATAAATTGTTGCTGTCATTCTCAACATGCTTTGTTATGTTACCCAACCAATTGAATATCACTATTGATTTATTGTTTGTGAACCAATTTAAAAAACTACAAACCTTCTAAAAAATTTGGATAACACCTGCAAACGCTCCATCTTTATCACTCACTGTCAGACAGTTGTGTGGCACAAAAGCAAAGTTAGTCTCCTACAGCCTAACCTACCTAAATGTTGAATAAAGTTATACCAATCATAAACAATAAATGTACATATTTGCTCAATCTTAAGTTATACTCGAGTATAAGTTCAGTACATCAATCCACATAAGTCAAACATTTACCTGGAGTCAACTTGCACAAAGCTTCACTTCTAGTATCTTCGAGTGGGTTGTTTGACGCCAATTGATTGGAGTCATAAGATTTAACAGAGCCCGAAGTGAATTCTTTGTTAAACTCATTCTTCCGTAGAGTAGCAGTGACCTACAACCAAATTACAATTTATGTGTACCGAGTTATTACTTCTGTATGCTAATTCCGATAAAATTGCAGTGCAGTTGCAATCAAGTCTTAGTGCAAGATGGTATTCTTACAATTGTCTTAAATATATGCAAATTTAGCACGAGCATATCTGACAGCAATTTTCAGAATTACCAGAGTATGTAAAGGCTTGTGTTGATCGAAACATTACTGCAAATGCACTGCAATTGAACTTATTTAATAACATGAATTAGCCTAACGATTGGTACCCTACATAGTGGCCAATACATATGATAACAAGAAGAGCTGTAAAAATATAGTTATATTAGGTAATTACACTCAGACTTGACACAAACATGTTAACACACAAATGTCTGTCTTGAGTGGGAATTGAATCTTTTTGCGTGCTTTTCATGCTATTTAGCAATTAATGTTAGTCACTCAAACTTACTTCTTGAGGTGAAGGAAGCGCTGTAATTCCATCCTTGAAAGCACTACAGGGTTTTCGTGTTGTTTTAAAATAACGATAACAACCAACCCTAAAACCCCATTTGAAATTAATCAAATCCAGTACATTACTCGCACAAACTCTGCTATACAATTTGTTCCTATTACACAGATCTAATTTCAGATATAAACTCAAAGTTGAACTTGAGCAATTCATATTTTTATATGGAAATTTTATTGTAGCAGTCGCTCATCACGGGTATAATTATTATGCAAGATGCAAGTAGGTACACAAAATTTTGATCCTTAAATAAACCTTAACAATATTGTTGTGTTGTAATTTATCAAACAATTTAATAAAGTGTTGAATTATGTACTTTAAGGTGAAGAAATAGTAAAAATTTAATAA
The DNA here is from genome assembly GCA_936450015.1 of Meganola albula. Taxonomy (NCBI): domain Eukaryota; kingdom Metazoa; phylum Arthropoda; class Insecta; order Lepidoptera; family Nolidae; genus Meganola; species Meganola albula. The sequence continues at coordinate 16,579,227 of OW388142.1, read as the reverse complement.
AAATAGAAAACCAGTCCCAGTCTCATCCAGATAATGTGTCACTCTTCAATGTCAGTGTCAGCTGACAGATGTCAAATTGGGAGCATAGATGATCGGCACCAGACTGTCAATTCAATAAGGAAATAAGTCGGCAGCATTTCCTTATATATATTATCTGTAGAATGAACGAATGAATGATTTTGGTTAGAGAGAATATGAGCCTGTAAACGTCAGACCTTCGTCATTTTATAATAGCTGAAAAGTCTTTTTTCCGCCGGTTTAAAACTAATGAAATAAATTCGTTGCAACCAAAAAAAAGACTATGTGAAACTGACCATTATTTTTATAACGGTAATATAATTTTTATTGGTATTAATGGCTATGTTTTTTTTTTCTTTATTATAACAGTAACTGTTCTGTTCTAATCGCTGGGGTAAGCGAGTTCTCGCGTGAAGACCACGTCTTTGCAATCGTAGTGTGTTTAGTGTCGATCGGTGAAAGAAAGCCGGCAGTAGCAGGATGCGACAAGCCACTGACAGAGTGAAATGGCACTTAATGCGAGATTGATTTAGGACTGCTATAGGCCGATGATTATGAAGATGATGATATAACTTTCTGTCAGGGAGAGGACCTATAAACTGTGTAAAGATTTTTTTATTGTGTGATATACTGATAATATATTGATAATATATTTAGTGGGTTTAGTTCTAGTTAGTCCGTCCGACTAAGCAATGGTATTATCTACAATGGTAATGGTACTAATGGTTTAAAACTCTAATGATAACTTAAAAGCTTTGTGTTGTTAAATCAACATTTCCATTTTACAGTTTTCAAACTAGATAATTTAATATCAATCTGATTCAGTTTGAAACCAAACTCACACTCCCGCATGCTCGTTAACTTCGTCACTCGTAAGTCTCTCGACGCAACGTTGCCAGCTCGCCTCCCTGTATACACAAGCACGTACATAAACTGCCGCGCATAAATAATAAATAAGTAATAGTCGGGCTACATACCGACTCAAGGTTTTTATTGATTTCCTGTAAACTAATTAAAACGAAACATGACAAAGTTTAAAATATTGTTTTATACTTGTAGGTGAGATTTCAACAGTTTAAAACGATTTATTTGGGGTTTAAAAAGGCAACATTTTATTTAAAACACGTACGTTAACACATGTTGTTATACATATGTACTCCCATTAAAATTAGGTAAAAACGATGGGCCCATTGAAGCTTGTAGTAGTAGTATATAATGTACCTACCTACACTCTTCCAATAAACAGTAATAATAATAATCAACCTGGAAACGATTTTAGGATATAATTGGTCGGTTTCTAAACTGGTGGCTCTGCAGCAGAGCATGACACCATTCTTCGGTTACAATATCATGCCTTTAGAAACGTAAAAATACTTAAATTTTTAATTTTTGTCTTTTTACTCATATAACTCCAAATATTTCTATCGACATTTTTTGTTTGTCTATAATATGTCCTCTACCCATTTAAACCACTATCATTGTGTGCCGCAATTTCGTAAATCAATATGGCGGCGGATGGATATGCCATTGTGGTTTTTTCCCCCTATTCTTTCAATACTTAATATTATGAGTAACTCCTATTACTTTGATGCAATTGTATTCATTATATTTAATATTATTTCTAAGACATTAATTATCATAAAATATTATTATTTGCATGTCTAAACTCTTGACTAAGTGTTTGGAACATGCAGTAGTTTTAAGACCTCTATATTTCAACGCATAGGGCAAATAAAGAATTATTTTTATCTATAAAATAAAAATGAATCACTAAATGTGTTGGTAGGCGCAAATCTCGAGAACGGCTAAACCAATTTCCCTAATTCTTTTTTTAGAATACTCCTTGAAGTACGATGATGGTTCTTACGCAGAGAAAAATGTAAAAAAACGAACAAACTTTATCACAACGGCTTGACCGATTTTTATGAAAACTTATATCTATATTCAGTAGGTCTGAGAATCGATCGTAATTTATTTTCGGACCCAATAGGTGGCACTGCTTTACCGGGCAAGCCGACGTCTCTGGGGTCCGCTAGTTATTAATATAATGACGAAAGTCTGGCGTCTACAATTCCTGTCTTTCTTTACACAGTGCTTGTGTTTAGAGTTATAGTTATAGTTGTGCCATACCGGCCATGCTCGTGCAATACGAACAAAATACCGGATTGCGCATGTCGTCTTGCATTCATTGTCATTGGTTTGGTTGGTGTAGATTGCTCATAATTCGTTCTTTCTTTCCAGTCATTCGTTCGCTGATCGTTCGGTGGCCGACATCGTTGAACGGTGATTTTTCGTGGTTTTTGCAAATTTTGCCAACGAGATACTAAAGTTAATAAAAAACAAAATGCCTAACCAAGTTTTAACTATAGAGCCACAGAACGAACTCAAATTCAAAGGTAAGTAATAATCATTCATTTTATGCACGGGTGTTATACATTGGCGCATTGAAACTTGGGTAGGTAGCATACATAGGTCGCGAGCTAGATGCTGACAAATGGAGTTTCTATTTCCAGATATCTGCGTATTGTCAGGGTGCGGTTTTTTACAATATCTATATATTTTATGCCGATTGTCTGTCATAGTTATTAGGAACTCTGTTATAATCGCAATATTCGATAAAGGTAAAGTTTTGTTGGTAGGTAAATTGTGATTTACGACGATCCACGAAGTTAGATTGCTGTTTGTTTCCTATTAGATTCTTCGGCGCTAGATCAATATGCGTTCTATGTTAACTGCACAATGAAGTTCATTGAACAATAATACTTCCTAGAATTACCAAATACTGATGGTCATCAGAAATTGGTGTCTGTGGATAAGAAGTATTAGGTACTTCTTATCTAGGCATATTTTAATAATGCTGATCTTTATGTATCCTGTTTATGTTATAATACTTGTAAAACTTATTGAAATAAACTACATATTATTATGCTGAGGTGTAGGTTAGCTATACTATTATGTAGTAGGCATTTTAATATGCACATTATGCACTATGTTATATCTACTACTTATTTATTCCTACAGGCATATGTATTTATTTATTCCTACATAGTTGAGAGACTATTTATCTGTGTCTATGGTAGGTACTAAACTACCTGCTGAGGTGTAGGTTAACCATACATTCATCAAGTAAGCATTATATGCATGGACTATCGTATAACTACCTACATATAACTTTTTTTTATACCCACTATTTGTTTTCTTAGACTATTAAATTTTATCTGTGTAATAGCTGTGGTAGGTACTATTCTGCGCAATAAACATATAATCAGTTTTTAATTGCAATGGCAATTAAGTACCTATCTATAAAATTTACTGTAGCCATATTAAACCTAAAAACAATGTTGTATAAATTTGTTATAGATTGTGGCATTTTTATTTTTACTACACAGGTATAAACTCAAGCTGCTCCTTTATGTAATTTTGACCTGATTAAATTTTAATTAAAAGATATGGAATAATACACCAACACCCCTCTTTTGTTTTATTAATGAAAAATGCAATTTCTTTTTTTAACTATACTCATGAATCTTGGAGTAAATGATAGGTTACTATCGTAACAAGGGTACTTTGTTATAAACATTGTCCTTGGTACAATTTTAATAGTCAACCATACATCAGAAACACAACATCGTTTTCAACATATTAAGTAAAACTTATATATTTAAAAAGAAATAATGATGGAAAATTACTATTAGTTTGCTACACCTATTGAGCGATTAGAGTTTCTGGAAAGAGTCACCAACTATGCAATACTTCTGTTTTGCTGCTTCAATCAGTTATTAATCAATTATTATAAACTAGCTTCCGCCCACAGCTTCACCCGCGTGAAACTTATTTGGATTAAAGTAGTATGTTTTAATCCAGACCATAATTAATCTGTGCTAAATTATATCCAATTCTTTCCAGTAGTTTTTGTGTGAAAGAGTACAAACTTTCCTCATATTAGTAGGATAAAACAAAGAACAAGCCGCATATTCAATAAAGGTAATCAATAAAAGTAATTAGCTCTGAATCCTAAATTGTGTCTGATACTCATTTATTATGTAAAAGCAAGGAATTAAAACTACTATTAGTAATTTTGTAAATTGCTGTAAAATTGATTGTAACAAAATCAAGTAGTCCAAGTTAAATAATTTTGATTTTTGAAGCATAAATCTACATACATGTCTAAGAACCAATCCACACTTGGCCAGCTGTGTGGACTAGGGCCTAAACTCTCGCATCTAGTGAGATAGTTGAGAGAAGACCGTGCCCAGATGTGGGACACTAAAAAGGGTTTAAGTGAGGTTTATATAAATTTGTATAACTCATTTTTTTACTGTGCAGTGAATGTCATTGAAACTATTGCGAATAAAAATAATGTGGTATCTTCCTACTTATATTAGGTATAAATGGTAAAGTAAGTGTTTGTTAGGTACCACGTACCTACCATACGTGTACGGTGTACCCAAAATGTTGGGGAAGCCTAATACGGCCCATTATATTCATCTCAGCTGCCGTATGAGGAGTGTTTTAAGCGATTATAATTCCATTGTAAGAAAGGGATGCGGTTGTGCAATGTGTATATCTGCATGATACAGTAACAGGTCGAAACTATGTACTAGGTATACGTTCCAAATAAGAATAGGACTGGACTCGTGACTAACTTCATATAACCCGCGTCGATAAAGAAACGAATCTAAAATGGCAGCACTAAACATTCCCACTTACTCGCACTTTATTGCTGTCCTTACTGCGCGTTTGCACTGCACAACGAGATATGATACAATCATAGTCTTATCTCTTTCTTCTCATCTCTTGGTAATAGAGATAGATAGTGCTTGCAACATGTTTTCTTGTAAATATTTCGACAGTGGAAACTAGGGGTTAGCTACTCACGTCGGTACAGCGCACAAAGAAATATATATTTTATTAGCTATGTATTCATTCATTGTATGTATTCATAACTGTGCGTTTGCACTGCACAACAACCCATGATACAAGCATACTAGTATCTCTTTCTACTCATTTCCAAACGATAGAGATAGATAGTGCTTGCAACATGTTTTCTTGTGAATATTTCGCCAGTGGAAACTAGGGGTTAGGCATAAGGTTTTATACATTTCAGGAAAATACAGATTCCGCTGTTTTCGAGTCCATTTAGCACTTAGTTGGCTTTTTAAATAGGTACATATCTTTCTTATTTATTTTAAAACAACTAAATATTAAAAAATATCGTCAGATCTACCTTGTTTTGCTGATGGTCCAAACTTTCATTACAAGTACAAGCCGCCATATTAGATTCGTTTCTTTATTGGCCCGGGTTATACTAAAAACCAAGCAAAAGTAGAGTCAGACAAAATGTCAAACCACGCAATGATATTATTTTAAAACGTAAAGTTACGCGCTAGGATGCCACAAACTTGTTACTGATACACGCAAGTTTTAACTTATAACACCGTTTTATCTACTTCGGATCTTAATAAAATATGTTCGCACCTAAATATTCGACTTCAATTGTCCATACTCAAATGGCAATAAGATTAACGCATTTGTCTACTAGAGATACATATCTAAAGCGCGCAAATGTCGAATAAAATGGCGGATGTCGTTGAAAAACAAAATAAATTGGCATTTTTATTAGATAAATGTCTATTAGAGATAAATGCCTTGGGCGGCAGAATCGGGGCCCAGTCCTATTTGAAACGCGTACATGATTGACCCCAGCTAAAAAAACAAGTAAAAATACATAGATACTAATTAATATTAATAACGTAATTTTTTAGTCATTAGGTACACGAATCAAGTAATGGAAGTCACAGTTATGAACCTAATAGGTTATTCACTCTTAGGAGAAACAAGAAGTATACTGAACTAGCTGCTCGCCCCAGCTTCTCTCGGTGCCCGGTATCCGATGAAAACGCACAGGCGGCCTGATTTTCATCGACACCTTCAACAATTATCGTCATATTCCAAACAATTTACAAAAAACCTTAACAAACTTTACACTAAAACTTTCATTACCATTCTATCTATAGATGAAAACCGCATGAAAATCAGTTACGTAGTTTTTGATTTTATCGCGACCGTATTATTACAAACAGACACCGACGCGGGCGCGGCGGGGGACTTTAATCTATACCTACATTTCTACTACCCGTGCGCAATAAGTTTAGACCTGGGGCGGTGACGTCACAGACGCATGGTTGTACTGTGCACAAAAAAATATAGCAAGTGTCCACCCGCGACTTCGTCTCTGCTGTTTTTTTCTATTCCTTACCGGTTACTTTTACTGCCTGATCAACAGGTAAACACAACAAATTGTTCCGTTTTTCATTACAACAATAAACTTAACCCAAAAAATAACAATATATAGCAATAACGAAACGGTATCAAATAAGATTTTAAATTGGACCACGTCGTCGTTGTGTGACGTAAGCCAGTACCAGATGAAGATGTTATAAAAAATGCCTTTGCCTACAGTACAATACGGGTGCTGGAAGGAAGGTTAGAGAGGTAGCGGGTGGATGGTTGCATTCTAGGCGAGTCTCAACTTATCCCGCAGTTCGCGCACGTGTAGTAATTATCTATCCTGAACGACTGACGGATCAACGCACTGCCTAAATTGCTGTTCGTAGATACCTGATACTTAAAAAATAAGTTCTTTGTATGACGTAGGCATCTGATAAGAAAGAATTTTCTGAAATTCAGCCCCTAAAAGGGTGAAAAGGGGAGGCACCAATTATGCTGCTGCGCAATAAAAATCCACCCAAATTATGCAATAGTGCCAGATTGCAAGTGAAAACATTGCATCACAAATGAATCGAGGCAACTATTGTTGAATTCTAATTGACCGGTTGTTCTCGAGTAGTCTATATTTATTCCTTTCCCCTAACACCATCGAAATGACACTTCAGCTTTAGATAATAAACATTGTTATATTTTATAAGTATTCAATCATTTATGTTATGACAATATTAATAACGTAAAACCACGAACAAAAATCTTATTAGAACCATATTCGGCTTTTCCAAGTAACACAACATACCTAGGTTATTTTTTTATATCATGGCTATAATTATCTTATTGCGTCATAATATATTTGTTATATTAATGATATTTATGATTATCCTGATAATATTCCTTTTAAACTGTTCCCATTTCTCGGATTATTTTCGTAAACTACATTCATAGCCTCCATAGCAGCATAAAAAATTGAATAGGTATGTACGCCCCTAGCGAAATGAGTTTGCGCGGCAAAATATTTTTTCCTATGACTATTATAGACCAAGATCTCCCTTGTCTCTTTTATCGCCAACACCCTTTTGCCGTACCCTGTATTTTCTTTTCTTAGTTTCCTAAAGCTTCACTAAAATCAATCAACTAGAAATGACTACGTTATTCTAAGCACCGACCATAACATGGACCGCAGTGAGGTAGGTTTTTACAAGAATCGACATACAACAAAGCTGCAGGCAAAACCTATTATTATGTTTAGTGATGACAGTATTGAGTATGCGCTTTAAATTTGGTGTACCTAGAATTTTTATAGGAGTAGGTTATTGTTTAACATTTGTTCGTGTCGCAGGTGATATAGTCATTATTATTGATTATTTTAGTTGATTATTCAGGATTGTTCGAGCAGGGATGTACTACCTACATGCGATTGATAAACCCCTCAAACGATACAGTACTATTCAAGATAAAAACTACTGCACCAAAGAAGTACTGTGTACGCCCTAATTCTGGAGCTCTTGAGCCGAATTCCAAAGTGGAAATAGCCAGTAAGTACATTTGCCTCTTGTGGCAGTTATTCAGGTTCTAAAATCACACTCAAGATGTCTAATTACTTCAAAGAAAAAGTAGTGAGTACCTATAATTTAAATCCTATTGCTGTTTTCAGTAACTCCACAACCGGTGTATGTTGATCCCAATGAGAAACATAAACATAAGTTCATGGTGCAAAGTGTTGTTGCTCCGGAGGGAAAGACCAATATAGATCAAGTGGTAAGTGATGAAACTACATGGTCCTTTCATTAATGTCACTCACGTGTCAGTCTACAGCAAACAGCTTGGATTTGCAGTCTAATTTTCTCAGTTATGTATGCTGGTGACCCAAAACAACACCTATTTAAAAAAATAATTGAATATGTTTATGAGGGGGTTCTTATGTATTGGAGAATTTTTAGGAGCTCAATAAGTAAATATCCTATAGGCAAGTTCCTGGTACTTGGCCGGGTTCAAATCCCGAGTCGTCGTTCTCGATCCAGGCTTACAGGAGTAGCAGTTGCGGGAATGTTGAGGTGGGTTAAGTTCCAAAAAAAGACCAGTTATTAAATTGAAATTTGGCAATCATGTTTATCACTACGTAAGTATTAGTAACAAATCCCAATATATTGACTGATCAATATTTTCCTTTGAAATTCTACGATTGGTGTCAACCCTTAAAGTGCGAAGGCTAATGCATGTTCCTTTTGCTATTTATGTTGCAATGAATGCAGCAAACATGCATTAACGAGATTTTTTTTTCAGTGGAAGGAGATCAGTCCAGATCAGCTTATGGATTACAAACTGAAATGTGTCTTTGAATCTCCACGTGGCGCCAATATTAATGTAAGCTATATTTATTGTAATACATGTATAGATTTCCGATAGCCGACCACGCACATGCCGTGTATCAACCAAAAATCTGGTTTCTGTATTGGATAACAATTTGCCTAGATAGAAGGAGGAACTCAAGAGGCTTGTGTTTAAGAGGTTACACGGGCATATTACTTTTATTCGTCATAAACCGAAAATTCAGATAAACTACTCTTACATGGTTTACGAATGCATTTAAAAAGCAGCGGTCACGCAACGAACTCGCCGCGGGTGGTTATAGACAAGACGTCGTGGGTGCAAATGAATGTGTTGCAGACGAACACTGCGAGAGCTCAGTGGACGCAACTATGCTAAAGTCAAACTTACATTTGTTTGCTAAATAGCACAAAATTATTGTTGTTTCCCGACGTTTAATTAATAACTGATCGTTCCAAATTCTTTGATACATATGTGTTTATATTTTCGTTTTTACCATGCGTCTTCGGAGTAAAAAGGCTACAGCAGTGTTTCCTCGTCAGAACACATTCTTTTACCGAGCGTACGGTACGAAGAAAATCCGCCGTGCACGTTCGAAACGTCTTTAGCACCCCCTTAGCTTCACCAGAGTGATATCGGTCTCACCACGTGTTCTAGGATGCCGGCGACAACGTTGCTCCGAACGAAGTTACTAAAAAGCGAGTGGCAGTGGCAGATGAAAATCAAGTCAAAACGTCTACAAAGGTGACTTAGTTCTAAAAGTAGCTACTTGAAGTTTGTATTTGTTTCTAAATACACCTGTATCTAAAAAGTTTTATGTCAAGTACCCCTAGCACATAACGTACCAAGTTCTTTTTGTTGAAGCTTCTTCACTTATTATTTGCCATTTCGCCAATCAGTCATATAGAAAGCTACTAACGCTCGGTAGTATATAAAAGCCATTATCATTGGAAAATAACAAAAGTCATTGATGATCATTTGTATACAAAAGGGTGTTGACGGTCTTAGCTTGGCATGTTATTTAAATTATCTTACAGGATGCTGTAGAAGGCCTTATCCAGAATGAAGCAAAGCGGAGGGATGATGATCACTCTACAGCCGCGAAAACGGTATCAGAGTATTTATTTATTCATTGAGCACTTCTCGTATTCGTTGTACCAATTTTACTGAAAACGAAAGCAAGCATGCTCACTGAAAAAACCTATTTAACACTAACAAAATAGGCATTTTCATTGTAACTTTTCAGTAAAATATGTAGTACGTTTCTGAGAAATGCTCCTAACGATAATGGGGTTCCTTCTATTGGCATTTTATATATTTAGAATTATTAACGAAAATTGCGTGGCTGCAGGAAGTTTTGTTTGCATATTACAAAATGTTTATTAATATTTTGGAGAATCTTTTTTGAAATATAATAACCATAAGTTTGAGATGTTATGTTTCTAGCACCTGCCTGTACAAATAGCTAACTTAGATTATTCCACTTCTTCTGTTCTGCGTAGTATGTATATAGCACAAAACACTCTTGACTAATCCCATTTTCTACACTTAGTACATTATCTCTATTTATTTAAACTTCATACCTTAAATGCACGTTAATTTATTTATTTGCATATTATGTAACAGTAAATATATATAGTTAATATTAACATGTAAATAGATTTTTGATATATAAGTATAGTTCTTATTAGTACTGTATATTCTACAATTATTCCCATTACAGACTCTGACTTTCCCTAAGTCTGAGAATGCAGAAACTGACTTGCAAAAGGCGTCTTTAGAAGTTATTCTTTTGAGGGAAGAAGAAAGCAAATTAAGACATGAAAATCTGCAATTGAAAGTGAGTTTTATTTTTTGTTTTGTTTAATTTCTTTTTAATTTTTTTGGTTATCATATTTTTTCGATTGAGGATAGGCATTATTATTCTTTTATAATATTGATATTATTGTATATATTAATATTTGTATCATATAAATGTCCGTTATCCATAAACATGAATAAACTCAAGGTTCTTTCTCAATAGGTGCTCGTTATGCGAAATCATTTACAGAATGCATACACATACTTAAGCTGCGATATCGATATTTATTACTATCGATCTAGAGTTGTGCTATCAACTATCAGTAATAGGTATTGTTATTTATAAGGTATTGTGCATTGCAACAATTCCATTTTCTCAACCTAAGTTATCAAGACTAATAATAACATGCAGTATGTTAATTAACAAAAGGGAGAATAATAATTGAAAAATAAATATTTTAATTTACTAAAAACAGTTTCTAAATTCCTGAATAAATGGAACATTCCTAACTTTCCGAATGTAACATTAGCTGGTGCTAATGAAAATAGTTAAACAGAATCCTTAGGCCCAATGTTAAAACAATGTAAACCTGATCGATAAGTAAAGTGGTTAACTATAGCATCCTACAAAAAGTCATCAAAGGCTAATTAGCTTATAAATATTTTCACACATACACGCAGCGTCATTTTGTCCCAAAGAAAGCAATTATATTTGCTTCTGTTATGGGTAGGTACTAGGAACTGATACACTACATAAATGCATTTTTTTTGTAAATAGATACATGTTATATATAAACAACACTTGAATTAATTACAGCGCGTTTTAAACTGCACAACAAAACATGATGATACAAGCAAAGTCTTAACTCTCTCTACTCATCTCTAAACGATATAGATAGATAGTGCTTGCAACATGTTTTCTTGTGCATGTTTTGCCAGCTGAAACTAGGGGTTGAACTTCTATCAGACAGAGGCGGATTTGCATTCTGTCGATACGTGTGTTTAAGTTACGAAATACCTCTCTAAGAGTAACAACCCATTAGTGTACCACGGATTTTCTCTCAACTGACTTAAGAGACAAGAGTGTAGTTTAGACCTCAATCCACACCCGTCAGCCACGTGCGGGTCAGTGGATGTCACATGTCCTTTAGTATATCGTAGACATACCGGTTTCCTCACGATGTTGATCAGCGGCGATGTAACAATGTGTACAATCACACGGTCCAGGTTAGGACCCGCAACTTTTATTTCAAGGACGGGTTTAATACCGCTGCGACATTGCTGCTCATATTTGAGGGAGAGCGTACATTCGAATGAATATATTTTATTTACGAAAAATGTATGATGTAAATCGCCTGTCAAATCAGCGGTCATGTTAATTAATAAGCTGTCAAATAGCTTGATGCTAATGTCAAATAGCTAATGTTATCGAAAAATAGACATGAGAAAAGAAATTTTTTTGGGGCTACTTTAATTTTCGATAAAATAAATTATCGGTCAAATGGTCTCTCGCATACAGTACCTAAATTACCGCGTACAGTAAGTTATGTACAATGCGCTTGCGCTTTTTACATAACTGTTCTGTTACGCGCTGTTTATAAAAAGGTACCTGCGCAGATACGGCTTAGACAAAGTCCCATTATAATGGCGACAACAAAGATTTAACCTGTAAAATGTCAGGAATTAATACTAGATCCACTCAAATTATTTTATGTTTAAAGAACGAAAAGTCCGTCTTATTATGGGCCAATTGACTAAATCTCGTTTTGACTTACAATTTCCTATTACTCGTTTCACGTGTCCGCGCTGTACCTAATATAAAATAGTGTTATGAATATCTTATGCACCGCATAGGTGCATAGCGCGATCGAGAGGTAAAGAATCAAATACATAATATGGGATTGACACGACATTAGACATAGGTGTACGTCAATCTCTAGACACCTGAAGCGAAGTAAGAATGATAGCTAGTGTAATAAGATGGATGGCTTATCAGTACTTATGATAAGTTCCTTGCCCTGCGGCTTTGCGACTGTGGAAGTGCTCATGCGATTTCGCAACATTACTTTAAATGTTACTAAACTATAACTATATCATTGTTACCGTAATTCATTTTTCTATACTTGTCCTATTATACTAAATAAGGAACACTTAACCAAAATTATGAACATTGGCATATGAGATCACGCTAAAACCAGCTTCAAATTCCTAACACAATAATTTCAATAAAATCAAAATATTATTAGAATTTAGTTGCCAGTACGCAATATTTGTTTTGATATGACAAGTAAAGAAAAAAATATTATTAAAGTACATTCGCATAGATATGTACTGCCGCGTTTGTAATCCACTGCCTTGGCACGTGCCGCCTCTTGTCAAATGTCAAGATGCCGCGTGTTCATGTGAACAATTACGCGGGTATGTACCCGCGAGTGTGCATTTGGAAATTATTAACATCAATCTTTACAAGAAGGTTCTCTTTGCTACTTAACTTCGTAGAACCGAACTAAATTTAGGTCTATATAAATTACGACCCAACGTACTAAAAATAAGTTCAAATAGTGACGTCCCAGGAATAATTTAATAAAAGGTGTTTTAATGATATAGATTTGACAAACTTTTTAATGTTATTTTTTATAACTCAATTTCGTCCTAAAATTAATCTTTCCTTTTGTTGTTGTATCGTTTGCATGTTTATTTAAACTAAAAATGAACATTAAATAAACATCAAGTCATTAGTTTTGGTTGCTGGGCCATGATTTACCGATTTTAATAATGATCATGAGTGACTAAATATTTTTGTCCCTAAATTTGGTCATGGAGCCTTACGAAGTTAAGTTTATATACGTATTTTACTACAGTAATAAATAAATCTTTTGTGCCAAAATATTTATTAATTTATTGAGTGTTTCGACTATGTCTAAGCGAATGTACTACTATAATATTATCTGTTATTGTAAAAAATAAAAGTAAATTGTCAATAGTTTTTAAGCTTTGCCAAATAATTATTTATAGAAAACGAAGTTTAAATACGACGGCCGTTAGAGTGAGTCGACGAAAGACCTAGTGAAGAGAACAAGTTAAACTACGCCAACTTTAGTTAGCGTAGTGTTTCATGGACTTTTAAATACTTCTATTAAACAAATAAGCATAACTATGTGTGTTTGAAGTAAATATATATTTCAGTTCTATTGCTTGAATATCTGTGTGAATGTGGAAGGAACTAAAAATTTGTTGATATAAAAATTCCGGTCTGAAATGGCTAAATCAAACAAAAGTGCAATTGGCATTTCACTGTTATGAATCTGTATTTTATTCGTTTAATATCGAACACACCTCACTTTACGTTAATCTCCATGTAGTAGGGAGATGCGATTATCTTTCACCAAGTACAAGTATTTAACCCACGTTTTGCCAACAAGGGCCGCGTTTGTTCGTTACCTTTCATACATCTACATTTACAGCCATTAGCTCAATAAATTAAGTATTTCGGACAATATACTTATTTCCTTACTGACTATCAAGTTTCACTCCACGTCCATTCAAAAGAGACCGTATGTTCATAAACAAACGATACAATTTTAAATATGTATGTTTTTCTCAAATCTACAAACCACTGTTTAGCTAGTAGTCCCCCCTGGACATGACTTAGCTGATATTACATTTTTGCATTAGCTTATTATTTAGTAAACCAAACCATAAATTGCATTCTTAACATACCCCTATTATTTGTCCGACTTCATTTCTGTGCCTCCTGTGATAAGTCATACAATTAAAAAATGATCATTTTACAGTAGAGTAAAAACAAGATTTAAACCGTTCTTGTTCGTGAACTAACTGAGCTAAATTTAACTTGAGCATCTTAATTTGTAGGGTAAAACACCTTCTTTAATTATTTATTTTTGTGTTTATGGTAAATATTTCATTTTCTAAGTAATTCATCAAAAACCTTTGAGTTGTACCTTTTTAAAGTTTAATATGTGCTTAAATTATGTAATAAATGATACATGTACAGTAAAATTACATTGCAAACATAAGGCTGTCTTAGTGTCAACTGATATAGGTACACGAAGTTAATTATCCAATAACTCATCAGAATAATGAATCCTTCACAATAGGTAAAGATAATAACCCTGTAGACTCAATTTCTTTTCTTATAAGCCCCCTATTTATGTCAACATGTGTCCTTTTTCACACAAAAGGCACATATTTACATCAGTTCAAAGGGATATAACTCTAGACGTATCAGAATTCACTATTAACGTAGTGAAATTAAAATATGAAATTGAATACAATCGCATTTAAATCACGAAGCACGAAAAATAATTTGTTTAGTAGTTACTTATGGGGGTTACACATAGAGAAATATCGCTATTCACAAAGTTTTGCCCAAAAACCCCGACAGTTTGCACAAAATTATCTCCGAAATTATAGCAGATAAAAAAACGTGAGTTGGACCTAAAATATTGTTAATTTTCTGAGAACGCCCATGACAAAAAACAAAATAAGGGTACATCTCAAATATCACTTATCACAGGAGGCACAGATTTGTAATAAGCTACCAAAAAAGATTTTTGTTTTACGTGTGTACTATTTACTTAACTAGCCTATACTGGCCCACAGCTGGGCAAACGCTTCCCCCTACGTCTTTCATCTTGTCCTGTTTCTGTCTTGTTTATTCTTGTAAAAATAAATAAAAATGTAACAGAATTTTAAAATTCACGGGTGAAACTGGGGTGGAAAGAAAATTTTTGTTAAAAAAATCTTGATTCAATGGATTATTGTTTCAGATAAACAAAAAGTAATAGCAAGCTGATACTTTAAGTCAAAAGGTCTAAATTGTAATATGTAAAGAGGTCTAAATTTTAATGATAGTTCGTCTTTTAGGAAAATTATAAATACTGGAGGCGTGATTTATGAAAAATTAAACGTAATTGAAACGTATCGACGAATTTAAAAACTATATTATCTGTTTAAAAGTCGTCTAGTATCGAAACCCGCTAAGACAGTTTTTGTTTAGTTGCCACAAACAAAACTATACAATATCACAAAGACAGATAACTTAAAGAAATAAGTTTACAGAATGTGACAACTCATAAAAATTATTTTCAGTAACACAACTCAAACTTAATTTTCAAAAAAAAAGAACAACAGAATTTCAATTCATTTTTTAAGGCGTTCTAGGGTGATTTGACCATAACTGAGTGCCAAAATTGTGATAACTGTGGTAGCGTTTTCCCAATATGATATTTTATTATGTCGATTTTGGCTTAAAATCGTTTTAGCGGATTTTGAATATGTATGTGTATAGTTTTTAATCAATTTCGAATATTTATGGCTGTTATTTCAAAATTAAAATTCCTATGTTTGTTATTTTTGGAAACGTAAATTTACAGTCAGCTATAAAAGTTGATGTTTCGAAACATCGTGTCACTAAAAGATTCCATATATAAATGTTGTGCAACAAATAAGTTTGTTTTGGTGTCTGGTCGTATGAGGATTTGCCTTCTATGCCTCGGAGAGCATTTTAGTCCGTCGGTCCCTGTTGTAATTTAAAAACATCTATGATAATCGTTACAGGTAGTCAGAAATCTAATACAATCTGACACCTGGTGTCACCATATTGGTTTCCTACGAGTTTCGAGATCTGAAGGCAGTCGCTCGTTTAATTTTGGTAGCTAGCCGCAACAGGTTAGACTGAGACCCGACCCCAAAAGAAATGGGAACAAAGCAAGTTAAATAATGATAATGTTTTTTAATATTTAATCTGTTAATCAACTTTTGTAGATGACTACATTATAATGGTCAATTTCTTTACCCACTGTGCGGTGAATGACATGGCAACTACTGTACATTGCAAAATACTCAAAAGGGTTTCAAGATTTTGGCTTCGTTGTTATCGCGAATCCAAACATGAATAAATCCTACGCCAAAATCCATCCAATCCATCCATCCATCCAGTAACATATACTCCGGTCGAAATAGATATTGACAGCTCAAAATTTTAAATCCTCATTATTGACCAAAAAGCTTCAATCGATGTCGTCGCATATGGGTTTATTGGATTTTTTTGGCCAAACCCACAACTTATGGAAAGTGTGAATATTCATTGGCAAATAATACTTTTAGGCCATAATTTTTATAGTAAAACTATAGGCTAATTCACGTAATCAAATAAGTTAGCTGCAGTTAAGTTTCGATCAAAACTGCCCTTTTCGTACTTTTGTAATTTTCACAACTTCTCTCAGATATGTCAATACTATTTTGCACTAAGACGTAAACTTAACCGCACCTGCACCGCAACTTAATCGGTGCGTCAAGAAATTGCGTTTCTTTGTTATTATTTATTTACTCTTGAATTAGCCTACTGATCCTCTGTATCGTAGAAATACGATAAGTTAAAATATTTGTATACCATTTGATTGCCTAGAATAATGCTACCAATTTATAAATAAATTATCTGGTAGACCAGCCAGGCTGTATACAAATATATTCATACACCTTTATATAGTATAGCTAATACGGGAAAACTTTTAACTGGTGCGCATACTTTGAGATAATAAACTTTAACAAATTTTAATAGAGACGTATATTTTTATAGCCTTAGTAAAAATACTAAGTAATCGCTAACCAAAGATGTTTACTATTGATACTGATAGTACAGTCACCCGCGCGTTGCCGCATTTGAGATAATAAACTTTAACAAATTTTAATAGAGACGTATATTTTTATAGCCTTAGTAAAAATACTAAGTAATCGCTAACCAAAGATGTTTACTATTGATACTGATAGTACAGTCACCCGCGCGTTGCCGCAACAGCTGTGCGCTCGCTAGGGTCACTGCCCGCTAATTGTACGTCGCGCCCTGGCATCGATATTATTACGAACAGGCCGTCCATAATTTGCAAATTTTATGTAGAGTAAGAAATTAAACACGTATTAAACAATTAATTTAAATGTGTTATTATACTACCCACTGATAATGATACAGTAAAATTATAAAAAAATATTGCGTACTGGTTCAAAAGTTTCCTGTGTTATTTATACTGCTCGGCGAATAAAACGCTAAATAGTTTATAACCAAGACTTATCTTATTTAATATGTAAAACGTAATCTAAATTAATATACCTATGTTTGTACTGTAAATATAATAACAATATACCACTCAGAAAGTTTTGCGAAAAAAGATTTTATGTATAAAGCCCTGGCTAATTGTAATTATTTAAAAATATGTGATTATTTACGAGTATAAATACCATCCTTCGAATTTCTAATACATCGTCTCATCGAAAAATATATTTGCGTCGAGATCATTTTCGTGCGATGATGTTATGATTTCAAATGAGGTATTAAACCTGGACGTTGCCATAACGAATTTAAATGCGTTTGTTTATCGTTGGGGGATCAAGAAAGAAATAGTCGTCCTTCGACGGCAGTTACTGAGGAAAATGTGCTAGCAGTGAAGGTAATTCATGACAACAGAAGAATTACGTACAAAGAAATTCAGCATATATTGCAGATGACATCTGCGCACTCAGTTCTCAAAAAAAGACTTCCTGGACACCACATCGCTAAAAATCACGGATCACCCTCCCGTACTGTTCTGATCTAGCTCTATGCGACTTCATGAGACTTTGTAAAGAGGCTGGTGGAGAGTACGTTAAAAAGATTTAACAAAATTATTTCATCCATGTAAGGTGGTTCTTAGGTTTCTCAAAACTTTCTGAGTGCCCCACGTACTTACCTCCTTACTAATAAACTATGTATAAGGCATACACCTTATACATCGTTGATTAGTAAGAGGATAATATATATACCCCCTTACTAATAAACGATGTATATGGAGTGAATAGCTAATATATGTTTTGTCTCTGTCAAATGATTTAAAAGTGTCATACAGAAGAAAAAGACAAAACGTATAATTACTATTTACACCTTATACATTGTTTATTAGTAGGGGGGTTACTGTATTGTAATATATTATATCTGTGTGTGCAGGAAGAGTTGCTTCGCCTGCGTCAAGCGGCAGGTGACGGTCGCGTGTCTCGCCCTCACTCGTACGGCCCGGAGAAGACCGCGCAGACGTCGCTCATGCCGTGGGTAGCCACCGCGATCGGTATGGCGATCCTCGGCATTATCATCGGAAAGTTCCTCATGTGAATGGTCACCCTGCCTCCGCGGTGGACCTGACATCGCCTCTCAGATACCGCTGTTACACCGCTCCCAACGCATCCCTCTCGCACTAGGCAGCTTGTATTCCATTTCCATAGCGACCTCTTCGAGCTTATATCGGTTCCACTCGTGTCGTTTCAACGTTTGTGATTCAACTCGGTACAACGCCCCAAGCAATACTAACTATTTACTTCTGCCTTTGTACATCGAATAATACTAGTTATTGCTTGTTTTCGAAGGGGCTACTAAAATTTCGTATATATAAGCAAATTAAGCAATAAGTACTTATTTCCGTCTATGCTTTTTATAGCGACATATCCTTGTAATCTAAAAAGTCTGTACAAGTCGTTGAAATCTATAACAATAATTGGTGTTAATATTAGTTATATAATAAATATAGTTAAGACACACATAATTGACCGACACAAGTCACTGCCTTTGTCTACATTGTGCAACTTTGATGTCTAAATTGCTTTAAACAAAGAGGTTTTTACATTGAATTCAATGCATGATGCATTGGATTTATGTGTGTTAATGTTATTGCGATATCGTAAGTTGCTTTGGGTGTGAATGGAGAGGATACCTACATATTTTGTCTTGCGTTTCTATTTCTGTATTTAATCTATTGCTGTTATTCTGTTAAGTTTTGTTTTCATTGCATTCCTAATAAGCAGTAAGCGGAAGAATGGCATAAAATTAATAACTACCCTTTTATTTAATTTGTTGGATGTAGCTCCGATTAAAGGATTTACATTGACTAAACAGATAAGAAAAACACGACAGTAAAAGCGTTCTCTGAGTAAACTGGCGGTGGCTTTAGATTATTGGGATTTGGAGGGTGTTAGTTGAGATCTTTCAAGGTCAAATACAAGCATTTTTGTGATGGTATTCTGTACTTTGCCCGCTTTTAAATATCCTGTATCTCTCGAGTGCTCTCCCTTGCACCTCTAGTATTTTAAAATCCAAATATTTCTGAAGGCGGTGTTGTCTAATATTTGCCCCCTGTATGATGTGATACTTTAAGCTAAGTTATTTACTTTACATTATATCATACATTGCCCTATTTAAACAAAAGTAAAACCATTTTTACAGCATTCAGTAATGTACAAAGTATAACCGTGCGTAAACTTATAAAGTTAGTACTTTGCTTAAATACTATTGCTGATATGTATACGTCAATCTAGATCACACTATTTCGCTATTTATTAAGACACATTGTTATTGATCATCTGGGTATTTACCAAGCACTAACACGCTCTCTACTTTTTTTCTACTTCCCCTAATACTTCGACACTACATTACACTCCTATATAACAAAAAGTTTCATTTTTTATGATTAAGGACGTTAAAAATACACGAAAATATGAACTTGAAGTTGACCTCTAAAAACGCGTTTGCCGCTAACATGGGTATCGAGACACCGTCTGGGTCTACACTCAGCTATTTAGTGCATGGTAAATGCTAAAATTGTTTTATTATAAATAGCAATATAGTGCAATCTAGAACAATGTATATTATTCAAAAACATACTTAAAAATTCTTTACCCATCATTTGTTTGCTGTAATGATTAGACAATAACATGGATTTACAGATATTTAAACGCATTATAATTAACCTTAAAAGCGCGGTAACGAAGATGCCTTTAAATCGTGAAAATTATTTTGCGCGAATACGGTAAAATGTCTGAGCAATTTGTTTAATGCAGATGCATTGTAATGTAATTACTTGATTTTAATAAAACATTGATAGTATGTTATATCTATCTATATGTGATAAGGTGTACCGATGAAACGAGCTAAAAAGCAATCCTTTACATTTTGGGCATTAGTGTATAGATAATCTAAATCTATTAAGTAAGGGTTTCTACTATCTACACAGATTCGTAATTAGGTCCACGATGGTATGGGACACTATTAGATGTTTGAGTATTTAAAATAATATCATTATTTATTGTCATGTGAGAAAACGCTGTGAATTGTATTGCTGTTAGATATTGATAAATTAAAGAGATGCGTCAAGTGCGGCGACAGTATTATACCTAATATTCTGTATGCTGAGATAGCGACAAAATTTAAGTTTGTATTACGAATTAGGATGTCGTCATACTGCATTATTGCGCTTCATGTATTGCCTAACTGAAACCTCTGCACTCTCGGCTACTGAGTTTACTACGCCTTAAAATAAAATAACACTGTGAATGTTAATATAAATAAGTATCACTTTGAGGTAATTACTTTTGATCTGGGGCGCACTATTTCGCTATTTACAGTTATACAATGTTCGCATTTATTATGCACTGCCGTATAAAGCACAACTCTCGTCTGCAACAAGATGACATAAACAGACTAATGTTGAGCTGCATTTCCACCTTGTGTTAAACTCTTTTCTTCTGTGCTTTACTTAACTTGAAATACTCCAACTATGGAAATAGTGTCCATAAACTCAGATTTTTGTCGACACAGCTTACCCTAGTGGAAAATTAACAAAAGATTACAAGCATTGTATGAATTTTCGCTGGTGGTGGACTGGTCTAGGATTTATAGAGGGAAACAATTATGTAACAGCAAACCTTTTTTTAACATGTTAAGAATGTTTCTCTACGAGATGTAAGCAGAGGCTCAGAGGCGTAGCTACCGCTGTGTTATCGGTGCAGGGCCCCCGGGCTACGTGGGCCCTGAACGCGCGGAAGCATATATTCATTAGTTACTACTTATTAAATAATTTCAATAATCCCAGAAAAAGTAATTGTTATAGTTTTCGTTTCTTTTGTATAAAACATCTGTTGAGGGGCTTAAATAAAGTGTCAACTTCATCTAAGCCCTTCAATAAATGTTGGTAACGTAGGGCCGGTCTGAGGCACATTGCACCACTGCAAGGGCTGCAAGATACAATACAATTTGTTTAATACTCTGCTGCAACGCAACGCCCCGTTTGTATCGCGGAAGATACAAGAAGTGCTGATAAGATATGATGACGTAATGACGCTAATTTGTATATACGTAATAACAAAAAAGAAACAAGACATACATTATTTGAAAATTATTTTTAATTATAATAAAATGTATTTATTTTTGTAACATTTAAAAGGAAAGCCATACTGCATGTATATTATTTATTAATAATGAATACAATGTTACACGGTATAATAATGAACACTACAGACTAGGTAGGTATTTTTGGCCCACGTTTTGGACTCAGACCAAAACCATTTATTCAATTATGGTACCTCATTAAAAAAATACAATAATTAAACTACCGGCCCATAGTTATATTGTTATTTACAAAGTTTTTTACGGCTTAGAGGCATAGACAATGATTTTGGTTACCCTACTGTAGAATTTTGGGTTGATAGGGGTAATTATAAAATGTTCCGTAAAAAGTTATCAAATATATCATTTATATTTATAGTTGCATTATTAACTTATATAATGACTAGATGTGAATAATGAAAAAAGAAATGTTTAAAAACGTTCGTACACACCATAAAGTCAAACTTTATCCATAGGGGTGTAATATTTTATAGCTAGGAAGTCTGCTTTTTTAACAAAAAAAGCCTTATTATTTTAAATACTAGTGGTATTTAGAAAATTTTATTATATTTGCACCATTGGCGGGCCGGTGGCGTGGTCGGTACTTGCTTTTCGCGCCGCAAGTCGTGGGTTTAATTCCCACCCAAGTCAAACATTTCTGTGATGAACACATCTATTTGTCTCGTGTCTGGGGCTAATTATCTGTATTTAAGTATGTATTTACAAAAGAAAAGTATTATATGTAGTATATTACCAGTTATCTGGTTTCCATAGTACAAGCTCTGCTTAGTTTAGGATCAGATGACCGTGTGTTAATGTCCCACAATAATATAATATACTGAGTAAAGTAAATGAGACACCCTACTAGTTGAAGGTATTCTCCTTCGAAAAGCGAAACTGACGCTGTTACAAATTAATTATCAATGAAATCTAATCCAAAAAATGACAATGATAAGTTACTCGGATTAGCTATACTTGTTATACTTAAATTTGTAAAAATATTGTCGCAAATAGATTCAATATTTTGTTGACTTTAAATAAGACGCATATTTCTTTATTATTATATTACGGGCATACAAAATAAATTAGCGTAATTCATTATTCATTTATTTTGTTGCAAACATGGGTAGATACATTACAGGTGTGCACGTCAGCGTTCGTACATCAACATATCTCAATATCAACACTACGTTGTAGCTGCAAATAAGGATTCTTAGTGGCGTTGTTTAGGAGTATAGCTGTGCCCTAGAACACCCCCATTTCCTAGAAAATTACTACATGGAGATGTTCAATTCAAACTGGTACATGGTTTTCGTCTGTTGTAATTTAAATTACAATACACAATCAGGGGGCGTTGCAGTAGAGTACTACACTACAGATATTGAGGGTACAGAGGATGCTTAATTATAGTTAACGCCCAGCTACTAAACTATAAATTATTTATTCTTATGTATATAGTAATTCGAACACGGCAATATTTAGTGGACTTAGATATTAAATTGAAATATAAGTTAAAAATCTTATCGTGCGTTAGTATTACAGATTATTAATACTGATCTGCATAACACATGATATTTTATATCTGTACGCATGTTATCTTATTATATTACAACGAATGTTAAGTTTATGAAAGATTCAACGTAGATCACCAGGCTGATCAGATACTATCAATTTATTGTACCCGTAAGAAGTGGGGTATTGTCACCACCAACAGAGATATTGTTAATACACTATAAATTGTTAGTATCCAGGGAATTTCATCACTTACTGGTGATTACATCAGAAATGACCAAGTTTGTTTATGTGCACAGCGCGGGAGTGACAAATAGTATTGTAAAATTTGCAAAAATATGTTATTAGGTTTCAGATGTAGGTCTTTGGCAATAAGAAAGGCTAATTAAAATCGTTAAATAACTTTCTCTCCCGGGCGCTAAGGGTAACTGAAGGAATATATAGGCTTGATGCTCAGTTAAGCGGGTTCATGGTGCGACGCTTTCGTCGTAAATCCTTTGATTATAGATACTCTGACGTGTATTATAACTGCCGTGGCCATTTCGTAGACGCCACGGTTCCCATTCAATATTACTAGGCGTCAGCATTTCATAGCACATTTTATCGTAGTTTGTGTCTATAATATTTAGAAGAATTTCACACGTGATATTCTATATATTATTTGTGGTGGTTTTTGTATTAATGGCAGAAAAGTGTTTCATATATTATGTATCTTTACACCATCTATTACGAACGGAGTCTTATTCAAACATTCTAAATTATTACAACAGGTGTATCAACTTGCACCGAATTAAATGCACTGAGTATATTATAGTAATGTGCCGTACATCTAGTTCAATTATTTATAGTATTTATGTGGGTGTGATAGATAATTCCCTTTAGCAAGGCTTGTAAAACCAGAAAAAAATGGTGCCGTTATAGCTGCTAGATGTTTATATCGTTATAAAATAACAAATATGTTCAAATTAACGTTTGTGAAAGTGCGTTTGTCTGTTAAATTACTTTCAAAAGCACGACTCGGACTGCAACGTATCTTGAAATAAAAAGTTAATATACCTATGTACTCTATATTATGTCATCATTGTAACGTGATTTTAATAAATAACATAACGGCATTATAGCGATATTAAGGAGTATCTTTACTAAATATTTACTTAACGTTACCTACTCTATGTAAATCATCAAGCCCTGCCTTTTGTGTTGTGACAAAAATTCAATGTTGAATCAAACCAAAGTTAAATAATTGCTATATTTTATTATCAGCCAGCGCGAGACAGTGACGGCTTTAACTATGACCTAAGTTAGAGATGTCTAACTGGTTAGGCTGCCTGCTGTATTTAGTCGCCATGTTTTGTATGTGTCTACAGGACATGACCGCTTGGCAGCTTGATTTTGGTTTGGTTATTGAATAAGACGTGAGTCGGCACCATTGGGCATTATTTCCAAAATGAGATGCATTGTATCGACTTGTTACTAGGTTTTTACTAATAAGTCCAGACCTTGTGGGTTTATCCCTATCCTAGTACGGGGGGCTTATCAAGGCTTTCCCATGTAAATGCGATCTGTGCTTAAACCACGTTTTAGAATATTCATTGACGTCTGGGATAAAGCCATGTAAAAACGGGATAATAATGTTAGTTTATTGTTCGGGTCCATCAAAAGAGAACATCCTTTAGTAAACTTTTAGTCTATCACAGGTACCATGAACGTACTTCAGTATATTATATAAAATGCTACGCCCAATATACATACATTATTCAAATTCATTTTAGTTTTGGTGTAAGTCTGACGCTATGTTCACGGCGTGTACACTATTAGTGATCGATAGTATTGTATTGTACTTTGTAGCTTCGATAATAATATTGTATTAATTAAAATATATACATAATAATCATATTAAATTTAATTGCCGAATCGTTTAAGGCGCTCATATATAATCTGATAAGAAAATTGTTTGCATTTTCTCTATTTAAACAGCGGGCTAGTATAAAATGGTGTTGGAGAAATAGAGTGCAGTGCAAAATATACGTTTTCGATTTTAAAATGTAGTGTGATAAAGTAGTTTCACATTGTTTATAAAGCTATTTGGTTTCTGGCATATGATGGTCATAGCTCGACAAGTTAATAGTAGTACGAGTGTGGGTGCGGGGAATTACAGGGTTGTAACGCGTCGCGGTTAGGATTCGAGTTACAAAATCGAAACGCGTAGCCGGTCTACCAACTCCACTTTCGTCTAGTGCTTGTCGAGCTACTCGCCACACGAATAATTATATAAAGAGTGGCCCATTAAAGTGATTTAGTGTTGGTAACTGAAAAACTAATTAAAGCAAAAATCTTTTTTATGGAATGTCATTGATTTTAGTTGCGAGAATAACTGTGTCCATAGATTTAAGAAAGATTCATCTTGCATTATTATAACGAATGATGATTTTTTCTTAAAAATGCATTATATTGATTGGGCATCGAATCTGGATAAATTGAAACACTTACATTTTTTTGATGTTTGTGTAGATCCTAAGCTAAACGTGATAACTAAGAAGAATAAAATGCCTTGTATTTCATGTCCTTTTATTAGTTTAAGTAGGTAAGTGTTCGAAACGACGAGATTCGGTTGCCAATTTAGTATTGAACTTATTAAACGATGTAGTTTTCTCCCTAAAATCAAGGATATATTCTAAAGAACAGATAAATGGGTGAATTTAACATGTCCTACATGTTCTAATTTTGGTCGGAACTAACCGTTCCTGTCAAATGTTTATATATGCGCCTACGTATTCAGTGTAAGTGTAATTTATCGATTCGTAAAATTTCGCAGTCAGACCCCACGGACTTGGAAATTGGTATACAGCGAAGCTGTTAAAAAGTCAAATTATGAAAGTATGTTCATGATTTATATTATTCAATAGTTTGAAGTACTGATACTTCATATCAAATAAATTTAAAGTATCAGCACTCAAAATTTTATGATAAACTTTGAACTAAAATTAGAAAACACCGAGGTCTGTAAAATTCACTATATGCCTAAGGCTAGTTGTTCATTAGTTAGATAACTTTAATCTGAGGAATATTTAAGGCGTTTTGACAGATTATACAAACATTTTCTGTAAAAATCTCTAGCTAATGGACAATCAGCCTTAGTTTTAGTTACCCACACAGACCCTTGTAAGTAGACCACTCTTATATGTATCTGCAATCAGTTTGTCCAAATGTTAAGGTACAGGCGTTGGGTTTACACGATACCGACGTTTTAGTCGGATTTCACAAGTTGAAATTTTCATACGAACTTCCACCTCATTTTATTCTAGATAATTTAGAAGATGATGTATTGGTCACATAAAAGCATCAGTGCGTGTAAAATTAACATTTAAATTTCTGTATGGTATTGTTGTTATATTGTACTATTATGCTATATTGTATCGTTTTCTTAATTAAAAAACTTAATTTATGAGTTTACTTTTCATTTAAGACAAGAATACCACCAACCTTACCCCCGTAACCATAGATCTAGCATATATAGATCGGCAAAGCGAAAGAAATAGAGAATAGGATACGCATATGTTAGAGTGAGATAGATAGACGAGACCAAACACGTATACGCTACGGTCCCGTGAGGTAAAAGTGTTAATCGTGACCGGAACAAATAATAATATATCTTTAAATATTAAATTTTAAAGCGAAATTTTGTATTAAATAGACGATAGTTATTATGGTTAACTGTTCTGTACCAGCATGTAACGCATCTAAAAAAGAAAACTCACAAAATTATACTTTTTACACTTAGGTAGGACTGAACTGTTTTGCTCTTCACATGCCTTGTTTTAAAACTGCTAAAAGAGTTTTATACATAACTAGAGGCCCGTCCCAGCTTCGCCCGGGTAGCTTCAGCCCACTCAACAATTTCCATAAAATGTGATAACCATAGCAGCGCCATCTATTGATTACTTACTCAACCCAGTCGAAAGGTATCGACATCTGTTAGAATCATTTGGAGTTAACAGATAATTGTGACTGTCAAATAATAACAGACAAATAATTAGCAATAAATTAAAATTGCGACTATAATTTGAGATTTAAACTATCCTATCTCTCAAGTTGGATCGAACTGCACATGGTGTGCGAATTTTATTATAATCGGTTAAGTGGTTTAGGAGTCCATTGAGGACAAACACTGTGACACGAGATTTATATATATTAAGATTAGATAGGAAAAATTATAGTGTTTCATCACAATAATACTCTTAATGCATAGGCAGTCAATCCTACTAATATTATAAATGCGAAAGTGTGTGTGTGTGTGTGTGTGTGCGTGCGTGCGTGCGTGTGTGTGTGTGTGTGGGTTTGTTACCGCGTATCTCCTTAACCGCTCAACCGATTTTATTGAAATTTGAAATGTAGGTAGTGTATACCTTAGAATCGGACATAGGCTAATAAATTTTAATTGAAACCGCTATCTTCGCCAAATTATTTTTTTAATATACTGGTGGCTACATGACAATCGTTCAAATAAAAGCAAAAATTTACTGAAATGGCACATCTAATTTATAAATTAACCAAAGCAATGAAGTGAAATCTATAAATTAACCAAAGCAATGAAGTGAAATCATAATTAACGAAATATTGATTTCCAAATTGTTATATTAACAAACTTTAAATATTGTAATGTGTCTTAACTTACAAAAACAATGTTCATATAAATAGTGTGATATCATTATCTAAATTATTACTAATTATATATTTTGTACTAACTACTGCTTATATAATCACTAAACAGTGTTATCGAAAATTATCGAAGTATGAGGCGGTGCATGGTGCAGCAAGCTCTATGCGCCACGCACACATTCACAAAACACGCACACTACTGCAATTGGTTTTTGGTCTCGTCTTGATCACTACATTGCCAATCTACTGTAAGCGTCAGCTTACCTCCTAAATCTATAATCTATACAGCTTTGGCGCTCTGCCTTCCCAGACGATAGGTACAAAATTTTAAAACACTTAAGGCAGGCTCACCCAGGGGTTAAATAATCATCTTTTTTACTTCAGCTTTCTCTTATAAAAACTGTATTGAAATCGCTACGTGATACACGCCTACATAACACCCCTCTTTTTTAAAATCCATTAGTTACAGTCATAAACCGCTCTGTTTCTTAAATTTCAATTTATGGTATGGCCGATTTGAATAATTCAAAAAGTAATTTACAGGTAAGTTTAGACCCTTGAAAGTAAAATGATTTATTCAGTTATGGATTTATATCGAGGTACGAATATTGTGGTCTAGTTTGTACCGACCGCGACGTTAACCATAATAGTTAAGTACATGGTACCGTGGACTTGTAGATATTTATGTCCTCTATAAAACTGTAGTATTGTATTTTTGGTTACATTATAGTTTTTATACGGGTTCCTAATTTATTTAAGCCTATATAGTCAGTAAAGATGTAGCTTTCGAATGGCGACAGAATTTTTAGAATCGATCTAGTAGTTTTTGAGCCTTATTATAGATATTATAGTTTTTATACGGGTACCTAATTTATTTAAGCCTATATAGTTAGTAAAGATGTAGCTTTCGAATGGTGACAGAATTTTTAAAATCGGTCTAGTAGTTTTTGAGCCTTAGGTATTATAGATATATTAGATTCGTAACTAACGATCAAATCTTCCCTTGTTATAATATTAGTACAAATGTGTCATAGAGGTAGAAAGTTTGTATGAAAAACGTTTAAAATCCGCCTCGATTTCCATAAAATTTAATATCCAGTCGCCTAAATACAAAAGATTGAACGCGTAATTTACCGATTTTTGAAATTCATCCCCTTAGAGTACAAAATTGGGGTCGAAAGTTTGCATGGAAAATATTAAAAATAAGCCCCGGTATTAAATTTAATATCTAGGCGTCTAATTATAAAAATACCTGAACATTAAAATACGTATTTCATAATTTGACGGAATTCGTCCCATATAGGTGTGAATAGGAGTTGATAAACTGCATTAAAATCAATAGTAAACTTAAGACAATTAACACACTCAGTACTTTAATTTGCATTAAAATCTGTATTATAGTCCTACTTCGTATCCTACTAATATTATAAATTCGAAAGTGTGTGTGAATGTTTGTTATACGTATATCTACAACCACCAAACCGATCTTAATGAAATTTTTGACGTCTCTGGAATAGGACATAGGCTAGAAATATTTTAAAAGTCATCCCAGTGATTAATTTTTTCTATAAATGTATATATGGCCAATTTTTTTTTAAACTACTAGCTATCCGACCGTGCATACCTACGTCGGTTATTGCGCTAAACCATTTGGTAACCTCTTATTGCGCATTTAGATAAAAATCCTATATCCTTCCCCAGGTCTCAAACTATCACAATGCCAAATTAAATCTAATTCGGTTCAGTAGTTTTGTCATGAAAGCGCGACAGACGAGTTACTTTCGCATTTAAGTAAGTATTAAAATTCATGTAAGTACCATGCACATGAATGTTCCCTACGCTCTACGTCGCTTTCGGTCAAACTCAAGTGAGTTCAGGCTCTAAAATGGTAGGGCCAGTTAAATAAAACCTGGTGAAAATAGCATTGCACATATTTATTTCATTGAATAATCTTTTTCCATAATATATACCTAATAAATGTAAACGACAATAAGTAATAAACATTTTTACAATCTTTTTCATTACAGAAAATACAAGCTTCACGCGATACATATATGTGTAATAATTTCAAATATAAAATAAATAGAAATCATGTCCTAATCTTAAAACTTATTTAAAATAGTGCCATTCATTCTCACAATAATATTGAATTGGCTAAAGTTGAATCAATGTAACAATTAAATACTGTATAATAATATTTATATGAGATCATTTGAACTAAATCTATGTTACACAAATGTGCTTACTTAATATCCACAATTGAATGTATCAAGTCATCGATTTCCTACAAATGAATAACAGCAAAAACATGTGGGATTTGTGGATAATGGAATCACATTTAAAAATAACAGGCTTTGCTTTTTACAGACGATAAACGTTGCCAACTTATTATGCTCAATACATTCTATAACACTTCATTCATTCTCGGAGGGAAAGATACAAGCAAATCTACAAATAACGTGATTGATTTTAAAAATCTTAGTTTTTATTCAATAGGTAAAACTTAATACTATCTAAGTACATCTCTTATCTGCTAATATAAATATATTCCTAAATTCAAATCGTACCTTTAAGTGTATTTATCGAGGTAGGCATCAACCAGGAGCGAATACGTAATAGGTAGAAAATTTTATACACATTGCATTAATATTCTCAAAAAATTTTGTAGATCTATGTGTGGTTTATTTTACGTAACGTAATTCAAATTAGGCCATAAATGATTTTTAAACTCACAGGATTGGCGTTTATACGAAATGCCTAATTTTAGAACTCGGTCAAACGAGGCGTGGCCGCTGAGCAGACGGCCACAAGTAGGAGATAACGAAATTTATGGCCATGAGTGAAATGGCTGCAAGTGAGACACGATCCCCTTAGGCCCGGACAACAGAAACTAAAAAATCTTGCCTTTGGGAAAAGTTAGAGATCGGAAGGCTCCTAATCCTTAGTAGTTGACGCGGGAAAAATTCAAATAATTGTTTATCTTCTTCTTCTTCTTCTTTTAATTATGGCCTCTGCAGAAACTATTCCGCAATTTTGCCAATGTCAAGTTTAAATAAGTATACAAGCTTTTAAAAGATTAGTAGTAAAAAACTGATAAAACATCAGCGGTCTTGTACGGTCATTACATTAAAACTATCATTATATAAGTATACAAGATTTTAAAAGATTAGTTTTTTTATATTTAGATTGCGAGCCGAAATCTTGAACCTTTGAGTCTGACAGAACCTGGGTTAGTCCAAGGTTTTTTTTCGAGCCCGGGCGATGGCCTTCAAGTGGTGACTAGCAACCGTTTACAGCACGTCTAGCCCGAATGACGAACTTTTTTTAATACAATTTGACGGCTACATGATAAGGGAAAAAAATGTTTGGCCACACTTGCTGTAGGCAGGTTCTTTCTACAACCAGCTTCGGAATAGCGGAATAGAATTACTAAAAAGGCTGGCGAAATATACAAATAAAAGAGTTAAGTGGAAATTTTGCCGTGGCGGAGCTTTTTAATATTAATATTCGGAAATACATATTCAGAAAAATGAGCCCAACTTATTTAGATGCGATAATCACTTTCCTGTTCTACAATTAACAACTCACGTGGTATTGCAGTATAACCCGCTAATTAAATAGCAAAAATTTTCTAAGGCCTTCAAGGCCTTTGGGGGTGGAATTTTACAGTCGTTGCTAGCACTCAGTCGATAGTTGATTGATGGCTCCTCGATTTAATATTAAAAATTAAAACGTTCACAGTCTAGTGTACACTATGTATGTATTTTCTTACTATGCCATTTTGTGTGATGAATGTGATGATCAATGATCATTGTTTTAAAGACAACAAGACTAGTCATTGCTGTAGAGCAATTGCAACTAAGTAGTATAGGGACTGCAAACGTAACTTCTATACTATTTACCTGTCAAGCAGGAATATAATTTATGTACATACGTACTTAATTCATATACATAGGGTTATAATCAGAGGTCGGAATGAGGTAGTTATTTATGAACTTGCGTCGAAATGTTAATGTTAATATGGATATTCCCGGGATTTTAATGGAAAATCCCGGAGAGTGCCCCGCATTTCCGCTATTGTTTTCTTTTGTTCTCACAAGCTATGTTACAACTACAAATGTGGCAACATTGCGCGTGTGCGCATTAGAATTTCACAACTTTGGACATTCGGGTTTTGTGGCATATCCACTTTATTCTTTAGCTAGGTGAAATCAGTGTAAGTTCATAAATAACTCTACCTAATTCCGACCTCTGGTTATAATATTACTCCTTAAAAACGAACAAAAGGCGCGAGTCAGAACAAATAACTACACTTAAAGGCATAGTGAATCAGACGCACAAGGAAGCGTTTCTGAAGAAATAGATTGCTACTGAGCCTAAAATATTTATACAAAGACAAATGAAATTTGGTCTCGCGGACCATTATACCAAATCGTTTTTATGAAGTAATATTACTAGTCTGTGCACACATACCTACGCAAATTACGTATTACCTAGTGACAACCATTTAGACAAATCCATTGGCAGCGAAACATTTCTTTAACAGAAATCTCTAACAGAAAATTAGAAATATTAAATCCATGCCTAAGATAACTGACCAAAAATGGTACATTTAATAAATAAGTACTAGAACCACAGAATAACTAATATTCTAGATCCAGCAAGCCATATAGTAAATATATATATAATCTGTGGACAGGCAAAGTTGAGAAATGTTTTGCTCAGGCTATGACTAAACAAGTGGCTAGATATAGGTGTAAAGCGATCCAAGAGCAAATCTTTAGTATAATAGTTGATTAGTTCTTGTAATATGATAACTGTAACCTATGCTTGGCTTGCATCTAGGTCTTTTAACACCTGCAATAAACGAAAAATATAGTTTTCATACGGCAATTACCCATTGGATTCTGCTATGCACACTGACTTATGGACTGACACGGTTCAACGGAATCACAATCGCTTTAAACACTCTTTAATAAGGCAGCTGTACTAGGCCTCTAGATAAACTACATAGCGAGGCGAACAACGAAAGCTGGAAAAAACAACATTCACCTTCGAAATGTCACGTGTCGTTCGTATAGAGCAATATGTCTATCCCATACATTTTGTTCTATACGCATTTATCGCTTCGCTTTCTAATTTGTCTAGTGGCCTATTGATTTAGAGTATTGTCTTGGTTTTTTGCTGCATATACTAAATTGTCTCACACTTCTACCGTTTTTAGTGTCCCACTGCTGGGCACAAGTCTTCTCTCAAGTATTTTACGAGTTAAGAGAGTTTAGACCTTAATCCACACACGCTGGCCAAATGCGGGTTGGTGAACGTCACATGTCCTCGAATGATTAGTTCCTAGACATGCCGGTTTCCTCACATGTTTTCCTTCATCGATATTGAGCAGCGGAGATGAAATAATTCACACAAAATGTGTAAGCACGACCGGGAATTGAACCCGCGACCTTATATTTCTAAGGCGAGCCTGATACCGCTGCGCCACCGCTGCTCACACTGCACTTAATGGTCTATAAGTTTTTTTTTGCGGTTAGTTTGCTACAGACCACAAACGCAGGTTAGGCTGGGTATAAAAAGACATGTCTGTTTACTTGTTGACGGTTAAACCGCTGAACAGATTA
This sequence comes from Meganola albula, assembly GCA_936450015.1. Lineage (NCBI taxonomy): Eukaryota > Metazoa > Arthropoda > Insecta > Lepidoptera > Nolidae > Meganola > Meganola albula. Next base: position 16,545,849 of record OW388142.1, on the reverse strand, counting down.
GTAAAGAATTAGGTATGAGATAATTTTAACTCGTTAAGACAGAAATAGGCTATACACTTGGCTTCGCAAAAATATAGCAGTTAGAATGATAATATGATTTTTACCTTGCGTATAATATAAACGACACGACGCTGTGATAGACGAATGGGGAACCAAAACAGCAGAACTTTTGTTCACTTAGTAAATATTTAAGGTCACTAAACCTGAAATAAAAACAATGTAAATTTACAACAGGAACACTTTATCAATAAGATGCTAAAGCTATTATCTCTCGCGTTTGTATTACCCGTAGGTATAGGCAGACGTGAATAGACCCACTTTTATGTTTAGGCCCCAGGCTATCAGGCAAGAATCAAATTTCGAGCAACTTTTTTTATGAAGCATGCTCCTTAAAATACAGTAACTATACAGGGTGTGACTTTAAAATCGGTCAGTATGGGAAAGTCTGTATATTACTATTACAAACAGAGAGAAAGAGTGTTAAGTATGTAGCTCGAAATATTAGGGGCACATTAAAGTTTCACAGTTCCAAAACCAGATTAATCCATGCTGAACTGAAATTTTAACTTTTCAATATCCTTACCTGTAAAAAATCTTGATAAAAAGGTGCCAAAAGGTCTACATCCAAACAAAATGCATGTTAAAAACTTATGGACTCGAGTGGATAACAAAACGTACACACTTGAATATTAGTTACGTATATCTACTATTTTCTAATAAATAATATAGTATTTCACTGGTCTATATCTATGCTTGTGGTTTTATCACCAAATGTGGGCTCATCCTTCAAAAATGTGCCCGATCTCTCCATCATGGGTATATCTTTGATTTCCTTATCCTCCATATGGTGTTGATGTCTACTAGTATGAGTGGTCCTCTGACTTCTAGATGTATTCTTAATGTTCGGTGCATCCTTCACAACTTTAGGCACAATCTTTGCAGAGCTAGACTTGGTAGCGCTCATCAAGGAGCACTGCATTTTGCGTTCTGACTTTGTGTTCCCTGCATCGGTTCTGTTCAGATATGTCCGTTTACGTACATCCTTAGAGTTCATGTTCTGCACACTTTTTGAGTTCACCTTCTGATTTAAATATACCGGTATCTTTGTCTTCATCTTGCTGTCGAGGTGTGACCGGGCATTCTCATTTTGACGTGCCATTTTTATTGCTGGAAAAGATATTTAAGACAAGATATTTAAATTAAATATCAAAGAAAAAATATATAAAAGTTATTAACAAAGTACACTTACACTCAACAGAGCCCTTGGTGTGTCTCACTTTGGTATATGTGGCGTATTTGTTGCTGTTGATAGATTCAGAGAGTGAGTCCGTGGAAGGCTCAGCTGTGCGCGGCCGCGAGCTGGTAGCGAGACTATCCTGCGACATGCGCATATCCGTCTCGCCGCGGCCAGCCTTGTTCACACTCGCACCGATATTGCGCTTCTGAATGGGGCTAGCATTTCGTGACGACTCACTCGAAGATTCAATTTTCGGCAAATGTTTATTGACAACGGCAGTCGTCTTCTTCTCTTTGCACGCTTTGGGTTCTAAGTACCTCGGCTTTGTGTTCTCAAAGGATGGAGCTCGGCCAGCATTAGATTTGCCGTTTAGCCTCTCTTGAGATTTAGTGTTTTTTGTTTTGTTGAACTTGGCTCGCTCTTCTTGAGCTTTCGTCGTTCTCACTTTAGGAGGATGAGACGAAATCATAGGTTTCTTCAAATCTCGCAGGTCGTTGTTACTCCTCAAAGTGTCAAGCGAGCCCAACGGAACCACCGGTTTGGGTGCGTACGGCACGAAAGAGGCGCGAACTTGGGCTATGTCAATGTTGCGCACCGTAGAAGTGGAGGTTTTGTTACTCTTAGTGGGGGTGTTCTTCGACGCTCTCTTTTCCTGGACGTGTAGAGGTGGAGTCGCAGGTAACGCGTGTGCTCCGTACCTAATGCATCCGAGTTCCCGCAATCTTTTTCTCAAGTCGGAAGGTAACTCCTTGAACGCTTGAGTGGTGACGACACGCGGCGAAGCTCGCACTAAAGCGCCTTCACACTGCAGCCGCCAGCTGGCTGCGTGCGCCCGTAGTAAGTCGTCAGAACTTGTGTCTGTCTCGGCGTTGTCGGAGATGAGATCGGGTTTAGAAAATCGTCGGTTGCGTGTGGACGTGTTGAGGACGGCGAGGAGTGCATACGCACGTGTGACGACCTCTGGTGGTGCCCAATCGAAGGCGGCGGCGAGGCAGTCGTGCAGCGCGTGTCGCGCGGGCGGCGGGGCAGCGGGAGGCAGCGCGCGCAACGCCTGCAGCACAGCCACCAGCCGCGGCGCAGCAAACTGAGCCGCTGCATTCAGTAGTCGCCTACACATGCGCGCCACGCTCTCCGCCCATCTGCTATTTTGAAGAGAGGCCGCTGCGTACACACAAACATTTATTGTTAATGGTAAACTGAAGAAAACTAAACTGAGAATATGAGGAAATCAGAAAGTTATTGCTTCAAGAACACACTACAGAAATGACAGTTATATGGCTTTATTTTCGAAAACTTAGATATATCATGTTTTCAAGTATTCAAACATATTTTACTGCTACTGACAGCGAAACAATTTTTTTGAAAATTCAAGGATGATGATGTAATCAATGATGAACCCGTGAAATGAATTTCCTTTTTACATATCTATTATCATTTTTTAAAGCTGTGACAAACAACGAGTGACGCTCGATTACCGAGATCCTAATTATAGCGTTAGTGTAATGCCTACATGCTAAGAATTGAAATTAAATCAACAACAAATTGATACTAAAATAAAAAAAAGGACACCTAAAAATGATTTTACCGCATTTCATGAATTATAATAGTAACTAAATCAAATTTTTCGCTATTTTTAATAGATAGATTCACTCGCGAACCTAACTTCAAAATATTTCAGTACATAATAATTCGAATCTCCATGAAATCAAATTCAAGTCTACGCAAACGCGCTCAGGGAGATTGTCAAAAATCAGTATGAATCAGCTTTAACCCAACAAAGAACGCGTCGTACTCTAGGCCAGCGTCACACCTACACTATCTATGTGCACTTACACATATAATAACAATAATAATTACCATTTATTTCAGTCTACAAGGCCCATATAAAATACAACAATTTAAACAAATAATAATATTAATTTATATTCTTTATATCTTAACACTATAAATTCAATATAAAATATGTTATTTTTCTATGCTACATATAGTAGGTGTGTTGCGTGGTGTCAGGTATCCGACCTCGGTAGCGCCACAATATGACACCTTTTGGCCAAAATTCGTCTTTTGAGATGGTCGACAGATGGTCAGTGGGTAGCTACTCTCATCACAAAGCAAAGCGAATATATATTTCATATGCAAAGCTCAGCTAACCTAACGACCTCTCACGATGAAGTAACGAAGCGATGACTCACCGGTGATGCCACACCCATAAACGGTGTCGACGAAATTGTCAATGGACAAATTAACAACGTGATGCTGATAGCATTTGTCCAACAAGTCTGAAGGCAATGTCGCAAATGCCTTAGTCGGCCACACTTTGGAGAAATGTTTCGTTATCCATTTAAGACATTTGTGATACAAATCGTCCAAGCCATACACAGATGACAATGGAAAACATTCCAAAACACCGACTATACATAACGAACAGGGCTGTAACAAAAATACCGTATAATTATTTTATGTTACATGTTTAACAGAATATAGGTAATTAATTAAAGTTGACTCGCATAAGTAGTCCCAGAACACCCGTAACCACTTGTGGATACCCACAAGTGCTTACGGGTGTTCTGGGACTACACAGTAATAAAAACAAATAAAAATAATGCACACACGTTCAGTAGCAAAGATAACTTTTCTCTACAATGCTTCGATTGGAATTGCCAAATTACACTACAGGGTGTACACAGTCCAAACCTGCTCACCTGGTAATTTTTTGCAGCGATCGGGAATTTTGAGAGTATCTATCCGAGTTCGTCAACCAATAGCTATATTTTTTTACTGAGCACTGTTCTAGTCGTAATAACATCAGTTTTTTTATCCTATAATAGAATTACGCCTAACCACAACTTGCCTGTTGCTAAGCAAAAATGTAGTTTACGATGGAACGCGCTTACTTGCGGCCGGCCACAATGGCAGTTCGCACAGTATAAGTGGAAGCAGAGAGATTTGTCCGTACCGTGGAATTAGAAGACTTGGGTACTTGACTGCTGTGCTAACACAACAATCGAGTCCTATTGTTACTTCAAATATTGTCACAAAATGCAACAACAGCACTCAGAATGTTTGAAATAAAGAAATGTTGGCATATTGATATTTTACTGCCCACTTACTATTGGTTGAACCCAAAAGGCAATAACAGCTGTGTTCATCTTGCGCAATGGACTTTGGCTCGATTTGGACTTTGCTGATAGTACATACAGTCAGCTTCAGATAGATAGTGAGTGTCAATGTATTCAAGAATATGGCAACATCCAAAATGGTCATTAACATTGGCTCAACCAATGTGATCAAATTGTTCGGTCCATCCACCTTGTACTAATATAACGGAGCACCCACAGCGCCTAATACCAAGTATTAGGCGCTGTGGGTTCACATTGGTTGAGTCAATGTTAATGACCATTTTGGATGTTGCTATATTCTTGAATACATTGACAGTCACTATATATAAGATGCTGACTGTACTACGACCTCTTGTCCGTGCACCTGCCTCTGAGTACACTGTCAGGGAATGGACTATTTTACAGTCCAATGTCCGTGAAAGGACTATTTAACAGTAATTTTTAAATAATATGTACCTTATGGAAATGGTGACAGTATTTCGCTTTCAGTGTAAACATAATTGCTTCCTTCAATCCTTCAAGACCTAGCATATCAGCTATAGTAGCCAATTCCACAATACTGACAGAGTCCGGTATAGTAGCCAGACCAGAATAAATATGACAAAGTGCGAAATAAACCACGTTGTATGAAAACCTGCAACACACAACAATATTTTAGTTTTGTTCTTATATCTAGATACATTATCTTCGCATATAACTAGGCCAAATTTGTGAATATTAACTGCGCACTCAAGGCCGTTGGCCAAGTCATTTGCCAACTGCAATCTTGACGTTTGCTTCACATCCAGACGCCGTAAAATACCAATAAGCCAAATGCACTTACGGTGGAAGAACAATAACATTTCCTAAACTTTCAACCCAGCCGCCACTCAAAATTCCCGCAAAATATTGACATCTGAAATCATATTACAATTTCATTCATTATGGCTTCATAATCATTATATCATAAGATTGTTCAATATACAAGACAAACGAATACTTCTAACATTATGACTACAAAATGTATGGAAAATCCGTAAAAATAAACGATTAGCTCAAGAAAACGTTATCTGGCTATTGAACAATCTTAGTCTAATTAATAATACTCAACCTGGATGATAAAATACATTTGTGTGCCTTAAATCTCTTGCCAGAGACTTCCACGATTACGTCTGGGGATATTTCTTCCAAGAACATTCTAAGTAAATCTTGACCAAGACGGGACGTACAATTTTCTATTAGACTTGAAGTTTGACTGTCAGTTGTGCTATTTCCTAAAAATATTTACGTTTACTTTCATAACAGCCGCGTCGTGTAATATTCAAGTAAGAATAAGAAAATACTATATAATCAGGCAACTTACCAAATCCAGACCTGCAATTGCTGCTCTGCATACTACTAACTTCAGACATATTATCTGAAACTTGCTCTTCCGGATCTCCAATGGTACTAGATGTTCCTAATCTCAAAGGAGACCGAGTTCTACTTGACAGAGACCCAGGCATACTTCTACTAAATTCATTTTTCAAATGAGGAAATAACCTATTTAAACTCAAGGCATTTTCTGAATGAAAAGAACTAATAACTTCTATTGATCGAGAGTTATTTGAAAACGGCTGATCACCCCAATTAGTATTTGGGATCGATTGTGTCATCCTCACATCAAGTTCTTTTGTGTCATCGGTGAGTGATATTTCTGGTTTTTGGACTGGCTTATCTAAGTCTGACAATTTCACAAAAAGATCCTTTGTCTCTGATTCCACTTTAATTTCTTTTTGAACAGGCAAATTTTGTATTAGTGGCGGCTCTTCCTTTTCAAGTAAAGGATCTGATACATCTTTATGAGCAACCGCTGGCAGAAGACCACTCTCAAGCGCATCTTCGACTTTTTCTGGTATGGAGATAATTTCTGATAGGCTTATATTAGGATCATTACACAACGATTCATATTTTTCGAAAATTGTGACACTATCTGGTATTTTATTTAAGACGGTATTGGATGCAGCTCTAGAATTCCTCGGCGTCGACTTCTCAGCAACTGAGGTATTCTTTTTTGTATTTATCGAGGAAGATAGTCTAGCCGGCATTCCCTTTAAGGTTGACTTTTCACTAAGATCTATGTACATAGAAAATATATTCTTTCTCTCACTAATGCTCTCATCTGATTGTTTGGTGTTGCTTTCGTCCGCGCTTTGATTAGTCGAAGTGTCGGTGGACATGTCGACTACCCAAGCCGAGGATGAATTAGTTCTAGATTTCACTCGAGTAGTAGTGTTATCCGCTTCTGGAGGTATATATGCACCTGTCACAATAGGTACATTTTCTATTTTATATTTTGGCAAAGGACTACTTTCATGACTACTGCCTACATGAGGTAAATGATCTTCAACAGAAACACCCCCTGATATGATGGGTGGAGAAGTACTGCCATTTCTTTGCTTTTTTGAAACGCCTTCAGAATCAACAACAGTGTTGGTGCCTTCGCTGTCTTCGGACTCGTAATGTCTATATGTTTTCAACGACATAATAGAATTATTTGGTGTATTAGACATGAAAACACTGCTAGCTCTCAGCGATCCTTCTCTATCAGATTGATAATGTACGCTCTCGTCTGACTCTACGATAGGATTTTGTGTTGTCTGAATTTCATTATCAAACTGATGTGAGCACAATGAATCTTCTGTTATAGGAGTCATTTCAAATATAGTCGGTGACAAATCTTTTTGAATCGAATCTGGATCTTTTTTCTCCCCCTGCTCCAATGAATCGTCGTTTTCATTGCTTTCTGACCAATCTAATGGACTGTTATCTACTTTCGCGGTCGGACAAGGTACTGGCTGACTCGGTGCTGGTAAATCTAGGTTTTTATCTAATTGCGGTTTACGTGGCTTATTACTAACGCTAATCACTTCCTCTTCATCTACCAAACTAGACGCATCTATAAAACAAGCCGTAGATTTGTAAGGTGATTTTTGAATAAGATTAGGTGACATTGGTTGATGTAATGCATTTTTTATACATTTATCTTCAAAGTAATGGTTCCGTTCATTGTACAAAAACTTTTCGCAGATTTCTTTTTCAGCGAATTTAGGCGGGTATACCGACTCCCAGGAGCCAGTTTCTGAAGACAAAGAAGAAGATCCCAACAAGGCTATCTCTTCGTTTTGTCGCTGCTTTTCATCTTTAAGGGATTTTCCACTAATTTCCGTATTTATGCTGGTGTTGGTGCCGTTACAATCTAATTCGTAACTCGTTTCTGAAATATTTGTTTTTTGTAAATGATCCACATCCAACATAGAATTAGGCATCGATAACGCAGAAATACTGGCATCATCACCAATTAAGTCATGAAGAGTATTTTCTGATAGGGATGCGTTTGTTAATGTAACGTCGTTGTGACTACTGGCACTACCGAGCATGGCTGTGTCTTCCAGACCAGAATCTGATAAAGTGTAATTATTGTCCATTCCTGTAGTATTATTTTCAGCATTTACTTGAACAGAAATAGTATACGCAGCGGATAAGTAGTCAGAGGATGAACTGGGCTCGTCAGTGACTAAACTATCTGGCGAATATGCGGTCTCCAACGGCTTTTCGGTACCAGAATCACTGGTCGTTATACTTTTAGCAGTATTAGTAGTTAGTGATGATAAAACATGTTTCAAGTCCTGATCAGTAACTGCAGTTTGATTTTTGTTAGTTTTTGGAGAATAAGTACTTTTTAGACAAGCGTTATTTAAAATATCACAACTACTGGAATGTTTGACGGTTTTGGAAGTATGACTAGAAGTAAGAGATAGTGAAGTAGGCTTATTACGTGGCGATACTGGATTAGTGCCTTCTGCTTGCGTTTTTATAATAGAATAAAATGCATTAGAGAGTGCGTCTTGCTCATTAAGTTCTTTATCTAATAGATTGCCCTCTATGGGCACTAAAGCATAATATTCTTTTGTCAGTTCTGTACTGGGACTAGAATTAATTACTTTTTGGACGTCTTTTTCTACGTACGGAGTTACACACTTAGGCGTTAAAAATACTTCGGGTTCATCAGTATCTACTTTTGTTTTTTGACTCTTTGACGGAACAGCGTCTAAAATATGAAAATGCCTCTCCAAATAAGTTATTATTTTTTTTTCTTCATGTTGAATATCGCATTCAGTATATATGTCACTGCAATTTAACAATAAATGCTGATAAATAACATACATATTGTCACTATGAAAATTTAAGGTGATTTATAGGTCGTGAACACCTGAATCAACACGTGAGTCTTTGATATCTATGTATGGAATTGGTAAAACAAATCCATACATGAATATCAACAACGTGCACCGTTAAGTCGGTTTATATCTGACGGAATTTGTAATCTGATATATCACATTAGACGCAAGTTGCAATAACGGATCTTTATGTGGCTAGAACTAGGTTTAGCCTTCATAATACCGACTAGCACTAAGTGGAAATACGTTGATCGGTAATAAATTGGGATGACATAGAGATTCACCTTACCGTTACCTACTCTACTTTAGGTTACAGGACAGAGGCAAATTCAGTTTTGGCTACACTGGAAAACAATTAACATAACACACATTGAGTTACAATAGAAGTTTCCGTGTACAACAGCGAGTAAGTGCACTGGCACTCGCATTGGCTATTATTCACTAGTCTATGGTATTATATTGGGCTTTTAAATCCAGGCCACTTCTGTTCGACCCAATGACATCTTTACCAGCTATCTTTACCAGCTATCTCTAACCGGCTAAAACTAGTGTTAGTTTCATGAAGCTGTATTTTAATACTATAGTCAGAGTTCACGACATATAAATCACCCTATATGAATACAGGCGTACCTTACGAAAGAATATATTTCATCAAAAGTGCTTCGATCAATGTTCACATTTAAAATGGTATGGAGTTTGTGAAAGAAGTTATGAGTGCGAGCTTTTAGTATGCAAGAGTGAGTTAATACTTTTAATTTGCCACACACCACCTCGAGATCCGAATAAATAGACTCATCAAAAATTCTGAAACAACAAATTTAAAAATACAAATTTCGCGTTTCATAAAGATAACAAGTATGTACCAAGGCCATCCCCAAAGTCCAGAATACTTTATTATAAGCTTGAACTTCGCTTTTCTATTACCATTGCGTATTATATGAATACATAATGTCAGCCATTTAAAAAAAAGTGTTAGATTAGTCCAATCGATGACACCACCTCTTCTAACAAAAGCTTAAGTTGTTAAGCTAAGTATGGTTGTTAGTATGCTTAATGGAAATACATAATTATAAAAGAATAACGAAACAAATTTTCATAAAAAACAAAGCTAGTAAATAATAAAAAAATTAAAAATACCAATAGAATGTTTGCTATCCTGTGCCAGTCCATATGTGATCTGGTATCCTTTAACATAATAATCTGTGAGATAAAAATTAGAATGAAAATATTAATTATATCTGAAATTCTCACCATAAGGGCACATCTAGAGTTTAACATTTTCTGTTCCGTTGGACACTTAATGTAGGTGTAAGTTTTACTGTAACTCTATTTAACAGAGCTAAGTTAGCTTGAGAAATAATATGCAGGGTGGAAATTTCAAAGGGCGCTGGCCACACCACTTTAAATCCTTTAGAATCCTTTATTTTACCCAAATGCAATTTGATTCAATCTTGCTACACATGGGATTTGAACTAATAATATGCAAACAAAAATCCTGTTTTTTTTAAGCCTGTTGAAAGAGTGCATATTGAGTACAATTTCCCTTGAAGGAACATTATGTCTTAAATTAAAGGAACACAGTTAAATTAAACTTTCCGTCTAAAAAATTTTCATCACTGCAGATGATAATCTACAGTGATGAAAATTTTTATTTAATTTAAGGGGGATACCCTGTATTCATAAATTTCTTATAAGCGCATTGTAACTAACATAGGTTTATAATTCGTTTGTCATTGTCTGTCATCTCAACATTTATACCAGTAAGAGAGAGATAAAGTCCATTTTAACTAAAGAGTCTAATAAGATTTTTATGAATAACACTGTATGATTTTTAATCCACATTTTGCAAAAATAGTAGTAGAAGTAATAGTGTTTTTTTATGTTATTTAGAGGTTATTGTTGCTAATTGTTTATTCTTTTGATAAGCGTCATAAAAGTGGAGGAATTTAAAAAAATAAAAAATTGAAGTGGTAAGTCAAGTGTTTTTCAAAAACTAATGAATGCAGTTTTATGTATAAAAAAGAATGTAAGGAATGTTTCCTTTGTGTAAAATTATTTGTGTATCTCATGGATTTAAAATAGTTTCACACCAGGTCCCATTGAAATTTTCCACCCGTTAGAAATAATTTTCATCTACTATCTTCAAAACAAATTCCAGCTAACAAAAGTAAAAGTTGTTCTAAATTATAAAATAAACAATAAAACAGAACAAAAATGGTCCAACCAATTAGGAACAGTAAATATGAAATAAAAACCATTTTTCATACCTGGCAACATCCTCATGCAGTTGTCTCTGAAGGTAGAGTTCTAGCTGAGACTCTTCATTGCAATCTGCAAACTCGTCTGCCGCCAACGGCTTATTTCTCAAGCGCGCCCCCTGCATTAAGCATTGCCTCCTCCTGGAACAATACTAAAAAATTTAAAAACATCATCCTAAATTACTTCATACCTTTTTTGTACCTCAGCAGGGCACTTGTATACAAGTTTAGGCCTTAATGCGCACATGCTGACATAGAAATTACATGTATTGGTTTATTCATATTTTCCCATCATATATGTTGAGCAACAATAATGAAACATACACATTGGCATTCATAACTATGTCTAATACCACTGAACTTTTACTTCAATGTCCTCTAAATTAATGTTAATTAAGTAATGGAATTTGGTTTCTATTATACACTATTAACCCCTTATTCATAAACGTCTTATAACTTTATTAGAGCTAAAATAGGTTTGTAATTAATTTGTCTTTGTCTCTCAGCTTGATATTCATAAGATAAGAAAGAAATATTAGTAAGAAAGTGACAAAATTCATTTCACCTGCCTAAAAGATTTTCATGAATAAGAGTGACCTACTGTCTGTGACCTGTGTGTGACTGTGTGTTGGTTCCCTTATCCTCTCATTGAGTAGATAAATACTGTATTTACTATATTTATTGTTTTAAAATGTATCAGACAACAAAGGAATGAGATGCCACCAAAGAAAGTCAGTTGTCTTTTTATGTTTCTAAGAATCTAAACTGACTTCCCATTGACCTGTGATCATTAAATTATTGCAATACTGGTTCGCCCCAGTAACTTCATCTCTAGCTCCCGTGTTATACTATAGGCAAAGCCAGTTTTTTTTTTTTCAGTTTAGTCTCGCACTGGCATACGCCACGCAACGATGAGGCACTCCGATTGTGTAAAGTTATTTGATACTGTTTTGTTAATAGTTATTAGAGTGATTGCTATATTTTATTGTTATTTTTTGTGTTAAGTTTATTGTTATAAACAAATGTAAAACTTTACATAGCGGAGAGAAAAATCATGTGTTAAAAGTGTTGGACTTTTCTGAAAACGAAAAACAGAAAATTAGTTGTATTAACTGTTAAACAGGCAGTAAAAAGAACTTGTATGGAATAAAAAAATTGCAGAGATGAGGTCGCATGTGGAAACTTGTTGTGATATTTTTTGTGCACAGTACAACAATGCTTCTGTGACATCACTGCCCCTAGATCTCAACTTATTGTGCACAAATAGTAATTGTTTAATAAATTACTAATATTACTTAATTTTAATATTACTTATGATATAATCTTTTACTAACAAGGTTGGCAAGATATATTAACCTTTCACATCACAGGAAAAGAGTATTATTTCTGCCCAAAACAGACACTGTAATTCAAAATTTGTTAATGAATGAATCTGTTCGTCTTGAGACGGATGTCAATAACTATCAAAAGTATATATTTAGACGGGTCAGTGGAGTAATGGGTAAGATACCTTTTCAGGCTTTTCACACTGCAGGTTGTGGGTTCGATACCCTCTTATGTAGGCATTAGTGTCATTAACATGTCTGTTTGTCTCGAGTCTGGGTGTAATTATCTATTATACAGTATACTATCAGTTATCCGGTTTCCATGGTACAAGCTGTGCTTAGTTTGGTATCAGATGACAGTGTTTATTATTAATATCCCAGTATAATGTTATTACTTGCAAAGTGAAATCAATATGTATACTGTTTACTTATCTGACTTCCATAGTACTCTGTTTAGTTTGGGATTGGATGGTGTATGTAGTATGTCTCGACATAATTATTGATTGTAATCAACATATAACTAATCTAATTTAATCACTTATTCATAAAGATTTCAATGTAAAACAAAACAATCAAACACTCTAGACTTGAATCTGTTGTTAGGCATTCATGACATCATCATGGGATCATTACCATGACCATTGACAATATGATGAAAAAAGGTATGTAATATATACTTCATGACGATAAAAAGTGAAATAATATGTTCTGAATATTTTGAGTAAAATAATTAATAGATTGTAGTGGGCTTCATTTTTCAGCAAAATTATGTCTATAGTGTGTCTATTTTGAATAAAATGTATATTATTTCTTTAAATCAGACTTCAAAATTGTTTAAAGATAGATCACAGATGGTAAAAACTTGTAATTAAGCTGTACCAAGTAATCGATAAATACGACAATAAACAAACTATGTAAGTACATGAATAAGGAAGGACATTACCTTGTGATATTTTAAACGAATCTGCGGTTTCCGAAAGCACCTAACTACATCGTAATAAATATTTAATTTTAGAGATGACGTTATTTTTATTCAGCGACTTAGCTAAGACTATAAAAAATACGCGCAGGAATGTTTTATACATACGTACCAATAAGATTCTAATTACGGTTTTCGGCGAGGTGCTATCACTAATTATTCAAATCATGTTCCCAGGTTCCATAAAATACAGTTAAGTTTAGTACCTACTCTCATTAACAGCGTAAAATTAGGAGTAGAAAAATCAGCACAAAACACGATTATTTATCATCTATCTACCTATTATTTTCTATTGTCGGATTGAATGAATGTCACACACTAGCGCCATTAATTCCGATGTCAAAACGTTGAAGAATCATAATTTATACTAACCAATTCTTGGCAAACCAACACCAGTTAACTCTTAAAGGAATATCTAGATGGGTTGACTAGAGCATTAAATAAATTCTAACCCAAACGTTAATTCCTATACCGTAAAAACTTCTTCTACCAGAAAATCACAGACTACCACAGACTACTGAGAGAACCTAGACTATACCATAGACTAATATACGTATGGACTACAGACTACACTACGTACAATATATATTTTCTGTAGACTATTAAAGTTTTCCATATCTTCGTTTCAGAATGCATGAGAAAAGTTACGACTTTAACATCAAAGAGCATATAACGCTCACGCTGATTTAACATTACGAACATAGATGAATGCGAACAGTAACAATACGAAAAAGTATTGACCACTAGGTACTAAGGGTACAGTAGTATTTCCATATAAAAATTATGCGTAAATATTACGGCGACGATATCAAAAGACGAGAGTAAAACACAGACTCTTAAGAGAACGTACAGTAGAAAAAGTTCGTGCTCATCCTACAGTACGTCTTCGCTGAACTGAATTATCATTTTCTATTGATCCTTAAAATCCTACCTCTGAGAAGCATAGGAGACGCATTTAGACGGGCTGATGGCGTGGTCGGTAAGATACTTGCTTTTCACGCCGCAGGTCGTGGGTTCGATTCCTACCCGAGACAAACATTAGTGATGAACATTTGTGTTTGTGTCGAGTCTGAGTGTAAATATTTATTATAAGTATATATTTACAAAAGATTTATATCTGGTTTCCATAACACAAGCTCTGCTTAGCTTGGGATCAGATGACCGTGTGTGTTAATGTCCCAGAATATTTATTATTATTTACCCATGTCAATGTTAAAAAATGCTAATTTAGTTCGGCGGAGACATACCGAAGTAGCTTTTCTTTTCTTTACGATAGCATCTCTAATAAGTCTGTCAATAGACGCCAATACCCTTTCGAACATAACTCATGGAGCAAATACAATATTTTGTACCTTTTTTTTTGCTGGTGACCTAACCAATCGGAAGGGCCTCTATTGGTTCACCGGACTTCTTCGGTGAGCCGTCCGAGGACGGTCGAACCGATTAAGTACTGTGGCAACTGCCATGAGGGCTCCCCGTGTGGAGACGAACCTCGGCTCAGGACGTTGCCGTATACTCTAGTTTTTAGGGGATCGGGGGTTGTATTTGCTCCGTGGTAGCACAGAGTATGTCCTCCATAGAAATGAGACGTATTTACGCTACTAGACTTTAAAACCAGGTATTTTTTACGAACGCCCTGTGGTATTGAAAGCGTAAGCGTTTATATGCTCTTTTGTATTGGATTTTACAAGTATCTGATATCAAGTATGTCTCAGGTCTAGTACTCCATCTAATAATCTGTGATCTCTTTTTTAATGTCATAGACTAGGGCCATGTAAAATATTTATAGTAAAAAAATATTTATTTTTACAGTACATAGTTGTTGTTGTTGTTAATATTATTCGCCAATAGGCAGGCAAAGGTTTTGACCATACAGCCTTGTCTTATTTTTTGACAGTACATAGGATTTGACAGTAATTGAACAGAGAATGAAAGATTGACATGAGTTATCTAACAATCGGTGGCTTTATCCAATGGCAGTAATTTTACCTTACTTGCGACTCATTCATTCGTATAATGTTCAATCGTGAATCTAGGAATTATTAAGATAAAATTGTAAATGTAAAGTCTAAATAGTCGAAAAAGAAGTAAAAATAAAGAAAGAAGAAGACTATGAATTTGTAAAAATATTGTAAATCTAAAATATAAACATGCGATATCTTAACCACACCAATACTAATTTCAGTGTACCTACTTGCCTTTAAAATCCTCTTTGCCTGTAGCATAATATTTTTTTATTAGTAATTAAATGTATGTGAATATGGAACCAACGCCGGAGCACTGGGATCCAAGTAAGTACAATAGTTTTAAGTTAGTGTAAATATGAACTGGGTTATTTAAAAATATAATTATATCCTTTATGCACTATAAACTTGGTCATAAAACTGCTGATAGTTAGAATTTTTGTATATTGTAAACCTCACTGTTAAACGACACTGGGTTTCACCCAAGACAAACTTTGTGTGATGAGCACAATTGTTTGTTCTGGGCTTGGGGGTAATTTACCTATTTACAAAAAAAGTAAAGACAAGAAAATATAATTTCTTAATTAGGGACTAGATAGGGGCTGTGTGTATGTGTGAATTATCCCTATCTAAATATATATGATCTTCACTACATACTATAAAACAAAGCCACTTTTTCTGTCCCTATGTATGCTTAGATCTTTAAAACTACACAACGGATTTTAATGCGGTTTTGTTTAATAGATAGGGTGATACCAGAGGAAGGTTTATAACTATAACACATTGCACCCGTGCGAAGCTGGGGCGGGTCGCTAGTAATATATATAATATTATAAATGTGAAAGTTTGTAAGAATGTATGGATAAACTACTGGCAATTTGGAACACATAGGCTACTTTTTATCCCGACGAGTACCACACAGGCAAAGCTGTGGGTGGAATCTAGTTAAATATTATTAATTTGGAGATTATTAAGTTATAATACAAAACATACAGTTATCAATATCAATTATTTTATGAATACCTTAATATCTTTCCTATAGGAAAATGATGTTTACTAAATAACAGTAGGTGGATACCAAATAAAATAGTAAAAGACAATAAAATTTTGTAGCTCTCACTCGACTCCTTGCATCACTGAAAGAGGTGCAGACAGGCGGAGAAGATGTTGCTTTCCTGAGTGAACTCCTGCAGTCTAAGCAACTCCACGCTTTAGTGCAAGTTCACAATAAAATTGTTGCCAAAGGAAAAGATGACAAATTCTATCCTCTCCTTTCAAACGCCATGCAAGTGACTCTAGAAGTTTTCGAGCAGCTCGGACAAATGCAGACGGTCCCAAAAGAATTTGAGGAACTACTCGGTTTATTACAGAAACCTCATTTCCAAGTGAGCACTGCATAATATATATATTTTTATTTTAAAATTGCCCTGCACTTGACTTTATCTAGTCTACAATGGGATGCGCCTGCCCACTTTATCTACTGATTCACTCATGATTACTAATGATTTTCATTGAGGTGGCAGTGGAAAGGGGCTCTATATGGTTACTAAAGTAAACAACAAGATTGAAATCCAGAAGCTAAACTATTTTATTAACCAAGTACCTACAAGTAACAAATATTAAATGTCAATCATCAGTCTTGATGACATGACACTAATGACATTAAACTTAAATACATATTAGTTAGAAACTATAAAGAAGCTCAATGAGAATGAAAGTTGATCATAGTGTCTTTAGAACGTCGCAGTTTTTTTAATTTATTTTACAATTAATCTTTTAAAACCTTGTATACTTATATAATGATAGTTTTAATGTAATGACCGTACAAGACCGCTGATGTTTTAACAGTTTTTACTATCAATCTTTTAAAAGCTTGTATGCTTATTTAAACTTGACATTGGCAAAATTGCGGAATAGTTTCTGCAGAGGTCATAATTAAAAGAAGAAGAAAGAAGCTCAATATTTGTTTATTTACATCTATGTGAACTCATATGTGTATATACTGAAATTTGGTAAGATAGGCTGAGCTTATTGAATGCCTTTCGATGTTAAATGTGAGCTTCTTTTGTCAAAAAAATTGTTATAGGTGTCCAGAAAAGTTATAAAATTATGCCTGCTTGGGTGATTTTCAGGCAATATTGTGTACACATGATGCGGTAGCCCAAAAGGACTACTATCCACATTTGCCTGATATACCACCTGAGCTTGATGATGAAGAGGAAACTGTCAAGATTGTGCAACTAGTAAAAAGTGATGAGCCCTTGGTAAGATCATTATATTATGTTTCATATTTTATTGCCTATAAATGCATTCCTTCCAATGATTTAGTTTCTAAGTTCACTGATTATTTTTATGTTTTCCACAAAGAACTGTTCATTGATGTAAGTTCATTGATCTTTAAATTCTATTCTTAAATAACATATTTTTAATATAAAGACCTTTAGTATAAATCTTTAATTTCTGACCTTAACTTATCCATAAAATATTGAAATGTTTATTATTAAGATGTACCAATCCATTAAAATCCGTATTCTAGAGTATGATAATTGTTTTGTCTTTTTCTGTCACATAATATGAAACTTTATAGAGGTGGAAGTACTTTCAATATGAAAGTAAATCACTGGAAGGCAGAAGGCATATAGCAGTGATTTTAAACAGGGTGAATATAAAACGGCTTAAATTTAACATAGTTTTACAAAAATTACTTTTAACCTATATTCTTAAAATAATAACTGCTAAAGATACAGTGACTGGAAAACGACGTCTGGTCATGATAGCACAGTAGCTGATTTTTGTCTTACGAGTTGAGAGAGTTTAGGCCGTCATCTACACATGCTGGCCAAGTGCGGGTTGGTGGATGTCGCATATCCTCGAATTATTAGTTTTTAGACATCCCGGTTTCCTCGCGATGTTTTCCTTTAAGGATATTGAGCAACGGCGATGAAATTATTCACACAAAGATGTGTGCGCAAATCCAGGAATCAAACTTGCGACCTTATATTACTAGGGCGACGTCCGCACCGCTGCGCCGCGCCCCCAGTGTTCTACCACCCCTTAGCGCCCTTTTAGCCTTCTACCACCCCTAAAAGGTCACCATGAAAAATCATCGAATAAAATTATTTAAATAATCGTGTATACTATCGTTGCTAGGTGACGCGCACCGACACAGATTATTAAAATCCGTATGCACAGATAAAAATTTAATACGATCCTGTACATCACTAGTACATGCGCAACCGCCATTCCCTTACCAAATTTTGTGCAGGATTTGGCCAAGTTTTATAGGGTGATTGGTAATTAGCGTAAAATATTTACCACATGTGAGTGCTCGCAAAAATAAATTTCCCAAAGAAACTGTTTTAGGGGTAAATTAAATTCACTATTTGATATAGAGTAGACGAAGATCGTTACCTGGGCGGCGCGAGATTGCCTGCGTGTCCCGCTGCGGCGCGTCACTTTATCGCTGCCTACCTACACTCCACTATAGTCGACACTATTGCGCATCTTGATATAAAAGAGCGAACTGCGAATTTCATTTAAATCAAAATTATTCAAAAATAAATCTTTATTATAGTTCATTGTATATCTAATGTTTAAGTATTTACACGAAGTACCAGTCATCCTATATGTCGCATACTGTACAGAATTTATATCTTTGACATATTTGGAACGTTATCATTTCCCTTTCATTTTTATTCACCTATTATTTAATAGTGAATAATTTAAAGTTTATGCAAATTGATTACAATTAATTGACTTAGAAATAGCAGCTAAGTACTAAACACATGTAATCTAGTGGCATAGGTGAGTGTCTGCTCGACATAATTGTATATGGCTATTCTTAAATTAAATTTTCAATAAGACACAAAAGGCATGCTGACACTTAAATTTCACACCGTTTTGGTGACTAAAAAGAGGTTTGGAAAATATATTTTTCCTTAAAGTAATTAGTTCTTGTTTATTTTTTTATGATTAGGTATAAAAAGTTATCGGGTGGCGTCTCGGCTATGCACTGTTTTTACTTAATTATGCCTTCACGAACTGGTCCTCTTTTCTAAATTTTAATGTGATCTACCTAAGTATTTTTTTACTTATTTAATAAAAGCAAAAAGTTTCAGATACTTTTTTCTTAACCAGCAATCATGCTTATTAACACTTTCAGTTCCATTTGGTAATAAATAAATAAATTCTGGTTAGAATATTTCGCGGATAATTGTATGTATCTGAATGGTTCAAAAAAACTCCTAAGTGAATTAAATTTTTTCATTAAGGGTGGAGCACAGAGTGCAGAGCCAATCGTGGTAAGTATTGTACTGTAATGTGATAATTTTATATGAACGCTTTAATCATATTACCTGTACCTCTCCATATAGTGTTAATTAAATGCATTCACCTATTTTTAATTTGTCCAATGGTTGTTAAATATTCTTTATTCTTCATTGTTGTGTTTCTCCGTTCAACAATTAGCTGCTATCTCTAATGCTAGTGCAATTTGTACTGTTTGTTACTGTTGTGTACTTACTGCTGGCCCACACAATATACCTCGCTCATTATTAGTTTTTATCTCACTTTTATTTAATTTTTGCAGAGTCCTGGTTTTATATTTTGTGTAATACTCACCATCATTTCATATGAAATATTTGTTTATCAATTGATCTACAATTCTTTTAAGCGAACTTTTTTGACTGGTTAGTACCTACAAGTTTCTAAGTACCTAGCATAATTGCCTAACCAAGCTAACACAATACTATTAGGAAAACTTATTTAAAAAATGATCACTTCAACCCTGTTAGTGTCCTACTGCTGGGCACTTGTCTTCTCACAATTATCCTACGAGTTGAGAGAGCTTAGGCCTTAATCCATACACAAGTGTGGGTTGGTGGATGTCACACGTCCTCGAATGATAAGTTTAAAAAATGTTAATCAAGAATAATTAATATTACTAATATTCTTAACACCAGAGTAAAGTACCCCTAGTATGAGTTCGTCAATACAAAAAATGTTCTCAAATACTATTTTGAACTTGTCAAATTTTTTCTTTTTCATTGAAAACGTTCATTAGAAAATGCTATAGATATGATTAATTGGAATTAGAAATAGTATAGGTAAAGTATTTTGGCGATTTTTTTTATTTTAACTTGTAATCTTAATCGAAAACATTTTTCGTATTGACCACTCGTACCATATGCTCGTACTAAGGGTACAAAGTAAATAAAACGTGTTAAAAAGCGAGCGCATAAGCGTTTGTAAAATGAGTTTGTAAAAACGCGCCTCTGCTTGTGGCGTATGGCGTACCTACATACCGACTCGACATTTTATTCATACCTACTAAAGACATGCTTACGCAATTAAGTTACATTGACTATAATTCTTACACTCAGTACTCAAAATTGCCATAGTAATTTTATTACACACATGATAGATAAATATATTAAAGATATATATAAATACATAGTCACAATTATTGTGTAGGGCGCAACAATAAAAACAGATGAAGATACAGGAAAAATAGTAATAGCCCGAGTGATGCACGGCGGTGCTGCTGACCGGTCGGGGCTTATCCATGCGGGAGATGAAGTTATCGAGGTCAATGGTATTAGCGTCGAGGAGAAAACGCCCGCGGACGTGCTCGCGATATTGGTGAGATAACATGACCTATAGGTGACCTATACTCATTCACGTAACATTGGTATATCATACATCGTGACAAAAAAGAGTGCAAAATCAATGTAGGCGCCACACGGAATGAAAAATGTTAGTTCCCAAAGAACCTAAGTTCTACTCTTTTATGTCGCACTGTAACGAAGTAACACAACAATTTTACGAAATGTTTTAACAACAATGTTTGACTGTAAATAATATTTTTTATTGTTGTATTTACAGCAAAGCTCAGAGGGTACCATCACTTTTAAACTGGTCCCTTCGTTTGGGAAGGGTGGCGCGAGGGAAAGTAAGGTCCGAGTCAGAGCTCTCTTCAATTACAACTCTGCAGAAGATCCGTACATACCGTGCAAGGAAGCGGGACTTGACTTCAAAAAAGGCGATGTTTTACACATCGTGTCACAGGATGACGCGTATTGGTAATTTGCTTGATCATGAAGATAATTTATGTAACTAAAAGTACCTATCAAAATATGCATTTCATTGTTAATTAGGTGGCAAGCGAGGCGGGAAGGTGATAGAATTATGAGAGCGGGTCTAATTCCATCCAGGGCGTTGCAAGAAGGACGTATTATTCATGAAAGACAAACGGATCCACAAACAATGGATGGTTCGTCCCTTAAAATGAAAATATTTGGTAATTTAGTAATGGTACCTATAATAATAAGCACTTTGTATTTTGTTGTCAGGTAAGCCAGCACTGTGCAGTCCTTCTACTACAAACTCGGACTGTGCACCGAAAACTCCTTGCTCACCAACTCCGACCGCCACAGCCCTCCTACCCTGCAAGTCTACGCCCAAAGTCAAAAAAATCATCTACGACATTACAGAGAATGATGATTTTGACCGGGAAATGATACCGACGTACGAAGAAGTAGCGAGACTGTACCCTCGGCCGGGGCTTGTGAGGCCTATAGTGCTGGTGGGTGCGCCAGGAGTGGGCCGGAACGAGTTGCGTCGGAGACTCATTGCCACTGATCCTGAGAAATACGTCACTCCTATACCATGTAAGTCTCAGTGTCACTACACTAGTTTCATAGTACTCGCTGCAGTTTAGTCAAACATAAATGAATAAATTGAAAACGTCCTAATTATAAACTTTTATTTTAACTTGCCATGTGTGTTTGTATGAGTCCAATCATGGTAGCTGAAATAAAACCACTTAAACATTCGATACTTTAATTCGACTTTGTTGAATATCTTGTATTAATATGGCTGGAGACGACAGTCCGATGAAGGTGAAAAGTGGCAACAAGAGCTCCTAAACTAAATAAAATAAACCCATGTAGTTTGGGCTCATTAGTTTTATATTCATCATTATATTAATTTTTAACTCCTCCTATAATGTTATCTTTCATATTGAATTCGTGCGGGGTACAAGACAGGTTTAGGTGTCCCGGGACTTGGCCCGGTACAAATCCCGAGTCTCTTCACGAATACAGGAGTAGCAGTGTCGGGAATACGGTAGACGGTTAAGTCCCATTAAATTGAGCTTGATATATACAAATGTTACATCCTTTTAGTTGAAAGTTTTTAGTAAATAGAAGTCAAAAATTATTCGTCGTTACACACTTGACAGAGTGGTCGTGATCGTCATGTCGTATTGAAGAGGGAAGATTTAAGACGCCTCACAACATCTCGTCTTTTCTCCCTGCTTGAGGCCATCCTACTGCACTCATTTAAAGAACCACCCACAGCAGACTTGAGCAAGTCAAGCATACATGTTTTTTTACAGTCACATCTCGAGCTCAGAAGGCAAGTGAACAAAACGGCAAAGACTATATGTTCATTAGCCGTGAGAAAATGGAGCAGGATATTGTGGATGGCAAGTTTATTGAGCACGGCGAATACAAGGGCAACTTGTACGGCACCACGGCGGAGAGCGTTGAAACAATCATTAATTCAGGTACTGTTTTTCCACTCAAACACTGTTCATTAACGAACTTCGGTAACAATAGGCATACTGACTAAATTTTAATTATCTTACCACCGGTCATATCTCTATAGACACCACACTGGAACCCCTGCTTGCCTTATTTAAATCATAACACTACATATCCGACCACAAACTAATTATGATTTGTTTGTTCAAGGACAAGAACTTGAACGAACTGATCAAAATTAGCTGTTTTCCCCAATACCCCGCCAACTTTTGATGATTAGAATTTAATACAATATTTGAATAAAGTGATGGCTTATTTATTTTCGATAAGTATCCTCTAGCTCCTGAACTATACTTCATCTATTACAAACATGCGAACTATGTCATAACTCATAGCATCAAAGGAATGTGACAGCACTAGATCAGTTCTATAAGTGCAAGCGAGAGGTCCGATAAAATTTTTATTACGTAGTTCGCACGTTTGCAATGGCTCAAGTATAATGAATGTAGATACATGAAGACAGAATGTCGCGTGATTCACAAACTGTCTTTCATAAACTTTTATGTGATTTATCTAAGTATTTAATTATGAATTGGAAAAAGAAAATAAACGTCTAATATTTACTAGGTACTATTTATTCCCACAGGATTATGCCTAATTGTAAATAGTTTTAATTATGCAACATGCGACTAAAACCTTTCTGATCCTGTGATGCTCTTTCAAACAACGAATAACGTATTAAAATCTGAACGCATTCTATAACTTAAGTTGCGATTGTACAATATGTTTATCGCGCACATCTGCTCACGCGGCGTACCACGACAGCTAAGTGTAGTTGTTTGAGCTGCAGAAGAGGGATGCCGCTATACAATGTGTAGAGCAACTTCTCTTTCGTTCAACTGCAATAATAATACTATATCGTGTCATAGTAAGGCTGCTGCTCTTGATTTACAACTGAGATTTTAATCATATTCGTTAAAGCCCCGCCAGTATTGTTTAGTATGCATAGATTCCAAGATATTCTTTTACAGTTCAAGAGGTCTTGAAGTGACTGTTATAAGAGCGGGTACTTTCTTTTGTCCTATAATTTGTAGTACCAATTTTTTATTGTTCTATTGATTAGGAACATGAAACCCATCCCCAGAAGCATTTTCAACATCTACCGCCTGTTTTGTTTATAAATCATTAAGTAGTTGCGATTTGATGTAATATTTACGTTTGCTATGTACAAAGTGCGTGGATTCTGAAAGCGTATAGCGAATGTTTGAGATAAGTGTTTGTAAAAAAATGCTGCTAAGTGCGAATTCAATAATGGAGACACTTAAATTTAATAGCAGGGGAATTAGTATATATTTTTGAATATATATTTGAGGGAAACTAAAAATGCTTCAATAGCCTCTTCTATTATCTGAAGTATCACCTCACTTCTTAGTGTCCCACTGCTTATTCTTCGGTCTTCTCTCACCTATGTTACGGGTTGAGAGAGTTTAGGCCCTAATCGACCCACGCTGGACAAGTATGGGTTGGTGGAAATCACATGTTATCGAATGATTAGTTCTTAGACATGCCGGTTTTCTCACGATGTTTTCTCCCACCGATATTGAGCAGCGGCGATGAAACAATAATAATTATAATATCATGGGACATTACCGCACACGGCCGTCTGATCCCAAACTAAGCCATATAACTGATAATATACTATATATAATACTTTTCTTTTGTAAATACATACTTACAATGCTTACAATTTACTTACATACATACAATTATCATGAAGATGTGTTGGCTCAACCAGGGATCAAACCCGCGACCTTATATTTCAAATACCGCTGTGTCACCGCTGCTCGCTGTGCTATCTGAAGTATAAAGAACTTGATTCCAGAAAATCACTAGTAATATTGTTTTCAGGTCGCGTCTGTGTGCTCAGCCCTCACTGGCAGGCTCTGAAAATGCTTCGCACGCCGCGACTGCGGCCGTACATCGTGTTCATAAAGCCGCCGACACTCGAGCGTCTGATCGAGACTCGCACTTCAGCTAATGCACGTTCCACCTTCGACAAAGATAGTTCTAGAGCGTTTACGGTAATAAGGCATATAATTATTATTTTTGTTTTGTCACTATTATGTTGGATTGAAACTCTGAATGCTAACTAAGGTGGAAAAAAGTATGGCATGGTTTAAACACGGCGGACGTGAGTGGAAACGCTGGGAGAGGACGACCTTGGAGGACATTCTCTGATCTCAACCGCCGTGCATGTATGACCAGATGTATGAACATAAATGAGGCTATGGAAGTATGTTTAGATTGTAGCAAGTAACGTTCTAGTCTCTGCATACCCCCATGGGAAAGAGGCGTGATTGTGTATATGTATGTATGCACTATTATATTGTGTCATAAATTAGATAAGGGAAAACTTGTTTGGGCATTATTATTAACTTAAGGTTCGTTCATAAGTAAAAGTGTTTTAGTTAGACAACAGCAAACATGTTGACACAAAAAGCATGCGTTTATGCTTTTTTGATACCAAAAACGTGTTCGGCGAGTCCGAAAACGCGTCCGGGTTTTTTTTTTATAGATACCTAATAATAGAACTTGTGCTAACTACAATAACATTTCTCAAGATGTTGCTTAGTTGTATATTGTTGTAAATTTACAACTGTATATTTCTAAAGTGAAAAAGTACATAACTAACTCATTTGTGACTTACGACTTAACGCAATATTGCAGCATTAACAATGAAATAAATGAATTCAATTTTAAACCATTAATAATATCCACGGAAAAGGTGAAGGGACCAGCTTATTTCGTTTGTTGCATCTTGGCCAGAGAAGGCGTTTTATAGAGAGAATTAGAAATCTATGGGGGAGGGACCCAGCAGTGGGATAGTGCAAGCGAATTAATAGTAGGTACCTATGTAAAATTTAATTGTTACAGGAAGAAGAATTCTCAGATATAATGCGATCGTCGAACCGCATCAATTTTCTGTACGGGTACATGTTTGATGAAGAGATAGTCAATGATGACTTGGCCAGTGCTCTGACGCAGCTGCTGAAAGCTGCTTGGAGGGTGCAGTCTGAGCCGCTCTGGGTACCCGCCTCCTGGGTACAGTAAAACCATACAATACAGGATCGTACAAGCTAAAGAAATTACATTCCCAATATTCCCGTACAAACCTAGTATGTTAGTTATAGTATGTGTCTAAGTGCTGGATAACTCCTGGAGTAAGTAAGCAACAGTACTTGTACTATGTGAGAAACTTAATCCTCCCTAGATCATTGCAGCATGTGGTCCTGTTTATACTGCTTTGAATATTTCATTATCTTGTCAATCGCGACCCTTCATAACAATACTCACATGAGCTGACTAGCACTTGCTCGCAGACTATAGTTAAACATGAGGAAATAAGTATATTTGTTGGTTGTAATGAAATAAGCGCCACATGTTTTATTATGAATACCATATCTAGCATTAACGCTAGAGTAGTTGCTCATTTTAATCTTTGGTACCAATACTAGAAGCATATACCTACTCATACTCTGAAACTTTTGAGATTTATTTCGACCTTCGGCTATTGTTACTAAACGTTACTTTTTTTATTAAAGAACCGCTTGTTTCAATATTCTCGATATTATTGATATTAGTTCTATTAGATACAAAATACGTCAAAATTCTATCATCATATTAGTGGCCCTGACTGCTAACCCAGGGCAAATTTTTGTATGATGAGCTCAAGTGTTTGTTCTGTATCTGGGTGTAATTTATCTATAAAACATTATATTCGTTCCTGGTAACAAAAACAAATATAATTGCTTAGTTTGGGACTACATGGCGGAGTGTGTATGTGTGAAAATATTATTACATATTACACATAGTAGATAGGATATTAAAACCGGGGATTTATTAGTTACTATCAAACGTCTCGGAGTGTGGCATTTATATATTCATTGCACCAGCGGCAGAAAACTGTGTATTTTACGTATCGTTTGTGTACTAACGATAAAAGGTAAACTCGTCATACAAACTTAGAGGATAATGTCTATGCATTCTACGCATAATACAACAGATATAAACTGCCATTAATGCTTAATGATTGTTTGATTAGTATATAAACTTTTTACTTGTTATCTAGGCCGGTATCATGACAGCTTTTATGACTATTAAACGTGGACACCTATCGTAAACTCCAGTGTTTTGACCGACGATTTTACTCCCGTTTGTTGTAAAGTCTATTGGTGGAAAATGATTGTCATATCCATACAATTAAATATTTAAACCTTATGTTCCGGGCTGGTACAAAGTGTCTTGTGCAGCCATTGAAGCACCTGCAAACAAGCTTATTACTCTAGTACTGATTCGTGCTGTTCAGTGTTTGTGTTGTATAAATATCTAGGTGATTGACCTTCACATGTTAATATATTTCTGAAACCCTTAGCTTCAACCGTTTTAATGTCCCACTACTGGGCACGGGTCTTCTTTCAACTTTCTTAAGAATTGAGAGAGTTTAGGCCTTAATTCACACACGCTGGCCAAGTGCAGGTTGGTGGATGTCACATGTCCTCGAATGATTAGTTCTTAGTCGTGCCGGTTTCCTCACGATGTTTTCCTTCACCGATATTGTGCAGAGGTGATGTTACAAATCACACTAATAGGTGTGGGCACGACTGGGAATCGAACCCGCGACCTTATCTTAAATCTAAGGCGAGGCCCGTTCCGCTGCAGAAACCCTTAAAAACATTAACGGGCCGGCATTAAACATTAACATTATTATTGACGGGCCGGTGGCGTGGTCGGTGAGATACTTGCTTTTCACGCCGCAGGTCGTGGGTTCGATTCCCACCCGAGACAAACATTAGTGATGAACATTTGTGTTTGTGTCGAGTCTGGGTGTAAATATCTATTATAAGTATATATTTACAAAAGAAAAGTATTATATGTATAGTATATACCAGTTATCTGGTTTCCATAACACAAGCTCTGCTTAGCTTGGGACCAGATGACCGTGTGTGTTAATGTCTCAGAATATTTATTTATTTTTATTTATTAAATAAATGTATAAAGTAACTTCCTTGGATTTGATACTCAGAGACTTTTCTGCCTACAAACCGATTTTAAAACTAGGATTACAAAAAATAGCTTAGCTACATTGATTTATCGACCTCGAAACTTACTACCTACTAAATGCTATATAATCAATGGTGCTGTTTTCGAGATTCTGAAAATATATTTATATACCAGAACTGTATGATCACAGAGCGGTACGGACTCACTAAAAGCAATATACTAAACAGATTGTTCAAAAAAACACACGAATCAGTGTAATATGCTGCTGGTGTAGTTCTATAATTATAATAATACAAGGATTGCTCGCACATAAATGCACATGCATTTGCGCAAGTGTGCACAAGACACTATAATGCACTTATCAGTGGCGAATGGTGGAAGTCTGAAAAAGGGAAGCTGGAGCAAAAAATTTCTTACTTAGAAAAATAATATCACTTCAGTACCGGCACCGATCGTTTTTTACACTTGATGCTATACTTATTTTTGTTGCTATTTATAACTTTTAGGCTTTACATAATATATTATTAAGTACGTGTAATATTAACCATTTCCTAAAGGGAAGCCGGTGGGGATCGTCTTGTATAGACTCTTTACCACTGCTACCTACTGAATATTTTTTTTCACATGTGCAATTATTGGTCAACTTTAGGTTTCATCGTAGTTACGAATGAGCTGTCATGGTATCGTGGCCTCTTGTTATTATCAGACGTCGGTCGACCTGCCACTTATTCCATTCTGAATCCTGCCCGTATTAAAGTGATATCTACCTCGTTATTAAATTGTTTTGGACAATGGGAAAGGGCTACTATGAATGGGCTTTGTTTAGAATCACAAAATATTATGGCATTTTTGGAATTTCTTGCAAAAAATAAATTAATGATATCACTTTGATGCGGCTAAAATGACAGGCAAATTCCGAAGTCTGGTTATTATATCGCTAGGGCTACATTATCAAAGATTCGCTGATATAATATCGAATATCATCATCTTAATGCAATGTGCTTGCTCGGTGTGCCATTGCATGCGAATTGTTCACTATATAATATCCGCAATCTTCAATATGTGGCTCTAGCATAAATTATCTATCCTGACACCAATGCATCTAAAATATTACCTATAAGCAATATTTACAAATTTACTGTGCACTTCTTATTAGTTGTAATGCAACTTTTAAAAAGTATAACTTACACAATATTCTAAATATTATTGTAGTGTAGACTATAGTACTTTACATACTATTGAGGGATTCCAGAATATCCTATGTATTGGCTTATGCCTTATATTGATTGTTTTTATTGTTGTTATTCTGCAGTGCCTCTACTTTGGTAATGCGTGTTACGAATTAACTTAAGCAAGCTTATATTATAAATTCTGACACATGTATTAAGGCACTTCTCACACATTAAAAGATACCTTAGAGTACATAACACCATCTCTTTAGTTACCCTAACTCGTTTTTGATCGGAATTCTTGTTAATATTTAAATGGAAAACTGAAAATCTCAAATTCTTTGATTCTGTTAAACAAGTAAAAGCAGCTATAACTATGAACTAAGTGATCGATTTTAAGCTGTTTCCGCACTTTGCCGTGTTTTTAGTCGACACGTTTTTATGTGTTGACATAACAAGCTGAAGCGCAAGGTATAAACTGGTTTTTTTTTGCTGACCTAACCCATTCGGCCGGAAGGGCCTCTATTGGTTCACCGGACTTTTTCGGTCGAACCGATCAAGTACTGTGTACTGTGCCATGAGGGCTCCCCATGTGGGGACGAACCTCGGCTCAGGACGTTGTCGGTCACTCTAGTTTTTTAGGGAATCGGGGGGCATTTCTCGTTCGCGCGGTCCGGTCCAGACCGGAACCGTAATCGACTGGGGGAGGTATAAATTGGTTTATCTTAGATCATAGCTATAAAATACTATAGATGTTCTTTCCAAGTACTGTTTCTCTTATTTTTGGTTTGGTTCCGTAACCACAATATCATGGTTATTATAAATAATACCCTGATATTTAACAAATAAAGAGATACAATAATTTTAAATGTTAGTCAAGCAACACATACTCCTCAATTGAATAAAACTCTGACAATAAAGACAAACAGCGGCGTTATCAAGTGAAAATAATATCGGAATACATTTATATTCAATAGTAAGTAAGTACTTGTAGTTATTTCGTTATATATCCAACAGCTGGTATTTATAAATAAACAACATCTGGCACCAGCTTGAAAAGAAGTCATTGTCATTGTGTCCTGAATGGGCTACTAGCCTCGAATAAAATATTCAATAAGGAAACCATTCGTTTCGAAAACCAAAAAATTACTCAATGAATAAAAATAAGTCAAATTAAGTTGTTTTTTGTTTTAAATGCTAATTATGCTATCGGACAACATGTAAAACCTATTGTTCATGTAAACCGCATGTCACGGTCGCGCTATCATCAATTGACGATTGCTTGCATCTTACGTAGAACAAAGTGCCACATGTTTATTTGCCTATAATAATAATATTCTGGGACACACACGGTCATCTGATCCCATACTAAATAGAGCTTGTCATAGAAACCAGATAACTGGTATATACTATACATATACCTACACCCAGACTCGCGACAAACAATTCCGATCCGTGGACAATTCTGTTTTTTACGCAATATGCAATCAATCTTGAAATCGTGTATTGTCAATTTATCCTACGACACCATTTTACGTGGCGACTTGTTGTTTTAACATTTGCCTTTACTGAAGTTCTAATATCGAACTTGTATGCCAATTATTTATTACTAGCTACCCGCCTCTTGAGTCGCACAGGTGTTTAGTACCTGATTTATAGGAACTCCAGTTTGCATTTTTTTTGTACACAAACCTTGCCCTGACAATAACGATCAAAACAAAAAACGAATTATCCGATTTGGTGCAGTCGTCGTTTGGAAGTTAAGAGCGTATATACATTTCGGAGATTTATTTTTATTTTTAAATATCACACCTTATTTTTACCATGACAAGACACAGATGGTCCCTTTATGCAGATATATTTATACTGGTGGCAGGTCGCTGTGTGGCAGGTTAAAGCGATGTGTCGTTGGCAATATGTGCGTTGATTGTTGATAGCGTTTACTTAAACTGCGTCCTGAGTGTGAGTTTAATCGTATACATGACACGCGAGCGTGTTCACGTTTCATTTGTATATTCCTATCCCATAAAGTATAATTCTATTGCATAATAGACCTTATAACGAGTAAAATGAACGTTATAAATCAGAAACATTGTATTATCGAATACAGTTTTTTGCCTTGACGCGACAGATAAAGAAATATATTTTAAAAATGTGCCTCTAGAGGATACATTTTCTCCAGATAAGATGGTAGGTTTACACGCTTGCGGTAGACGTGTTACGTTTACGATAAATCTCACAATCTGCCTCGGTAGTCCTGAACTAACTTCGTGGTGGTGGTGTATGTATTATAAAGTTTTGCCAGCCTTCTGTGATAATACACAGTAATTAAAGAAAAAACATAAGCTAAATATTTATATATTAAGTGCGTGTGTGCAATACAAACACCAATCTTCATGAGACTAATTATAAAGCAAAATAGCAAAAAAAGCAATCTTATTTATACTTAAGTGTAGGTAATTCGACATATGACGATAATTAAACCAAATCAAATTATTTATTGTATTTATAGGCAAGTATCTATCATTATTGTAAAAGTAGCGGTATTATTTGTAGTCAACTGAGATAATTACATTAGTAAAATGAATAAGTAGATTTTACTATGTCCATATTGACATTTATTTTGAATATAGTAATCGATTATCGTTAAAATATATACATAATGTCGAACACGTGTGGAGTTTGCTGCTAGTCATTTCAGTTACTTGTTAAGTTTTTTTTTTATTTTACGCACAAGCCGCTCTCGCGCTCGTGTTTTTTGTATCTGGACCGGTTTGTTTCTCTTGAAAGATACTACGGCACGCGACACGCTTGCCTTTCAAAAGATCTCGCTTATAAA
Source organism: Meganola albula (assembly GCA_936450015.1). Lineage (NCBI taxonomy): Eukaryota > Metazoa > Arthropoda > Insecta > Lepidoptera > Nolidae > Meganola > Meganola albula. Next base: position 16,514,155 of record OW388142.1, on the reverse strand, counting down.
TTGAATAGCTGCTCGCCCCAGTTTCGCATGGGTAATGCAGTGTATATACCCGATTTTAAAAACTTCCCTTTACTTATTTTAATTTTTTTAACGTTAATTTTATTTTATCAATAAATGTACCCACCTAGTTCCGATTTACACAGCGTAGCGTGCATTCTGTCAATCGCGCCAAGTGTCGAACAACCGGCTGTCATGTCAAACAGCATAAATATTGCTTTAGAAAAGTAAATAAGAGCGTTAAGAATTCTTAAATTTTCAAATTTTCCGCGCATCTTTTTTCTTTTTTTTTTCTTTTTAAGATTTTTCTTAACAATAATAAACACAACAGTAAAATATTTAGCGAAATTGATCTACTTGTTCATTGGTGATGTCGTGTAGGTACAAGAGACATAGGGATCCTTTTTTGAGTATGTATTATATATTATTATAGGTATGATAGACTTGACCCATTCTAAATTAGTATTATAAGATGTAGTTCACTGCGAATATAGCTACATTAGGATTAGTTTATTAATGTTGAAATTTTGATGTTTCGTGATTTATCAAGGTCGTGTGTTTAGTATTAGTCTCGATAGAATATGTGATATCTAGTATGTCTCAATACTGGGTGGAAGGAACCACCCTCCACAAACTGATAGGGTGAGATCCGTACATAATACCGATGAATCCAGAAACTTATTAAGTATTCTATAATCGTGCTTTGTTTTGGTGACTTATACGGAATTTATCCTTACCACCAAGCGTAATCGCCCCGCGTCATTTCACCCTCATCGTTCTTTAAACATTGATGGATGTTTTATTTTAGCTGTCTTATATTCAAATCGCAGGAGGTGGCACAAGACCGCGACTCCTGGAAGGTGCTAGGGGAGACCTTTGCTCAGCGGTGGGATGATCCGGGCTAGTAATAATAATAATATTCAAATCGAGTATTGCGTATACAGTAGTAATTGCAAATAAAGCTAATGTTTTTCTTTTAAGAGTCTCAGTATGTGAAGGCTGTGGATAGCCCTCCACCCTTTATACTCCAACCTATAATGTGTTATCACGGACCATACAGTACCCCTCAACTATTTAGCCAACTTTCAAATTAATTATGTTGTAATCTTATATATTACTATGTTTCTATAATGAATTATGAGCAGACCTCTTTATCTTTGCACGCACAAATGAAATTTTTGTAGAGGTATCGATATCTCTTGGGATTGTATACTAGTGGTCTTGATTCATAAATATCTTATAAGGCTCTAGTTAAAATTGACTTTATCTCTTTCTTCCTAGTATAAAACTGAAGATGAAAACAGAGCTAAACGGACTATTTTATCTATAATAAGTTTATAAGACATTTATGAATACGGGGGCAAGAATCTATGTAAAACTACAAAGAAAAACAAAATAGACCATTCAAATAACAACAGCTAATAGCAAAAACAGACACAAAAAAATAATCGCGAAGTCCCGAGCAAAAGCCTTTTTTAGTATACTCAAAGCAGCTCGAAGTTTGGAAATGTGCCCGATGAACAGCAAAAAGTTAGCCCCCTATTACACGTATGGCACCCAAACTTAGTCAGTGAAAAATGGGTGATATTCACCTCTGCCTATGCCTTCGCGTAATATAGGCGTAATGCTATGTATGTATGTAATAGCAACGAGCGTGACGTTATTCAAGATTTCGCTTGGACGTATCGCTCTAATCAAAAAAGAAAACTACATGTCCAATATTTTTAATTTATCTATCTGACGACGAAAAAATTGCTTTCATCCCTTTTGTGTTTAGAGCAAGAGTTCCCAAACTATGGGTCGCGACCCACTGGTGAGTCGCAAGCGAATATTGAGAGGGCCGTGTAACAAATTAACCGGTCCGAAATAAATTTAATGTATCAAACTCACAGCAACGAAAAGTATTGCAAATAATTACGATACAAATACACCCTTGCCATTGAAATAGCAGTTTTTGTATGTAGGTAAATAATATTTTCACAGAGACCCGTGAATCTGAACGTTACCAATATTTTAAGTCGGTCAAAAGGTGGATCCAAAATTTGTCTGTTTATGTTAGGTGGGTCGGAACTCAATCAAGTTTGGGAGCCACTGGTTTAGAGGAAATCTATGATAACTTTATTTGTGCGCCAGGTATCAGAGTCTGAATAAGGTTTATTGCAAATATACGTGAAAAACGACATTAAAAGCAAATCGACACCAATAATTCAGTGTTTTAGTCATAGGAACGTATTCTAAAATCCTAAACGCTTGTTTTTATATTAGGGACCCTTACTTATGATTAGTATGATAATTACCCATAAGTTTAGTTTAAAAAAAATTGAAGCAATACTTCTTATAACACCATTTTATATCAATTCTAACACATTGTGTTAACTTGCCTTATAAATTTATAAATTAATTATGTATAGTAAATATATATTTACAACTCCTATTTGTTTTAATTGCGAGTTTGTAATGAAGGTAGCAATAATATAATTAGAATATTTATTTTAAGCAAGCGTGATAAAATTTAGCAATATGGTATAAAATGTGGCTTTTCAAACATATTTATTTATAACTAAGTAATTTATATAATATGATTGCTGTAAGTATAAATCTGTAAAATCCCATTCATAAAGCTGTGTTTTCAATTATATAATAAGTAGCTTGCATGCATGGTGGCTAAATGAAACTTACATACACCAAAATTAAAGTTATAGTTTTAAGTTACTTAATATAGTGATGGTCTTATACATAAAAATCTTATAAGTCTCTTGAGTTAAAATAGACTTGTTCTCTTTCTTACTAGTATAAATGTCAAGATGACAGACAAAGACCAACGAATTATAAACCTATTTTGGCTATAATGACCTTATAAGACATTTATGAATATGGGGGTGATATTATAATTAAATGTAATTATTATCCTATTTCCAAGTATTTTTGTGTCCCATAACATCATTTTAGAAACTTTGTAGTTGAATTACGCGGTCAAAGAAATAAACTACTCTAAATATAGTTATTTATGTGTTCAATAAATTAGAAATAATGTAAGGCAGGCTTAAAAACACTTAATTTATGTGTTTAGGCTTTACACTTCTCCTTAATGCTATCTACTAAATGTATTATTTTACCGGCCATAGGAATACCAACTGATTTAACTGTTACAGTATTGAAAACTCTCTAATTAGTAGATACAACTCAGTTATTTTGCGTAGTCTATAACATTAATGTCATTTCAGTGGTTATGTCACTTACAAATCGATCGTAAAACTAGGTGTGCGATACCTATTAGAGCAATTAATTCACATAAATCTCTGGCATTATAAAATAAGTACGCACAAAGCGCTTTGCTTCCACTTTTATTGTGCGAACTGCCAAGTTGTGGAATTCGTTGCCGTCATCTCTGTTTCCCGATTGCTATTATCTACCTGTCTTCAAGTCACGAGTGAATCGGTATTTATTAGGTAGGCGCGTTCCATCGTAGACTGCAACATTGCTTCAAATCAGGCAAGTTGTGGTCAAGCGCAAACCTATTATAAAATAAAAATAAAAAAAATTACAATAAAAAAATGTATAAAATGTATTCTACACCTTGCATTTCATATTGCTATGATAATTAACTCCATGAAACGTATTTATAGATAGTTCTTAATGGTAATTTGTTAAATTCATTAATAATTTGTAACTGCCATTTGTGTCCTAAGTGAGTATAAATTAGTATTATTATGTGATTTACATGTCATAATTATGCATTACTTTATTATTATATTAACTGTAAATAAGTTAGTAAAGTGCTTAGCTAATAATTTAGTACAATTTTATTATCTATATACTTAATTCAATATTATGCACGTGAATGTGTGTATAGCAATTTAAACCCAAAAAGAGTGGTTGTATTCAAATTTTCTCGCTTTATCACTGCAATGATCTCAAAATCGTGGATTTTAACATAAGGCCACGTACATGACAAACACCATGCATAAGCCGTCTACCCCACGTGCAGTTTTGCTGGCTTTCCCTATTGAAAGATCAGTAGGCTAATTCACGTTATTTCGTGAGGCGCCGATCAAGTTGCGGTGCCGGTGTTGTTGTATTAAGTTTACGTCTTAGTGCAAAATGGTATGAACGTGAATTAGCCTACTGGCTGAGGAAGATGCCATGTGAGTGTGGGATAATTCACAAATGGTGTTAACGTTATATGGAAATCTAATATAAAATACAAGTCTGAATGTATTCAAAGGCGTGACGGTCATGTAAATATTTAGATTAAAACTGCACAATTGATATGTATTGAATTTGTTGCGCTTCAAAAGTAAAAATGATCATATTGTGAACTTCCATAGAATTCCACGCATAAAATGGTATCATTGGTCATTCGACATTTTGATGCCAGCAAATTTGTTTAGTAAACTGAAGGATGGCAATAAATGGAGAGTAAATCGAAAATAGGACATGTTACCTAATAATAAGTATTAAGTCAAACAAAGATCTGGGCCTAACAATAAATTGGGTTTAATGAAGTAAAAGGGAACGCTTTATCTTTTTTTATATGAACATTAATCAAACCGGAAAGATAAATAATAACTTATAGTCGTAAATTCAGTAGGTTTATGATAAAAACAATGTTCAACTTTAATATCTACTCGTTAAAAAATTTAATATGTACTAAATAAAACAAATATTGAACTATTTATTATTATAAGCTGGTTGATCGAAAGCTAGATAATTTTCATCTGAGAAACGCTTGAGGGTTTGACAGATTTTGGATACAATGAATGACTGTCAAAAATTCAAAATTGTTCCTTAGATAAGCATTATCTGCCTATTTAACAATCAGTCGTAAGATAAATTTACCATTAGATCATAATATAATTAATGTAACTAGTTTGCAGTCACCGACTGGATACCTAATAGACGCCGCTTTATTCAAATAATGTAAATTAAAATCGTTAAAAGTTGGCGGGATAACTGGAAAGAAAGCTAATTTGAATTGGCTCGTTTAAAATTAGCTTATGGTTGGATGATATGTAGTGGTACGATATAAGTTAGGCGAGCGAGAGGGGGCAGCTATGCGGTGTCTGTAGATATCTGATCGGTGTTTGCGGTACACCAGATCCCTAGTTCCAAATGTTTAATTATCGGTTCACGATATTGTTGTCTACTAAGTAATCCAGTGAATGAATCCAGTCCAAAGCTGGACTAGATTCTGTCGAGTACAATAATCTAGTCCTAAAGTAGAAAGTCAATACTGTCACAGAACTTGATTGCTTATTGAAATGGGTAAATTCCACGGTGTACATTATTCCCCGCGCTGGTTAGTGCGTCAATGCTACTAGAATAATGTAAACTGGTCATTGTACTTACAACAACATACGCAAACAATCGTTATGGAATGAGGCCGTAGGTAGATGTTTAACTATAAGGTTATATTACCACAAGATGCCTAGCGACTTGTTGCTAGGTAGACCTTAATGAAATTACTATAGAATACGCGAGATTTTCAAAAAATAAATTACATATTTGAATTATAAATTCTAGGTTTGGAACTTAAGGCCCTCTAGACAAATTACATAGAGAAACGATAAAGAAAGATCGAATGGAACAAAATGTATGGGATTGACTTAAGGTTGTCATGTGACTTTTCGAAGGTGAATGTCAATGTCAATAAATGTCGCTTCGCTATGTAATTTGTCTAGGGGCCCTGATTGTTTCGTAAATTTATGGTGTATTCTCGTTTTTGGTAGTATATTAGACCAAATCCCTTGTAAGATATTTGATTAATGATGAAAATTCACAGTTTAACTAGTGTAAAAATTATGTGTAACCACCGAGCACATAACCAATAAGAGGACGCGTAAGTACATTTTTTAGAAATTAACTCGCCAATTTTTATAGTTCGAGTAGGGGGCGAGTCGATTTACTCTACACTGATTGGCTGATTAAAAGTCACTAGTTCTAGTCGTCATAGTACGCTCCACTAAGCGTTTAGCGGCCGTAGAATCTCACCCACGCAAGCTCAGTTAATTGGTAATTTAGTTAATTAATGTGTGTAACCAAGGGATAAAAGATGTACTTACGCAGTCGATCGTTTGTCCAATAATTATGTAGGTAAGCGGATAGATTTATTATTGCATTTTAATTTTTGTAACCAAAAATTATTGTAGTCATTGTCTTCACTTACCTATTTGAAATGATTTTATATTCGTTGTTAAGAATCATGTACAAGGTGTAACCAAAAAGTATCTAAATAAATAAATATAATAAATGTTTTTGGTTTCATTATTATAATTTACTAGCGAAACACCCCGACTTTCATAAGTAACAAGGGTACACAAAAATCTTCGTCATGCATATAATGTCTTAAGTGAAAAACCGTTCAGTACTTTAGGAGATCATTCTCATTTAGCGAAGATGCGACTGCGCAAAAAGAGGTTGTGTCACTGACTCTGGCAGAGCCACCATCAGGGATTTTCATTTTGAAAACACAAAAAAATTGTCGCTAATTAGTCGAAATTTGTCGCCAAATATCAGAATTTGTCGGTCACTGGTTCAAAAGATATAAGGGTTTATAGGTGGCCGATCTGGAGAGAGTCTCCCCAGCAGGGCCACATTTATATCTCAAAAACTAGGGCACCTAGCAAATATCTCTTTTCTCCCATAATTTGTCGCCAATTAGTCGGAATCAGTCGCCAAATATCAGAGTTTGTCGGTCACTGGTTCAAAAGATACAAGAGTTTATAGGTGGCCGATCTGGAGAGAGTCTCCCCAGCAGGGCCACATTTATATCTCAAAAACTAGGACACCTAGCGAAGATGTGTTTTCTCCCATATTTTGTCGCCAATTAGTCGCAATTTGTCGCCAAGTCACAGATTTAATCGGATCTTAGTTTAGGAGATATAATGAGTTCAATTAGTAAGGTATAGTCCAAGAGCTAGGTCGAAGAGTTCACGAAAAATACCAAGAAAAAAATATTTCTATTAATATGTGTAATATACTTCTAGTTTTATCGGTCTAAAGTCTTTAGAAATGTCCGAGAGAGATAAATTCTCAATTTAATTCATGTTTTTATGTTTTAAATTACTAGGTTAGAGTGGCTTAAACTTCTTTGAAAACATTAAACCTTGCTCTTGGTCTATTTGGTGAAAGATGTACAGTCGCATGCAACTGTTTTACCACTTTACAATGTTAAGCTCTAATTAACTTTAGAATAATAAATAAATGTCGTACCTTTAGTAAAATGTTTAAAATACTTAAACGTTGAAAAAGTATTGTCAATTGTAATCAAATTTTATTATATAAAAATGAATTTCCATAAAGTTCGTTTGATGTGTGTTGTGTTGGTGTGTATTTTGAGGTGATTGCGAGTGTTGTGTTGTGGGTATGGACGGGTTGAGTTTTTATTTTATCTTAATTGAGGTTAGAATAATAAAACTTCTGTTGTCGAAATATAAAATGATTTATTACCTTAAAATTATTGTACTTTCAGAAAATGTTACAAATAGGTATTTGTAACATTTATAAGTAGGTACTTATTCAATATTATTAACAGATACAGTTTGTGACTTTGGATGTTAGGGGTAATCTCCGGTAAAACTGATCCGATTTTGAAATTTTTTTCACTTTTAGTCTAGGCTAATAACATTATGACCGATAATATTATGACGTTATGACCAATAGGAGCGGAGCCTCAATGAAAAATGTTGCAAAAACGGGGAAAATTATTTCTTTGGCTCTATATCTCTGTGACGCAGACGAAGTTGCGCGGGTCAGCTAGTTAGGTACCTATATATGGATTATATCTCTCAATAAAAATTTCAATGGGTGTTTCTTCATTGGACGACTCTGCTTGAAACCAATACCTATGCCGATCGATACCTTCCTATCTATATTTTCGGAATACCTAGAGATAACAACACTCGAGTTCGTAACTATTCATAATAAGTTCCACTTTAATTAAACTGGCTGACTTCAACTTACGTGACGGGCAACTCGTTCGAAGCAGCTCATCTGTACACGCGCATCTATCTCTTTCTTACTTACCGTAAATGAAACGGAGCGCAGCGATCTATCTGCCAGCGACTAAGTGGTAAGTGCACATTGTGTTAGATAAATAATTACATAATTATATGTATTGTAGATTTGTTTATAGGTAATGAATACAGCTTTCCTATGGTGGGTTGAAATTATAGAATAAGTTTACATTTATTTAATTCGAAACAAACATTCCTCCATAAGACGTCATAGATACTGTCTAGAAACTATATAAAGTATTTTGTACTCGCTTGTACCACTGTATGGGGAAATTGAATTCTTTAATATCTTTTTAATTACACACCGACTAAATCTGTAACTTTGCGACAAATTGCGACTAATTGGCGACAAAATATGGGAGAAAACACATCTTCGCTAGGTGTCCTAGTTTTTGAGATATAAATGTGGCCCTGCTGGGGAGACTCTCTCCAGATCGGCCACCTATAAACTCTTGTATCTTTTGAACCAGTGACCGACAAACTCTGATATTTGGCGACTGATTCCGACTAATTGGCGACAAATTATGGGAGAAAAGAGATATTTGCTAGGTGCCCTAGTTTTTGAGATATAAATGTGGCCCTGCTGGGGAGACTCTCTCCAGATCGGCCACCTATAAACCCTTATATGTTTTGAACCAGTGACCGACAAATTCTGATATTTGGCGACAAATTTCGACTAATTAGCGACAATTTTTTTGTGTTTTCAAAATGAAAATCCCTGATGGTGGCTCTGCCAGAGTCAGTGACACAAAGAGGTTTTGGTTTCCGCGACGGTTTCTTCCTGCAACAAAGTAGCCACAAAACGCCACACACATTAGCCTCCTTAAATTAGATATTAATGAGATTGTTACCTACGCCTTAACTGGAAACTGAAAATTGAATAACTTTTTATTTATTTATGTTTTGCATTTTAATATGTAACAAATTTAGCAATGCAAGACATTTCTTTTGTTATATCATTTACCTGTCTGCATTATTTAGTTTGATTATTAGACCAATATTTTTGGTCATAGCGTCTTAGAATTTTTTGTAACAAATTCAGAAAAAAAGCTGAGTCGTAACAAATATCAACCAACTCCTGGTAAAATTTCATCGAATTTCATGAGTAGGTCGCGCGGTTGAAAGGGACATCTCGTCTGTACCAAATTTCAGATCAATGATCCAGTAAGTACCTAGGTAGTTTCGGGGCAAATCGGACAGAGACAGACAGCGGTGTGATTATTTAAGGATTCCGATTTTACCACACGAGGTACGAAACCTTATAAGGGCACATTGATACTTCAGCTCATCATTAAAATACTATTCTAGAACCATGAGATCACAATCGTGTGAGCATAGAGAGATGATTATGTTCCTTAGTCTCTGTTCTCTTTGTTCTCTAGATAATCTGAATCTAAGCACGATTTTATAAATTCTGGCACAATTAACTATTTGACTCTTGTCAAAATCTGAAAAACCACTTATTGTTATACACGGTTTCTCTTAGCAGTCTATGTTGTTATCTAAATAAAAGTCTAATTTAAAGCTGTTTTATAAGCATTTTAATATTGATTGTTATAAAGTGGATTGTTTTATTGTTACCTAATTGGGTGTAACTTAACAAGAGGTTACTTATTTTTTGTAGTTATTACATACATAACAGAACGACTAAGCAAGAAGTTATTGATAGTGTGAAACCTGGTCTTATTAAATGTTGAGTGCTACAGTTATAACTGTTACGTTTCTGTTGGTTGGTGTAGTTCATAGTATAAGGCAAGATGATAAATTGGTTTTAAGTCCAATGGAGTTAATAGACTTAGTACGAGAAGAACAATATAAAACCAACTATCCACCCAAACATTTCCGTTATGTCACTGAAAATAATAATTTGAAAAATACTGAGATTGCAGAAGCTGTTACAGGTATTATTAGGCGGATACATGACATAAATCCCGTTTTACGACGACTTTACATACCCGCACTTGGCCACCGTATGTGGATAAGGCCTAAACTCTCTAACCTCCTAAGATTGTTGAGAGAAGCCCAGCTGTGGGACACATAAAAGCTGTTTTTTTATCGTTATTATGAAGTAAGTAGGTATATCATAATTATGCTACTACAGGACTAATTCTATGATTCTGTCAGTGCTAAGTTTAAATAGAATGTTACAAGCCTTTTTCAGGTGAATTTAATCCCATTTAAACTGCACTTATCAGTTACCTACTTAAAACTAGCTACCGACCTAAGGTATGTACCTACCATAGCTAATTAAAAATCAATATTAATTCAATTCAACAGAAACATGTGATGACGAGAAGACCCTGAAACATCGCAAAGTGTGGAGTCGTTGGAGCAAGTGGGGGGCCTGTTCAGTGACCTGTGGAAGCGGTGTGATCACGAGGCACCGCGTGTGCGTGTCAGGGCGTTGTGCACCCGGCGAGCGAGAGGAGCAGCGTCGCCCATGCGCCCGCGCACCTTGCCTCGCCTCCTGCAACGTCACTGATGACCTACATGATGTGGAATAATCTAAACAAGTTAATATTTATTGTATAAATTTAAATAACTATTCCACTCCTTGGTCAAGCCTATTTTTCGAGATTTACGGAAAAATTTCATTTATATTCCTTTGCCAATACCTTAGGTATGTTATGCTAATGATGATTTTGTGAATTTGTGTAGCTGCTTACCTACCCAGTCACCTACTTAGGTAAACTCAGTGTAAGACCCTCTTAAGAAATAAGAAGTGATTACACCTAATTTATTTACTGACTTTTTGTACTGCTAAGTAAAAGAAAGTCGATTGACGCGGTTTTTTTTTTGGTAGGTGAAGACGTAAAATTTTGTTTGCTAAATTCTGGAAACTAGTAAGTTTCTACCAACTCCATCAGCAAAGAATGGCTTATCGGTATATGAGGAATAAGCAAACATAACTGTTCTGAGAAGTGCTCAGTGGAAGAACAAAAGACTATAACTAATACTTATTGATCACTCTGTGTGTGAACGGACTTGGTTAAAGAGCTCGAATCGGTAGTTAGTGAAAAAACATGTTGATTTTAGTACCTCTGGCTATTTTTCCAGTAATGACAAATTTTGTTACATTATGTGAATGTAAGTAGTTAAAGTACATCCTACCTCTTGCACATGTAAATAAATTATACAGCTTGATATAAATCTGCATAAAGTGACGGAAAACCATCAACCAGCGAGTAAGTGATACCTTCCAGCCAATCATGAGGGTAATGACGACGGTAAATCTGTAAATCCCTGAGGGGCCAGTTACACAAGCGAGAGAACCGCGGCGATATTATCGTCTTGCCTCGTATTTTTAAACACTCAATATGGGGCCGCCGTCTCCACGAGCTCGGTTCGACCGTCCTCGGACGGCTTACCGAAAAAGTCCTGTGAACCAATTCCCTTCCGACTAGTGTCTCTACGAACAGAATTCAGAGATATACTACGCACGCACGACGACAGTATCACTGCGATTCTCTCTTTCGTGGAGAAGGCCCATAGCTAGACTTATAGAAAGTTAAATCTAATTGAAAATTTTATATTTTAGCAGCAAAAGATCCTTCAAAAGATACACACCCTAAATCTACAATTCAATTAACAACATTGACGACAGCGACTCCAATGGAATCTTTAAATAAAAATCCTAGCCCAAAGACAGATTTCCACACATTATCAGATGTAAGCTCCATATTAAGTATTTACTGATGTGATTATATACTAGTAGGTACATACCTAGTCTTTTATTTCTAAGCTACGGGCGCTAAGGTTTCTTTATGCACCAATCCCAATGTTAGGTACGACATGGGGCCTTTAAAAAGTATTAAAAAGCCTCTCATCTCCCATCTCCTTGAATCTCTCTCCTCCTACTAATGAAGAATTGTGATGTTTGTAATAAGAAGTTTTATTTGTAGTTATAATTATGACCCGTTGTGAAGAGTTATCACAGTTTTGAAAGCTGTTGTCCTTATTCTTTACTGAATGTAGACATGTTTTTATTGCCTCGTTGTGTACTGTTATGTCTTGCTTACCTAGGTACCTACCTATTCTATTTATTATTCTGTACTAGCAATGACATTCATAATAATTGGCTACTAGTGAAACCGTGAATTATACTTACGAATCAGAAGCTATTCCAATTTTGACGTTCCTACCTATCTTCACAAATATCAGTACTTTACTGTAGTTCGCAATCACCTACTTACTTACTTTTTTGTCAACAAAATTTGATTTTTAATGTTTTACCTGAGTAAGAAAAAATATAGTTTGCTTTCTCAATCCCTATAAGTGAGAAAAATAGTAATTATCGCTGTTATAGGTGAAGGGGAAGTACCGTAAAAAATTTCTGTACCTATTTAGCCGCCTCCTAAAATCTGCATTCAGCTTTCTCTGCCTACTGGCAAATCCGCCACTAATACGAGTACACTTACATAAACTAGTGTAGGTAATATATATGTAGGTACTATGTGAGTGTAGTGAGTAGATACATCTATTACTACCACATTTGAATATAAATGTTTGCAATATGCAAGATAGATGCATTGGCTACCGCGCGCCCCAACCTACGATTCAACTGCATCCTCCCCTCTACAACAATACCGTCCCTTTTAATGATTGGTTATATTTTGAATGACTTCACCCCCTCCAATGATTTCCACCCCATTGCAATGATACCTAGCTTGATACCTAGGTTCGTGAATATCTAGAATTATACTGACAGCACGCCACGCCTTTGAACATAGCCTTACAAACGAATAGAACCGTTTTGTAAAATGACTTTTTTTACTTTTAAGTAAAAGTAAATGCAATAATCATTGACCTTTCAGGAACCACATTTAGTACTAAGAGACTACAATCCAAAATACTTAATGTTCAGGCGACCTCATACACTGACTAAGTTAGCTAAATCACTTGCCCTGGGTTTTGATCCGATCTTTAATGTGGTGAGTTGCTATAACGTAACAGTTTATTAAGTACTTTATTATTTAAGAGTTTAAGAGAATAACTGATAAATCATTGTTCAACATTAATGTTAAAATTTGTTTCCACAGGACTATTTCCAACCTTTCGAAAGAAGACCGAGACCAGTGACGCTTGTTGGGTTTAGAAAGAATGGAGTTATTACACGACACAGCGTCCAGGTAGGTATGTAGTGCACTAGTATCTATGCTTACCTATTTCAAGAATAATAATAATAATATAGTGGGACATTAACACACACGGTCATCTGATCCCAAACTAAGCAGAGCTTGTACTATGGAAACCAGATAACTGGTAATATACTACATATTATCATACTTTTCTTTTGTAAATATATACTTATATACTGATAATTACACCCAGACACAAGAAAAACAGACATATTTTAAACAAATGTTTGTCTCGGGTGGGAATCGAACCCACGACCTGCGGCGTTAAAAGCAAGTATCTTACCGACCACGCCACAGGCCCGTCAAAAAAAAAATCTTAAAGGTACTTAAGTATAAATTACAAGGACTTCCGCCAACGAATGACTCACGACTGGAAAGCGATCTATTTTTTTATCGCACCTACGGCCACGTTGCTCAGGGTTCGCTACAGAAGTGCGTCGTCGTCTCACAAACAAGCCTGAAAGTGGTCTGCCACGAGTTGTTGGTTCGTTTGTGGAAAACAAACAAACAAACTTCTATTTAAAATTTGCCGGTATGAATCAAGTCTTAGAAGCTGAAATAACTATACCTATCTTTAGTTGTAGTTAAATTTTACTCAAATTTGGCAAACTTAGTTGGGTATCTTCGATGAAATTCACCTGTGAACGGAAAACTATAGGTGCACCACAAAAAAATAAAACAAGACTGTTAGTTGAAGTCGGTGCTAAATCAGAATGGATGGAAGTAGGAGGAGAAAAAATGGGATATGGCGCCGATATCACTTCTCATTATTCATATTTTAGAAGACGGTTCTTGTTTTTCTTTAAAGGATTATTTTTTTATATGCACTGACAAATAAGTATTACCTAATAACAGTCTTATTCATAAAAATCTTATAACATTTTTTAGTTTTAGGACTTTGTCTCTTACTTACTATGTAATATAAATGTCAAGATGACAGACAAAGACAAACGAATTATATACCTACCTATTTAGCTAAAGGTAATGAGCTTCTAAGACGTTTATGAATATGGGACAGTGCTACATCTACTCACTGTTAATTGTTTTCCTCTAAATTAAAACATTTTTTATTCAAGCACACCGAGAATGAACCTCCTGAGATAGCAGAGCTTCAGTCGCCGTACAACAAACTAGGAACAGTTTGGGAAGAGGACCCTGGGAAACCATAATAAGCTTGACCACGACCAGTGTATTTTAATTAGGTGCTTATGTAGGTACAATAAATTGAATATTGATTTTGAACATTTAATTTTATTTAATCTTTAATATGTAATTATTAAACTCTGTTAAAGGCTTAGGACTTACCCCACTTACCTAGGTACGTTATGTCTGAAAAAGTTTCGCAGCGCCTCTAATAGAAACTGGAGCAAATTAGCTTATTCCTTCGTAATAAATAATAATAGATAAATAAACTGACTTACCTTTAATCCTACTGTTCTTAACTTCCGCTTTCGAAGTTCCTCCTTTCTTTATTCCCTTTAACTTTCCAGCCTAATTAATATATGGTCGCGGGTTCGATCATCTGTCGTGCCTACACATTTTTGTGTGAGTCATTTCATCGCTGCTCTATACCGGTGAAGGAAAACATCGTGAGGAAACCGGCGTCTAAGAACTAATCATTTATTGATTTGCACTACCCGGGGACCACGTGTGGATTCAATTAACGGTGCACACCCACGGACAAAGGTGAGTCGGCATCCAATTCTCGAAAGAATTAATAACTAGTTTACGCCTCGATATACAGATGTCCGCGGTTTCAGTACATGTTAAAAAAGGGGCCGTTTATATTACTTGCTGCTAGGTATATAACTTAATTGATACCATAGATAATATATTTCTAGAAACAGTTTGATACTCACCCGCTAACTAATAACTTCAAATCTAAAGGAAAACCTTGTTAGATTTAAAGAAAACTGTCTACGTAGTAAGTACATAATAATCATATACACACCTAAGTAGTAACTATATGGATTTTGCAATAAACAATTCGTTTTATACATGTTATTTTATGAGATTTGTAACATTGAAATGTTTATGTTCAAAGATTATTTATACGGATTAAGATCTAAATAAGATGTTGAAGTATAGAAAAGTGCATAATACCTAACAAAATTATTTAATTCAAATCTTGTAATGTCTGGATTTAGTAAAATATGTTAGTATTGTCAAGTTTAATTTACTATATGACTGGAACTGTTTTACTAATATGTTGCTGCATTGTCAGTTTGTCACATGAACAATCCTCAGAAGACGAGAGTTCTTTAAAAGATGCATTAATATTAGTAGAATTACTTAAAGCTGGTAAGTAATTACCTAATGGATTATGGATTATTATTACTTTATGGATTCACAACAATCCTTTTTAGTGTCCCACTGATGCGCGGGTCTCCTCTCAACTATCTTACGAGTTCAGAGAGCTAAGTGTTCAATCCGCTAACGCTGAAAGATTAATTCTTAGACATGCCGGTTTCCTCACAATGTTTTCCTTCACTGATATTAAGCAGTGGCGATGACAAAAAATCACACAAAGATGTGAGCACGTTTGAAGACATGTGACATCCACCAATCAACACTTGACCAGAGTGTATAGATTAAGGCCTAAACACTCAACGCGTAATATAATTGAAAGAAGACCCGTGCCCAGTTGTGGGGCACTAAAAAGGATTAAAGTGAAAAAAAATTGGTTGCCTGTAAAGTCGGTATACGGGCGAAAGTTTTACGTGACAACGACTTTGAGTGGTAAAATAATTTTATTGTGAATATTCATTCGTATAGTAGGAAGAAGGATGAAATAATAGTAACAATTTAAAACATTTATTTATACAAAGAATTATATTTAAAACATTAATTTATACAAAGAATCTCGCTCTTAGGCGGGCTAACTGTGCTCGAGTGGAAGGGACGCGTGCCTTTCACTTTTTATGTCTGTCTCTCTCGCTCTTAGGCGGGCTAACCATGCCCGAGTGGAAGGGACGCGTGCCTCTCACTCGCTCTCATTGTGAGCGCATAACGTGAGCGGAGCGTAACGCAGTTTCTTGAAGTGTCACCCGGCAAACCAATTTATAAGACGTTGTCACGTCAAAAATCTTTTTTGCACACACACACCACTATAAATTTTTAACTTACGTGGCCAGTCAGCTAAGACGGGCCACCGTAACTGGAAAATATCTATGGCTAGGAGGAAAATATTGTTATTATTATGTAGGTTGTGATGAATAATTCTTATTTTTGTAAGGCCATGCAAAAACCTTACGCGACAATACGGAATCTGGAAATAAAGCCAATGTTGATACTACGTTTACTGAAGATGACAATAGCACTTGTCCTACAACTATTGATGACGTTATCGCAACAACAATAGCATCAACAATAGCAGCTGCTTCTAATAGTACGATCTACACTATTAATTCAGGTAAGTGATTTAATACCATCATCGTAATTAGACAATTAGACTGTTCTAGACATACCCTAAACCTTCTGAAGCGGCCATGAATCTCGATCATTTAGTTAGTCCTCAGTCACAAAATCGCAAAAGTCTCCAACTAAACCATCGACATCTTAGGCTGCGTTGGTCGGTCTCCTCTCTATAATTCTACCCCAAAGGATATCAATTCTGTGGCAACTTTACGGTCAGCCCGTTGCTGTATCAATTTTGCTGATCTGATAGGTAACTAACTAGGTACTAACTTATGGGCTAAACGTTTCTTCGCAGTTAGTAGTGGAAGGCTAGGAATAGATCTTGGTTCAGCCTTCCTGGCGTCAGGATGGCTGCCCACTTTTATAAATTTATATTTTGTTAAATCCTGAGTATTTATTCCAACCATTGATCTAAAGCTCCCAACTCGAAAAATTCTCAAATAAAAATGGGCACCCCCTGACCAGTAACTAGAAGAAAGGGGGATGTTTAGACCTCTCCTGACTTTGTGTGATTAAGCCGTTAAGTATAGTGTGAGGTAAAGGTGTGATATGGAATTTTATAATTTACAAATTAACGACATTACAAAAATTCCTTAAAGAAACCTCAAAGAAATCAAACCTCTTGAAATTTCATACAATTTTCCACTAAGACGTAAACTTATTTGCAACTGAACCAGACTGAATTTGACCCAGAAGTAACTTTGGTTTTGTTTCTGTTTTTCTGATATAAAATATGTTGTTCAGAATACAGAGGAGAGGTAAGGTACTTAAGTTAAAAAAAAAAAGTATGATACACATCTTATTAGGCATTTCTGTGGTTTAGAAGGCGGTTCCTTTTTTACAATTTTAGGTGTAGCAGAATCACATGTTAGAATGTGGAAAGTAAAAAAATAAAAAATTTGAACCAATAAGTTTTAGGTACTGTCGATACTTTCTCGTTTGTATCACGGAAGAAAATCCCAACATAAGTGAACCTGTTTCAAATTCTAGTCAACATAGTAAAAAAAATTGAAAACGATTTCTTCGTATCTAGAAGAGCGATTTGTATTCTTATTGTAGTACCTACTCGTCATCTATACGTACCTCTTCATCTGAAGAGGAACTAGAAATGCAAGTGAATTTTTTTTAATCACGGTCTAGTGTTGAATAGATACTTATCTACATACTTACTTATTTAATTTACCTTATTAAAATCAATCCAATAAATTGACTTACTTTACTCATTTTAATTTTAAAATACCGGTCGAGTGCGAGTCTGTCCCGCACATAATGTAGGTATTCCGTATACCATTTTTAGGTACATTTTCTTTACTCGTTTACCTGTAAAGTCAACTTAGCCGTGATTGGTTGGTAGTTTTCCTAATATTACAAATGCAAAAGTAACTGTCTGTTGCTCTTTCACGCCAAAACTACTGAACCGATTTAGATGAAATTTAGTATGGAGATTTCGTTCACAATTAGAAAGCTACATCTTTACTGAGTAAAATAGGCTATATTATATGCTAAAATAAATTAGGGATCCGTATGGTGTAACCAAGGTGTGAAAAAAATAAAGAAAACCATCATTGTATGGCTTACGCAAACTATTGACATTAGACCAAAATGATGTAGTAGGTACAGTTTCATAGAGGACATAAATATCTACAATCTAAAAGTCCACGGTACCATGAACCTAACTAAGTAGGTTCATTTTTAAATTAGTTTTATCTTATTATTCCTTTTGTAGGTCAAGAGCAAAATGTGTCATCATCTGTAAAGCTGTCTGAGACTTCTACTACATCTACACCAACTGCAACAGTACCTCAGTTCCGCCGGTCAGGAAATTTTAAACAGTCTAATGTAACAAAAGATGAAAACAAAAAACATAAACTAAGTAAGTGAACTGGCTTAAAGTAAAATGCGTGAAGTTTTCGTGTCGTTTTGTTGTTTCTGCGTTTCCTACGTTTTATTTCTGTGATTTAGTCCCAAGCTACTGCAAAACTTTGCGAGACTGTAGCTACGTTTGTTTTACAAATGTAGCTACAGTTTCGCGTACCGCTAAGCACTAACTAGGCGATTAGCAAGCAACCTTTATGTGTGCGGACTGCGGACGTAGGTTTAGTGCCAGTTTGGTTAGTCTATTCTTTGATGAATGTGTTGAATAGAACATCAACTTAGATGGAACTCAACTTCTGGATTAACCTAGATAGAATATTTTTTTTAATTTTATATATATTAATTTTTCATTTGCTTATTTTTAGGTACAGGAAACCGGGCACATATTCGAGCTCAAGTCGCTTCAGAGTTAGCTAAAGAAATTAACGAAACATTCACTAGAATGACTACACCTGAAATACCATTTATTAATAAAATCAAACCACTTATGAAAACAAGTAAAACTAAACCCCAATTTCCATCAACCCTTAGAATACACATGGCAAGCAGTACACGTTATCCAATACCATTTCCAGAAAATCATGCCTTTTGTTATTTTTACCCGCGAAATCTTCTTTGCGGCACTATGCTTTAAGAGAACATCTGATAATTACAATTTAATATACGTTCCGAACTGTGTATTTACTGAAAAGGTCCTGAACACGATGGGCTATCCATGGCTATGTCAGTATTTAGGTAGACCAACATAACCAATTGTGCACCACCGCCGCTCCTTACCCATTGTCTCAAGCCATTGGCCCCTGCCAGATGTTAAATTATAGGCTAGTGGTTGAAGAGACCGTATAACATTGACCTTCACCAATGTGACAAACAATAGAGACATAGTTTTCATGAATCGCGATTAATTTATTTAAAATCGGCAAGCTCCCTTAGGCATGAGCTTTAAAAGCGGCGACAAACCCTCGGATGACCCTAAATCTTACCATCCGGTCACCTTACTGCCGTCATTAGGAAAACCGCGGCTCATACAGTAAATTGTGATTTACAGGCTTTCTCTGGAAGGCTTTAGTCGGAATTTTCATCGACATTACGGGTGCCTTTGATAACGCCAGGTGGCCAATGTTACTTTTAAAATTAAAACAACGAGACTGCTTTCTCAGTATCTACTCGTTAGTACATACTTACATATTTTCTACACGGGACAGCAAAACTTAATTAAAACACCACGAGTCTACTAAAAACCAGGTGAGAAAGGTAACTAAAAATAAGAGTTACTTAACTTAAATTCACATGGCTGATTTATATATATCATGTAGAATATTATTTTAAAGTAAATATCTTAAGTGTCAGACACTTTTGATGGACCAGAGCTTTTGTCAAAGGCAGTTTTTGCTACTCTCACTGCTTTGATCATAGGCATAATTATTATTTGTTGCCATTAATTTTAAGTGATGACGATTGAAAGATATTGATTGTAATAAATAGAAATATTTCAAACCAATCGCACGCTTAATAATAAAATGAAATAACTCAAAAATTAGGTATTTGCAGATTTAATCATAAAACGTAACAATTTATCGCTAAGAATGTACCCTCCAAACGCGGCGCGATTTGAATGAAAAGTGAAGGAGATAAAAGACTGTCCGTCTCTTTTTGATTAACGCGCCCGAACGAGTCGGTACCAGTAAACAGTTATATTCAGTAATGTGCCAGTGGTGATGCAAGCAAGGTGATCGCAAAATTGTTCGAAAACTGAAACATTACTACATAAATCCTTGTATTATTAACAGGTAAGCAATATTTTTTGGTAAAGTTTATTCATAAAGTGATAATTTAAGACTTATTTCAGTTTATTACAAAAACAATGTTACTGCTTCGTGATATCATTTAGAATTAATGCAGTTTATTTAAAATTTCACTGACATTGGTAGAAAATTAACACTAGTTATTTCGTTTTCATTTTAAACATTGTTAAATATTTCTAGGACATTATGAGTTATTTTAGTTTCATTGTAAAAAGTCATCTCATTATAAAAAATAAAGGCACTTATTGCAGTTTGTGATTAAAGATACTAAAAATCCAGAGAAGCATTTAAAATTATTTCCCTTTAAATATAAACAAAATCTAACTAATTTTCTTTTATTTCGGTGTGACTGCCTAGCAGTTCAGTAAAAAATGATTATCTAGCGTTAATGCAATTGGTTTGGTTCTGATATTATCTGAGGCTTTCATTTTAGTTTTAGATGACTTTAGATCAAGATTTACTTATCTTCAAGTTACACTTTAGTGAAGATATTCTTTAAACTGTTTAATAACACCTGTATTATTATTGTTATAGAATGGCATCTTGGCGAGCTAGTCGTATTTTGAATATGGTCAGTCAAAAGTCGCTTGACATTGACGATACTATTAAACAAAATGCAGAAAATGTTTCTCCGAATAAAAATACTTTTCAAATATCACAGGAAAATGACAAATTAGACAAATCAATAAGTAGTTGTGATGAGATTTTATCAGATAATGAAGATAACCGCGTTGCTCACCAAATTGATACCCGATTTATTAGTACCCGCAAAACACAAAATAGCAGTAACTTGACTCACACGTCAATAATAAGACCATTACCACCAAGTCTAGTTCCGGATTATGACAGTGATGAGTCCTCTATTGGTAGTAACAGTAACGTAAATAATATTGGAATTTGTACTAATATTGGTCAAAATTTACTGCCAAAATCTTTTTCAAGCTCGTCTACATCAAGCTCATTTTCATCGAGCTCATCGAGTTCTTCTTGTTCTAGTAGTTCGTCTACGTCTTCTAAGCAATCTGATCAACATATTGGAGAATGTGTCGATGGTGAAAAGCCACAGACTTCTACAAATTTTAATCGACTTGTTAATATTTCACCTATTATTACTGATGAAAGTGATATTAATATAGATTTAAGTGATGATGATCCTACTTATAACTACGAATTGTCAACTAAACATAAAAAAAAGAACAATTTTTTTGAATTTGCTAACGGAACAGATTCATCCGACGATGTTAATGGATCTTCTGATAGTTGTGATAGGAGGAAGAAACCAGTAAATAAAAAAGGCCGTAAACGTTCTCGAAATCCTGCAAAATGGAAACAAAATATAGTTAAAAAGTTACGCAATACTGGTGAGTCGTATAAATCCATGTCAAAATCTCAAAAAGTCATTCAGAGCCGTTGCCTTAAATTACCTTGCTCTGATAAATGTAGAATAAAATGCACAAGTAAGATAACGACTGATGAAAGGTATAATATTTTTAAAGAATTTTGGGATTTAGGGGACCTGGTAATGCAAAGAGATTTTATACGGAGATGTATGACAGACATAACTCCCAAATACAAGTATACAAATGCCAGAAATCCCCGATGCCCGAATAAAGCGTATCATTTTACTGTCGACAATCAGAAAATAAGAGTATGCAAGACGTTTTTTAAATCTACACTGGATATTACGGATCGCATGATATTTACTATACAACATAAAATTAATGATAATGGTTTTATACTCGAAGATTTGAGAGGGAAGCATCATAGTCACAAAACACTTGATTCGGGATTAATCGAGGACATAAGAAAGCATATTCAGTCTATTCCAAAAATAGATTCCCACTATGTGAGAGCTACTACTACAAGAGAATATATTGACGGCGGCAAAACTATAAAGGATTTATATACAGACTTTGCTAAGCAACAAGAAGAAAATACAAGAGAGATCGGAAATTACGCAATATACTATAAAATATTTATCACAGAGTATAATTTGAGCTTTTTCCAACCTAAAAAAGATCAATGTGACTTATGTATGTCATACGTAAACAGTCCTGATGAGAAAAAGAAGGAACTAGGAGGTAAATACAATAAACACATAGAAGAAAAGTCGTTGAGTAGAGCTGAAAAACAAGAAGATCGTACGAAAGTTACCAAAGATAATATAGTCACAATTTATGATTTAGAAGCAGTGCTGCAATGTCCAAGAGGTGATACCTCGGCATTTTATTACAAGTCGAAACTCAACAGTTACAATCTCACATTAACTGAATTGACTAAAACTAACTCTAAATCTTAATATATATATTTCTTGTGTGCGTGTGTATGTGACTGAACTCCTCCTAAACGACTGGACCGATTTTGATGAAATTTTTTGTGTGTGTTCAAGGGGATCTGGGAATGGTTTAGATTCACAATTTTGCGCGGTACTCAGTTCGCTGGGGCAGCTAGTCAGCTTATAATAATGTTCATTGTTATTTTTGGACGGAATCAGAAGCTAAACGAGGGGCAGTAGAAATAGGGACTTGTGTATGGCGGTATCTTGAACGGATGTGTGAAGGAGATACAGAAGAGAAAAACGTTACATTCTATTCCGACAACTGTTGTGGACAGAACAAAAATAAATATATTGCGACGTTATATTTATTTGCTGTGAACACTTTAAATATAGGAAGTATCACACATAAGTATTTAATTACAGGCCATACACAGAATGAAGCAGATAGCGTACATAGTTTGATAGAGAAAGAAGTAAAGAAAAATCTAAAATCAGGACCGATTTACAGTCCTGATCAATACATAGCTTTAATAAAAAATGCTTAGAAAAGTAAACCATTTATTAATGTTCACGAATTAACCTTTGATTCTTTTGTGGATATTAAACTTTTACAGGAAGAATGGGGATATAATTGTTTTATTTTCCATAGATGAGTGTTCACTTTTTTGCAAATAGATTTAGTCATAACGGTGTTCCTATTCTTACTCTGAAGATCTCATTTTTGCAATACTATAATATTAAGAACTTCGTTTTGTTAATTTTTCGAAGTTCGTTAATTTTTTGTTAAAAAAAATGTTTTTTTAGAAGTATATAGAAAGTATTTTCATAATATTTCTAATATTTCATAGAATGTTGATTGTATATGTCATTTTAATTAAAAGAAATATTACAATAATGCGTCTTATTACTAAAATACTAATTATAATATGTTGCTGTAATTAAAAAAAAAGAAACATCTCAAATTATTTTAAGAAGAATACTACAATTATTAATCAAACATTGAAATAACACTTAGAAGTGCAACAGGTCTGAATTACTTTTATAAATAAACAGGCTTATTAAGTTTTATGACTGGTAACATTTAATACATTTTATTCATAAAGTGAAATAAGTAGGAACTTTTTTCTAATTGGCTTATTTACTAAACAACTATATTAAAAATATTCTTCTATGTAACGCTCAACTAAAGTTAGGACTCCCTACTTTCCTATACAGTTATTAATTTCCATGAAATATTTTTATGATAATATTTATACGTAATCAAAGTTCAACTCAGAACAGTGCTGAACTTTGAACGCGTATTCCCAAAAAAAGTGAATTTCGACTTATTTATTTTTATTATTAAGCGTGCGCAATGATGAAATGTAATTTACTTCAAAAAAGTCGCACACAAAAATAAACCACTATTTTTGTAAATTTATCATAATTTACGCTGAAGACGGATTAGTCATATTTGTGAAGCGGTTATAGATAACTATCCAGTTAAGTATACCAGAAGGAATTTCTAAGTACAATAGTTATTCAATGACCTGTATAATCAACGACTATAAAGCACCTGCAACGTGATCCGAGTATACCTTACGAGTTTAACGAGCCAAATGTGAGATTATTCATATTAAATAATATGTGGAAGCAATACAAAACTTACTAAGATTTGATGATTTAGCATAATACTTCAGTCATTTGGTAGTTTTGCCTGAAAAGATGAATAAATAATAATAATAATCATGTAGAATATTATTTTAAAGTAATATCATAAGTGTCAGACATTTTTGATGGACCAGAGCTTTTGTCAAACGCTTTTA
Source organism: Meganola albula (assembly GCA_936450015.1). Taxonomy (NCBI): domain Eukaryota; kingdom Metazoa; phylum Arthropoda; class Insecta; order Lepidoptera; family Nolidae; genus Meganola; species Meganola albula. Next base: position 16,489,825 of record OW388142.1, on the reverse strand, counting down.
AGCTAGGTACCCAAAAAATAAATGAGCTTTACTTGTTTTCACATGTCTGATTTTTTAATGTTATTGAAGTATTTATTTAAAAGTTATATTCAATCAGTCAGACAAATTAGAGTGACCAAACATCCCCAAGACAAAAAATATTCAGTCAGAAATAGAAAGTATGAGGGCGAGATTGCTATGCGCATGCGCTTCAAAGTACAACATTTAGATGTGCTAAGAATACTTACTGTTTTCAATCTGAGTTTTGGAATTTGGGGGCTGAGTCACCTTCGTCCGTGGGAGTGCACCTTTTATCTGAATCCCCACACGTGGCCCCCGGGCGGTGCAAATCAGGTGACAATCAACTGGTAAATATGTTACCAATTAATTAACTGGTGGGAGGCTTCGGCCGTGGTTAGTGACCACCCAGCAGACAAAGCCGCACCGCCAAGCGGCCTTGCCGTATTCCGGTACGATGTCTGGTGACACCATTTAAGAAGAAGAGTCACGGTTTTTTTTCCAAAATTACCCCCAAGGGTGTGTAAAATGAGTTTTTTGGTAAAAATTAAAGTTTCTCTGGATCTGTTTAGTCTCAATTTCGATTCACTTCAAATTCGGCACACAAACCTTAGTATCGCAAGGGTTCAAAAAATTGGTCCCTGAATCCTAAAGAAACCGTTGGTGCGCGATTCCGTATTTCTTTTTAACTAAGCAAGCTCACTAACCAGATACACACGAAAAGGGAAAATAAAGGCATAATTTAATTTTCACCAGTTTTATTACGATAAGAAACCTAATTTTGACAACTTTCTGTTCTATGTTTAAAATAGCAATCTTATACTATAGTGAAATTTTCGTATCTTATATTTCAGTTCCCAAAAACATGCACAAAGATAATTATTATATTCATTTAGTAATATTGAGGTAGTTATTAGTTTCAGAACTTATACCAATCATAAAATGGTTCTAAAAATAACAGTAAAAATTTAAAATAAATGCGATGAACTAATTAGTAAGTATATGATGAATTTGCCTTGCAAGAGTGAACTGAATCCGGATATAGTCAAGGTGGTACATCAATGTGAAACACAATAACAACACTTTTTTCCACAAATATACGCAACTTGTGGGTCTCGTCTAATAAAATAGTGATAACTTGCACGCTCGTTATCAAATAAAGGCTAACGAAATATTGGCCAGGCGTAACACTCACCCTCAGCGACTTAACCCACAAGTGCGCTAAGATACAGGTCTAGAACACTACACTAATTACAGCGACCGTATATATAAAGTTCGCTTATAACATGGTTTAAGTTTTTTCGAAATGTCATTAATGTATGAAAACATAACAAAACTTGTTATCAAGTCAGGGAAACTCCTATCATCTGACTTTGACAAGCAAGCATGTTATAATTAATATCTGCAATTGAAAATGGACGTCCAAAATGTGCCTTGAGATAGAAAGCTTGTCGTCTAAGTCAAGGATGCTCCATCACCTGTTTTTTACAATCACTTAACAGTATGCATGCAATTGTTGGACATCCAAAGTCCTGCGAACTAGATCCCAAAAAAAATAAACAAATAAGTGTAGTGTTCTTTTGACCACTTTCTACAATTTACATTAATTATGTTCCAGCAGAATACATAAATATCATAAGACATACATATTAAATACTATCCTCATGTTATTATTATAGACTCGGTTAAACTTCATTAGCATGCATTGGAGAGAATGTAGCATGAGCAGAAAAAGGCTCTATTCCCCATAAAATAAAATTAACAAATAATTGAACAAAATAATGAATGCAATAATTATGTGCTCAAAGCTATTATTTATTATTTAAATAAATCATCATATTTTCTGCTGATATTTTCATAATAAATTGTATCTAACAATAATTATCAATTGTATTATAATACATCAATGCACAACATGCATAAATGAAATCGATAAGTTTTATCCTTTCACACGTAATACATGAGTAGCGGTTACACACACGAGAAAGAATTATAATGTAGTAATGTAAATAACAGTAGAACCATAAACGAGAATGATAATAATAATAATTACTAGCGAGAATGACATGTAAGTAATGGGCAAGGGGGCGCGACAGCAGGGGTGTAGTTCAGTCTCGTGGCCGTGCGCGCCCCGCGCCTTATCAACTTAAACTAATTCACAACGATACAATAATAATAACTAAAAACTATTTCTGCATCCTATAATTAAAATCAATGTACCCTCTCTTGCACCTTGATTTGGAAGGAATAAACAACATGCCTATATGTACAGTCTTCCTGTTGCAGTGAAAGTAACCGTAAATAATATTCCATTTTGATAGCCGACGTAAGCGGTATATTAGCATAATGCGTGTCTAACAAATACGATCGACTACATTATCAGCCGCCGCCGTTCTTACAACACAATGAAAGCATAATTCTCACGTATTATTATCACTCAAGTGAAAATTATTATACAAACATGAATGTCGATTAAAGACATACAGAAACTTATTATGCACACTAACACTTTTAAGCGAAATAATAATAGCAACATCTCTTAAATACTTTTCATTCACACTGATAGACCAATGAATGCACAAAACTAATACCTATTTAATTTAGTTATCAACTAAAATCTCCAATATAGGTGGTATATTCCTTTAGCTGTATGGAATGTTATTAATTTAAGCGGACATAAACTGTCGCAGTATTGTAAACTTATCTTTTTGCCAATCAGAATTATTCTGTGAGTAAGAGTAAAACGTAGATCTGTGGCACCGGTTAGATCTGGCAATTTTATAACCAAAATAAAAAAAATCTCAATTTAACCGTAAATGTAATTCACAATCTTTGCAAAATGTAAAAAAGGTATTTAAAATAAAATGAAGTACCAGGGATGATACTTTCATTATCACACAATTATTTCCAGAATGTTCCTTGATACAGCTATTGTGGAGAGTAATAAAGCTGACGGAGGTAAAATATCTATGTCCTTGTACTATAATGGTTTCTATATAAAAATACAGAATCATCTTATCAGACGTAGACATTTGCATCAATGGTTTATTTCCTATTATTTTTATAGAAGGCAGTTTTTACTACTCTCACTGCTTTGATCATAGGCATAATTATTATTTGTTGCCAATAATTTTAAGTGATGACGATTGAAAGATATTGATTGTAATAAATAGAAATATTTCAAACCAATGATGAAATGTAATTTACTTCAAAAAAGTCGCACACAAAAATAAACCACTATTTTTGTAAATTTATCATAATTTACGCTGAAGACGGATTAGTCATATTTGTGAAGCGGTTATAGATAACTATCCAGTTAAGTATACCAGAAGGAATTTCTAAGTACAATAGTTATTCAATGACCTGTATAATCAACGACTATAAAGCACCTGCAACGTGATCCGAGTATACCTTACGAGTTTAACGAGCCAAATGTGAGATTATTCATATTAAATAATATGTGGAAGCAATACAAAACTTACTAAGATTTGATGATTTAGCATATTACTTCAGTCATTTGGTAGTTTTGCCTGAAAAGTTTTCCGGGAGTTTTAATAATTGTCAACAGATTTTGATGTGCTCTCTCGGAATTTCAACAAAAAGGATATTGCCAAAAAGCGTCACGAGGGACCATGATTCGAGGATTCGAACTTTGAAATACTGACATCAAAAAACTTCAATTTTCAAAACTCCCAGAAAACTTTCCAGGTTAACCCGACATTTTCGCATCAAATGACTGTACTGAAACCATCTAAACGACAACATCTAAAAATTTTAACTTTGCGCTGTCGACATGTAGGTAGATAAATGTGCTAATGTCAAACCAAATTTATTAGAATTTGAATTAGCTACATAATAATATGTAACACCGGTTACGCACTTCATCCCAATTAAGTACTTAAAAATAGCGGAATGGGCACTACACTTTTTAACTGTGAGATTTAACTGTCAAAACCTGTCAACATTTACTCGATGATTAAAATTAAGCATATCAGGAGTGGCCATGTCTGTTAAGTACATTATTTAATTTCAGAAAATTTTCCATTTTTTAATAGTGATGTGATACTAACATCGTTATGAATTCATACCTACTATTGTTTTAGTTCCAGAATGATATTATATAATATTGAAACTATTAAATGCGAAATAGAGTTGAGGAGATAACGAAATTTTCTCTAAATGAACGGATGGTAATGTTTCCTTTAGCTACAAAATCTTCCTTAAAAGGTAAAATGCTGCACATCATTTTAAACCCATGACGAAAAAAGATGTTGAAGTCTCAGTATGTTTGGCACGATGTACCTATATCGAGTGAAAACCTCACCAAAAGAGCACATCTAAGTGAAGGATTATACTATCGTCTAGAATAGTAAAGCTACAGATAAAAGTAAGAGTGCGAATTCCTTAAGTTTTCTACGATATGTATCTATTTTTACAAATTAGGATCGGATGTAGTGCGTAACCACCACGAGCTCAGGCTACTGTTGAAACAATTTAAGCCTAGGTCATCGGCTGACAATGAAAATTCACATAAGTAAGTACAGTACAATACGTCAAGGACAATAACGAGAATCGGGGAAACTTCGAAAACAATAGTACCAATTAAGTACACGTAAAATTTGCTGCCGCTCACTCATCGTAGGCCGCCGTAAATATAGATCTCTTCCATTGGTATCGGGGTTTCCAGAGGCCCGTTAACCTTTGTGACGTAGATAATACTGTAGTTTCTTAAGCCCATGGGTCGACAACCAAACAAATTTACATTAACTTAAATGTTATGTAGATTTAAGCTTCATTTATGTTAAATAAACTACATTCAGAGCCTGATGAGTAGGTACCCTTTACATTCAGCACTTGAAGTGTGTAACTGGGCTTTCACGTCAAATGAAAAGATGAATTAACCAATATTAAAATGTTTTTGGGACAGTATCAGTATGACGTAACACGGTGTTGAGAATATTGTTGAAGTATCGGGATTTAGACTGGTGAACAGGCGATGTCGGTCTCTTAATAATTCGACTCTTGAGCCCAACTCATTTGCCTTACAACATACAATTTATTTATTGAAATAATCTAACCTAAAAATAATATAATGGAAATACGAATGTAAAACATTCTTTGTAACATCTTTGTCAAAACTTCCATATATTATCACAATAATAGGTACATATAAATATCTTAGTTTTAATTTTGATATTATTCACTTAATCTTAATCTCTCATATTTAAATTATCTCACTTGGCACAATGTTAACGTAAATCGTACGATAGAATAATAAAACATATCACGAAGAACCAAACAATACTTGATGCGACTGTCACATTCGACTCGCACCGTCAAACGCTACGGTATCGTTCTACTTTAGAAGGACATTTTTCAATCAATACAAGAAGAAAACATTAAAAAGCTAACAAAGACAAAATTACAAAGAAAACGATCAACAAATGTCACTTACAAATTAAAACTCATAAGTTTACTCCTTACTCTCCAACAATCACTATCATATCAAAAATATTTGTCCATCATAATTAGGTGTAGATAGATAATCGCGTCCATACATAAATGCGCATGCGCGGGGCGTAGCTAGCGGCCACCGCGCCCCGTGCATCGGCTATCAAGGCCCGTCACTACAGGTGCAGATTCTCTTTGGATTAGTTACTTGTCACCCAACCTCAAACATCAAATACAACAAACTAATGTACGACACTTAATAGAAACATGTACGACACTTAATGCATGTAGAACCTCCAATGTATCATCAAAGAAACGTCCTTTAAATTATAGTTTGCAAAGCCGTTTAGTACGATGAACCTCCTCGCATAGCGACGTCTTGATGTTTTCGTTCCTAGTCAGTTTGTATACACACACACCCTTTTAATATTATAGTTAACAGTAGTGTATTGTTTTCAACAGATTAAACTATTATTTTATAACAAAACATATGGATTCTTGTATATGAACATAAAATTATGATGTGTCATAATATTATTATAGTAGGTAGATATCGCTGTCAACATTTGTATATGTATAAGAGAACATAATCATTTAACTATTGCAATCTTAATCAACTTCTAATATTGTATCAGATTAACACTGTAAGAAAACAATATAACAATCACGTCTCTTTAAAAAATAGTGTATATGAATAATATTATATTATATGTGTATAATATATATTATATTCAAATATTAATCATCAACATATATAATTCCCGGGATAAAATATGGATTTATCAATATGAATAGATTTAATTACAATTCACTACAATATAATATAGTATGCGAACAACAAACGGGAACATGGCGCAGGTCTGGTGTGGAGCAGGTGTGTCGGCGGGTGTGTTTGTCGGCGGTGCGTAGCGTCGCGTCACGTCGCTTACTGCTGCGCAGGCGGCGGCGGCGGCGCGGCGCGGCGGCGTGCCGGCGCACTTGCCTGCGCCACCATCGCGCGAATACGACGCTGCGCAGACTGCACACAAATATACACTCACCTCACTTTCCATTCGACATATCACTCGTGTTACTTATGCTACCTAACTCGCTTACCATATCTATTGGCTAACCCTACACTATTGGCTAATACCTAATAGCGGTTATTACATCTACATACTTCCATGCATAAAAAAGTAGTCATCGTCGATCGTAATTAAACAGTTCAAAAATGAAACTATAAAAAGAATGTACATAAAATGCACACAATTTTCGTACACCCAACTAATGGTAGAAACAACTAATGATATTATCCTTTGCGAACGCAAAGGATAATATCATTAGTTGTTTCTAATAAACAACTTTGCTTTTCTAATTGATAAATGGATACTTGGTTTTGTTAGTCCCTAACTCATTAAAAATATTATCATTATTACTTTCAGCACAGCTCTTATACTACCTATGAGCGCAGAAATAAAGGTAGATGCAATCGCCAATAAGCAAAATATCAACCGCAAAGTTACCTACTAGTAAAATACAAAAGCAGTATAGCTTTAACATACATTATTATCATACAATTATGTAGTTACAAGTCCACTTAAGCTAGGTACATACATTCGCAGTTGTTATTATTTCTTAAAATATATAACACTGATATGAAAACTCACCTATGTCGACAAAGACATTTTAAGTAGATATGGCTAACGGGAAGTGCTATCTCTTTTTGCTTAAATTGAGATAATCCTGATACAGGCTCTGTGTCTCGAGCAATGTTCATCCCCAGTCAGGTTGTCGCTACAAAATGTAAATATCTCGTTATGCCACACTGAGTCTAAACTAAACTTATGACAAAATCAAATCAAATACGCACTGCGCTAAATGCTATAAAAATACTTATCTTGTTATTTGTGAACTTTAAATAATATCATAACACATTAATTCCTTGAATTGGACTTGCAACTACACAATATTATTTTTCGACAAAAAAACATTCGCATTAACAAAACAACATTCATTTTAACCATACAATTACTTAATAAAACCATTGTGTATGTACATTTGTACATATATGCACGCATGTACGAAGTATAGGGTTCAACATTCAGCTATAGCAGAATATTATTCGATATTGTGATTGAATACGATCATCTCTGGTGCTCTCCATACGTGTGACTGTAGTTTTATTTATAGCATACATTTCAACACTGCATAAATATTCCTTAGGTCAGTAAGTAACAACAAAACCAAGTACCAATTTTTCGTTTATTTCTTTTTTATTAAGTCCTTAAGACTCATTTCTCCCAGAAAAAAAACTATTTATGACGACAAACTAAGAAATTGACTTACATATTAACAACTAAAAGCTAAGTTGAACCTAAATATGACAACCACAAGATTAAACTTCCAACTACTTTAAATGAAGGATAATATGAAGCATCTTATCAATTAATAAACTCTTAGCATCCATTTTTATCCATACCTGTACGCTGTAGAAAGGTCCGACGATATGCACAGTAGTGTCGTGATCTTGCTGCGGGCCTCCCTGTTGCTGTTGTGGCTGCTCGGGCAGCTTTATAAGCGACCCAGTGACGCGCTGCAATTCACGCACGTTCTGTCCTCCTTTGCCGATAATGCGTCCAACTTGAGAAGATGCCACCACTATCTCCACTGTTAGTCGCACGTCATCGGAACCCGACATAAAACCTTCTTCTCGCATCTTTTCAAAAATCAGGTATTGAGCCTGGAATAGTAATTGCAAGTAAACGATAGGAATAAAAGCGGGTTATACTTAAAAATTCGTCACAAAATATCCTGATTACCAAGAGAAATAAGTAGTATGTATATTATTATAATTACCTTCCATTGTGCCTCAGGGCTACCAACTATGGTAACCTTTCGCTCTTGTTGAGGATTACTTTGGTTTTCACCCTGTTTATCTTGTTCCAAAGGCGCAATCTTGACAGAAGCGTTGCTAAATCGAATTATGTTGCGGATATGCAGACCCTTGGTTCCGATAATTGCGCCAACAGCATTGTTTGGGATGTACAAATATGTAGTTTCCTGAAATAACAAATATTTTTTATCTGAATCATGCGTTTTTGTGTACCCAGCATCCTACACAACGTGTTACAAACAAAATACCTCGTAAAAATATAGTAAATTATCAAAACCAAAAATTTGGTCAACTCTAGTAAGCTGTCATGTCAGGGAACCAGGTTATTTAACAGAAAAGCTACGTACCTATTTAACTTAATAATTCTACTTTATATTCTACTTTAATAGTTTTTCTATTATTCATTCATAAGTGTTTACTACCTAAATACAAGGATGTCAAACTCAAGTACTGGCTTCAAAAAATGTCAACTTGGGAAAAAAATTACATTTTTAAATCTAACCGATATCTAACAGGTGCGAAGTTTGTTTTCCAACATTGTTTGCAAAATAACGTATATTATGAAAAAGGTTGTTTCGTTAGGTTAAGGTCTTAAAATTTTTGTCGTTCTGCGAATTAGGTACAAATGTAGGTACATTCTGCACATCAGGGAAAATACTAATATTCTTTTATTTTTTGTGTGGACTCGTTATAAGGCCCTATTTAATATCCACTCAGTGTTACGGGTAGGTTTGTAACAACCTGTTTACATATTATAAGTAAGAAAAGCCAGGGTATTATTATAGGCTGCCACCTAACCTAACCACCCTTACTTTTTCTTATCTATATATTTCGCTGTAGAAAACTTACCCGATAACAGGATGAGGGGTGTTGGTATTAAACCGTATTTTCCACTATTTGACATAGTAATGTTTTAATAATAAATTATGTTGCTCTTAGTAATTCCTATATCATGAATTAATCATTAAAATACAGAATACACCTATCATTAGTTTCTCAGTCAACCAGTAGGTACAACTCCCCATAATACCCTATACGAAACCATCATAATACCTGCGAGTCACCAGCTCCTTGCTGTGCGCCACCCTGGCCAGGTAGCGGCGCATAGATAGGAGGAGGGAACGGTGGTGGAGCACCACAAAAGCCACGTCCTGTAGACATCATAGCCATCGGATGTAAGCCCGGGAACATTATGCTCTGGGGTGCCAGCATCTGTTAAAATAAAATGAGAAAGTACCTATTAACGCCCACCATAAGTCCCTCTCCTGAAACACTGGCCAAATATTACCCAGATAATTTTAATTTTAAATAACATTATAAAATTAATCTGTTTTTATAAAAACGTGTCCTTATTTCGACATCAAGCATGAACGGCTGAACCGATTTCGCTAAATGTGTGCCAGGAAGGATATTATGATAAAAAAAATAAGTAAACTTTAAAATTAAAAAACGTCTATGCTTTTGACAATATAATTTTTTTATTGTAACCTTAGGACGTTTGACAGTTATTTGACAAGACTACGTCAGTCGAGTCAGCTTGATCACAATAAAAGTTAAACTGGTGGTAACGTTTGACTCTCTAAAAGAAAAACAGAAAAACAATTCAGTCTTTGCTACGCCATCATCTACATTTTGGCAGATGTGACTTGGTAGTGTGATGTGTGGAAAGTGAAGTGTGGAAACTTCTATTATAATTAGGCCCTGAGTATTCATACAGACATTCTTTATTTGTGTCTTGCAAAGGATAAAAATTAAATTTTAGGTATGAAATCAAATAACTAATCTTTGAAGTAATGTCTACTTTGCGAGTAATTACGCCTATTTGTTCGATCTCTAGTTATACTGCAATACAATGCCAATTATAAATTGTCAGTTTGGGAATATGTATTGGCTAAATTAATTGTGATAAATTTCCCGGTTCTTCAACTTAAAAAATTACGCGATCTTGCAGTCTACTAACTGACGATAAGAGAAAATTATTACCTGCAAATCACTTTCGTAGCTTTGACGCAATTTTGCAGAAATTTGCGACTCCGCTCTAGCCATATTTTCAATAGATCCTTTGACAGTGATAATGCGTTCCAGATTGAAGCTGTTTATATCATTTATTGATGAAACCGTTATTTTGGTATCAGTTTCTTGCATGATTCTTTTGATCGTGTTCCCACCCTTGCCGATGATTCGTCCTATTAAATTATTATGCGCCAGAATTTTAAGGCAAATTTCACTGAAAATAATGATGCAATTAGATTTCGTAAGATCTTTTTATAGATTACCTACGGTAATGATTATGGTAATGATAAACTGCAACATCTTACCCCTTGTTGGTATTGTTAGCTTCTTGTTGCATAACTTCCAGTATCCGTTTACATGCATTAGTGCAGTTTTCAGGATTCCCGTAAATTGTGATCGCCTTTTCAAGTGAACCAACATTATCTTTACGATGAACGTCAACACGAGCACGACTCTGCTGTGTGATAAGTCGTATGGTACTTCCCTGACGACCAATTATGGCGCCAACCATGTCACTTTGGACCAACAAGCGTAGCGGAAAGTCCGTGGGGCGCGAGCCACCACCAGTTGCGCCGCCGCCACGACCGCCACCGGGACGCCCTCGCCTTCCGCCACGACTGTTTTGTTCAGCAGCCTCTACCTTCATTCGGCTTCCTTCCAATTCACACCCATTCAAACCGTTGATAGCTCTGTAATAAATAAATGGTGTTAAAAGTGCATTATTCATTAAACATACCGATAACCAAAATAAATGTTCTTATATTACCCCCATTAAAAAAACTCATAACGCGTCAACTATGTTAAGATTTTCCTAGCCTAGTCGCACATTATCGAGCTTTTAATTAGGTTACCTATGTTATGCTTTATGAATAAGGCTAAGTGTTAATAATCCTACTCCTATTTTTATTACTTATTATTAAAAATGCTACAAATCAAGTAGTAATAAAGTTTTGCTTTATTAGTAAAAAATTTACTCTTCTAGGGTTTTACTATGGTTTACCCGTGGTTTCAGTAAATAAAAGTGTATTTTCAAATTACGACAAAGATTATCACGGGCAAACGGTCTGAGCGGACGTTGGACCATGACGTCATCGCATCGTGTGCAATCTTGCATTTCTGCGCATCCACAAGTAGGTAATGTACACGTCAAGAGTCGAACACGAATCCGAAACTTGATCTGTTCTAACTACAACTATCAGTATAAACCTAACACCACATCAACAATACCGTCCAAGGAATATATTGGATATATCCGGCATTTATCAGAGGCATTACCTACGGGTTGCAGATTTATAAGGGTCACACACAACACAACAGTAAAAATATCCAGCAGCATTCTTCGTAATTTTAAAAGCCATGCAACTACGTACGGGTAAAGCCATTAGACGGAGTAAACCAGTTTAGTTTCAGTGTTGCGTCACTATAATAGATAACCCGAATAAATCTAAGTTTACTTCGTCTTCTACTTTACCCGGTATACATGGAACAATGACAAGTGATCAACGAGGGCGCATTATCAATAATGTACGGGCATCTGCATGTCAGTCAAGCATATCGGGCCAAGTAATCATTAGATCATGGGAAACTAAAAGCAAAATTCATTAATTGGTTTGGTGAAAAAAGTATAGCATAGGTAGTGGTTCATATACATACGTTTTAGGTATTCTACTAATTTTCTTTGACGCAAATATCATTGCTATATCTGTTTTTTATATGTATTAAGTAGGTACTCACTAATAGTTGATGAAAGAATAAAAGAAAAGAATGAAAGAATTGATCTATACGATATGCTTGGCTATCATAAACATAGGTCAATTGATTCATACCTACCATTCTTTCAATATATCAATTTAAACGTCCAGGTTTAATGTCATATTACGAAATGACTTTACGTAATAAAAAAAATAGTATTCCTGACTCCTCTTGCCACTTATTGAAACTAGTAACCACAATTTGAAATATATACCTGTTTTTTTATATTGTGTGGTTACTTTATTGAATAAACTTGATTTAATAATAATAGCATTAATATCCTAATGTCATGCCAGAAGTTTACAAAAAGAGTGTTATAACCTTTTGCAATTAAGTATAAAATATAAATTAATATAAAATATATAATGAGACTAAAATAGTCTGTTCTGATGATAAACTTCGTTGATAGTAAATAGGTATATAGAAATTTCAAGATCTCCCATAGGTTGATCACATTTGCTTGATTTATCTGCACGCAAGTGTATGTCACGCACGATGATGGTGATGTTTAAGGAGATATTGCAATTATAAAGAAGCAAATAAAATGTGTCAGGGCAGGTAAAATTTCAGGGCACTGTGTTACGGAAAAACGTGTTTGTTATTATTTGATAATCCACCACGAACATAATGGATCTAGGACCATAGCTTAACTATCGTAACAAACAAATGGTAATTGTTTTATACGTGTAGTTGATTACTGACTGACTGACTAACAAGGTTGAGAGGAGGGTGTACTGTGCACTGTGCATACATCACATTTTAAGATAAGTCCATCCAATTTAATCTTACAAAATGATGTATACATATTCCTGCGAGTGCCATACGCTACTTCTAGTACTAAATTGTTTCTGCCAGGTTTTGGGGCAGACGAGGTAGCGACGTCACGTACAGCACACGTAAATAAAAGCGACACACAAACAGAAAACATGAACATTTTATGCATACAAAGTGTTCATGTACCTCGTCAGAGGGAATGGGCTTTTTGGATTGGGTGGATAGTGTTTAATTTCTATTCTAGGTCGTACCCACGCCACTGCTTAATATAATCGAATGAGTGTGTTTACACGCAGTGAGATCCCCTTTCATGGAGAAGCGTGCGTGGTTCCGGGAATTGGTTCTATATTTGTTCCATCAAGTCTTAATTTCTTCAGCGATATTCAAAGAAATAAATACATTGTAAATCAAGCTCTAGCCAGCGGGATACTTTTTAAAATAAGGTTGGTAAACTCGCTATTGGTCTCAAATTTTAATTCCGTTCGAGTTTTACAGGGTGTTTGGTAGGGAGCTGTGCATACGCCTAGAAAGTAGGGATTGTCTGCTACCTACCTCCGACCATTATATTGACCTTGATCCCCAGGTTTTATTGTACTGACTTTTTTTAAGGAAAACCCGATATATTTGACTAAAACTACCTGTAGCTCAAAATCTATCCATAGTCTTGGTGTACTGTAAAATTTAATGGTCACCAATTTGAACAAATTTTGTAATAAAATTAGTCATTAAACAAATTTACTTTGCATACTTTTACGGTTGGACATATTAGTTGAAATTGTTGCTTAAAGTGCCTTAGTTGCGGAAAATAATTCTTATCTTAGGAACTAAAAGTGATAGTAAGACGCTTAGCATAACATTAGAAAGGGTATGAACTGGGGATGTTTTAAAAAAATCAGAACTCCATCCCTTTTAGATTTTTTTTAAACCCCATACTAAGTGACCATTCTTACTACGGTACTTCAGGTCCCATAACTTCTTTTTTCTACAATTTTCTGGTGTGAAATTAATTTTTACAGTACACTAAGACTCTTTAAAACAAGACCATTCCTATGGATAGATTTTAGACAGGTAGTCAAAAATATCTAATTTTCTTTAAAAATAAAAATAAAGTCATTAAAATAAAACCTGACGGTCAAGATCAATATAATGGGCGGGGATAGGTAGCAGACCATCTCTAGTTTCGACCCTAGGTGTATGTACAGCTCCCTACCAAACACCCTGTAATATACTAGATTATTTTAATTGTTCCTGCCAGTTTTTGGGTGAGGAAAGTTGAAGTGTCTTTACAAATGCACACGTAAAAATCAGCCACACGTCAGCAAAACATGAGTTTTTTTATGAGTTTAAACAACAGTTTATGCATACAAACTGTTCATGTTCCTCGGAAGAGTGGATCGCGCGCAATACCAGTTCCATATTAATTTTTATAAACCTATACTTCAGCATTGAAACATTGCGATGGTCATGCATTTTAATAGAGAAATTGAAGTGCGTACAGGCTCAGAAACGTACACCTAGGACTTTTGTTTCAACAACGCCTTAAGATTACAAATAGTATGCTATTCCACACCATGGACTTCATATTTCTGATAGATTTCGTATAAAGAAAACGAGAAGAAACATCGAAAAAATATTATAAATAAATCATACATAATATTTTTTAAATGAATACACATCGATCTTTCTTCTCATTTACATAATGAATAAAGTATTTATGCAATACTCAATTATTTAATGAATAATGCAATGATACAGTATTTATTTATTTAGTAAATAATGCAATTATGCAATATTTATTTTGTAATTCAATTTCTGAATAGTATCAAATTCTCTGAATAACTGAAACACGTGTGCGGATAGGGTGTCACTTCCATCCAAATATATGACGTCGTTGAAACAAAGGTCCGCTGGGTGTAGGTTTCTTCCTACTCAAATATTTCTGTAACCAAAAGCGATAGAAAAATATAAATTCAAGTTTAATAGAACTCAAACATAACTAGAAGTTTTGGACCAATATAGAGTTAACCAACCATTACTAAGTCCCGCTAGGCAGAGGTTATTTTAAAAGTATTTATCTCGGAGTCTCGAATATCGCGGAAAAAATCAATTATGATCAAGATTCGATGGAACAAATACAGAACCCATAACACATAGAGAAACTGACTTTTTGTAGATCTAATCATTAGATGACTGATATTACGAGAGGAGTGCAAGTTCGTGGCATCTGACCAGGTTATGTGTATTAATCTCACTTACTTCTAAACAGACCAGTGCCCAGACACTACAGTGGATATTGGGTTGTGCTTTCCACTGTATTGGAAATTGGAAATAATTACGCTATTAATGGAAATTAAATAATATAATATGTATATGTACAGAAAAGGTATCAAACGAATGCTGTACAGTACCACTACGGCACTACGTAAATAGTCAATTTGTTTATTTATAAGTAGTGCCTAAAACCACATACGAAGTATTCGCACCTGAAAATTAATTTCTCACTTGTACTCCCTTCCGCCGTAAACAGTGATGAGTCATTTTCTGATAATGGTAGCTACTTACTATCCAGCGGTCGCCGATTTTTGTTAGCTTAACCGATAAAGAATCGCTACCACTAGTACCTTTGTTCGCATCATATAAAATACTTTCAGGCGCCAAGCTAGAGTATGCATTGAAGGGAAAAGCAGCCGTCAAAGCATTTGTAAGCGCATTCATGAGATCTGTCACAGATTTTACAAATACTTACAACTGCGCCTGTTCCGGATTCTCGAAGGTGATGTACACCGCTTGGGTGTTGGGATCGCGGGAGTTGGCTTTGTCACAATGTTGTACGTTGCCATATTGTGACAGCAGATGCTCGATGTTATCGAAGCGCACGTGCAGAGGTAATCCACTGATGAGTACCTTTGAAGATCGACTGCGAGAAGCGACATTACATGGGTATATTTTATATTCATTGTTTGTACAGTGTTTTCAACAAATCACGACGTAGGTACATATCTACTCATACTATACATATTAATGAAACAAAAATTTAATTTCTTTTGTATTTATGATGGAATTTTTCCGCGTCTTTTATTATATTAAATAGGAAAGCGCAACGTTAAAACCGACAAAAAACACAAATATAACAAAACATTTAGGGCTAACATATTTCGACTTTTCCTGAGATCTCCGGTGTTTTGGACTCGCCAAATTTGGCAAATTTCAGGATATCGCCGGATGTTGTTTTTTATCTGGTATCTAAGCGTATGACTGCCATTTAAAAAATCAACCAATCAAAGGTCTCGTATTGAGTATTCTGACCGGCCAATCAGAGCGTTCTGATTTCACAATAGCTAACATTTTATTTCTCTAAAATATGACTAGAGCGACTCGAGTTTTCGCGATAAGGGTTATCGCGAAAACTCCCTATTCAGAAAAAACCCTATTCAGTGATATTGAAAAATGATTTTACCTATGTCTAATTTTCAGTGTTTTTGCCAAACCACTTAGGTAAAAATTCAATTATCAAATAACCCTGCAACATAATACAATAGTATCTAGATTGGGCCACACTTAAAACCTACTTTCATAGTGTAGTATTTAAATATTATTGGATCTTTATAAAATAAATTAACTGCTTTCGGCAACAAGTAAGCCCTATCGCAACTGACCTTATAAATGTCAAAAGTTGGTGTCATGTTTATCCGAATGTAATTGCCTTGTTTTTACTCTAGTTGCATTTCAAAACAATTTCTCAGTACGGATTTAATCTGGCTATTTTTAAAACATAGGTTATTAGGTTAACTTTTATGTATCATATGCTCTGTCCAAGTACGCGGTGATATTATCAGTATTTTGCAAGATGTTCTAAGATATATAAAAAAACTATTATGAAATATAATAAAAAGCCCATTATGTCCCCTAAAGCAGAATTTACGTCTGATTCGATGACGTCGGAAATTTACAGCTACCACCCATACCTACATCCCTTATTCAAGATATCAATTTCCGATCAGGGAGGATTCTATAGGGTGCGTTTGGTTCACGGTAAAAATTACGGTTCAAAATTACGGAATCACAGTGTAGATTATTAAGATGGTAAAATGCTACACCACTATAATAGAAATATAAAAAAAAGGCCACGTGGTAGTCGGACTAGCGCACCGAGGGTTCCGTACAAACTTGTGGGGTATATATTTTTTTTTTATGTGATGTAACTAAAAATGTAAGGTATTTGGAATTTTTCCTTTTATGCGCTTAAGACATTGCTTATGCCAAATTTCAAGATTCTAGGTATTTGATATGAATTTCAATTTAATTAGGCATAAACGGCTGTATCTTTTGCTTGCGTTTACTTAGACGTTTGATTTTTTCACAGCTTCAAGGAACAGTAGACCTGAGTGTTTGATAAAAATTTTAGCTTCATACCTCCACGCGCATCGGCTATGTTTTTAGTACCATAGGGGCGAACCTATTGCCAAAAAACAATTAGGTATGTCAAAGCATTATTATAACAAAGACCTATTTGTTATACCACATTCAATTAAATTACGAAAGGGATCCAAACTCAGGTAGTATATATTATTTAAACTTCCTTTGTGAGGTTGGATTTTAGACTCCTTCGGACGACTATCAACTACGGAACCCTACACTGCGCGTGGTCTGACGCTTTGTTGGCCGGTTTTTTTTAAGAGAGTTCAGGTCAGTTGAGTAAGTCTGCTTTTGAACAGTTGTACACATATACGACGTATAACTGGTCGAACAAATAGTTAGATAAATTGGAATATACCACATAAAACCCGACGTTTAAGTGAACGTAGAGGGAAGTGTAAGAATTAGACATTAAGGGAATGGTCGCAAAGGAAAGTGGAAGTAAAGGACATACTGGACGTTGCTGGAATAAAGACGCAGAACACCTAAAGGGACAGAATTTTCGGAAAACGCTGAAATAAAATCGAAATGTTGCTTCAAACACCGGCTTTAACTCATTTTAAAGGGTTCCAACAGCAGCGAGCGGCGGAGGCGAAACGGTTTACATTCAGGCCTCTGCTTTCTGGGCTTTGATCACTAGCCCGGGCCTTGGAAATATAGGACCATGGAACGTTTTACGGAAGCGCAGTGTGTGTGTTGAGTGCTCGAGTTTGTTTTATAGATTTTTTATGTTCTCAGATAAGGCGCACTTTCACCTCAACGGTCTTAATTTAAGGATATTGGAGTCCTACGAATGAGCCCAAAAGGTAAACATGAAAGGTCACTTCACTCGCCTAAAGTTACTTTCAGCCTGCAAATTGCCGGCGCAAGGAATAAATGCCCGTGTTTTTCCAGTTCTGAGTAATTTTAATAAATTTTGTGTCACGTTTAATACAATGCCATCTATACAACGAAACCCATTAAGAATCATTTTTAAAAAGTAACTAACGCAAAGAATACAAATTTTCTTTTAAATATTATTATGTCACATAACGTGTATAATTTCATCGCCGTAATACATTGTCATTTTTAATTCATTTTTTGTAACTATGGTGCTTGTTATCGTTGGTATTTTATCGTCTCCTTAAGACACTTAATTTCGTTTGGCATCATAAAACTAAAGGGGGTAATTATTCACATTTTGTTCGGTTAGCGTACCTATTGTTCGAAAACTTTTCATTCACTTTTACCTATATCTCATAGACGTAAAGTTGCTTCCTTTCAGTCAACATGTTACAATGGACCCAATAAGGAAGACATTCATTACACAGGGTGGAATGTACAATGGACCCTATATATTATTATACCCTATTAACATAGGGTAACTAATGTAGGGTTATAACCTAAAGTTCGAGGTTTGGAATATGGAAGTATGAAATCGAGTAGATAGGTACATAACTTTCTTCATACAAAAGAATAGTATACCTACTCAATCGCGAACATATTATACAGAACTCCCAATAGAAGCATAGAAACCCTAACTTCGCAAAATCTAATACCACCGTGAGGAGCGTTCTTTCCCAATGAATCATTAGGTATAACGAAGCAAGCTATAATTCGTCTGAACACAGCGGCGCGGCTGAGCCGCGCGCGCCGGTGTCATCGTCATCGGCACTCGGCAACATTGGTCGCCGCCATCTTACTTCACTCCACGTGTTCGTATGCAACGAATTACTGCAGTAAGAAATTAACAAGTTACAATGAATAACTAGTCGTACCTGCGGTATTTCACCATTCTGTAGGCCATAACAGGTGGTTTAACTACCCACTAGCTACCAATTCGGATCACTAAATCACTTAATTCAAATGGTGTAGTTTGTTGACTAACTTTAGCTTGGTAGCGGCGACTGTTACAGCGTTTAAGTGAACAAGTAAGTTAGTTTAGTATTGGTACCCCGTAATTGGTTAAACTTTAAACCTAGTAGCGGTATAGAGGGCGCGACACTGGTTTAGAACGGACAACGAACTTGCAATGAAACACGCACGCACGAAACGACTATGCCGCGCCACCGCACCGCACCGCACACCTCTGCCGCCCACTACCCACACACTCCCCGTACTGATAAAAACGTACAGCAGTCCATTCACATTTACAACTACTTACCTACTCATCTAATTTAAGCGCAAGTATAATAATATAAGCGCATTTTACATCCAAAAACAAAAAAGGACGCTTGGGTGGGACACTGTATGATTTGTAAGATAAAAATAATGTTGATAAAACAATACAAGACCGAAGAAGAAGGATGATAGGCCATCTCATACGATATGACACCTTTATAAAAACATCTTAGAGGGAAAGATAAAAGGAAAGCGTGGAAGAGGAACGCCAAGGATAAGCTACATGAATCAAATAAAAAAGGTGATGTTAAGTGTGGAGGTGAAAGGGGCTGCTCTAGAACGAGCCAGGTGAAAGGGTTTCATTAACTGCGTCGCTAAGGGTGTAATAACCCTTAAATTAGAAGAAGAGAATAATAATTACCTGGTATTTTGGTTATGGTTTTGTACATAATATACACTCGCGAGACACAAAATCAACTCAAGCCACACTTGCTCTTGTACTTGCATTAATTTTACATTAACTCCATACGATTTTTATAATAACAATATGTCATGTGATAGCTTAGCTTTAATTTAATACTTATTATTAAAATCCCATCGATAGTTAAAAAAAATGATATTTTAATGTAAGTGTAGGAAAAAATTAGAGTTTAAGGCTAAGTGTTGTAGCGGAGTATTTTAGCCCTAATTATAACTTGCAACCTGTTTCAATGCACCTTGTTAACTTTTTGACGGCATCTTGAGAAATGCCGTCCTACTCTTATAACGCTGCCTTTGCTCGTAGAAAGTGGTATTCTGGACCACACTCTTCTTTTGAGCTCACTCACCTCGAGTGCTTAATGGGATTTATGTACTGAACGCAAGCCAGTCCATTGTGCGTATTTCGACTTCAGCCAGAAACTGCCGAGTGATACGCCATGTGTGACAGCGGGCATTATCGTGCATTAAACTCGAAGTCGTCGCCGACAAGCTCTGCGTAGGGAACAATATGATTCAACAGAATATTGGTTATGTACCGTTCAGCTGTTAGCCCGTCTTTGCGGCCTCCCCAGGCACAAAACAAGCTCGTCCTTTTCCTCTAAGTTAATCCTAATCCACATTATGCAGAAATCTTCACCGTATACCAATGTTTCGGCGAATCAACATTATACCAATCGTTCGCCCAGACGCTTTAGACCCGGCCTCTCCTGTCGCTGACATGGAGACACATTCTGCACTCGTCAGTGAACAGAACCGACGGCAATTGCGCAACTTCCCAATTGAAATGCTTTCGAACAAACTGAAGGCGCGCTTTTCCGTGGCCTGCAGTCAATTTAGCGCCCATCGCAGGCCATTTTAGGGTCAAGTCGGCTTCCTTCAAGCATCTTCCTACTGTCTTTTCATTTTAAACAACAAATCACCCGTTAGATGCCGATTGCGCTGAAAGGTTGAGACGATAAAACGGTCGTCTCTCTCGGAAGTGTACGGAAGGCTTCTTCTCGGTCTTTCATTGATCCCACCAGTCTCTTGAAATCTTCTGTGTACTCTGGATACAGTAAACTGACTCAAGTGAAGTTTGCTGCCTAGCAACTGTTTGCTGTGTTAACCCTTATTACAACAATATTACAAATGGCAACAGCTTGAGTGGCTTCTTCAAGTGTAATAACCATAGTTTTTTGAAAATAATGAATGCAATTCACGGAGATATGTACCGGTCAAGTGATAAGCGACTAATAAGGTTATCTAGTTGTTTAGGAGTTTTACAGCGGGAGTAGGTAGGGTAAGCCGTATATAGCTTAGGTAATTTACTGTGGTGCCTAATTAAATTGCATAAATAAAATAAAAGCATTATTTTTGTAAGACTTCATAAATATTAATTGAAATCTTTGGTGTGGTACAAAGTTCGACGGCGTTAGGTGACCAAGTTTTGCTGACATGCAGAGAAGCAAAAATGTAGAAAATATTTAAGATCTATCCCACAAGGTATAGATGAAACGAATAACGTGAACCTATCAAAAAGAAGTATTAAGTTATAATGTAAGTTCCACTTTTGTACTTGTATGTCTTGTTTGAATACGTGTAAGTTTGTGGAATCGTAGCGGTTAAACGAAAGAACCGAATTAGATGCGGTATTTTCAAAATGTTTTTGTTACATTTAAAAATGGCTTTTAGTTCACTGTAGGTTTCGGTATTTATTATATTAAAAGTAGGTAGCTATTTAATTTGACCTGTCTCAAAACCAACCTGCACTGGTTTAAACCAAAATACCCTCACCTCGCGATTTTAAGTAACCTAGAAGGCGAGGATACTACTTAGCAGGTAAATAAAATATTTCTGCCAGTGCTTTTGAAGCTATAATGGTGATTTGGGTATGGGGAGGGTAAAGAGAGGGGGAATTAAAGGTGAAACACGGATTATCGCGATTTTCAGGAAAACTAACACCTATCGAAAAATATTAAATGGAAGTTGTAGGTAGTCAAAAGATGGCAACTTTTGTATTTCCACTTTGTTACAATTTTATTAAATTTATTGAAATTTGCACCTTAATTACTTACTCGAAATCCATAAGATTCTAACAATGATGTAAAAATTCAATTACAAAAAATTTTAAAGCTACACTTATGTGTTGCAAAGTAAATGATATTGACCAATTCCTAAAGGGAAGTCGATTTGAATCGGCTTGTATGAACTCTTCGCCACTGATACATACAATTCGCCATTGATGTATCAACGCACAGCTTAAACCGCTGATGCCAGAGACTTGAAACTTGGGCGGTGTGTTCTTTTTATGACGTAGATTATTGCATTAAACTAGACATTATTAGCACCATTTTTTAAATTCTTTTGCATTTTTTTTCTTTTCACTTTTGCACTCTATCCACTTCCTTCTTTGAAGTTGTTGCTCGGGAGGGCTTATTAATTTCGTAATCTTGTCTCTTTTTTACACTTAACAATATAAAATTTGGGGTTATTTTCAATCATTTTTCTTTTAACTCTTACTCGCTCTTTGCTATTTTTAAAAAGATTTTGGGTCAAAAAAAAATAGTTTGCAAGACATTCTATTCATTCATTAGTGTGACTACTAAATCAACACAAATGAGAGAAACCAGAATGAGAAAATCGGTACCAACTTGAATTTACTATCCATACTTTAGATCTTGATAAAGCTTAAATTGGAAACAAGCTGTTGATCTTGAAGACTAGTAGTCAACCAAATGGAAAACAACATAACACATTATTATGCACTACAAGCTGACAAAACATGAATGATACATATTTTTGAAGATTCAAATCTTACCTGAAATTCTGATTTTCTTTAAAAAATTTGGGGCTCGCTTCTCTCGCAGTATAATGAATTTTTTTTTAGTTAATCCTAAGAAAAATTTCGCACTTTCTTAGCTCGCATTTTCATTAATATAATAATGAGTTTGTATTGTTTTGTTATAACCAACTAAATTTCCGCGCTCGTTTCGGTCGCGCTGTCATTTATTCTGTTTTGTATCATTACTAAAAAATAGACCCGCTTGCTTTGAAATTGCTCGAGGTTACATTTATTTACTTGATTTTCAATTCTTGTTTTTAGCCAACGATAATTTCGGCCTCACTTTGCTCACATTATTTATAACTTTTATTTTAATTTATCGGGTTACCAAAAAAAAGTTTCACATTTGCTTCGCTCGCGTTTTTATTAATGTAAAATGACAGTAGAAAATTTCTATAATTATAAACAAAGTTTCGTGCTCGCTTAGCTCGCACTTACATTAGTCCTCTATTTTAAATTTTCATTGTTACCTACAAAACTATCGCGCTCCATAACTTCCATAGGTTTCTATTATTGCTAACAGAATTTTCTCCTATGAGAAATTCCTATGGTTGAGTTTTTAATTAACTATCACTTAATTTTTCGCGGTAGCTTCGCAATTTTCGACTATTTTAAATTTTCATCGTCCTTTTCTTGACGTTTCGTTATTTTCAGTCACCGTGACCACGGGAGGAGGGTATGCTGTATGTTTCTCATTACAATTATTACCGACTAGGTACCTACAAACATTAGTTATTCAAGTTGCGTTCCGATTTAAGCAATGTGAGACCAGTGGTTTTGCCGTATTTTGCTTGGGTTTTGGTATATTGAGTATAGCGTTAGTAAGGGTAAGTCGATTTCATTTACCTACTCTCGAACATAGATCACAGTGACCGTGAACGCACTACCGGCTAACCGAAACGCGGTGTACCGGCTGCGGATATATTGTAGATTTTAATATGAAAAATGCATGTTCTTAACGCTCATACGGTGGTTCTTGCCGTGTTTAGGTGCGATGTCTGGTGACACCATATAAGAGGATGGGTCGAAATTGTATCATATGATCATGATCATCATTCCACTGCCACCGTCTCACCGAAATTCATTCGTAACCACGAAGGCGCGTCCCATCGCAGACTACATCATTGCTTAATATCAGGCAAGTTGTAGCCAAGCGCAGGCCTACTAAAGGATAAAAGAAAAATTCTGGGACATTAACTCACACGGTCTTTCGATCCGAAACTAAGCAGAACTTATACTATGGAAAACCGATAACTAATAATATACTACATAGGTACTACCTAATTTGATTTTGTAAATGACATGTTACAGCAAAACATACTATTATTTATTTATTTATTACGAGGACCTACGACCAACACAAATCGGCCATTGTGATGAATAATGGAAACTGTTTAACTTGCTAATTTCGACCTACATTCACTATATTAGTCATAATTTTCCATAAATCATGGAAGGGGGTTGCTAAGTTGCTATTTTGAAATGAATCACTGAATCGAAAGAGGTGTTTACGACATTTAAGTGTTGATAGATCTATCAAACGATTCTACGATCCATAGAATGCTAGTCATCACTTGCCGCTTTTTAGTGTCCCACAGCTGGGCACGGATCTTCTCTCAAATAAGTAAAAAGTAAAGAAGAAAGTTTAAAAAACCTTTTGGAACTATTATAACTAGGTATACTTTAAAGAAATACCTACGAACTACCTGCATACTTCGTACCTGTACTACATTCTAGATTGGTAGGAAGGTACGCTGTGGCTGTACACGGATAAATCCGCAGAATCTACCTATTTATGACAAATACGTACACCGACTAGATACCTACTAGACATCGCTTTATTCAAATAATGTATGAAATTGTAACCGTTTAAAGTTGGTTGGGACGAAACTAAAACTCAGATGTGCCCTTTTACTTTTATGACTGTAGTATATCCCTAGACGCTCACCGCTCCCCTACTGAGGTCTTCTGAATGATCTAGACTGACCTTGATTTGTAATATTATTTAGTACAAATCAAGTCAATTATGATTACAAAACAAAAAATGTCTTGTCTTCAAATTTCCATTATTCCCAGTTACTTATCGTCATTACCGATTAAGAAACGTCATTACCATGTTCATCATCATAATTCTAATGTTACTTTGAAAATTGATATCTCCCGACTCTCTTGTTGAATTTTAGTGGCTTCTACAGTTTCGAAATAATGAAATAATAAAAAAGTTATATATTATGCATTTTGTAAGAAAAATCTGGAAAAACAAAACAGCAAATGATCATTACCACAAATTGAATGTTATGGATGATGATGAATTATTACGAAATATAGCAAAATAAAGCCACCAGCCATATTTAAGGTACTGTTCACAGAACTAGAAACCCTGAATAATTGGTAAATATCGAGTCAATTAGGTAAGTAGGTATCAAACCTACTTACCTAATTTACTTGGTGAATGGTAATTGATTTGAGTTTCCACAATTTAAGTCTAAATAAAGTAACGATTTTAGACCTAAGTTGTACTTGAGACCTACCACCTAAATGTATGGACAATAAGTATATATTACAACACTTGAGAGTGAACATAGTGAAACTAGAGAATGCTAATAACAGCAAACGCTACCGAAACAATTGACAACTCATGTTAATTCATTGGCTGCTAAATTATCCAGTGCTGGAAATGACGTTTCTATAACAATCGTCATTAGGTGTATGAAGTGCAACTCACACAAGTCTGGGAAGGAATAGCGTTCCAAATCGCATTATCTCTCTCTCAGTTCTCCAAAGAATAGTGGGAGTTGTTCAGTGGATAAACCCCCACTACCCATAAACCCAAAAATGATACAGATTAATGGGGAAAACGCGAGAAATGGTGCGACGGGTCTAAGTAATACATAAAAAGCAACCGGATTTCCTGAGGAGTGTTTAATGACGTTGTTATGAATACAATCAATGAAATAGAAACGGAAGGTGAAGATCCATTAAAATGTATCTATCTCTCGAAGCAGTTGTAAATATCCGAAAGACGAGATAAATAGAAACAATAAAAGAAAACGCCTTGTAAATACGATCAAGAAGTTTGTGGTTACCGACCCACATTCCTCAACATCAACGCAAGTTTCAACAGGTTAGGCTCGCGACAAAACGCGCACCTCGGATCTGCAGTTGCGCCGGCACTGATAGGTGTCAGCAGAGATAGTTAAAAGTGTAACGCAAGAAAAAAGAGCACAGACGATACTGGTGTATTGGGCAGATAATAAAATCAGTAGATATGAACAGCAGTGTGAGCAGGGAAAAAAACTGTAATCATTGTTTTTCTGACAAAGATGACATTAGTGCTGATTGATGTTTTAAATTTAAAACAAAGAAAAATATCTATTTTACTCCTTTCCATCATTTCCATTCACTTATCGTCATTACCAATTTCATTACCATGACATAGGCGTCTTAACCATTTGAATATTAAAGTAACTTTGAAAATGGATATTACCCAATTCTATAGTTGAATTTTAGTGGCGTTTGCAGTTTCAAAAAGGTTAAAAAACGAGACATACTGTTATTATAAATGCGAAACTAACGGTCCCGCGCTTTCACGTTAAAACTACTGAACCGATTTAAATGAAATTTAGTGAGGAGATTGTTTTGAGACCGGGGGATGAACATAGAAACTGACTGCGCAAAAAGAGGTTAATGGTTTAGCGGAATACCAGACGCGTAGCTAGTAACATAACAAAAAACATAACATTATAAGCTAACATTATTAACGCGCATTTCCCAGCAGTTTAAAAAGAAAATCTAGAAACTTCAAAAGAATCAAAACTGCGGATTACCCACAATGTGCTGAAATATCAATCATTAAATAAAACTAAATTAAAGGAGTACCTAATCAATTAGTAAATCTGTAGGCGCACCGCGCATGGCACACATACCTACATGCATGGCATGGGTGCGGCTCATCGCGGTGTCGCGCCGCCGCCGCACGCTTCTGTTGGCGTCTGTGATGGCGGGCCCCGCGCAAGGAGGCAAATCGTGTGCGTATTGCTAACCTTATCAATCAATTCACGAACAGTACCTACCTACACACATACACGGTATAATAATGATATACCTCTATGTACACAGGTATAAGTCTGTATTATATATCTAATTTATCACTGGCGACAAAATCGACGCCGCCGCCGCCGCCGTGCCGCTACTCGCTGGAATTACGTCAATAAATGGCAGGTTTAGGGCTAACCGACAGACATTTTATGGGCGTCGCCGTCGGATCCGTAATGAGAACAGTTGAAAGAATATAAATAATCTACTATTATATCTTTTTTATGTACATAAAATACAACAAAATTGTTAAGATCATACCTATTGGGTATGGTGACATTTAATTTGAACAAAAATCGAATATCTCATTTGGGGTAGGTACTTGTAGCATTAACCTTGGTGTGTCAATTAAAAAGAAAAGGTAGGTAAGTAAAAAGTAGACATGTACCCAAAAGCCGCAGGTGAATAAGATCTTTTCAAACTTAGTAGGTAGTTGATACCGAACAGTACTAGGTAGGTACTAACCTTTGATCTTGGTGATCTTCTTGGTCGTATTGATCGTGATCTTCTTGTGACAAGCTAAGCTCGCCAAACTGTTGTTCCATAGAATTAGACATTTTTGTGACTCACTTTTTCGTCACAGATTTCACTGGTTTAACTTAAAATAACACTATGTAACTTGTTTTATGGTAAATACTGATTTATGATTGGAATGTTATATAATAATACCCCTATCACTGGAATAAAAGCTTGTTTCTGAGCAATTTTACAATAAGGGATTGTTTTTTATTCCTCGAGTGCTTGATCCGACAATTTATTTAAAGCAAGACAAGCTGATGCACCCGCGTGGTTGTTTTGAACTCGTGTTTATTTTGTATTACATAATACAGGTGATATTGTATGCATGAGATGCTGAAACCTCGCTCCGTGCGGGTGGGGAACGACACCTAAACACAAGCGGCGTACGTAGCCTGTGTGCAACGGACGGTGTAGCGTCTGGCGTCACCGACTACCGAGCGCCGAGCGAGCGGCAAAATCGCTCGGAATAAATGCGGACCGGGCGGGGGAGGGATGGGTTGAGCGCGAGTGGCACGTGTGCGCCGCGTACGGTTCGTCGGCTATCGAGATCACTACTCAACTGAGCCGGGCGAAGGAAGCCGCTTGATGTGAATCTTGTTGACTGACTGAATGAAATACAAAGAAAAACGCGCGACGCCGCCGTCGCCAGACCGCGCCACGCCGCCGCCGCTGCAAACGCTGCCGACTCTATTCGATTCCTACACAACTCGAATTTGTGAATGCGCGCATGGACTGGGCGTGGCCAGCGAGCTGAAGTCCGCGGGGGAGAGTACGCCACACCTTAGTGAAGAGCAAGTATCGATCATTTGATTATATCGATTGTGTGTCTTAGGACAATGACTAGCAATGTGGAGTGTAAATCCATCCAAAATTAGTGCGGTATAACTAAAAGACTTTATAATAATTACAATAATAGTAACAATTGTATTCGATTAGGTATCAGCGGTTTAAAAATATATGTTATATGAAACGGATAAGAAAACGGCTATAAGTTAATATAGTAAATAACGTTTTAATAAGCGCAGTGATTTAAATAAAGAAACGAAATTTAAAGGTAGGTGTTTTAAATACAAACTTCTATTAAAATAAAAAAATTGGTTGCCTGTAAAGTCGGTATACGGGCGAAAGTTTTACGTGACAACGACTTTGAGTGGTAAAATAATTTTAATGTGAATATTCATTCGTATAGTAGGAAGAAGGATGAAATAATAGTAACAATTTAAAACATTTATTTATACAAAGAATTATATTTAAAACATTAATTTATACAAAGAATCTCGCTCTTAGGCGGGCTAACTGTGCTCGAGTGGAAGGGACGCGTGCCTTTCACTTTTTATGTCTGTCTCTCTCGCTCTTAGGCGGGCTAACCATGCCCGAGTGGAAGGGACGCGTGCCTCTCACTCGCTCTCATTGTGAGCGCATAACGTGAGCGGAGCGTAACGCAGTTTCTTGAAGTGTCACCCGGCAAACCAATTTATAAGACGTTGTCACGTCAAAAAATCGGTCCAGAGTGAGTGAAACTCGGTCAGTGAGTAAAGCAATATTTTAAACAGAAGGTTTTCTCTAATGCTCTAAAATTATTATCTTGATAGAGGTCTGCGCTTTATAGCTTATTTAGGTCAATGCAATTAATATTAAACAAAGCCCGGATCAGGTTAACCCGACTGTATATTACGATTTCCACTAACTGGCAAAAGACGTGACGGAACGCGTCGGAGCGCATTGCACATTGTGCTAAGTACAGTAATTTCAGACATCTATAGAATTGTTAACTTACTACTGCGCGGTATTTTCGTTCAGCAGTTCTGACGTCAACTTATTGAACTCCTACTTCGACTGTTGTTCTACTGCGTGGCATTTTCGTTTCGCAGTTTGTAGTTAACTGAACTAAGGATCGTGGATATAATTTTCTAGGTTTTGGGGGTGTAGATTACGAGCATAATATCTATTTTAACTTGACTTAAAACAAAGATAGTATGGGTAGGTATGGTTTTCTAGGTGTAATATCTACACAGAAGCGGCATTTCGCGTGACTTCAAAAGTGATGGCCTACGTACTGTAAGTTTCCTTAGTTGTGCTGAATCTGATTCATGGAGCCAAAGAACCTGCGATACGATTGAACGCTATGAGTTCAGTTCGCAGAACGGGATTTGATAAGTCGTTCCATCAAGTAAACGACTATGCCCAAGCCTAGCATGGATGAATAGACATAAGCTAATGTACGGAGACGTAAGCGCATAAACTTCTACGCACCGCACTGCGCCTCGAGATGTCAATATGCTATTAGCCTATGTTGGTAGTCATACGATCGTTTTGATATAAACGAGCAGGTATATCGATAGATTCTCAATGGCGGTCAATCACTAAAACCGATAACAGGTTCGTGAAGTATATTTGTTACTGGAGCCGTGCGACGGCGCCCCGCGTACAAGCGTTTTCCACCTCAGCGTTTGCCCGGGGCCCACGGAGGGCGGTCGCCCGTCACCGCCTACTTCGTCTACAGACCGGCGCCTCTCGCAATTTTGTGCTTCGTCCGTTTTACCTCAAAATAATTATTGGAACCAAACACATTTTGTTTGTACCGTAAAAGATAAAAAATTACCTTGGAACCTTCTAAAGTAAAAACTAGTACTCCATTTTATTACCTAACAAAAAACTACATCTTAGCGACATTAAGTTGGTAACCTACCTACCTACTTAACAGATGATTCCCTTTTCAAACACTAAAATAATAAAGCTTGGTAAAGAGGAGATGTATCAGTATACAATACCTAAGATAAACTTTATTATTGGTATCTAGGTAGGTAATACAAACTTTTTTAATTAGAAAACACGAAATTTTTAACGAAAAATATTTAACAATTTATGTACATTTAGGCAACCGCGCTGCATAATAATGCGTGCGTACAAGCGGCGAGAACGAGTCCACTAACACGAGTCACTACAACTGAGTGAGTTGAATTTCAGAACCGTTGCAGTACGCCAACGCTCCTATACATAATAATGTAGGTATGCCGTATGCGTCATCATCATAAATATTATAATACTCACTAGAAGCTATGGATGAATCATAATCCGGCATAGTATTACTACTTACCCCAGATTACCTATTATTATCTGCTAACCGGCGAAAAAAGTAAGGTAGGGTAAACAGACCGGTTTACCGGCCACTCCCTTTTCGGGCACTTCGTTATTCGACTACTGTTTTCTAATTTCGCGCGCCATTCGATGCGGACTAACTTTACGGATCATAATCTAACGGCTAGAAACCTGGAAATACATAATAAGGATGCTAGGTAGGTACCTACGTAGCTGAGCCCTCACTTGCCATTTAACAATTCACGCATATCGAATCGAGGACAAAATATAGCAGCACATGGACTAATTTGGAGTTCTTTAAGTTGTTTTTAGTTTTTTTTAAGTACAGCTAGATAGTCCTCTCAAGCGATAACTCGTGAAATGCTTTAGAGAGTTACTAAAAGCAGCATGGAGAACGTGAGTGGGTGGGCAGCGGCAGCCTGAAAAATGCTTTTAATTATTTCCTTCCGACTGAAAATTTGTTAATTATTAAGACCCAATTATTCGAAGATAAAGACATCAGCTGGCCGTACCATGGTGAAATAATAGGTAAAAAAAAATTCGCGAAAAAAATTCGTTCAGTGTGTCCGTTATTTTCAAAATCAACTTTCCGACCGGTTCGACGATAAACTGGTTTATTTAGGTACGTCATTTGCCATCACCTTTATTGCGGAAACCTTAATTTTAGGTAGATTAAAGGTTTTATTATATTTGTAAACAAAACGCCTGAAATACAGTAAAAAATTGATCTGTCCATTAAAATGCTGACCAAGAAAATTAAAGGCGGCTAATGAATGGCAAAAATAGGTACATTTTGATTTGGAGATTTGGATTTGATTTTGTTGGATACCTTTTTAGGGTTCCGTACCTCAAAAGGAAAAAACGGAACCCTTATAGGATCACTTTGTTGTCCGTCTGTCTGTCCGTCCGTCTGTCAAGACCCTTTTTCTCAGGAACGCGTGGAGGTATGAAGCTGAAATTTATATCAATTACTCAGGTCTACTGTCCCTTGAAGCTGTGAAAAAATCAAACTTCTAAGCCAACGCAATTAAAAGATACAGCCGTTTATGCCGCAAATTTTCGACACTTGCAAGGGAATCAAAACCTACAGGGTGCTTCCCGTGAACTCAGAATCTTGAAATTTGGTACGAAGCAACGTCTTATAGCATAGATAAAGGAAAAATTACGAAAACCATAAATTTTTAGTTACATCACATAATATATTTTTTTTTAATAATTTTAAACTTACTACCCATTTCCTCATAAACGCGTAGAGGTATTAAATTGAAATTCATACCAAATACTCAGGTCTATAATACCTTTAAGCTGTAACAAAATCAAACTTCTATGTCAACGCAATCAAAAGAAACAGCAATTTAAGCTGCATATTTTGAAACTCGCAAGTACTCGCAAGGGAATCAAAACCTAAAGGGTACTTCCAGTCGACCTAGAATCTTGAAATTTGGCATGAAGCAACGTTTTATAGCACACATAAAGGAAAAATTCCGAAAACCTTAAATTTTTAGTTACATTACAAAATATATATTTTTTAATAAATATAAACTTATTACTTTTTTCCTCATGAACGCGTAGAGCTATCAAGTTGAAATTCATATCAAATACTTAGATCTAATTGCCTTTAACCCTTGAAAAAAAAAATTCTAAGTCAACGCAAAAACGCAAAACGCAAAAGTACAACCATTGATACCGCATATTTTGAAACTCGCAACTACACGCAAGGGAATTAAAACCTAATAGTGACTAAAAACTTAGTAAATAAATAACTTTAATAAAAGAACTTTCGCAAGTCTGCTGCAAGGCTAGTATAAGTGTTTCAGTTATATTATAGATAAATGATATGTGTTAATATAAAATAAAGGATTACTTAAACGATAAAGAGATCTTTGTCTTAAAATGCTCCTCCATCTTTCCCCATTGTAATGTTATGAATTTCATTTTGCAATAAAAATACCATAGTTATGACTCGATTGTCGTAATGAACGAACTTTGTAAACCTTGCAGGTTTGTACGGAACCCTCGGTGCGCGAGTCCGACTCGCACTTGACCGGTTTTTTTTAATCGACTTCCAAAAAAAATCGAGGAGGCTATTGTATGTTCCACAGTATGTATGTATTTGTTTATGTATTTTTTTATTTGAAAGAATATACATAGGTACTTCTGCGGTTGTCCCATTAGCACCATGTTAGTATACGGACAACCCTGAAATTTACGTGCTTTATGCGTTGTGTTTGCAAATAATTTCGTCGGTTATGAACTGACAAGTACTATAATAAGGAAACCAGGATCTGATGATGGCATCCCAGTGAAATCGAGTGGTACCTTTGAAAATCGTAGGGGGCGACTAGTGCGTTTGTTAATTTTCATTAATTATTACACTACTGTTTAATGAAGGTCTGGAGTCAATCTGATGACGGGGTTTAATGAAGGTCATGAGTCAATCTGATGATGGGGCCGAAAGACAACTGAGGGAACTCCTCAACCATTTACAGCAAATACCTGGTGTTTGGGCTTTATTAATCTGTATTGATAAGAACTATACACTTAGTTTGTTGTGAGTGTTATGACTGAAAATAGATGTAATTTTTCTTATCTACACGCCCTCGATAATCTCTAAGACTACACAGACCTATAATTTGACATCAATGAGTGGAACTTTGATGCGACTTCGATTTTTCCCTAAGTTGTAAAGTATTACATCTAACAAAAAATAATCATTGCAATCTGATAGATAGTTTTAAGAGTAATAGCGAGACAAACAAACATACATACACACACAAAACTTGGTATCTAAATGTGTATAGAACCCCACATAGATTGTCCGACGATATTACTTACTTAATTAAAGGTATACCTAATTGATAACGTCTTTTTATGAAGTCGGTTAAAAATAAATACAAACGTGAACAATTATGTCTTCTCAAGAGAGACTCGTGAGAATGAAATTTAAGTTAATATTGATGTTGTTATTCCAATGTCTATTTGGTATTAGTGTTTAATTGAATTCATTACACAATTTATCAACAACTTAAAATAAGAAAGTTATCAATCTCATCTGTTTGTAAGTAGGTACATAGGTAGCAGTGGCGAAGGGTGGAAGTCTGAAAAAGGGAAGCCGGAGCAAAATTGTTCTTACATAAGAAAATGATATCTCTTCAATGCCGTCACCGATGTAGGTAGATTATGTTATTAATAAACAAGATTCGGGGGAAAAGACGGTGTCTTTCTCGACCATGCGAAGGCTTTTGACACCGTGTCAAGGCCTATATTATTAAGAAAAATAGAACGCATGGGCATTAGGGGTATTGCCCTGGACTGGTTTGACTCCATGACAAAAAGTGTACTAAGAGCATGTCTAGCAGATCACCAAAGCACTTTTGCTAGTGTAGAATATGGAGTTCCTCAGGGAAGTGTCTTTGGCCCTAACCTGTTCCTTCTTTGTCTCTGTGCACTCAACCTAAACAATGCACAAATCTTCGCGTACGCTGATGATACAGCCACAATTTTCCATGGTGATACTTGGAGCGATGTTTACAGAGCCTCGGAAGCGGATATAGAGACAGTCTCTCATTGGCTACAGCACAACCTACTCATTTTAAACACTAGCAAAACAAAAATACTTAACTTTTTGCATAACTCAAAAAACAGTTGCCCCCGGACATTTTGGGATAAAATTCCATACATGCAATAATAAAGACAACTGCAGATGCCCTGTGTTCGATAGAGTAGATTGCATTAAATACTTAGGTGTTCTCATAGACAACCGCCTGACTGGACCCTGCAACACAGGGTATCCTAGAGCGGGAACCAGTGTCACTAACATTCTAATGAACCTTAATATGAAATAAATAAATTTTGTATTTTTGTAAATTTTGTATGTTTCTATGGTACCACCTTCATATTATAGGTACTTATTTTTTAATGTTATTTATATCTCTTGGGCGTTGATCTATCAAAGTAAACGTTATTACCTAATGAATTCCTAAAGGGAAGCCGATTGGAATCGACTTGTATGGACTCTTCGCCACTGATAGGTTGGTAATAATGTAGGAATTGCGCAGAGGACATTACATGGGCTTCTAAACACATAGATATGCGAATTTACGTTATTTTTTGGGTCTCATTGATTTTGTCTTTTGGGTCTCGTATTTTATTGTGAATTGATTCAACAGATTGTCGGCCGCTGACTGAGAGGGCGCGTAACGCAGCTTATCGATTTTCCTTATGGGTGTCCCGAAACTCAAGGTCAAGCGGACACGGGGCGATAGCCTGACCAGATCAGGTAAAAATAAAAGAAATTTTTTATTTTACTTGGTTAAGTGATAATAGGTACCTACCTTAGTATTTATGAAAATGTTGAAAACCATTACTATTATCCTAGATCATTTAATATTAAGGTTATGTGATCCCAACATAGCCTAATTTTATTAAATTTATTACGGTTTCGTGCCTCAAACGCAACCCTTATAGTATCATTTTGTTGTCCGTCTGCCTGTCAATACCCTTTTTCTCAGGAACACGTAAACATGGAGGTATCAAGATGAAATTCATGAAATACTCAAGTCTACTGTCCTTTGGAGCTGTGAAAATATTAAACTTCTTACCTAACGCAATCAAAAGACATTGCCGCTTATACCGAAATTTTCGAAATTTTTGATTCCTCAAGGGAATCAAATCCTATAGGGTACTTCCCGTGATCTCAGAATCTTGAAATTTGGTACGGTGCAACGTTTTATAGCGTAGATAGATAAAGGATAATTTACGATCATCATACATTTTTAGTCACATTACATTATTATTCATAAACTTACTACGCCTTTCTTTATAAAGGTGCAGTGGTTTTATAGGTATTGAAATTCACATCAAATACTCAAATCATAATAGGTACCTTTAAATTGTAACAAAATCAAAATTCTATTTCAAGGCAATCAAAAGAAACAGCTATTTTGAAACACGCAACTACTCGCAAGGGAATTAAAACCTTCCAGTCGACCTAGAATCTTGAAATTTGGCATAAAGCGACGATTTATAGCACACCTATGGGAGTAATTCTAAAAACCTATAAATTAACTTATATACCTACAGGTTTGTACGGAAACGCTCGGGGCGCGAATCCGACTCCTACTTGGCCAGTTTTGAATTTGTGAATTTAGTCCTAAATAACTGTGCTATTGATTCCAGTCAGAAATACAACAATTATTTTGGTCAATTTGGTAAAAAAACCGGTCAAGTGCGAGTCGGACTCGCGCACCGAGGGTTCCGTACAAACCTGCAAGGTTTACAAAGTTCGTTCATTACGACAATCGAGTCATAACTATGGTATTTTTATTGCAAAATGAAATTCATAACATTACAATGGGGAAAGATGGAGGAGCATTTTAAGACAAAGATCTCTTTATCGTTTAAGTAATCCTTTATTTTATATTAACACATATCATTTATCTATAATATAACTGAAACACTTATACTAGCCTTGCAGCAGACTTACGAAAGTTCTTTTATTAAAGTTATTTATTTACTAAGTTTTTAGTCACTATTAGGTTTTAATTCCCTTGCGTGTAGTTGCGAGTTTCAAAATATGCGGTATCAATGGTTGTACTTTTGCGTTTTGCGTTTTTGCGTTGACTTAGAATTTTTTTTTTTCAAGGGTTAAAGGCAATTAGATCTAAGTATTTGATATGAATTTCAACTTGATAGCTCTACGCGTTCACGAGGAAAAAAGTAATAAGTTTATATTTATTAAAAAATATATATTTTGTAATGTAACTAAAAATTTAAGGTTTTCGGAATTTTTCCTTTATGTGTGCTATAAAACGTTGCTTCATGCCAAATTTCAAGATTCTAGGTCGACTGGAAGTACCCTTTAGGTTTTGATTCCCTTGCGAGTACTTGCGAGTTTCAAAATATGCAGCTTAAATTGCTGTTTCTTTTGATTGCGTTGACATAGAAGTTTGATTTTGTTACAGCTTAAAGGTATTATAGACCTGAGTATTTGGTATGAATTTCAATTTAATACCTCTACGCGTTTATGAGGAAATGGGTAGTAAGTTTAAAATTATTAAAAAAAAATATATTATGTGATGTAACTAAAAATTTATGGTTTTCGTAATTTTTCCTTTATCTATGCTATAAGACGTTGCTTCGTACCAAATTTCAAGATTCTGAGTTCACGGGAAGCACCCTGTAGGTTTTGATTCCCTTGCAAGTGTCGAAAATTTGCGGCATAAACGGCTGTATCTTTTAATTGCGTTGGCTTAGAAGTTTGATTTTTTCACAGCTTCAAGGGACAGTAGACCTGAGTAATTGATATAAATTTCAGCTTCATACCTCCACGCGTTCCTGAGAAAAAGGGTCTTGACAGACGGACGGACAGACAGACGGACAACAAAGTGATCCTATAAGGGTTCCGTTTTTTCCTTTTGAGGTACGGAACCCTAAAAAGGTAAACTGTTATTGAATCAGGTTTATTAATTAATATTTAATAATTTTTAATCAGATATCGTTGACACTTCATCTTATAAAAAAAATATTATAGTACCCTAGGCGAGTTATTTATGAAACTGCGCAAGATTTCAAAATGTTAAAACACTTGCTACTTTAATTTTAATCTTTTAAAATTATCTTCTATAATTTTAATCTTTCCATGAAAAATATTATCAATGTTATCAACCATTGGACCATTCAAAAGCCGAATAAAAAAATACCTAGTATCGTTTGGTGTGAGCGATACTTAAATTGACTGACATTGTACAGTGTCTCCTCTTGTCTATCACTTTTCGAAAATAAATAAAGAGAGATGTAGGTATTGTTGTTAAGTAGAGCAGCGGTGGCGCAAAGGTACCGGCCTCGTCTTAAAAATATAAGGTCGCGGGTTAGATTCCCGGTCGTGCACCTCTGTGTGAATTGTTACATCTCCGCTGCTGCTCAATATCGGTGAAGGAAAACATCGTGAGGAAATTGGTTTCGTCCTCCCCTGCACCTTCAGATGCAGTGCGGCAGGTCAGCCCACCGCCCTAGCGCAGCAGCAGGCCTAGGAATGTGGCGTGAAGTGTTGCGCTCTCTGAGAGGGAGCAGAAGTTCGATGGATCGATCGATCGATCGATTCGATCAACAAGGACGATGACGAGACACTCTTTATATTTTTTAGTTATGGATTTTATTGGGTAAACCAGGCTCGGCTGGTTCTTAAGTTAGAGCTGGAAAAACTGCGGGGCCTTGCTTGTCCGGGCCACAAACAATGGTACCATTCGCCCGGTGTCTATTCGGGGTCGAAGAGATGCTAAAGATTTTTCCCCAAAAAATAAGTGGCTGAAGCTGGCAAGAACATTCAATGAACTACGTCTTATCATAGTCAAAGTAACTAAAGGTCACACATAGTATAAGTTCAATAATCAGAATTAAATAGCATCTGCAGATTGCAGTTCGCGATGACAGGAGCACTTTCTGCCCTGTGTAGTTCTAACGTACCTAACCGCCATCATAAGGGGCTTTTCTGTTTGTGGTTTTACGGCCAGCGTGATTTCTCCTGGGCTCATTTCCGGCATTTTAACGGTATAGGGGCGAGTTAGCGAAACCACGATAGCCACACACACATATAATCGTCGTGACGCTGATGACATTTGCAACATATGAACTGCTGGTAAAGTACGTGATATCAGCAATAGTACCCGGCATCGACTACGTGACTTTGTCCTTGCGTGTCGTTAGCTTCTTCAGGTGACTTTCAAGCTGCTGAGTGAATACTTAAACCCTCGATTACGCTCTGTCGCCTCTTCGATGATAGGTGTATTAAATTAGTATTGAGTAATGAGTTACAAAGGCGTAACAGCGTATCATCTTCGCAATGTCTTTGTTTAAGTGTCTGATCTTTGCATTTTAGCTAGTATTGACAGAATTTAATGCCCTTATCCTTAAGCGTTTCAACCAGATTATTGTTTTCTTCCATGTCCTCAGTGTGTTTCAAGAGAATCAAACCTCCAACATCCTGTGCAATTTATCGGAGCCGGATTAGAATCATAATGAAATGAAATGAAAGCACTCGGAGAAAACATATCAAGTCCAAAATTACGCCACATCTTAATGTAGTAAAAATGGGTCAAGATTTCAGTCAGTTAAGTTGCCAGTGTGGACATAAGAGTGCTCTATATACAGGATGTTTAAGATAAAAACTAAAAGCTTTCCTTTAAATAAGTGTTTGTATTGAATTGACGATTTATAAATTAGTCTTTGAAAATTGTTGCACATTATTATTCTTTCCTATTGTTATAAATTCAATTCTATGATGATTATTCTATTTTTCAAGTTG
Organism: Meganola albula; assembly: GCA_936450015.1. Taxonomy (NCBI): domain Eukaryota; kingdom Metazoa; phylum Arthropoda; class Insecta; order Lepidoptera; family Nolidae; genus Meganola; species Meganola albula. Next base: position 16,451,134 of record OW388142.1, on the reverse strand, counting down.
ACATTGCGTCCGTTATTTTTAATTTTGACTGAATACTGAGTTTCAGTTCTGCTGAAAATTTCGGCACTTCTGCCGAAATCGAACCTTCGCTGAGTGAGTGAATGACCGACTATTACATAACTTTATGTACCCTCAAAACGTAATCTTTAGTTTTGACAGTGGCGTAAAAAATAAAATGTGTCATGCCTAGACATTTTCTTACCGTGGGCAATGCATGAGCTCCAGCAATGAAACTAGCACAAAAATACAGTAATTTTGTAAGTATTTTAAATACTCAGCTCATTGGTTCACTTAACAGACAATTCAACTTAGTGTTCGCAATAATGAACTTTGTATTTACTTTCCCGTAATGCGACAACTTTGGCCACTAAAATATACACAAATTACATCAGGGTGAGTGAAGATGGATACCAGCGCACGTGTCTGTGTAGTTGCACATATGATCTAATATCAATGTTGTCATAAGTTTGGTAGATTTTTTATATTAGTAGAATAATGTATTGGGTAAAAAAATACCCCTGTCCTGGTAGCAATGTTAACGTATTTGACGGGACCTTCTTATCTGGGGTTTCTACCGAATTCACTCAGATCTATTAAAAAAAATTGGTTGTTTGTAAAGTAGGTTTACGATCGAGATGTTTACGTGATAACGTCTTAAAATCTCCATTCGTTTGTATGCCGCTAGAGTGACAGAGACGGAAGATCGGTCCACTCACTCGAACGCTATGCCAGCTTCCGCTCGTGAGGATTCCGCGTAACAAGTTTCACGGAATGACTGGCAGCGCTCGAGATGAGACGGGAGATCGGTCCGTCTCTCTCTCGTTATACCTGCGATCGCGCTCGTGAGGTTTTGGTGTGACACAAGTTTCTGAACATGTCACCCGACTAAAACGATTTTAAAGACGTTATCACGTCAAAAAAAAAATTGATTCATTCTAGATTTATTCTCATTTTAAGAAGAACCCTTTTCTTGTTGATAATTAAGTAGTATTGCAAGTACCTACATTCCAGCTGGTCTGCCTGTACTGATCGATTCGTAATTGAACGCCGCCGCGCCGCCGCGCCCCTTCGCAAATGATATTACTACAAAGGCACGATAACCTTGACCTGATACGCAACCCCCAGCAGAACTCCTCGTTGTTGGTATACGGTACTATATTTAGATATGTACGTACTACACAACTCACAAGGTCGTTTAACATTAATGTTGTTAAGACATTTATATAACCATAATAACTGCTAGTACTACCTACACAACACCAACATACTTTCTTAGACAAACGTTCTAATGTTTGCCTAACTCTTTTAGCTGATAATGTGAAACTATAAATACCCAATAAAAATGCTTCCACTCGGATAGGTACGAGAATTTTGACGGACCGTTGGCGTGGTCGGTAAGATACTTGCTTTTCACGCCGCAGGTCGTGAGTTCGATTCCCACCCAAGTCAGACATTTGTGTGATGAACACGTCTGTTTGTCTTGAGACTTGGTGTAAGTTTTGTAAGTACACTACAATTATTTACATGTATTTACAAAAGAAAAGTAGCATATTACAAGTTATCTGGTTTACATAGTACAAGCTTTTCTTAGTTTGGGGTCAGATGACCGTGTGTGTTAATGTCCCACTAAATTATATTATTATTATAATAAGAGGTCGTACCATCAGTGACGTAATTTATATTTCTTAAAGGTAATGTTATCAAATTAGCAACGATTAGATACAGTTTAGGTATTCACCGAGTAATGCGTTAATAGGTTATAGGACCGAGCTTGATTATAGGTTAAATACATTAAGTATAGGTACATGTTATGATAAAAACCTTACTAGGTATAAGTACTATGTTGTGAATTAGCGGCTTCCTATTGGTGAATAATAATCGGGCAAGTAGTTATCTAATCGCAGCATAATCGTCAAGTAAGTAGATTTATTACGGGTGTATTTGACAGAATTTCAAAAATTCTGTCACATTCTTGTTAGAATTTTCATGCGTAGAACACTCGATCAACTTTGTTTTGGCAAAACAAAGAATCAAAATTACTAGTTTGGACGTTATTATTGTGCCGAAATAATTTACATATAAATAGTACCTAGGCATAACACATGAAGCTACACATTTCCAGTATAAAGCTGAGTTCCGTACAACAAGAGGTCAGCTTAAACTGGATAAGCAAAGCTAGATTCCTCATCATTAATTACACACACCTTTGACACTGCCAAGCAGAGTATCAAAGTTTATAAAACAAATTAATCACACCTATATTCTATTTCTTCACACACCGTTTCACTTCAACCCTTTATAGTGTCCCACTGATGGGCACGGGTCTTCTCTTAACTATCTTACGAGTTGAGAGTTTCGGCCTTAATCCACACACGCTGGCCAAGTGCGGGTTGGTGGATGTCACATGGCCTCGAATGGTTATTTTTTAGACATGCCGGTTTCCTCACGATGTTTTCCTTCACCGATATTGAGCGGCGGAGATGAAACAATTCACACAAAGATGTGTAGGCACGAGCAGGATTCGAACCCGCGACCTTATTTTTATAAGGCGAGGCCCGTACCGCTGCGCCACCGTTGCTCTAATCAATCGATCTCTCTTCTATGTCTTAGACTAAAAAAATACAAAAACACCCATATTGACGGTAATAAAAAAAGGTTTATTAGTAATGGCTTTTTTTATTTGATAGAGAAGTTAATTCCCAAAATTTACATGGGTCAAGCAATACTTCAAGCTGGCTTTTACGATGCTATTAAAGGCTAACTCAGAAAATTTAGAGTGCCTTGACATAAAGTTCTTCTCATCCGCATTCTTTCAGTCGTCTATATGAATTATGGAAAGGGTAGGTTTATAAAATTTTAATAATGTAGAATTACGTACAAGATACGCTAACAACGGCATCGTTCCTAAGCAACATCATGTCACCAGCTATCGTTGCTAAGTAACAACATGTCATCTGCGTCGTTGCTAAGATACAAATTGTCATATGCTTTTGTTGCTATGCAACATCCATATTTGATCATTATTGTTTATTTAGTGCCACCATCTTTTGGTGCAAACAAAAGAACGTTGGATAAAGTTATGATTTACAAATTGCACAGAATAAAAACTCCTATTCCAATAAGACTACCTGACGCCAACAGTCAAATTGTATAGGTACGCAGACGAAAATTATGAATACAGCAACTACTACACGTATTATAAAAAAATACATACCTAACTATAACATTCTTAAACAAATAAAGCTAATGACAAAACGTAGTAGTCGTTTATGAGATCATCCTATCCTACTAATATTATAAATGCGAAAATGTGTGTGTGCGTGTGTGTGTGTGAAAGTTTGTTACCACGTATCTTCTTAACCGCTCAACAGATTTTATGGAAATTTGAAATGTAGGTAGTGTATACCCTAGAATAAAACATAGGCTAATAATATTTTAAAAAATCTTCCCCAAAGAGGGTTACATAGAGGGATGAAGTTTGTATGCAACTTTTTATTCCTTGGTCCTATTCACTTAAAATTTGGTACACATAAACCTTAAGACAAATAATGAGACATGTGTTTTTTATTTTTCAAAAATTACCCCTACGGGGTGTGGAAAATCAGTTTTAATGGTAAAAATTAAAGATTCTCTGGATCTCTTTAGTCTCAAGTCCGATTCACTCCAAATTAGGCACACATAAACCTTACAAGAAACCATGAAACACGTGTTTTTTATTATCCCAAAACTGGGGTGTAAAATACGATTTTTTTGAAAAAAAAATCGTAATACTACACGGGCGAAGCCTGAGAAATTATTCTGAGGCTGATTTTATTCAAAATTGATATCAATACTCTTTCGTGCTTTTGATTTAAATTACTCTTTATTTTGACACAACGACATGTTTGACATCTCAATGTGATGAATAGAATTCGAAATTTAAATTTTATTTGTTCTTGAATATTAAATGAAAAACTTAGATTATGGTCTAAGAGCCGTAGAAAAACGACCTTCACCGATGTGACCAAATTGGTCTAAGATCCGAACCTAAATCGACCTTCACCGAGCTGATAATAGAACGAAATATTAAAAATGGGTTCGCTAAAAAAATCTTGGGCAGACTATTTTTAATTATTTTTCAAAAAATGCTTTTTAATTAAATGTTGCAACATCAGGATAATAAAAAAATTTTGTCTTGACTGAAAGTATAAAACGTATAGAATGTGCAGCCGTTGGGTTGTCTACTATTTACCTGGGCGAACTACTGGGTTGTCAGGTAAACACAGGTATATCGATGCCAGTTACTTTCACTGAATTGGATAATTAAAAAAAAATTATATCATCATAAGCGCTGTTTAATTGCGAACACGTTGATATAGGGTTGTCTGCGCAAATTCCGGTCCTATTAGGGGATTGCGAATTTAAAGATTTTAATTTCAACGCGCGTGGAAGTGTGTGACAGAGAGATCCGAGGTAAGTATACTGTGTAATAATAAAGGACCCAACATCGCAGTCGCTTGTGATGGGACCCTGAATAGTAGAAAGTGCGCATGCTCGGTGTGTAAACTATGGAGGGTAGAGGTACCTCTACTACCCTTCATATAGTAAACAGTGCGTGTTATTTTGGAGCAACTGATATTTCAGTAGCAAAAAAAAATAATTAATTAATTACATAATAATTAAATATATTTAATATAATACTAATATAAAAAACAATATAATATCAATATATTGCGTTATAACCATAATAATATATCTATAATCTATAATAGACAGTAAAAATATCAATTACTTACTTTGAAATTTTTTGCTCTTTCTGGAAATAGAAACAAAGTGGACAGCCGAAAATTCAAATTAAGAAACCTCTATAGACTTAAGGACATGCATTAGGGGAGCTCACCGATGTCAAAATGTTGCTTACACGCCTACACTACTGTGCTAATTTTGTATGAAGATAGTTCGAGACCCGGGAAAGGATAGTTTTATCCAACTGCGAAAAAAGAGGTTATTGGTTTAGCGCTATAACCGACATAAGCGCGGGCGAAGCCGCGGTCGGGAAACTCATAAGTCGTACAGGAGATCATATAAATTTACAGAGGACAAGAACTTCCCAATAGTTCCCAAGGCAAAAAACTTAAAAATCTATACGTAATTAATGCATGGGAGAAATGATGGTATGGATGGATTGATAAAGCATAACACACAATATCTGACAAATCTTTACATATACTTAATAATAAAACTTAAAAAAACAAATTAAACAAATAAAAATAAAAAAATAAAAAATATATTTTTAAATAATTTAATAAAACTAGATTCAAAAGAATATTGCCCCCGATAATTCAAAAGACGGATCTAACAAAAAGTTTAAACTGAGAAAAATGCATTAAAAGAACGGAACGGGAAATCGTTTGCTGTCTTTTAGTATATAAATAGAGTAGATAATAAGATAAATTAAATTGGAAATTATTGCCATGTTTATTATCTTTACCTGATTAATAATATAAATAGTATTTGCTTATTTATTTTGTACAAATGCTTAGCTATTTCATCTTATTTCAAAAGCTTGTAACAAATATTGTATATTGAGGTAAATAAAAAAAAAACTTTTTTTAATTTATATAGATTGTAGGAAAGAAATAACAAAATAAAGGATAAAAATGTAAGCAACAATCTATCTATCTATCTAAATCAATGTAATTTTATAAATCAAGAACGGGCTCTCCTATCCGGCTTTGTTCGGACTATTTAGTGATGATTTATGTGAAGTTTGCACAAAATCGGTGGAGCGATTCTTCGTTTATCACATTTTTTGCAAAAATGAATTAAATGATGATGAATAAATAATCATTTTGTCAATGGGAATTTTGTTGTCAAATTTAAACTTTTTTCAGTATGTTGTAGGCTACATTTATCTCGGGTGCTTATCTGTGGGTTATTGTGGCGTCATAGCTTAAAACAAATGATATTGATTGTTTGTTTTGACCAAGCAGGCTTGATCGAGTGTTCTAAGCATGGAAAGTCTGCCAAGAGAGTAATAAAATTTATGATCATTAATTTTTTTGTCTAATACCGATATGTACCCGTGCGAAGTCAGTGCGGGCCACAAGTAGATACTATTATAAAAATGTTAACAATATTTGGGCGCTAGTCCGGACGCTAGTGCATGGACTAAGAGTCCCTGATCGCCAAACCTACCACATAACCTAGAAAGTCGGTATATTATTGGGCTGGCGCGTCCCATCGTAAACTATATCGTAGGCTAAAAAAAATCTGTGCACGTAGGTATTCCTATAGCAGGTAAAAAGGTTTGGATATTATGAATCTCGAACCGTGGTGGCTCTGACAAGTAACAAGTAGCAAAAAAGATATGCATAATTGCCACCCAGAAACATTGTAGCATAAAGCGTATTAGTTTGTTCTACATGTATTAATGGAACATCATACGATCCGTTGCCAGACACTCTATAGGGTGGCAACCCCCCGCCAGACTAATTCAAAGTTTAATAAATGATAATTCTACTTACGTCATCAAAAATCTGAGTTATATAAAAACTATCCTATGTTACCCGGTTCTCAAATTATCGCGATACCGATTCGGTTCAGTAGTGGGACTTAATCCACCACTGCTACTCCTAAAGACATGCTCTCAAGAGACAGAGAAATGACAAGAGACTCGGGATTTGATCCCGGCCAAGTCCCGGGACATCTAAACTGTCCTGGATCCCGCACGAATCTGTGAATGTTAGATTGTCCAGTTCCCTTCATGAAAAACGAAGTTTAAAATTGCCTTATGAACTAGATGAACTAAGCACCACGGGTAATGTAATCTAAGGGGACCTATTAGCGCTGGTTACAGTACCTAATAATAATGGCAAAATCGTTTGAACGCCCGGAGAAATTTTCACCAGTTGCAATAAGATCGGTATAAGGTGTGAATACTGTTATTAGTAGGGAATATCTGGATGACCGAGCTTTGCTCGGTATTTTTTTTTAATGACATTTTCTAAAAATGATTCCTAGCTAGATCCCATTTATCGTCCCCGAAACCCCCTATATACTAAATTTTATGAAAATCGTTGGAGCCGATTCCGAGATTCCAAGATGACCGAGCTTTGATCGGTATTTTTTTTTAAATGACATTTTCTAAAAATTATTCCTAGCTAGATCGATTTATCGCCCCCGAAACCCCCTATATACTAAATTTTATGAAAATCGTTGGGGCCGATTCCGAGATTCCAAATATATCTAATATATAAAATTCTCGTGTCACAGTTTTCGTTGCCATACTCCTCCGAAACGGCTCGACCGATTCTTATGAAATTTTTTATGCATATTCAGTAGGTCTGAGAATAGGCTACTATCTATTTTTCATACCCCTAAGTGATGAGGGTTGTTCACCCTTAATTTTTTTAATTAATATATACGCGGTACGAAGTTCGCTGGGGCAGCAATATATATTTCTTGTGTGCGTGTGTATGTGACTGAACTCCTCCTAAACGACTGGACCGATTTTGATGAATTTTTTTGTGTGTGTTCAAGGGGATCTGGGAATGGTTTAGATTCACAATTTTGCGCGGTACGAAGTTCGCTGGGTATATATATTGCTCATTTAAAGATATAAGATTTACTTTGTTAAATCTACCTACACGTATCCGATATGATTCTACGAGGAGTTTTGTTCCCAGTCTATTAACAGTTGAATGTTTTAGTAGGTAGGGGAGCCGAAGAGGGGATTTTAGGATTTACTCCAGCGCGTCAGATAAAGAGATAGGGGACACCTGGCGCTCTGTTGAATACCTACACCAAATCTTAGCTTCTTATATAGGGCCGCGAGTTTACAGTAGCGTCAGTAGCCAATCAAAATACTTCGAAGACATATTTGTTAGGCAAAAATACTCGAATTCGTCAGAATAATGTATGATGAGTACATCATCATCATCATCATCATCAGCCTATTTTAGTCCACTGCTGGACATAGGCCTCTCCTAAGGTACGCCACTGAGCACGATCCGCGGTTTTTCCCATCCAGTTTTTGCCGGCCGCCCTGCTGAGATCGTCACTCCACCTAGTCTGAGGGCGTCCTACGCTACGTTTGCCAATTCGTGGTCTCAATTCTTAAATATGATGAGTACATTACATGTTAATAAGTGTATATAAAAATATGTATCAAGAATCAGGCGATTTGAGCCAAGAGCGCTACAAATTCACGATGCTTTCAAGTCACCTGGATCCACTTCAGTTTGATTAATTCTTTTTTTTTGAATGAAAATTATTTAAAGATGCCAGGAGAAGCACACACAAATTTTTTAACGCTTTGGAAGTAAAGAAACCTCAAAAAAAATTGAAAAACCGTTTGACACCGCTGAAGAGGTGGACATCATGTACTTAGCCTTTTTTCTACCGCTTAGAGCTCTGCCTCATTAAGACATCATGGCGACGTCGTCAGCAGCGCTGGCCTGGCTACTTCTGGAATCCGAAGGTTGCCAAGTCGAGTGGCAATGGCGTCTCTACAGTCAGTTCGTTTACGTCGTCAGGAATGGATGTAGAAGAAATCGCACTTCTTTGTTATCTACGTCGTAGAAAAATAGAAAAAAAAAGAAACTATGGGTTCATCCTTTTATATGATCCAAGCCAAAATGGAATACTTTTAAACTGTATGGAGATTTACGAAAATATCCCGATTTATTTTTCAATTATACGAGAATTTCAATAGCATCTTTTGACGAATTATAATTGAACTTATTTTAACTACGTCTTTAACTTATTTTTCTTGGCTTGTCATTTCGTCTTTTTCTATAAATATGTTCTATAAATAGCGCAGCTAACGACAATTTAAGTAATACAATGTGTCAACATGCGTCATCTACTCGATAGACCGCGTGTGACTGAGTGTCGGTGAGTCCGTTGGACTCATTTTAGAAGGACCATTTGCTGTGTTCTAGTGCCATGTTTATCTTTTTTTTTTATTTATCTAAGATACAAACTAAGTAGGTAAATGTGTAACTCACACCAATTCCTGCGAAATATACCAATGTACAACAAGAATGATAGCAATTGTGCGTGCAAAATACTTAGGTATAGCAAACGAAGTGAGTAGGTGAGCGCTCTTTAAAATAATTATTATTATTTGATTATAAAGCACCAAAAATAATGGTACTAACCATCTACTTGTACCTTTATTCTATCTACCTTTTTGCTTTATCACAGATTTACAATTTGCATTGATAAATACGAGTATGTACCTATGTAGTGTTAATGGCATTCTTGTGTTGTCTTTGAATATTACCTAAGAAATACGAAATAATTATCAGGAATTCGGCGAATGGGGAAGCATATAAAATTCCATAAATGAATAATTTCAATGAAACCTACTCGTAAAAACACTTAACTTTGAACGGGTTTGAATGACGTGTTGAAGTTGTATGTATTTGCTACTTGGGCCTAATTTTCAACAAACAACGGCAGTGCTTCTTGAGAAATCTTTGGAAAAAAATGGCGTCTTGGAACGTCGCAGTTCAGTTTATTCACTACAAATCTTATAAAAGCTTTATCTAGTACCTTTAAACAAGCAATTCTTGAACATCCAAAATCAGTATAAAATTATACAATCTGAATCTCGGAAACGGTTCCAGGGATTTTCATTTTCACGTTTAAACGAGCAATTCATGTATGTACAAAAATTGTTCGTTTAAAGGTGAAAATGAAAATCCTTAAATAATAGTCCATCGAAAAATTACATCTCAGGTTGCATTTGTCAGAGCAATTTTATTTTTTAAATACAATGGGGGAGTTAGTCTAAAGTTAAATCCAAATTTGTGGGGTTGTAGGTCTTGTCCCACGGCCGCCAGCTTGGAAAAAGGGATTCGAATGGTTTTTATGGTTTATCTGACAAACTATAGGTCTCACAACCAGAGTTATTTGACTTTTTTGCAGCAAATAAAATTATCTACAACTTTCGTTAAATAACTGTTAGTCGTCGAACCATAAAGGATAAGAAAAAGAAAATTTTGAGGGAAAAATTTATATTTCTCGGTATAACTTTTTCTAATTATTTCACAATAAAATGACATCAGAACACTTTAACTGACTTAAGGTTATCAATTCGACCTGTATGTTAGTGAAATTGCACCTAATTCAGTCTTTTTCCAAGATGGCAGCCGTGGGACAAGAACTGCTCCCTCACAAACTTGTTTTTAACTTTACACTAATCACCCCTCCTGATATCTAAAAAAAATAAAATAGCGTTCCCTAAAGCTAAACACTGAACCCAAAAAAAAATTAACTAACATTTCAATAATAAGTATAATCATAGTATAATCTGAATCTCAGAACCGGTTCCAATGTTTTTCATGAAATCTAGAAGGTATGCCGAGAGTTTCGAGAGCGATTAATCGATCTAGATAGGTTTAATTTTTAGAAAATACTACATACTATGACAGGCCGGTGGCGTGATCGGTAAGATGCTTGCTTTTCACGCCGCAGGTCGTGGGTTCGATTCCCACCCAAGTCAGACATTTTTGTGTGACGAACACGTTCGCTTGTCTTGAGTCTGCGTATAATTATCTATATTTATGTATGTATTTACAAGAGAAAAGTATTAATGTAATATATTCCCGGTTATCTGGTTCCCATAGTAGCTCTGCTTAGTTTGGGATCAGATGGCCGTGTGAGTTAATGTCCCACAATATTATTATTATTACTAAAAATCATACTACGAAGGCTTTCGGCACAATATAGTACAACAGCTCTGGTGAAAAGAGTGGTCCTGATCCACCCCGGTTCGAATCCAGAAACATTTTTTTTAATTCTTTCTTTTGTGAGAAACACTATTACTGGGAGACCTGCACAATGCAATGTACAAAAAAAAATGAGCAAAGCGTGGTCATCCCTACTACTTATTTACACCGCTGAAGTTTAATTCGTTTTTTTATACACTAATATTTTAAAAACTAGTCCTCTTTTTTATATAAAAGTGGTCAATAGAACATGCATGAATGCATTTCCTATTTTTGTTTATTTTATTTCTTATCAAAAAATATCTTAAGTTACGAGTTACCTAGTTACTACCCAACACGAAAAAAAAAAAAACTCAAGATATACTACATTGTTACGTAGTCGGCGCTTTTAATATGGACTACTATGCCAAATTACAGCTCTGTAGTAGGTACCTACCAAGTTACACTAACCCGCGGACTACTAAGCTAAGCCGCGGACGGAACGACGAACAGACGGACAGCCAGAATTTGCAAAACTATTAGGGTTCCTAGTTACCGTTAACTAGGAACCTAAATCCAAAGACTTTTAATAAAAACTAGGCAAATAATATTTAATCATTGAAAGTGTGGTAAGGGGTCAAAAAAATATCCCCCCTTCCTTGTGAGTGGTTAGCTATCGACTACACGTAAAAATTAAACAATACTTACCACTCCACTCCACTTGGGAGTATTGTACTAGTCCAATAAAAAAAATTGGACCACACGACGGAATAATCAGCGAATATTTAAAAAAAATACAACCGAACTGAAATGCAAATATCACACATCGGACGGTTAAGAGGATAGAGTTTCTTATTTTTGGTAAGTAGGTATTTTAAATTAATACTGCCTGCAATTCTGTTGTCACAAGAGACGCAAATAATCTTTAGTAAAAAATTGGTTGAAGTACCTAAATACACATAGTGGCCGTTATGTAATAAACTAAATGAGGTTTTGCGTCTATAATTATTATTGTCATTGACGGAACCCTAAAAAGGGTAGTTGACAAACAGCCACCTTCCAGTTACGTTGGCAAATGAGGAAGCAGGCACGTGTTCTGACGCACGCCCCACCTGTCGAAGGGAAGGGGAGCGTGGAGTACAATGCACCCCCCATCCCAAGGAACGATGCGAATCCGGGCAAGTGCCTACTCAGGACGGTGTACTCAACCCAAAAAAGATTTCCCCTCGTCAAGAAAATGGTACAAACTTACCTCCATCCCGGTAGAGAGTCGTTATTGGTTTCCTTTAGTTGAGTCGTACTCGCGCTCTGAAGATTGGGAACGTTTACGCTGCAAACATACAATAGAATTACTTAGTGTTGGTAGATAGGCACCAGAGTCAGGGTACCTTTCGCGTGGTAGATTTAACGCTAGTTTCACCAGCTGTTGATAAGTATCGGGTAGCTTATTCACAAGTTTTGTCTTTGTCACTTGATGTAAAGTAAGAAAGAAATTGATAAAACTTGCATATCAGCTATTCGAAACTTATCACAGCCACTTGTAACACTCACCTAACTCTTATTGTGTTAGCACCAAATAAAACTCAAGTGCCCGCCCACACTTGCCCAAATCCAGGTTTAGGTGCGGTTTCAGTTATGCTGGTGAATATGTCAGAACTGTGAAGGACTATCAATTCTAACATGCACAGTTTTTTTTATCATTTAACCTTAAAAAGTCCATAGCCACAAATCAGGAAACAGATTAATTTTTGAAATAGTCGCTTTTTCATAAACTCGCAAGTAGATTATTAAATAATAAAAAAAAATAATAGACGTTCCTCGCTCTCGTTTTGTAAAATAGGTACTTTTTCATCAACGGCAATAATACCCCTCACACAGGTCCTACCCTATGTTCCGCTTATCCGATAGGTAAATTAAAAGCTTATGGTAAAATCAAGAGGAAGTTGATTCTAATTTCCTACTTGAAGCTTGAAGCATTGTAGAGCAGCGACGGTTTATCGGTATCGGATTTGGCTTTCGAAAGACAGGTTCGATTCTGGGTCTTGCTCTGTATTGGCGTAGGAAAAACTCATGAGATAGATAAGAGAAAATACGTCAATGTTAACTTATAAGAAATGCAGGTTTCCCCACGACGCGACGCGACGTTTCCATCACTAGTAAAGAACAGCGGGGATCGCACCTGTCACTAAATCAAACCGGTACGCTGCTGCTCTTAAATACTTTAATTCGAAGTGTCAATTTCAGTGATATGGGAGAATTAGGAAGTCTTAGATAAACCGGGAATGTTAGTAGAAAGTTCTGTCTCGCATAGAAACCAAATCCATTGTTTCTGCATCAACAATGGACTGTAAGGTAATAAGGTAGGTAAACCAAACAGCTTTACTGAATAGTAACGAAGAAAGAGCATTCGAGATGCTGTCAATAATATACACAGGAAGGTCTATTCTAGAGTTGCCGCGAGTAGCGTATACATACCGGTATACCGGCCACTACCTTTTTTCGGCCACTTCGCACGTTATTTAATATGTTAGTGTGTGACGTGTGTTTTCTAACTTGGCATCATTCATTCAAGGTCGTCTATCGGTGGGAGATGAAGAAAGAAATGGCCGTCCCACCCACGACGGCTGTTACTAGGGACAATGTCCTAGCAGGGAAAAAGAAGAAATAAGTAGTTTTCAAATAAATTCGGCATTTGCAGATTGGACTATTAGCACCTTCGCGTGAGTATGATAGTTTCGCGCTAGGTGCCACACAACCTCACCGGAGCTCAGAAGCTGGCCCATGTGGAAAGGTGCCGTGATAATATCATTAAATATGAAGCACGCTTGTCTCGGCACGTTTACGACATTCCCGAAACAAAGCGTCGTCGTCAGTCGACAGTTTCGCTGTTTCAAAGGAACCAACGCCTACCAAAGTAAAGCGATCGAGAATCGCAGGTAAAATTAAATTATATTGGACGGTGAAGAGTAAGTACTTTGAAAGATTTTGATAAAATTATTTATCCATTTATGATGGATTTCAAAACTGAGTGCCCCACGTATTTTATAAGATACTAGCACAACCGGCAAACTTCGTACCGCCTTAAAATCATTAATAAAAAAGCGGAATAATAATTGCAGAAAAAACAATAGAATTCTTTTAAATTTAAGTAGTTTGATTTCTGGACGATTTTTAAATTTAATACATCTCTAAACGACAACGGACAAACATCAAATGCTTGACAGGTATTTTAGGAATAGTGTTGTTTTTTTCTATATCCAAGCGTTTTTTATATTTACTTTCCCCATTCCCATAATCTTACTACCATGGATATCCACAAACATTTCAATACCAAAGCCAAGTCCAGCCGTGCTAGATTTTGCGAGGCTAATGAACAGCAATTGATTTATTTCCCTGATACCCATGCCACAAGTTAAATCTTAGTTTGGGTATCAGTGATCAACCGAACTAGGTACTTGTTAATACAAGACTGCTTTTACAAAATTTTCATCCACTGTCTGTATATTTCTGAGACAATAAATCATTATTATTATTATTGTATTATTATTTTTTAAATAAATTACCAAGTAAGTTATCATCTTTTTAACGACCTGTTATTCCGTAAAGGAAACTCGCGGTTATATGTGGACGTCTATACACGGAACTTCTATTTCCACAAATAAAACATTACAGTCTTACAAGTTTCAGTTAGACATTAGGTACTTACAGTTTTTTATTGGCCACTGATGGCTCCACGATTAGAGGCAGCCCACAATAGGAATAACCTGAAACAAATTGTACTTTGATGACTAATGTAAAGTACCTATAAAGAATATTGGAAAATACACCTACCTCCTTTGTTTTTGTCAAGGTGCAATAAGAAAATGACGACTCATATGTAGTAGGTAGGTACCTATTGTTTATACGCTTACCGTGAAGTTTATCAATAGCTCTATCAGCGGCTGATTGATCGGGGAAGTCAACAAAAGCGTAGCCACCCCTCTTGACAGAGATATCAGCAACAGTTAAATTTTGCTCTGCAAATAACTGTCTTACTGCTGCTTCGTCTGCTTCTATAGGTAGGTTACCTATATACAATTTGTTCATTGCAGAAACCGTTTTTAATTGCTCACTCATTTTAACTTGTTCGTAATAAATACTGATCCGATTACTTAAAAATACAAAGTCAATCAAATCTAATATCTAGACATTCCAGACTTCATAGTACAATTCGTACAATTCTTTCTTTTGTCGACTTGACATTAGTACTTACAAAATTCGAACATCATTTTTTTATTTTTAAAAGGATAATTATCAGGTCGGCCAAGCCATGACTATCTATGTCCTCAGAAGTTTGCAAGTGAGTTTTTAATTATCTATGCTTGCAGCTTTTGAAAACAACAACAAGACCAATCAACTGATTGGTCCCAGATCGCGACATCCCGCGTCGCCATCGCGTCGCTCATGATGCTCCTCTGAGTAGTCTGTGCTCATGCTCCGTTGCACAAATTTTCATTCGTTGTGTTTCCGGTAGTCTTTGGTGTGCGTGTGGTGAGGTGTGACGTGGAAACTTTTTGAAAATATGCATAACAGATTTTGTACAAGTTTTTGCGAGATAATGACGGGTCTTCACATAGAGCATAGAAGGCACACCAGGTGTGCCACATCTTTACCGAATAATCTTCCTATGGACTCTAGTGTAAAAGTGTTTATGCCAAAATCTGTTTAATATTAGACATGTTAACAGCCCATTTTCAACATTCATGGTTAATTGTGAAAACAAGATATTATCGCATGAAACGCTGTCGGACTTTGTATTTAGGGTTCCGTAGTAAACTAGGAATCCTTACAGTTTCGCCTAGTCCGTCTGTCCGTCCGCCAATTCGTCCGCGGGTTAGGTTAGAGACACGGCTACACATCAAGCTATAAAAAACCTTTAGCATCCCAAGCTATAAGCTGACCTCTCGTTGTACGGAAATTCTATACAATCCGAGATCAGTATACTGGAAATGTAGGTATAGCTTGCTTGGTAGCCGTGTGTACTACGAATAATAAAATAAAATCTACGAAATATTTTTTCGTGTCTCTACACGTAAAACAGGAATTAGTTTTTTTTCGCCAGTGTTTTCGTGTGACATAGTTTTATATAGCTTGATAAAAAAAATTAAGAACGCTTACCGATTTAGGGTTCAAGCGTCAAGTCAAGGTAGTCAAGTGATTTTTGTTTGCTTATAATTATCTAATAATTAATTATTTAATTTTTTTTTGTTTTTTTTTTGCAATAAACGCTTTGACTTTTACTTTAAAAATAATTCACGCTAGTAGTACCTAAGTATGTATATATGATATGATGAATTTAAAAGGAAAACTATCACGGTTAAGTTGACTTTACAGGTTAATTATTGATGAGGTTAACGAGATGATTCTCAAATAGACAGCATTTGTTCCAACTTCCCTTGCGAAGTTGGATTTTATAAATCATTCAGTTACCATTGCCATATGTTGGTCCGCTTTTAGTAATATCGATAATAAAATTCTGCTGCCTATTTATAAGTACATAGGTATATTAGGATGAACAACTACGGGATCCTACAGGACGCGTGGCCTGACACGCTCTTGGCTCCAATACACGCTCTTGTTTTTTTATATTTTGCGTATAAAGAGAATATAACTAATCTCTACGTTTCGCATACCTACGTGAATCACACCTTATGGGTGGGTACGGCAGATTCTAACGGAAGATGCCAGATGATAAACAGAACCTTTCGCACCTAACCGAAGATGCGTTAGTGCGTCCGTCGCTCTTACGTCGGCCGATAATGCGTTGATTGAAACGGAACAGACGCTGTAGTTTCGCACCGGTAAATATCGGGATTTAACAAAAAATTAAAAATTACAACATCTAACACATACACAGCGCTATCTAGTCTCAAATTAAGCAATAATACCTATTTGCTTGTGTTATGGGCTTATGGGTACTAGGAACGGATATACTACTTAAGGCCAGGTTTTAGCGAAAATCCGCAAAAACATGTATTTTGAAACACTTTTTGAAGCAGTGAAAAGCAAAATAAAAATCTGAAAAAAATGTATTCATATAGTCGAGAATATAATCTAAGGAATACGAGGACTGGAAACACGATTTGATAAAGTTGGCTCGATAGAATAAATTCATAAAGATACCTCTTCTTCTGTAATTTAATATTCTTTTTTCGGTTTTATTTCCAAAATAAGTGATTTGATATCATGTTTTATTTTTTAAAATAAAGTTCACAGGTACCTTTAGGGATATATCAGAATTTATTTTTCCTACTGCATTTATAATTTTTTTAATCGATCTTTTTAGTGATTTTTGATTCATTTGGCTCTCGCCAGTGTCCCGCGGGACGTAGCCGAGGTGAGACCTATGCCAAATTTCTCTGGCGCGCGCTTTTATTCCGCTACGTATTTACCACAGTATAAATAACATCAGTAGGTGTAAAAAGAAGAAAAATAAAATGGTTATACTCAATTTCTGTAACTCAGTGCCGCGTTGATGAATGAAGTTGTTTATGCTTTTAATATACCTACTATAGTCTGGCAAACGAAAGAAGTCACTCGAAAACCGCGGCAAATTTAAAAAATCCTCGTCTTGCAACCCTTAAATTCAAAGCATACTTGGAGTGGACTAGATTGATACTTTGATTTTATCATATACTTTTATTCAATTTTATAGTATTAAAAAAAGAAATAACAGTTAAAATACATCTATTCTATAGCTTTCCGCCCCGTTAATTTTACTGATATTCTACCTCTTTGTGCACGAGTTTCTTACATTGCCTTATATTATCATCCTATGTCTAGTACTTTCAGAGATTTTTAATAGGTACATGAGTAAATGACAGAGTGAGAGACCTTTGTTTTTGAAAAAGAGTGGCCTTCTGAATGAAATATATTACTCCATCTATAGTAAGTATATTTATTCCCACTCTGCTTAGTTTTATTTTGTCGATGGACCGAACTCGTAGAAGTTGCAATAAAACCACTCGGTCAGACAGAAGAGAGAGAGGCACTTATAGGGAAAGGAAAATGAGGCGAGAATGAGGAAATTAGGGAGTGGTGACAAAAGTGGTGCTGTCACATTATAACATGGTTTTATTTTTGTTAATACTCATATAATGACTTTTATTTGTGAAAATCTTGCCAAAAATTCTTCTAAAATTTCTCTTACTCATCATGCAGTTTTAGAAATGTTAACCTTATTTTACATGTTTCTTTTCTTTCTTGCTTTTTTAACTTGATGTAAAGCAATGATGTAGTCCACGATGGGACGTGCCTGCCCAATATACTGATTAACTCGTGATTACGAGTGATTTTTGGCGAGAAAGTGGCAGTGGCAGGCTCCATATGGTTAAAATCCAAAAATGAGTAATAATTCAAACCCACCCTCTGAAATGGTGTCACCAAGCATCGCACCGGAACACGGCAAGGCCGCTTGGCGGTGCGGCTTTGTCTGGTGGGTAGTTACTTTCCACGGCCGAAGCCTACCAGCACACATGTACCAGTTGATTGATTGTTACCTGATTTGCAAACGTTAAAAACGCAATCGATTGATAGATTTATCTTATTGATTAATAACAAAGCGCTCACGCCTGTATTAACTGAAGATGAAGACAGAGGTGAATGTTACTCACAATTTGTGGGCTATGTTTTAGGTCCCATACATAAAAATGACCTATTGACATTTAACGGCCACAACCACAAACTTCGAGCTGCTATACTACGAATATTTATTTTAGGTACTGTATCTACCTATTTAGCACTAACTTCAATTACCAGATGTGAAGAATTAATTTTTACTCACAGATAACACTCGTAGATAAACAGTAGAAAGCCAAGGTATATTCTAATCAGTTTTAAAACTAATACGTAAATTTGTATTTTTTTACTCTGTATTTTATTTACCTTACTAAACTGTATTCCTAAACTTATCATCAATGTAAATGAAGTTAGACCACGAAAATAATATCTAACGTGACATAAAGTACCTTACCTACTACGTGTCTACACTGTGTCGCAATACGGACCATGCTATTGCGCGCGTGATTGAAAGAACACTAAATGCCTACTTTACTCGAATAAGACAGCCTTAAATACTTTTTCTTTGTAAATACATAGGTACTATGTAGTAGATAAATTCCAACCATAATTAGAACGCTTGATTATGTTTGCGTTGGCAAAACAATGAAAATCATCCGTTTGTAAGCTATGATGCCACAAGAACCCA
Source organism: Meganola albula (assembly GCA_936450015.1). NCBI lineage: Eukaryota > Metazoa > Arthropoda > Insecta > Lepidoptera > Nolidae > Meganola > Meganola albula. The sequence goes on along the minus strand of OW388142.1, from coordinate 16,432,192 downwards.
CAGATAGACACAAAATAAGAGACAAAGCTAGATTTCTCAACAACACATACACCTTTGACAACAACTACATCAGCGTCAACAGGTTTTGTATAGTCAGTTTTTATCACTTTTCGCGATACTCAGATTTTAAATCCGTAAATTTAGACCAATAGCCATATTTTAACAATAGAGGGCGGAATTAAATATTGTGCAAATGTTGAAGAAACAAGAACTGAGTAACAATATTATTGTACCTAATTACTGAGTGTACATTGTTTAGGTAGGTACATTGAAACTTCAAAGTTTTTAACTGAAAAGGGTTTTTAAAATTCCATTACTTAGGTCGATTGTAGACAACGTATTGATTGTATCATTTTATCCAAACGATGCATCCGGTAACTTTTTGGGAGGGTAGGTAATCGATTTTACTATAATTTTACTAATAAATAACTATCTAATATATTTAAATTTCTCGTATCGCGGTGTTTGTAACCATACTCCTCCGAAACGGCTTGGCAGATTTATGTGAAATTTTATCTTATTTTTTTATATCTATTTATCTTTATGATATGGTATTAAAAATATGGTCATAACGTTCAACTACGAGAAAAGGTGACCTTCTTTCTTCTATGGTTCTGCGATATTATTTTTAGGTTAGGTTTATTTGGTACAGGTGGGCCTTCAATCCTCTATGTGAGGAGTAAAGGCCCATCTTTACAATCCGTAGTTGGATTACTTTGACTTTCACAATATCTGACACCAACTTTCATAATTCTTATGTTAATAGATTTAACAGCGTTTATATGCTCTTTGGATGTAACATATATATAGTGGGACATTAACACACACGGTCATCTGATCCCAAACTAAGCAGAGCTTGTACTATGGAAACCAGATGGAACATAATATAATACACTGCGTGTATTCTCCGTACCTATTCAAACGAGCTGCTTATAAAAAAACCGGTCAAGTGCGAGTCGGACTCGCGCACCGAGGGTTCCGTACAAACCTGCAAGGTTTACAAAGTTCGTTCATTACGACAATCGAGTCATAACTATGGTATTTTTATTATATTTTGTATATTATATTATAAATATATATTTTGAAATATTCATTTGATTTAATTCAAACAATCTATAAAGAATGCCCATCCCCGTTAAGATGTATGCGTTTAGGTAAATATAAACCGGATCAAACAAGACCTTTAAAAGTTTACTTTCAGCAACAGGACACAGTTATTCGTATTCTACGTAATAAAACTAAGCTCACAAGTGACAAAATACGTATATTTCCGGATCAGACCCCAATGCAAAAGAAATATATGAAGGAACAACGCGAAGAATTATTGAGACGCACAAATAATGGAGAAACAAACCTTACGATTAAGTACTTAAATGGTATCCCAAAAATAATTGCTATTTAGGCAAAAAACTCGCTAGACAAACTGATCAGCTCAACTTTGAAACCTCAGAATTAAATAACGTTACTTATCAGCATGTAGACAATTATCAGAAAATATGTTCAACACCAGCGTCGTTAAGATTATTTTATACCAATGTTCGTAGTTTGGTGAAATCAGGTAAACTCGACGAATTAAAATGTATACTAAATAGTTTTTGCCACACTATACACCTTGTATTATTAACCGATACAAACAGACGTTGGTAAAAAAATCTAAATATGAGGCTATTGATTACAAAAAGCTGCATGAAAGTATCCTAAAAGATAGCATATTTGAAGATAATTATACTTATTTAGAACAATATATAATACAAAAAATTAAAAATTCAAAACAAATTAAATTCAAAATGTTAAACCTACCAAGAAAAGATTGGATTAACAAATCAATAATTGACTACATTAATGAACGAAATCATGCATGGCATATTTATTTATTAGATTCAACAAACATAGAACAAGAATTAAAGTATAAAGCTGCGAAAGATAAAGTAGAGAAAAAAATTAAAGATGACAAAAAGAATTACTATTATGAAGCGTTTAGCAAATGCAATAAAAATCCTAAAAAAATGTGGAGCCTGATAAATACTCTAGCGAAAAATAAAGTTAAAGACTGCTGCTGCCTGCCTAAACTTGTCATTGATAACAAGGTAATAACAAATGGTACATCTATTTGCGATTCTTTTAACCACTACTTTGCCACCATTGGTTCTTTATTAGCCCAAAAAATATCATTTACACACTCTAACTCACGTAACACACTAACAACTTCAGTAGATCCCAGCCTTTATCTGACGCATTTAGAACCTTGCACTGAAGATGAAATAATGAAAATAATAGACAATCTAAGCAATGATACTAGCAGTGGGATCGACGGAATTACTACTAAATCTGTCAAATGTATCAAAAATCTAATAATAACTAACCTTACTAACAGTATAAACAAATGTCTGGCCAGTGGGGTGTTTCCAGATAGTTTAAAAATTGCAAAAGTAACTCCTATATATAAAGCTGGAACTAGGACTGACCCTGGAAACTACCGACCTATCTCGGTGCTTCCAATTATCTCAAAAATATTTGAAAAGGTTTTATATTCTAGATTATTCAAACATTTGACTAAAATAAATTTTTTATATGCAAACCAATATGGATTTCGACCACAATCTAACACACTTACGGCTACGTTAGATCTAATTACCAAAATAAAGGACAATATAGATAAAAAACAGATTGTTTTGGGGGTGTTTATAGACCTCAAAAAGGCATTTGATACTGTTAGCCATTTCATCTTATTACAGAAGTTAAAATCAATTGGCATTACTTCAACTGCTTACAAAATATTTGAATCTTATCTTACTAATCGACAACAAATCGTTAAACTAGAAAATTTTGAAAGCAAACCGGAAAAAATATCTTGTGGAGTTCCCCAGGGATCAGTCCTAGGCCCGTTACTATTTCTTGTATACATTAATGATATAAGTACAGCTGGACTCACTGGCCAGTTATCACTATACGCAGATGACACGTGTCTTTTTTATTTTGGAAATTGTATAAGTAATATTATAAGTAATGCGCAAAATGATCTTAACATGCTAAATGCATGGATGAAACAAAATTTGTTAACAATAAATGTTAGTAAAACATCATACATGATTTTCTCAGCAAAGAACAAAAAGATTTCAAAATTTCCAAATCTATCAATAGACAACGAAAAACTAAAACAGTCAAAACAGGAAAAGTATTTAGGTCTAATTTTAGATAGTAAATTAACGTTCAAACCACATATTGACACTGTAAGATCAAAAATTGTACCACTGATAGGAATACTTCGTAGCATAGCTAAATGTGTGCCCCCCAATATAAGACTTACTGTTTACAATACGTTGGTTAAACCACATTTAGAATATCTTATTCAAGTGTGGGGTCAAGCCGCTAAAAGCAATAAATTACGTCTTCAGCGAACGCAAAACAAAATTATTAAAGTTCTCTTTAACTACAAATATTCAACACCAACAGATTTACTGTACAAAAAAACCAAACTTTTTAATCTTCAGCAGTTATACATATATCATACATGTATTGTAATTCGTAAAATAATAACAGCCACAGTGCACTCACAACTAACATTTAAAAAGAAATCACATAGGTACAACACGCGAAGAAAAGATTATTTGGAAGTACCAGTTGCTAGGACCTTGTATGGGAAGAAAAATGTCATGCATGAAGGAGTCACTCTTTACAATGATTTACCAAAAGAAATTAAAGAATCACCAAGCTTCTCCAGCTTTAAAAAACGATTAAAGCATTATGTTTTAAATAATTAATAATTTGAAGAAATGTTTTATGTAATAATTTACTTATCGTGTTAATTTAACGCCTTGTAATAAACGTTGCCTCCCTAATACATAACATATACCCATTTATTACTTTTTTAAGCTCAATATATATTTAAATAGGTATTTCTAATATATATCTATATAGATATATACTTTTTCTTTTTTCAAAAGGGCAGGCAAGGTTTAACAGAAATTTGTTGTAAGCAAAGTTTCTCTTTAAGTGAACAATGTAATGTTCTTTGAGAAATAAATGATCTTTAAACCGATATTTTGTAATGTAACTAAAAATTTAAGGTTTTCGGAATTTTTCCTTTATGTGTGCTATAAAACGTTGCTTCATGCCAAATTTCAAGATTCTGGGTCGACTGGAAGTACCCTTTAGGTTTTGATTCCCTTGCGAGTACTTGCGAGTTTCAAAATATGCAGCTTAAATTGCTGTTTCTTTTGATTGCGTTGACATAGAAGTTTGATTTTGTTACAGCTTAAAGGTATTATAGACCTGAGTATTTGGTATGAATTTCAATTTAATACCTCTACGCGTTTATGAGGAAATGGGTAGTAAGTTTAAAATTATTAAAAAAAAATATATTATGTGATGTAACTAAAAATTTATGGTTTTCGTAATTTTTCCTTTATCTATGCTATAAGACGTTGCTTCGTACCAAATTTCAAGATTCTGAGTTCACGGGAAGCACCCTGTAGGTTTTGATTCCCTTGCAAGTGTCGAAAATTTGCGGCATAAACGGCTGTATCTTTTGATTGCGTTGGCTTAGAAGTTTGATTTTTTCACAGCTTCAAGGGACAGTAGACCTGAGTAATTGATATAAATTTCAGCTTCATACCTCCACGCGTTCCTGAGAAAAAGGGTCTTGACAGACGGACGGACAGACGGACAACAAAGTGATCCTATAAGGGTTCCGTTTTTTCCTTTTGAGGTACGGAACCCTAAAAATGGAGACTGAACATCGCTGTCAGCTACTCTTAAACATGAGTTTTCTTAAAAAATACAGTTAATCTAAAATCCTGCAATAATGTGTACTGTAACTAGTTAGTGATTATGCTATTACTTAAAGTACGTACCTAAAACCTACAGGCACGTCATCAAAAGTACAAAAAAGCGCAGGGCAATAGGTAGTCAGTGGTGAACGGTGGAAAGCTGAAAAAGGGAAGCCGGAGCATAAAATTTCATACATAAGAAAATAATATCTATTCAATATCGTCACCGATGTTTCTATGGCGACCACCACCTTCTTATTCACTTATTTTTGATGCTATTTAAAACTCTTAGACGTTAGGTACATCATTTTAATGAAGAAACGATATTAATCAATGCCTAAAGGGAAACGACTGGGATTGGAAACGACTTGTATGGACTCTTTGCCACTGCTAGGTATGTACTTTTTCTCGAAGCAATTTATTCTATTATTTGTGAACCGGCTTCCTCCCGCTGCTTCACCCGAGTGGTCCCTGTTTCATCCACATAGGGGATGAGTTTTGAAAAATGCTTTCTTGGCGCACCCCTTGACTTCATACAATCTGCTTATTAATGAAACCCTTTGTAATGTTATAAAATTAGAATATTCTTATTATGAGTGCATGTCTTGGAGTAAGCATATATTCAAACACAATGTAAAAATTGTTCATGAATAAATTTGATTTTATTTAATACATCATTATAATGCCGATGTTTTTAGACCCAACGGTGTCAGTTGATATGTTAGTCAGTCAGGTTCTTCTTATAATTATCTACTTAGAAGAGGAAAATAAAAAATAAAAAGTAAGACTTATAATCGAGAAAGGCGCTTAGCTGCCGGCTTGGTTTTTTCGATATCTTGAACTATATCGTCTTATTTGATCACAAATACAAAACAATATTGAAATATATTATTGACATTAAACCTTTATCCCGAATCCCTTAACTATTGATGAAAATGGCATGGAAAAGGTACTTAGATTAAAAGATCTAAAGAAGCGCACATACAAAAGGACAAACGCGGATAGAGACTTCATTAATTTTATGATATGTTAAAATGGATATGGATTCTGACTCTCTAATATCAATAGCAAATAGTTAAGTCTTTTATGTCAAAGAACATACCTACAAGTTAAGTATCTTAACTACGACATACGAGATGTACCTAATAAACAGGGCAATTAAACATGTTATTACCGAAAATTGGTAATGATGAAATCCAATATTTGAGGCAATATTTAGTTTGCGGCAAAATAAATAATCTGGCAGCTGATTCCAGGAGCTAAAAGTGGTTGTGGTTAAACTTACCTATTACAGTTTGCTATGAAGATTTTTTTACCAATTAGGTATTGCACTGTTGACATTGTTATCTCCCACTGTAGACCTGATTTTCCAGGACGTAGTTCATTCCATTCCATAGCCAGCATCAACCGCTTTTTTTTTCTACAGAAGAAAAAGATTGGTACAAGCAAGACTCCTATCTCCAAACTTCTAACCTAAAAATATAAAGAGCTCTCTTGGCACCTTGCCTCCCTCTCTTGCTTCGCTCGCCGCTTTCTTCTCAGTGTTGGCCGACCACAACTCCTCGCTCAGGGTTATTACAGTGACCACCGTTTCGAGCGAGGACAGGTCCGCACCAGTCACCGAGATTAAACTACGAACGGATTAAAGATCACACCCAGCGTGTGAAGCCTCAGATCGTCAGGAGCCCCTCAATGGTGGCACTTGAGTGTCATCTCGGTCCGGCGTGACTCTGGTGTCTATCTACATTTCAAAATACCTATGATTTGTAAGTACTTAATTAAATAAAATAAAAATAAGTAAATATTCTGGGACATTAACACACACGGTCACCTGGTCCCAAGCTAAGCAGAGCTTGTGTTATGGAAACCAGATAACTGGTATATACTGTACATAGAATACTTTTGTTTTGTAAATATATACATATAATAGATATTTACACCCAGACTCGATACAAACAGACATGTTCATCACACAAATGTTTGTCTCGGGTGGGAATCGAACCCACGACCTGCGGTGTGAAAAGCAAGTATCTTACTGACCACGCCACCGGCCCGTCTATTGCGTCGTTCAGAAGTCGCCGGCGCCGTGATGCTTCTGCAGCCACATCTAGCGAATTGGTCTTGCCTCCGCCTCAGCAATCTGATCTCGCTCTTTTCCGTCTACCACGTAAGGTCAAATTAGGGATTAGATAATTAGTTTGCACAGGTAACTTTTTCTTTTTAGGTATTTCTTAGTATACCTACTATTAGTACCTAAAATGTACCTAAAGAAAATATTATTTTTGTTGCATACCTACTTCAATTACTGTTTCTACAATTTAATATAGTAGGCTGAGTTCATAGATCAGTTTACATGGTAAATCTATGGTTGAGTTTCAGTTTCGGTCGAAATTAAGGTAACGATCGAAAGTTCGTTTCCGGTAGAAAATCGCTTCAGTCGGACACTAGTTTTACACACAAACGGGTCCTCATTCCACACGCACACCGTTCACATGCAGAGCTGTCTTACTATCTCCTCTTATTAATTTCACAGAATACTTTAATATCTTTGGCCGTTCACGTCACCTAGCGTCTCTCTCCCTAAGTAGTTATACCTACTAGTACCTAGGTATCATAGTAATTCCGTCCAAATCCCGTGAAGGGGTGGATGGTACAACAAGGAGCAGCCAATCGCCCCACCCAAGCTGCCCGCCCTTATAGAGGGTGGTATCTACCACAATTCAACGCACACCTACATAGTAGGTACCTACCTAAACAACGAGCAAGTAATTTGGTACTATAATAATAACGAAATTACTAGTACTGAACGACAATAGTGTTAGTTTTAAAAAGACCAGAGATACCTTGAACGAAAAATTGAGGTACTTACCTACCTACATAAATTATAAAATTTGATTTGAATTATGATGGGCCATCTCATTCGACATGACACCTGTATATAAGAACATCTAAAAGGGGAAGATAGAAGGAAAGCGTGGAAGTGGAAGGCCAAGGATAAGCCACGTGAACCAAATTGTTCTGTTCTGTAAAAACGTTCTGTTTTATTTTTATTTTTTCTAGTTTACTTTTGTCATCCGATGTACCTAATTGACACTACTCCATTAATAAAATATGATGTTGTGTAACAATGGACGAGAGCCCTGATGCCCATGCCACAAGTTAAATCGTTTGGGTATCAGTGATCTACCGCACAAGGTAGGTACTTGCTATTAAAGACGGCTTTTACAAAATTGTCTTTCACTGTCTGTATCTGTCTAAGACAATAAATAATTATTATTATAATTAAATCAAGGGTCATGTCGTATAGGGAGGTGAAGAAAGCTGCTCTAGTTCGAGCCAAATGGAAAGAGATTCATAAGCTGCGCCGACAAGGGCCACAAGCTTAAATTAAAAGAAACGATTATTAAAGTATGATGTTTCAACTAGCTTTCGCCCACAACTTCGCAGTCTTTTAGCGTGCTAAAAGTCACGTGGAAAATCACGTGTTAACTACACGTGAATTAAGCCATAAACCACTTGTAGGCTTGATTTGAGTGCTGGCATCTGTCGGAATCGACTTTTTACATACATACACAACTTTCCTGATATTTTATTGATTAAGTACAAGCTTTCCAGCGCATGTCGGTTATCGCGCTAAAACATTAACAAACCAACCCTATGTCCTCAAACTACCTCCATAGCAAATTTCATCCTACTCAGTTTGGTGTAAAAAGCGCAACAGACAGAGTTACTTTTACATTTAATATTATGTATTAATTTAAGGATTAGACGCTGGCTCTGACGTCTATGAATTTTACACTGCGTTACATCGGCTACCTATACAGATCCACTGAACCGATTTGGACAAGACTTACATCAGTAAAACACACAATCAGCTACATCACGGAAATTATCTAAGAGACTTTTAGCCATACCATCATCTATCCAATATTTTCATACATGTACACAGCGCCATCTAGTCCCATACTAAGCAATTGTTTGTGTTATGGGTACTAGTAACGGATAAACTGCTTATTTTTTTTTTGAAAATATATACCTGCTTATTATACATAAATTACACCCAAACACAGAAGAAACAATCGAGCTCAATTGGTAGTTTCTCTGTCGAACTGCCTTGTTAGTCCAGTGCATAAACATGTAATTGCGGATGCTACCTTTTTCCGCCAGGAATGTTAAACCATTCTGTTATTTGGAAATACAATTTTTAACCTCCGACGCAAAAACGACATGTCAGATAGAAATTTGATGAGTATGTATCTGTTTTTCTGTGGCATCATAGCTCTCGAACGGATAAACCTACTTTTTGGTGATAAAGGTGTCAGAAAATAAGAATAACTTTACTTATCTTTTAAATGGCTGATTTTTATACATATTGTGTAAAATATCACTCAGACGAAGTCAAATGTTTAATACGTTGGCCATGCAAAGGTAAATAATAACGGCAACATCTGATTATTTCTTTATTTCAGTTTTAAACTATATTATACTCTGTTGAGCAGGTACTACACAGATTCGTCTCCATTATACATATTATACACAAACATTTATTTAAAAATCTTTGTAAACATCTATATACTGGTAAGATAAAGGTTTTTAAATTTTAGCATACTCCTCGGCGGCCATTTTGTTTTTGTATTCGCGGCGTACCGTCGTCGCAAACCGCTAAACCAGTTTGGTCGAAAGTCACATAATAAAATATTTTAAATTTGCTACAATACGATATAACCTCTTTTAAAGACTGAGATGATAAATGGTAGTCCACTGCGGTTGCTTCAGCAACCGGCAATGGCAATGGATATAATTCTAAATTATTTTCCTTTATAATTTGTACTTTTTCAACAAAATCCTTGCAATGAAAAGTAAGTAGTTAAGATGCAAATATTTTTAATTTGAAATAATAGATTTACTATTGTTAGTAAAATGTAAATATGTAATAACTGTCAGCAAAGAAAAACATTACATATACTAGTAATAGGTTGATACATGCGAACTCATAGTATTTGTCTTTAATTTATACGCTTCTACTAACATCAATTAGTTAAATCCTTAAAGGCGAGATTGAAGTATCGTATATATACGCCTATAGTTTCATTTTACCTAATATTCGAATATTGTACTTAAAACCTTATTAAGCTACCTTCAAACAAAATTCCGTCCATATTAAATAGTAGGTACTTATGTCAATTGACTCATAAAATCATATAAAAATAAAAAAATAATTTAATAACAATAAATATGCTTATCTAAGTAATTTGCGTATGGAACTTAAACATTACAAACACATATTTGAACGCGTAAAAATGGCTTTAAAGTTCAATAGCAAAATCTATCTAAATTAAATATTTTTTGTATCTTGACAGATCTTTAAATTTTAAATATTCTCTTTAAATATTTTAAACAATTAATTCTCTTTAAACAATCTATGACTTATAACCTAAAAGGTAAACAGCCGTTAAGTGTTCTTTACTCAGTGACAGGATCTGAACTACCCTTAATAATTTCAATTTTGGAATGCAATCGGAAATGTAATCTTGATTCCAGCGAGTATCCCGAATACTTCTTCCTGCAACATAAATAGAGGAAACATAAACGTCGGGGATTAGAAAACAGAACATCAAATCTGAATCTATTTGGGCGTATTTAAATACGGTAGTGGGTTAGTGGGGTTGACAGCTGACACGATGTCAACGTCAGTTGAATGTTTTTTTAACGGCAATAGAGTCATTTTCGACTATTCTGCCCTGCCAACGATATGTTGGTGCAGGCGGACGACCTTGGGGATACAATTGAATGTGCATAAAAACGAGGAGCTGTCACCGGGCACTTTAGGGATTGACAAAATGGTGAACTATGACTTGTGTACTTAGTGTAGTCAACAGTAATCGGTTGTCATCCAAGTCGCGTGTGCATATTATATGATCGTGAAGTGAATTGTTTGATTAAAACCTATTGAGAGTATTATTGGGTATTATTTCCCGGATCTACGCCCACACTTTCCCACGTTTCCTACATTATAAATATTAGAGCTCCATAAAACTTTTTCAAAAGTTTGATTGAAGCCAGTTATTGAAGCTAGGTAAGAAAACTCATAGTGGGCTCTCTGATGATAAAAAACATTACCTGGCATCCTGCAGCATTTGTAGTGCACGATCTTTGTCGCCGAGCCGGTAGTGACACATCGCCATTTCAGACAGAGAATAAGGTAACAAGAATGTGTCCTCTTTGAGATCATTTTTTAACCTGTAATATAAATATTGTGAAAATACAAATTGAGAGAAGACCCGTGTCCAACAGTGAGACACTTAAAAGGATTGAAGTAAAACCTAAAAAATTGTAACTTACTGAAAGACCGAGTCCAAAGTGTCGAGGGCCAGACGCGGCAAGTTCATGGCGGCGAGGCAGCAGCCGTGCAAGTAGCGTAGCAGCGCCCGGTTGTCGGCCTCGTAGCCACACATCCACCGGTGATGGGTACCCTCAATGCTATTACGGGTCCATTCTATTAACTACACAAATAAAATTAGACAGTTATTAGACGCACCTAAAATAAGTTTAGAATAAAATTCTCGACATTGTATGCGATGTACTATGCGTTTCAAATAAGAATAGGACTAGAAATCCGCCATCTTGGACCAGAATGCGCAACAACTTCACATGTTTTAGTACGGTGGGCAAAAACGTTTGTTTGAAAAAGTAATATTAAAAAAATGCGTATTTGTATGCGTAAAAAAGCGGTATTATGAGACAAAACGTGTGTGTATGTCTTGTATCTGTGTATTTCTGTAAAGTTTGTGGCATCCTAGCGCGGAAATTTACTTAGGTAGGTAACAACATATTTTACTACATAAATCACTTTTCCATACATTTTCTTCTTCTTCTAAATATATAAAAGAAGAAACTGACTGACTGAAATATCAACGCAGCCCAAACCGCTGGGTCTGGAGACTCCAAATTTGGCACGTAGGTTCCTTATGGGGTATAGGGGTGCACTAAGATAGGATTTTTCAAAACTCACCCTTTAAGGGGGTGAAACGGGGTTCCAAAGTTTGTATGGAGAAACAAGATTAGTGAGATCAATTTCGCGGGCAAAGCCGCGGGCGGAAGCTAGTTTTAACATAATATTATTTTGTGGTTTAATATTTTGTGCTGTCGCTACTTTTACTTGGCTTTTTCTATGAAGTTAACCGCGAGTTCAGCCCTATTAGTATTTGAAACGCCTGGCAGTTATGGTGTGTTCCAAAAACAAATGAGCGTTTTAAAATAAAATGAGCCATTGACAGAAAAAAGCGCGCCTCGTACACTATCTTTAACATTTTATGATTTTGACGTCCCCTAAAATCAGCACCATAGACAGGTGCCGCATTTTGCCTTCCAGGGCAGTGTTCTACAGAGTAGAGTAGTTGCTGTAAAGTATTAATATAATAAACCAACAAACCTTTAATACGACCTGTGCCTGTCGTTCGTTTTTGGCAAGAATATGGAACATGTTCCAGAGACAAAGCAGTTCGATGGCTGGTAGCACGAGACGGCCGCCTTGCGCTCGGTAGCGGCTGCAGCGCTTGATCGCAAACTTCTCCATCGGTAGCGATTTACCCGCTATACGTTGCTTGTAGTACGACGCATTCCTAATATTGTGGATACAATGACATTGTGTTGTTGCTGTTCAGCCATTCAGTGGTCTATCATTTTTGGTATTGGTAGAGTAAAACGTTACTCCGTAGGTTCAATTCGTTTTTTTCGTTAGTATTACTTTGAATTCATTTTATTCGTATATATACCCTTACCAAACGTGATAGTTCGTTGAGTGGCTTAACAATTAAGTAAGCAACTATAGAACGTAAGTGTTTTTATGTTCTTAATAAAAGTTGACGATGTTAAATTATCATAACGATATTAATTTATCTAAATATGTATGTATCATTAGCTGAGATCCGACAAATGAGTGTCATTACTCGCAATAGTATGGATATGACTCCAAAGAAAAGTTAACTGATTTCTTACCTGAAATTTAAATTTAATCCCTTGTGTCTTACAAAAATAAAAATAAAGCATAGAGACTTCTAATTATGTAAGTTTATTAAAGTAAATAACACACGTAAAAAAAGTTTTTTTTTAATTTTTTTGTGGTAAGTTTATTCATTTTTACATCTAAAATATGCTTACTAGTTAAAAAACTGTTCGCAATCCATTGAAGTTAACAGAGCATACTTTAGTAGATTTATGGGAATGTTGACATGACAATATGCTTCAGTCTTTTTTTGTTTTTTTTTTATATATTAGGTGACAGACTCAATATCTGTATTTCTTTTGAGTAGAGCTTTTTACCTTTGGAGTCTTGTCCATGTTATTGCGAGTAATGACGCCCATTTGTTCGATGTTTGAATATTTCATACCTTAGCAAATCATCGCATTGTAGTTTCTCCGAGGTCAACATTTCATCTTCAAGTTGCAGCAACATAGCAGCTTTAGAATATGAATAAATGGTCCGCGACCAAGTACTTTCTTCCATCAGCTTATTGGCATAATACGCAGATTCGCGCCAGTTCATCTTTAGACTGAAATAATTTTAGTATGCATTCCATTCAAAACGTTGCATTGTTACAATAATGGGTCTAAGTTACTACAATAACTATATTTTAAGACGGTTAACTACATTAATCACTTATTTTTCACTTTTTTACTTAATTTTTGATTTGTAAGTTCTGCCTTTCTAGCATCAAACTCGACTAGACTGTCTACCAGGCAGATTGCCCATCAATTTGTTTGGCCCCCTATAAGCATCTCGAATATTCCCATCATTCGAAATCCAACCATGCTCGACGAATTAATGAGAGGGATATAAATATAATAACATGTTAGTGTTAAAATTAATATTTCATTTAGCTGAAAGCCCTATAAGCTGTATAAATAAATAAATAAGATCTACATAAGTCTCCTTAGTTTCTTCACGACGTTACTAGATGGTGCTATTTGCCAATTTGTAATTTTTTAAACTCACCCATTGACCCACATGATCTCCCAGAAGCAGAGATGTCGGAACTGTGGCCATTTGTCTTGGCTGTTGATGGCGCGGTTGTAGGTCACTATTGCGGGGTCAAATTGGCCTTGCATGAATTCCATACGCCCCTTGAACATTAGGAACCACACACTTTCTGGATATACCTATAAACGAGATCAAAGTTAAATAGGAACACTAAGTATTTATACTTTTAATGCTTCGTTTGTTCAGTGGTAAGTGTTCCATCAGCCTAAATAAGTAGGTGCTCAACAGAGGCCGATATTCTTTGCTTAATAACTATGACTGTTAACAATGCCAAAAAAATAGTACTTTATCATTGCTTAGCATCAGGCAAGTTGTAGTCAAGCGCAGGCTTGTTTTAGAATAAAAAATACAAAAAAAAAAGATTAAAGCAGTGTTGTTCGAGCTGCAGAAGAGAGGTGGTGCTATACAGTGTAGAGTAACATCTCTTTCGTAGAACTGCAATAATAATACTATACGGTATCATAGTACGGTTGCTGGACTTTTTACTAAAAGGTTAAGAAAATTTCAGACCAGTATCCGCCACTTAATGACTGACTGATATTTTAACTACTGATAGGTAGGTAGCAGTGGCGAAGAGTCCATACAAGCCGATTCCCATCGGCGTCCCTTTAGGAATTGGCCAATATCACACGTACTTAATAATATATTATGTAACGCCAAAAAGTTTTAAATAGCAACAAAAATATAGCATCAAGTGTAAGAACGATCGGTGACAGTATGGAAGAGATATTGTTTTCTTAAGTAAGAACTTTTTTGATGGTAGGTAGGTACCTATCAGGTACTCACTTTAAGTTGATTGTTTAATATACGGTCGCAGGCCACCAGATCGCCAGGAGAGCCAATGAAGTGGCACAACACCAAGTGGTAACCCAGTAGAGTGAGGTCGCATAGTACAGACCGGAGTCCTGGAGCCCGGGACCCTGCCTCTAACTCTGCTAGACCGAGATTCTGTAAATTACGATAGATATCTCAATAACGAAAAATATCTCTTATTGCGTTTATAGAAAAGAAATATAATAAAATATTTAAAAAAAAAGCTGTCTCGCTAGTTTACGCTAAATGAAACGCTTTTAATACATGGGATTAGCTGTATGGGAGCGTCCTTTACGCTAATGAATGACATTGTCAGTTGTATGGTAAACGAACTGTATTTAAAGTATGCAAGAATTTTTGACGAACCGGTGACGTGGTCGTTAAGATACTTGCTTTTCACGCTGCAGGTCGGGGGTTGTCGGTTCTGCGGCATGTATGGCCCGCCCACTGCCACTTCAGCTTACTAATCCTGTGGGCTATGTCATGCAAATGCTGATACGAACTAGATAAATTCTTGGACATTTGGATGTGGCTCAAGATCACGATGGAAGGAGAAAGTACTTTGCCCAGCAGTAGGATGTTGATGGCTAACAAAAATAGTTATTACATATTTTCAAATGACTAACCTTATTCCCTGAAAAGCCTACAAACTCCAGTAAACTAACAATCTTGGGCGGTAGAAGTGAGATCATCACGTTAAAGGTAGCAATGCCGAGCCTAACTCCACTTTGGAAGTGTATCTTCGACTCATGAGATTCCCATCGTTTCTTTTCGAGTATCTTTGAACATTCTCTGAAAAAAAAAAAGGACTTAAAATTAATAAACTATAAATGAAACATTTGATGACACCTCCGACTTAGCTGAGAACTATTATAGTCATTCTAGCTGTTTAGTAAAGTAAACCGCATCAAAATCAATATTTCAATCGCATAAGTGCTACAATGTAACAAACTTGTACACAGATACACATGTCTAACTTATACCAAACTGACTGACTGAAACTATCTATAACCATCACTGCAGTTATTATACAATTGACATTTTATTAAAATTTTTACATTGAGTTTTATCTATACATTGAAATGTTTATGAGATGATATTTTTTTAGTTCCTTGGTATCCTCACAGTATGTTCATTCACTGAACAGTATGATAAATATGTATGTAATTACTTGTAGCTGTTGTAACAGTGTTTTACTTTGATGGTGCCTTTGATAAGACCAGCAAGATCCTCTCCCTCCATTATAGTCATCGCAGCTTGCAGTAGTAGAGCTTCTGCGTAACAAAGCTCAGCATGAGCTTCTATGTCAGTGTAACTGTTATAGTTGATCTGAAAAACAAACATTCATATTGTGTTACTCAACACCGTGACGTAATAATAATATTAATAACTTATAGATTTTTTAAATGTTGAAAACCATTTGTAATATCCTTTCTGGAGACAGAATTTAGTGGAAAGATAAGCACCTTTTACTGCTAAAACCAATATCTACCTAGACGGAGACCACTGGTCCGCTCTTAATTTTTATTTTATAATTCTACCTTACACTTAAGTTTAAGGCTAGATTCACATGATCGTGTGACACAAAATCAGTAAGTAATATGTATCAATAAGTATAAGTAAGTAATACAAGTCGTTCACATGAGTGAGCGTGCACCTATCGCGCGATGATGACAATTTATATAATTATTATAGGTTTCACGCCTCTATTACCCGAAAGTGTATGTCAAATCGGTGCAATAGTTCCGTTAATTAGCGAGTTTAACAGAAAAATAAAACTTCATTTTTACACTATAACCATCTTTTAAGCTCATTATAGCTAAAATAGGTTTATAATTTGTGTCTTTGTCTGTCATCTTGATATTTATACTAGTAAAAAAGAGACAAAGTCCATATAACTAAAGAGTTTCAAAGATTTTTATGAATAATAATAATAATAATATGTATTGAAGTACAGATTAATTTAGTTATTTATTTGTTTAGAATTCGTAAGATGACAACGTGACGTAGATGAGATTTTGTTGGCCTCTAAAAAACTATGTCTATTAAACGTCAGTGGTGTGATTACAGTAGCAAATGGTAAATGACAACCCATGGTATGGTCGAGTGGTTTCGTTGACAATACACTTCAGTATAAAATAAAAATCATTTAATAACAGCATGTAGGAAGTGAACTACGTACTGTTATACCGCAGTTACTAAGTAATTAGCCTATCATACTCGTACAGACAAATTACTAGATAATAACATCTTGTTACAAAAACAAGCATGACTAATATTTTTTAAACTATTAAATAAACGTTACATTAAAATATTAACTAGATATTTCACTTCAACCCTTTTTAGTGTCCCTGCAGGCCACGGGTCTTCTCCCAACTATCTTACGAGTTGAGAGAGTTTAGGCCTTAATCCACACACGCTAGCCAAGTGCGGAACGATGGATGTTTCATGTTGAATGATAAGGTCTAGGACATGCCAGTTTCCTCACGATGTTTTCTTCGCCGATTGTTTTCCTTAACCGATATTCCAAGTAGGTATTTGCTGAGATGTTACTAAAGAGATTTTTGTCTTTGTGTGAATTTTTTAGTTTACACTTTCAAACATGGCTGACATGGTAGTATAGTGGTTAGTGACCTTGTCTGCTGAGCCGAAGGTCGTGGGTTCAATTCCCACCCAGGGCAAATCTTTGTGTGATGAGCACGTTTGTTTGTTCTGTCTGGGTGTAATTTATCTAAAGTATGTATATATACATATATATGTACTTTAGATAAATATGTATGTATATATGTATGTAGTTTCAAAAAGTAAATGTATTGAAGTAGTATATCCGTTTCTGGTACCCATAATACAAGCAAATATAATTGTTTAATTTAGTATCAGAGAGCACTGTATGTGTGTGTGAAAATATAAATTATACTTATTTTACTATATAATTACAGATAAATGAATATTATTAATTATGAATTATGAATTTGCCGACCTATCATTCAAAAACATGTTGCAGGGGCGTTTCATTTTTTATATCTTTCCCTTTAGTTAATTGCTATACATCGTGTAATACTAAGTTACTTGAAGATGATATTCCCATATTTTTAATTATTTAAATGATTAGAAAAATCTTCATAAATGACACGACGCTTATACCCATGTGCTAATATTTTTTTTATTTATACACTTACACAGTTTCTAAAAACTAATGCAATAGATGCAGACACTACTTATAACTAGTGATACAACGGATATCTGTTTCTGTTTCCGCAATTGCGGAAGTTCCGCGCGCTTTTCAACATTCGTTTCTGCTGCCGTTTGTGTCAATTCATATTATTTACACTTCCGTTTCTGCATCTGTTTCTGTTTCTGCTAAAATTTAACTTTGAGATCTGTTTCCGTTTCTGGTTCCGCTAAGACACTTCCGTTGCATCACTACTAATAATTACATAGATTATTTGAGGTACCTACTTAACTATACGTACATAAAATACAATGTGTATAAAAAAATGGATAAAAAGGTGGCACTAATCATTCCCTCTTATTAGCACACTATTGCTGTCGTTAGACACAAACGCCGGTATGGTAAAACTATGTATATTCAATTTGAGCTAGGTATATATTCAGTATTAAGCATTAAGTCTAGGAAAATATGGAATCCGTTGTTTGCGACTGCATTTATCTAGCTTTTTAGTTTAGTTAGCTTTAAAAAAAGATGCATATCTAGCTAATTTATTTTAAAACAACCAAGGTCTTTGAACACTATCATCTATTTACCGTGTTTTGCCTGACGGTTTCAACTGTCATTACAATTATAAACCGCCATTTTAAATTCGTTTCTTTAATGGCTTGAGTTATACGTGGGCTTCATTGTAAGACTATTAAAATTACAGTGTATAATAAACATAAACATAAACATTTAATAATAATAATATTAAAATTTACAGTTTTAATGGTAACTTTATATACTTTACCTTCTTAATCATGGTACCGATGGTCTCAACCAACGTATAGTTCTTTCTATATTGGTTACATATAGAAATGGACACTTTCAGTGCAGCTAGTGTCCTGTTGATCTGAGCCTGGTCAAAGGTCAGCATAGCTGGTATAAACTCAAATATAGATGTGCCGAGGCTGTGATATAGTGATGTACGCTCCCTGGGACAGGCAAACAAATATGACACATTAGTTCTACAAATCCTCCAAAAACATAGAGACGGTGAGCAATTGCACTGTAGCCATAGGTTATAAATCAGAAAAATCGGTCATCAAATTGCTACCATTTGTTAACAAAAAATGGTATCCCTATCTATATACATGATAAGGTTATCCTGCTGAATAGATATGTCAACCCTTTTATTTAATTATCATTTACTTATTTACCACTTAAGTTTTTTTAAATTCTGAAATAGTCTTAACTACAACTTTCCTGATGTCATAAAATTATTGAAATAAAACTATTTTATAACGGATTTTATCGCGGTTTATTTTAAATCCCGACGTTCCAAAGTCGTTTCACACTTCTTGGTCACGGGTGGACTGAGGTAATTAACAATTTTGGACGTCAAATACAACGTCCACCCGTGACTGAATAGTCTGAAAAGACTTTGAAACATCGGGATCTAAAATAAACCGCGATAAAATCCGTTATAAAATAATTTTATTTCAATGTGTGATATTCACGTAATCTAAGAAAATACTCGTTAACACGTGTTATTGTATCGTGTTTACCTAACCCTCTACATAATAAATAAATAAATAAATAAGCTGCTTATTGCCCTCTACTTAATTGCTTCCGAATAATTCAATTTAAGAAACACTATTTAGCATTATAAATTATGTACATACTAACATTTATGGTTACTAATATTATTCGTTTTGGTAAATTTTAATTAGGTAATTAAAAAAATATTTTTTAGTCTATTATTCACCTTGGATTTTTAATGAACAAGTTATTGTGATGAAAGTGTGGCATAAGTTTGTATGTATACCTATTTAGTATACTTTATTACGTTTCTTTGAAAGACATTAAACTGATAAATATATAGAAAGATAAGCAACAACTGACACAATGTCTGAAGTACATGAGGCTAGTTTTTCAAACTTGTATACCACGCCAAAACTTCGGCATTCTTATCCTTACCTAGTTCTGTATACACGCAGCCAGATTTAATGGTTCTGATTTTGTTGTATCTAAAGTTAATTTCAAAATAATACATCTTTCTCACAAACATATTGAAATATTATATTAATTATCTATATATATAAAAAAGAAACCCGTTTTCCGTTGTCACGACATCCCGCGTGAACGGCTGGACCGATTTCGCTAATTCTTTTTTTAAAATATTCCTTTAAGTACGAGGATGGTTCTTACGCAGAGAAAAATTAAAAAAAAAAAGAAAATTTAGACAGCGAAGAAGTGCCGAAAACCGGGTTAGATACCTATTATTTATTATTGGTTATATTCGGTAGGTCTGAGACCCGGTAGATGGCACTGCTTTACCGGGCAGAACGACGTCTGCGACGTCTGTCGTCATAAAAACATGAACATTAATGATGTTTAGATCGTAGCAGGTGGAGCCCTGTAGTCTGTCTTCCCCCATGCCAAAAAGGCGTGATTGTATGTATTTAAGAATTATTTAGTGCTTTCTTATTAGTCTGCGTTAATTAATATTTTGACCAATTTAATGGCGGCTAAATGCTTCGTAAATTCATAGTGTAACCAGTAAATTTACTAATTTGACAAGACTATATTTTTTTTTATAAAATATGTTGTTTTAAAGAGAAGTGTGATTCGATTTGGTTTCTTTTGTACAATATGAAAGATGTCGGTTGAAGCTTTTGCTAGTCTGAATCGCTGTCAATAACTTTAAGACAAGCTTCCTATCGCAGCTTGAAAAACTAGCCCCGTGTATCTCGGACATTAACTGAATGGTTCTGGTTGTACACAATACCCAATAATAATTGTAGCCAATTAACTTCTTAAAACGTTCGGATAGTTGTTAGGCTGAGTAAATAATACACTTATAGACAAAGTGAATGTTGAGTGATACAGAAGTATGAAAGTAGAATTATGCTGTTGCCACATTATATTATGCGAAGTATGTATGAGCGATAAAGGAATGAACATATTCGAAAACGTTGAGGTTTAATGGATGTTATGGTAATGATCGTAAAGAGTAACGAAATATGACAGAATGAGAAAATCGAATATGTGTAGAACATTTCTCCATAGTCACAATCCGTTGTGGTCATTTAACATGGCTGTCGCGACATAATATTCGCTATGTGGTCTTTCTGTGACTACAACTACAACAAGAATTTCACGATGTGGATTTACAATGACTAACGTGTAGTGAGACCACTAGTTTACACTTCACAAGAAAACAACAAACAAAGTTGCAAGCACTATCTATCTCTATCGTTTAGAGATGTGAAGAAAGAGATAAGACTATTCTTGTATCATGTTTTGTTTTGCAGTGCAAACGCCCAGAGATGTTTTAGGTACAGCGTTTCGTTGAGCGATTTCTATATAGCTGTGAGCACAACATAAAATGTATGTTGTTGATATAATATGTAAATATAAGAACATGATATTTCGGGTGGATCTGAATAGAAACGCAGAGAGGACGTGTTAGAAGGGCATTGTCTAACTATAACCTTTAGTAGGACAAAATGCGTGGTGTTTCCTATTACCGTTTATTACGGAGACATTATGAGTAAGATATTAAGCCATCTGCCATGTATTCATTCAGAAATAAATTCAACGGGTATAGAAAACTGATTGTTTATGCATATAGGATAAGCGAACGATAAATAGGGTTTGACTTTAGTTAAAAAATAGCATGTCTTAGTAAATAATAGGTACCTGGGCAAAAAGTTTGTACGATTTAGTTACTAATTGCGTATACTTTTACTAGATAATTATACTATTCTACATAATAAAGTGTGTATATGTATATTATAAATATTATACGCTAAAGTAGATCCTGTTTATATATATTTACAATTTAATTCTTGCACTTACCAAGGTCTCATTATGTTTGTGGCTCCATTTAAATCATTGTTGAAGAATTTTCTTATTGCCACTTCACAGTCTTCAAATGCTGTATGCAAATCCATTGTATGTCTAAAACATTCCAAAATATTATGTTGATGTGTTAGCACCTCTAACCAGTCCTTTATGAGTAGATAATTATAATTAATTACTGCATAGCGAATGTAGATACATGGTTCAACTTTTTTACACTGCTATGCACGGGTCTTCTCTCAACTATCTAACGAGTTGAGAGAGTTTTGGTCTTCATCCACACACGCTAGCCAAGTGCGGGTTGGTAGATGTCACATGTCCTCAAATGATTAGATCTTGGACATGCCGGTTCCCTCATGATGTTTTCCTTCACTGATATTGAGCAGCGGCGATTAAATAATACACACAATGATGTGACGGCGCGAACGGGGATCGAACCCGCGTCCTTATATTTCAATGGCGAGGTCGATACGGCAGCGCCACCGCTGCTCCGCTGCGGCACCACTGCTCCTCTGCGCCACCGCTGATCCTCTGCGCCACCACTGCTCCTATACAACGTACATTCAAAAGTAATAGTCCAACTTGTATCATCTTATTTA
Organism: Meganola albula; assembly: GCA_936450015.1. Lineage (NCBI taxonomy): Eukaryota > Metazoa > Arthropoda > Insecta > Lepidoptera > Nolidae > Meganola > Meganola albula. The sequence continues at coordinate 16,409,953 of OW388142.1, read as the reverse complement.
TGTGTGTCATCCTATGTAACATACAGTACCTGGATGACCGAGCTTTGTTTGTTTTTTTTTGTAAATCATATTAAAGCGCTCCCAATAATAGGTTTTCTTTTCACAAAGAGAAGGGATTAAAAACAATTGAATAAATAATATTCATCAGGAATCGAACCTGAATCATCTGGTATCATTACCGCCTAATCTTCCACAGAAGCTATCATAACAATACAAATTATGGCCAAATTCGCTTTCATTCATTTTCTAATGATATTGTAGCAGTTTTTCAATGACTTAAAACAGGAATATAACGACGTAATCTCAAAATGACCATTGCAAGAATTGCTCATTTAAAGATAATCATAATCATAACGAAAGTTCACTTATTAATTTTACAGAAAAATAAATACGACTACGTTGATATTATTCGTAGATACAATGTTATGAGTAATGATTGAATTTCACAACTCATTTTAGCAATACCCACACTCTAGGGTGAAGGTAAGCCGAAGAAGAGAACAACAACCTTCTTTCAAGAACGTACCATGTCTTGTCAGCAGCTTTATTATTATAGTATTATACTTACGCAGGTTGTTCATCAGTTGCATCTTCAAACACCTCCTAGAAATTATACATGTTTTTAAAACAAGCAAAATGTATAAATAACACGGAAATAACTTTTACAAAGACCTATACTAATGTTATTTTTGTAAACTCTACACTTGAATTCTTTTAATTTCTTTATTAATGGAATATGTGTGCAAACTATTGTCTAAAATACTAACTCCATCTTCGAAATTTTCTTCAGCTAAAGCAGCTCTCCCATCTACACGGTAAGGGGATGGTAAAGCAATGTGCGATGGCGACAGCGTTGGCGCTGTCTCTTGACTTACAGCCATTTTTCTTATTCAAATTCTGAAAACACATTCTTTTTTAACACTTAGAAAGACAGAGGCAAATTAGTTAAACAAACAATTATTTCCACCGACATGTTATTTATTCTAAAATAGACTTGAGTTTGATCTTAACTTGGCTGTTATTAAGCAATGATGCAGTCTACGACGAAACGCGCTTAACTAGTAAATACGGTTTCACTCGAGACTTGAATACTAGCAGATTATAGCTATCGGGGAACAGAGATGCCAGCAGCGAATTCCACATGTTTGTTATAACACAAAGATTTTATAAGGTTGGTGTCGCATCTCTCAGGCATGGTATATTGCAATTAGATTGCTGACACCACTCGACCATAAAGGTCATTGAGTTTCCATTTTTCTCTCGCTATATTTTATAACCCATGAAACTTAAGCGAAAAGGCTGAGACAATGTTGCTATTTATTTTGTACTTGTTAACTTGCTAATAATTAACTTTCGTATTCCAAGGGAGTATGTCTCGATACAAGTGTGTCAAAATCAGGTCATCCATATAATAGTATGAAGTAGGATTAATGTAAGCAGGTAACTACTTGAATGATTACAACTTTAAGGCTTCTTTAAGTAACTGTGTAAATCTGTCTCTGATTTATTTTATTTAATTAGTCCCAAACACATAAGTAACATGTAAGTATTTAAAACAAATTAGGGTAACATTAATAAAAGTTTAAGAATATTATACCCCATATAAGATTATTTCCAAGTAGTAAATTGTTTCAATCGCTTTACTTTGAGTAGTACTAGGGAATTTCGGAAACTAAAATAGTCAATTTGTGGCACCCTCATTGATTTGCAACGGTTTATTTTCATAACTAAACATCACATGTTATTCTTAAGGGCCTTATCATACCAGCAGTTTGCAAGTGGCTATGGGGAGGAGCAGGCTCACAACGAATACATTGCGTGCGCCCAACGAACACATCGCGGTCCCGTGGCGAATAAGCAAAGTTCTCTTCGTAGAAGGTTAAAATTGCATTCATACTATTCACGGTGCGCGTCGTATCTCATTGCACGTCTGCAACGAATTCACTGCACATCAGTGTTGCATGTCCACATCTAATTCATCGCAAACCGCTAGCATGATTAGGCCAAAATTGAGATCTACCTATTTTAAGTTTTAATGTAGGGCTTTGTAGGAATTGCAACTTTTGCTACATGTTTATTCTGGCACTGATAATATAAAATATTTAAGATGAAAAGAACCAACATTTGTATTTGATAAAAATGTAGGAAATTTGATATGTAGTGCCAACAAGCTAGCTGACGGACAAGCCATTGGCAAGATTTTGGCTATGAAGCATGCAAAAATCTGTAAACATACTAGGAATAATTTACTATAGCTTAAGTGGCCCTATTAATTTGTATATGTTGGTGTAACTGTTAAGTATATGTTTTATACTGCAGTTTCTTTAAGAGAAAGTAGTCAACAGCAACTAAGGCCTTCCATAGCACTTTCACTCACATTTTTAGTACTCCACACAGCTTTAAGTAACACAACATGTTATTGTCTGTTAAAATTAAACAATTAACTTTAGCATATTGTTGAGATTGCATTGTTAAAAAAACAATTAGCTTGTCAATTGTGAAATTAATTTTATAGCACATAAAATAAATTTTATTGACCATGCAATATTGTTGCCTTAGTTTAGCAGTATTATTGTGTACCAATGTATTTTATGCTTTTAATAATTTAACTACATCAGCATTTAAATGACAAATATGTTAAGTTGACACCTACTTTTTGAATAATTTAATGATAAGCATAAGTAGTAAACTATAAATGGTTGGTCAAATGCCTGACATTTAGCAAGCCAACTGAACTTTTAAAATCTTGGTATCTCTTAATACTAAACATTAGGCTCAAAATTGCAGATATATTTATAACTTATATGTATGAACAGATTGATGACCTAGTTTTTTTCTTAATTCTCACAAAGCTAATTATCAAAAGACAAGATAAAACTGTATACCTACAGCATATCGCCGCCTGTTGATGCTCAACAATATTGAGCAAGCCTTAAAAATCAATAACTTGAAAGCCACAGTTTGAAAACATGAAAGTACCTGTAATTTTCCAGCAAGTGAAACAATAATTTATCAAAACAGAGCCTATAAAATATAAAAGCAGTACTTACCTATTTATGTTTAACTAAGCTCTGCAAGTGCGATGTTCTATTGAAATAATAGATAGGTATATTGAATTAAAACACGAAAACAAGAATTAGTACATAATTATGAGCACTCGAACTAAGACAACAAATGTGCCTAAATAAGACTTTATAAGACCTATTATGTACTAGCCTTTGATAGATTCTTCTCCTCCTGTTTAATCAATATCACGATATTAACTACTAAAATTACTAATTGTATTTGCAAAAAATATTCCGCGAATTTGCCACTCCATGTCAAGTTCTGAGCTAGACAGATGAAGACTGGTAAGTGGTATCAACTCGTCTTTTAAACTGACAGAAAGTAGTAAATACTAGATCGATTCAGTGCATCGATATGTCAATCTCGAAAATCAACATTCGTTTTTTTGATTTAGTAAAAAACATTTACAATTAGTTGAATGTACATACCCGTAATATTACGGTGGTGTCAGTAAATGAGTTAATTACTCAAAAACTTGCAAGATGGCTGTGTGCTTACCTACTCACCTTCATTCATCTCGCTTTGTTCAACATCCCATTAGACTGGAACGATATTCTTTTAAAGGCTTAGTCAATGAACCTTAAACTTTATTATCTAATTTCTTAAATTTTTAATGAAACAAATACACAGGGAAAACAAATGATTTTTCGTATACTATCTGATACTTTCGTAAGCTAAAAAAAATAATTGTTATTCTAGAATTCTTTGAACTTAAAAATCAGTGATTCATGTGAATGAATAGGCCCTTCATTTATTGCGTAAGGCAATTTGGGGTATCCCCTAAATCGTAAATAAAATATGGTCTACCCCCTGTTGACATTAAATTATTTTTTTGTGATGAACATTTGTGTTTGTGTCGAGTTTGGGTGTAAATATCTATTAATATCTATTAATGTATATTTACAAAAGACAAGTATTATATGTATAGTTTATCCAGCTATCTGGTTTCCATAACACAAGCTCTGCTTAGCTTGGGACCAGATGACCGTGTGTGTTTATGTCCCAGAATATTTATTACTATTATTTATTATCACTAAAATGCGCAAAATTAAAAGTAGTGAATGTTTACGTAATAAATGAATGGCCCCATTACAGACCATTTAAAGAAGTATCATATTGTTTATAAAGAAATTGCTTATTATTTACATTGTAAATGCAAACTAGAAAAATTAAGATTTTTGGAAGTTTACCTATAAGATCTCGATGCGAATCGATTCATTAGGCTACGTACGATTCGACCTGATTTTAAAATCGGTCTTTTTCGTAAAGAATCCCCAACCCTTTGTGACAGGCAGATAATTAATAGCGTCAATTTGACAGAACGTCCAATAAACTGCACTTCGGTCCAAAAAATTTATTATATAATATTAGTAGTTTATCTACTTGAGTCTGGCTACCCTGAAGATGGCTTAAGCCAAGTACATTTATACTTAACTAGTGGCCCGCCCCGGCTTCACACGGGTACATATCGGTATTTAAACAAAAAATTTAATTATCATACATTTTATCATACTCATGGCTTATTTCCCATGCTTAGAACACTGGATAAAGTCTGCTATGGCAAAACAAATAATCAAAATTATTAGTTTAATATTTAGCTGTGGTGCTGCAATAACCCACCGATAGACACCCAGAGGTTGTGTCACATGTGGTTCGCGTAACCCCCTGGCACAATGCGCCACGGAACACTCGGGAGATTTTAGGAGTCTCACATACCCTTGCCCTGAGCACACACGGGGCGAAGGCATCCATAAAGGATTAAAGTAAGTTACGTAATAGACCATATACATACACCTTTGGCGCTCTGCCTACCCAGACGTGGTGTCACATTCATTTATACATACAGGAATCATAAAAATTTTAACACACTTGGCAGGTCCTGAAAGAAGTAATAGACCAAGCTAAATGTCTCATCATAACATACCTTCACCCTTCGTGCTCTGTCTACCCCGTGAGAAGTATAGCCGTGGCAATTAGCCAAAAGGCATAGTCGCTCTGTTACTTAAATTTGAAATTTTGATAAATATTATACTTATGATAACTTTTGAATGGTATGTCCGATTTCAATAGTTCAAAAAGTAATTTACAGGTACTGATATACCCCTGAATATTTAGATAAGGATTAATACCAAGGTACGAATAATTGAGTCTAATTTATACCGTCGTTGCAATTGCATATTTTAAGGTGAAAAAGTAATTATTGTGACGTAAATAAAATATATAGTTAAAAGGTGCCACAGACTTTTTTGTAGATATTTATAGCCTCTGTAAAACTGTAGTACATCACTTTGCTCTAATGTTAATGGTTTTCGCAGCGTACGCGATATTATAATGATTTTCTTCGTCATTTTTTTCACACCTTGGGTTACATTAACGAAGTTTTCATACGGATTTTTAATTTTTTGACGTGACAACGTCTTATAAATTGGTTTGCCGGGTGACACTTCAAGAAACTGCGTTACGCTCCGCTCACGTTATGCGCTCACAATGAGAGCGAGTGAGAGGCACGCGTCCCTTCCACTCGGGCATGGTTAGCCCGCCTAAGAGCGAGAGAGACAGACATAAAAAGTGAAAGGCACGCGTCCCTTCCACTCGAGCACAGTTAGCCCGCCTAAGAGCGAGATTCTTTGTATAAATTAATGTTTTAAATATCATTCTTTGTATAAATAAATGTTTTAAATTGTTACTATTATTTCATCCTTCTTCCTACTATACGAATGAATATTCACATTAAAATTATTTTACCACTCAAAGTCGTTGTCACGTAAAACTTTCACCCGTATACCGACTTTACAGGCAACCAATTTTTATTGTGATGATGTACTTTTATAAGCTTTTTATAATATTATAGAGATTGTAAAAACGCGTAGAATAAGGTATAATATGTACAGTTTTCTTAAATAAATAAAGAGAAAAACAAGGAAAAGGAGTCTCGAGATAGTAAGAATGATCTCGAATTTTCGAGAACATTCGCGCGGATTCTTTACGGTAACAACGGCCGGTATAAAAGGCGGTCGTATTGCCGGAACGAGGAATTTTTCTGATTTTTTTAACATATAATATAGCCTATGTTATTCAGTGATAATTTAACACACTTGGCAGCTTTCTAATGCAAAAAGAATTATTAAAATCGGTCCAGTACTTTTTGAGTTTATTCGTTACATACAAAAATACAAATCTTTCCTCTTTATAATATTAGTGTAGATGTAGATGTAGATAACAAGACCATACACTATGTTGAAAAACCCGGCCCGCATGAGAGGGCTCTTGGTGGTAGTGTGTCCCTTTTTAATGAAGTGACCATAATAATATCCAAAGAGAAAACAGGACATATTACTTCAAAATCGATTGAATATTCTAATCACAGACTACTAAGAGATCCTAGATTCTAGGCTACGTTACTGCGCTACCTACACCTAACTAATTTATTGTATGTAAAAAAAGTTGAATCGAAACATTGTGTGTGTGTATATATTTTTTTAAATCTACATCACCTAATCTCCACATGGTTAAGGATCTGAAGTGATGATGATCTCTCATTGTATAGGATTTTTGTACAATGAGAGGTGCTTATACTAATAATCTAAAGCTTGATGTGCAGCCGTGTGTAGTCTCCTATAATCTATTGTAGTCTTTGTGCCAGACAGACTCTGAATAAATAAGAACTTGGGTCTAAAATGGCGTGAGTAAGTCTTTTGATTCATTATTTTGGATGTAATGACAAAATATTAGTACATTTTTTAAAATAGTCTGGTTACCCTATCAATCTTGTTTTTTTTTATACAAAAGTCTGTGTAATGGCCTAGGTTCTCTTAGTAGTCTGTGGTAATGGCGAAAAAAAAAAACAAGCCAAACAAACGGTACCAACTTAGGCAGAGTAAGTTTTTTTCACTGACATATTTTTGTGTTTACTAGTTTGGGTCTGAGTTTACTACAAACAATTATACGATAGCTAATTTTTCCACTTTTCAGGCTAAAATGGTTTCTATCCAAGAAATAGACATAAAGACCGAAGATTTGTGTCGAACCTGTTTAACCAAAGAAAATGAATTTCATTCGCTGTTTGACGTGTTTATCGAAGCTGTCCCATTAAATTGTGTGGTTACTTCAGTCACAGGGCTTAAGGTACGTAGGTTTTCTAACTTACTACATCTTTTCACAGTTCATTATTGCGTCTGTGGTTTGTACATCTATTGCCAGTGCTGAAGTATGTGTGACTCATTATCTAGTCTTTTAAATGGTTAGGGAACCTTACAAACAAACGAACCGTACGAACCTTAACATATTTTATGTTATAAATGGAACCTCCTAGATAATAATAATAATAATATTCTGGGACATAACACTCACAGCCATCTGGTCCCAAGCTAAGCAGAGCTTGTGTTATGGAAACCAGATAACTGGTATATATATACTTAAAATTCTTTTCTTTTGTAAATATATACTTATAATAGATATTGACACCCAGACTCGACACAAACACAAATGTTCAAGTTCTTATTTTAAACCATATAAATTCTTGTGCTTTAGTACCTGTACTAAATGGACTGTGTAACTTTTTCTGCCTCAGTTGTAGAATTATGTTATAGCCTTCATTAATAGGCTATCCCACAAAATGGTCAATTATAACCAACAGTTCCAAAGATTACCCCGTTCTGCACAAACAATAACTCTTCCGCTTTATAAAATATGCATAGATTACTTTTGATGTCTGCTTTGTTGGCGAATGAAGTGTTTTCTGCTATGTATATTCATTGATAGCCCTTGAATTAAACAATTCTGTCAGTGTGTTTTTGTGTTCTATACCTTATCAATACATTCAATATTACTCAGTAAAGGTACCCAAAGTATTAGCTAAAAATAACTTCTTTTATTGGAATAGAGCTGGAAAAGAATAGCAAATCATCAGATTTGCTATTCACATCAGTCAATGCAACCTTTTTTGAATGCAAGTAAGCCTATTGACACACTCAAAGAGCTACCTGGCATGGTCTTGCAGTGCTATGCTGACAAACTTTTTTTAGGGAGTGGTATTTAGAGTCCTAAAACACTCAGTTCTTTAATTTGTGTCCCCAAATATGGCTTTAAGAGCAGTGGTGGCACACCAGTATTTGCCTCATCCCTACTATAATATTATAAATGGAAAAGTAACTCAGTCTGTCTGTTACACTTTCACGCCTAAACTTCTGAACCGATTTGGACGAAATGGATATATAGGTAGTTTGAGACCCGAGAAAGGACATAGGATATTTTTTATCCGACTGCGCAAAAAGAATGTAATGTTTTTGCGTGATAACGGACATACACACGGGCGAAGCCGCTGTCTGAAATATTCTTTGGGTAATCCTCAGTCAGTTTTTAAGTCATTCATCCCTTATAACATGAGGGACCAAGTCCTACTTAAGCCTTCAGGTATTACAGACTATGTTATAACACATTATGGAATAAAATGCTTATTATTCACATTTTATTTTGTAGTTTTAATAACTATTATTTTGTTAAATTAAGTCTACAAAGTGCTTAAGTTTATAGATAAGCAATTATTTTTATGATTGCTAATTCTGATGCTCAGCGATCACCCTTGCCATGCATTAGGGACAGTGTGCCCTCCTGCTTACAGTTCTGCCAGGCTTAAGCCTATCAAGCATTTGTTTTGTGCGCAGCGGATTCTGCATGTGCTATGCACTGTGACTCAAGACTTACCTAGCTAGCCATAGCGAGTTTGCATTCTGTGCTGAACCTTGGGACTTTTTATGACACTATACCCTATTTATTTGGTCTTGTTAAAAGTGTCAATCAATTTTTGTCATACCTCAGGTTATTTCTGCCATTTTTAATATCAATCAACTTCTGTGAAAAATATCACTTTCTTTGTGTAAGTGTACACAAAGAAAGTGATATTTTTCACAGAAGTTTTTCTCAAGCCTGAATGAGTAAAGTATAGTCCATATCAAGGGCGAAAAATTCATACAAGCCGATTCCCATCAGCTTTCCTTTGGGAAATGGTCAATATCACACTTACTTAATAATATGTAATAATATAGTAAAATATTAACACACACAGTCATCTGATCCCAAACTAAAAAGAGCTTGTACTATGGAAACCAGATAACTGGTAATATACCACATTTTGTAAATACATACTTGAATATAGATAATTACACTCAGACACAAGACAAACAGACATATTTAAACAAATGTTTGTCTCGGGTGGGAATTGAACCCACAACCTTCAGTGTGAAAAGCATGTATTTTACCGACCAAGCCATGGCCACTTAATAATATGTTAAGTAATGCTTAAAAGTTTTACATAGCAACAAAAATAAGTATAGCATCAATTGTAAGAACAAATGGTGACAGTAGTGAAGAGATATTATTTTCCTAAGTAAGAATTTTTTTCTCCGGCTTCCCTTTTTCAGACTTTCATCCTTCACTACTGGTCCATATTCTGAAAGTTGGTAGTGTAACAACCCTGTGTTGCAGGAGTATGTTAAGTCCGTTCTAATCATAGCCATAGAGACTGTGCCAGTGTTTATGGCTAGTTATAATATAAATTTTTAGTAACGCAAAAATCATTCTTCATAGTACTTATCGTATATCATTTTTTAAATTAATTTATGATGATATTATGATATCCGTTGTATATTTATGGTAAACATATAACACACTAACTTTAATTATGTGTTTTATACACAGATCAGCAGGCATGATGGCTTGCCTTCGGTCATATGCAGTGAATGTAAAGACAAAGCTCAGAAAGCATTTGATTTCAAGAAGAAATCTGAAGATGCCCACTTGACTCTAACATCATTATTCAAGAAGGAAAGTAGAAGTTTATCACATGCTACTAAATATTCCAACCAAGTAAGTGCCTAAATGCAGACTGTAAATGACTTTACCATATGAGGTATTATTATTAGATTTGTTTTGAATCTTACCGAATAATATGGAATTTATTGTTATAAAAGTTAGAATTTCTTGCAAAATAGAATGTCTGCCTATACATGCCAATTTCTGGAATGCGAAGTGTTGTGTAGTGCAGCCACTATACCATCCATCGTAGAGTAGAAAGTTCACCTGCAGAGGGACATATTTTGATCCATATTGTTATTGTTAAATTGAATTAAATATTATTATAAAATACCTCTGACATTATTATTTATTGTGTCTGTCTATGATATTGTGTATATTATCTTAGTACTTATATAATAGTTGGTAAATATAAATGTTGGACTTATGTAAATTGCTTATCAAATATACCTACGGGCCAATGCTTAAATGAAGCTGAATAACGTGACACCTAGCTAAATACTGTAGCATCTTTTCTACATAACCATATTTTGCAAATAAATTGAATTGAATTATTATTTATATTTGTTGTGAAAGTTTTAATTAACTTAGGTTTTAGATGTTTCAGGGTCGCATTCAAGTAATGTGACTGCTGCCCTCTTTTTTAATTATACTGTACGTAATAAGTAAGAATTAAAAACCATCTTAGTTATTTATGTAAGAACTTGCAAAATACAGATAAATTGTACAGTATTCTTGTATGTACTTCAAATAGAAGCTAGTAGGAGTGGCTTGTGTTCAAGTTATACGAGTTCTAAATGTATTATTATACTATTACAGACAAGTACTAGTATCAAGACTGAAGATTTATTAACAAATGATGATGATCCTGATGATTACATGGACAGTGATGTCAATATACCTATAAATTATGAACCAGAAAATAGTAAGTTATTAGTTTAGCAGGGTTACATAATTAATACATTTTAGCAGGATTGTGGTTCTCAATATTCCTGCTAGTCTTAAAATTTTATTCTTCAAGCTTGGTATTGTAAATTCTATATGGTTACAATTACTGTTAAGTATAATCACTGTGTGCATACGTTATTTATACGGCAGTGAGGCAGTGTATGTTCTTCCAAAGCTGAACGTCTTTATGGGTTTAAACACTTGTTTTGTTTCAGGTAACAATGTTGAAGAAAAATACTCCCTATTACCAATCGAAGTAGAGGGCCACTCTTCTGAGACTAAACACATGACAAATAAACAAATAAACTTTCTAAGTAAAGGTAATTTTTCTCACAAATTATAGCTAGCTTCTGTAAATCTGGCACATGCCAAGGTGATGAAATACAAAATCGGCACTTTCTAAGCCAATTAGAGCCTAGCTTCTGGTGTACTGCAACTACAACAGCTTAAAGCAATATTTTGGAGCCGCGGAAGAGGGACACTGCTATACAATGTGTAGAGCTACTTCTCTTTCGTACAACTGCAATAATAATACTATATGGTGTAATAATGCCGTTGCTGTAAACTAGAATGTAATTTTATTAACATTATTGATTATGAATACAATTTTTTTTCTACCAAGATTGTGAGGTATAAGAGATATCTGCACCTTACAGAATACACACAGTGAAATAACTATTGGTTGTGTTCTTGTGTGTAAGTAAAGAAGCCAGTAGTGTAATGGTAGTATGTTTTTGTTTATATCTAAAGTGTTAGCAATGTGCTAATTATGCTTCTGGTGTTGCAAGTGTTAATAAACTATGGTCACTGCTTGTCTTCAGGTAGGTTCCTAATACATTGAACACGCTTACTACTGGGTAACTGCCTCGGCAGTCCAGTGGTAAGCATGTTCGCTTAATAACTGCGAGGTCCCGAGTTCGATTCCCGGGTCGAGCACAAATACTTTAATATACTTAGAGAATCTGAGTTGCAGCTCGAAACATAACCGGCAAAAAGTGGCTGATATTCACCTATGCCAACACCTGCGGGTAATACAATATGTTATGTTTGTATTATCAAAAAATGACCTTACCAATGTTCTTTTTTGCAGATTCAGTTAAAGATAGCAAGGTTGAAGTAGACTGTGATTTTGATAATAAAACTTACTCTGTCATTTTGCAACCAGTTACTAAATCAGGAAAAGATCAAGACAAACTTAAAAAGTATATCAAAGGTAAGCAATACTTGATTTTATAATAGTCGTCACCGCCCGCGATATAGCAGATAATATTAAGAATAGACTACAGTTATCGACTATATATTGTATACTTGTCGGGCAATAGGGTCTTTAGAGCATCTGAAAATGTGTCTTGTTATGTCAGTGAACAATCGAAATCCTGACAACTCACTTTAGTTGAAATGAGTGTGGCAAGCGGCTGATCCCTGTAGAGCACTGCAGTGGCAATACTAGAATGTATGTATTAGAATTCGGTCTACCTTTTCCAGCTAGTTACAATAGTTGTTGCTTTTCAGTGGAATGTGAGCAGAGCAGTAGTAATTATCCTGTGTCATTGTGTCCTCTATGTGGCATGTGTTATGATAGTACAGAGACTTTGTCTGGCCACATGTTCAAATACCATTCGGAGGTAATGGGTCTCAAAAAGAGAGGTAGACCAAAGAAAATTTTAGCAGCTGTAAGTATGAAAATGTTATTTATTTAGCTATGAGCTATTATTCATTGATGCGATGGTCAGTCGCCATTGTCGATAGCAATTAAGATATGGCGACAAAATGCGTAAACATTTATCTAGTCGACAGTTATAATAGTCGAAGTCAAAGCTTTTGACCCGGATATCGACGGAACAACAGCGAAGATATATTTGAAAACCAACTTTAGTAAATTCAGAGGTTGCAATTGGTGAGATAGAAAAATTAAAGAGACGCGGAACTGGTCTTCACCACCTTATAAATGGTGCTTAAGGCTAAGTTCACATGTTAGGTGCGTAAACGCGCGTTAAGGCACGAGATGCTAACGCGCATTGGGAGAGTACATTGCGAACCAACATTTAAATTATTATTTACCTTTAAATATTTCAGTGTTTGTGACTAACACACCCTTTGTGGCAACACCCTTCCAAAACAAAAACTGGTTCTAATAAGAAACATTATTATTTCAGACAATACTAAACAAGTTATCAACCAATGGATTCTGCATAACACCATTATCAAAACCCAAAGTGGAATGTGCGCTGTGTAAACAGAGTTTTGAAACCAAAGTAGCCTTAGATAATCATATTGCATCCCACAAAGGTAAGGTGCTAAAATACTAACGTTGCATATTCTATTATAATCGAAAAATAGGTTTCGCCCGCGGCTACGCCCACGGTTTTAGGATAAAAAGTGGCATATATTCTTTCTCTTTCAGTCAGTCTAGAGACTAGTCTATCGCTGTACCCAATTTCATTAGATAAGTTAATTTCATTAGTTAAGAGTTACTTTCGCATTTCTAATATTAGTAGAGATTAAATGCGAGTATAACTTTACATCAACATTGTGGCGTGTCTTGGTGTATGTCAATAACTGAAAATCGGTTGTCTACGCTTAAACTCCGCCAAACAAGACTATGTACCTTGCCAATGGCAATGTAATTCACAGGGTCAATAAATGGAGCATAGCGTTGTCAATGACGGAACCCCAGCCAGTTAAACTACCTCAAAGATAATTACTATTACAAAAGCATGTCTTCTGTTTATAATATTGTTCATTTTTATGCCAGCTTATATTAAAACTGCTTGTTACAGATCAAAAAGTGTTAATTTGTGTAATTTGCAAGAAAATGTATATAGATAAAGATAATTATGAAGTGCACTCTTGTAATGATGAAAAATCAAAGGAATCGGGTGATAATGTAAGTACTGTTAGTGAAATATTGGGTTGCGATAAATATTCGGTAAATTCCAAAGTGCTAGTACATTGCAAGCATTGTGTTTATTGTAATAAAATACGTTTATAAATATTACATACATGTTAGGCAGATAAGAGAACATTTCACTACAGCGCTTTACTGTAAATTGCTAAATTCCCTTGAGGAAGGCCACAAGCGGCATCCGTTTCTTTTCGTTTGGCGAGGGGCGTCTCGTAGCAATGCGGTGCAATACAAAGGCTTTTATATTTAAGAGAATGAACTTTAATTATCACTAAATTTGTGACAAACATAAATAGTAGGGCTCCCACCAATGCTTGGTATAATACGTATCAAATAAGAATAAGACTGGAAATTCGCCATGTTGAACCTGAATAGTCAACAACTTCATCTATTTGGAACGGTGGGCAAAAACGCATGATAAAGTTAGTAATAACATTCAGATGCAAAAGTTTTAAAAGTGCGTATATCTTATTGCTGTTTGACTCAAATATTTAGGTACCAATATATTTTATTAACTCTCGACAGAAAAAGTATAAATTAGAACGTGTAGGTATGTATGTCTGTGTATCTGTGTTTCTGCGCATTTGTGTACAAGTTTGTGGTTCTTCTCTACATACACTACATAAGGCACTTTTACATACATTTAAAAATAATATTATTATGTGTGGTTTGATATTTTGTGCTGACGCTACCTTTGCTTGGTTTTTGTTATGAAGTTGTCCACGAGTCCAGTCCTATTCTTTTTTTAAACGTATTACAAAGGTTTGGGACCTCAGCATGAGTTTCAGTTATGGAGGTTTCTCACTTATCCAGGTCCCACTTAACCAAGTTTCACTGTATAAGTAAAGCCAATTGATACACGAGTTTGTGAGTTTTCTTGCTTGACTTTAGTAGTAATTGGCTGATTGATTGAGTTTGTTATATTACAGGAAGAAACAAGCGGCGATACTAATAGAAAACAGGCGCAGTTTCCTACTGAAATATCGTTGCAAGAAGTTCCAGTACGTATAATAATTTTCTTCTAGGACAATAACTTGCATGCATGCATGCATCACCCAATCCCCTAAACAGGGCTTGTGTTTTAGAACCTATGCTATATGCTACTTTTCTTTTGTAAATACATGCTTATGATAGATAATTACTCCCAGATTCAAGGCAAACAGACATATTTATCTTGGGTGCGAATCGAACCCACGATCTGTGGTGTGAAAAGCAAGTATCTTACCGGCCATGCTACCGCTTCACCGGCCCGTCTATATGTGTCTTATGAAATATCTGCTACATTCTGCAACTAGATGCTTACTGGACTGTTCAAATATTGTAAGAAAATTGTAATAGTCGAAATTTAGCGGAGCATCAGAGAAGATAGCTAGTTTTCATTGGTTTGTTCAAGTTCTTATCGTTGAATCAACTATTAAAAATCACCTTTTGGTCGGATGATATGAAGTAGTGCGATATAAGTTAGGCGAGCGGGTTGCGAGTTGTCGGTGGCTACAGATTTTCGAGCGCGGCACTGCCCGCGCGTTTGTCAGTTATCGCGCTAGCCAATTAACCTCTTTTTGTGCAGTTGGATAAAAATCATCCTATGTCCTTTCCCGGGTCTCAAGTTATCTGCATACCAAATTTCATCTAAATCGGTTCAGTAGTTTTAGCGTGAAATCGCGACTGACGGATTTACTTAAGCATTTAGACAAAAAAGATTAAAGACTGCGACAAAATAATAATTTTATAACGGATTTTTTCACGATTTAATTTTAGATTTTAAGTCTCGACGTTTCAAAGTCTTTTCAGACTTCATCCACCATCCCACCCGTGACCAGGTAGTTGGATAACGATTGTTGCCGTATCCACCTGGAAAGAGATCGTTAATACACTGTTTTTTTTTGTAGGATGTCAAATCAATTCAGATTTGCAGTGTTTGTACACGAGTGCTTGTGACAGAAGATGAACTCACTAGTCACCATGATGCAGAGCATCCAGAGCTGTCTCGACGGTGTAATCTATGTACTAAGGTAAAAATAACAATATCTGGGTATTCTTATCATTAAAAATTGCAAGAAGTAAAGTCACTTTTTGATTTTAACTAAAAACCAAACGGTGTAAAGCAGAGCGGTAACTGACTCGGCTTCCATATCTATGTGTAAATCGTTTAAACGCCGCTGCTCAATGTCGATGACACCGGCATTTCTTAGAGCTGTGTTTTTCGAAAACGTGGCATTCACACTAAACCTTTGTAGACTGAAGATCGTAGCAAACATATCAACTCTAAAAGGGTACAATATTATTTGTATGAAACTCCCTATTTTTACGCAAACTAATCGAAATCGTAACGTTATCGCCTCGCCTCGGACGAGCTCAGCTCGTGGTCAAGTTTCAGTTCCCGCTTTAACGTCTCTTTCTCCACGCCTCTCCTGCGGCCTTCGTTGCCGACCGTGCTGTCGTTTAACTGCCCTCAAACAGCGTTCGGTTTCGGAGTAGACGACTGGTTAGGTGACTATGTGCGGTTGATGCCTAATTTGCAGCGAGGTGAAAGGCAATACGGTTACTACACGTTTACCTAACCTAAATTCTTTCCACACTTACAATAGTTAAGAAACTAAGGAATTGTTATTTTACCGTTACAGTAAATATCATTGTAGAGTCAGCAGAATAACCGTTTGGATGTTTAAAGCTTGTTAATGTGTTTATGTATATGCCACGCCGAAACTTATTGTTTGTCATGTTTCAGACATTCGCAACAACTAGAACGGCAGCTCGCCATAGAAGTTTGTGTAAAGAAGTTGAAAGGAAATTCAGATGTAGTACCTGTGGGCTTAAATTTGCCTACGAAATATCACTAAACAAGCACATTTTACGATATCACGAGGGCCAAAGCGTGTCAGTCAAGTTCATTGATCCTAAAACTAAGATGGAAAACAGACAATTCCAGTGTGATACTTGCAATAGATGTTTTCATAAGTAAGTATCATTTAATTTTAACTTATTTCTAATGGGTAATGACTTGACTACCCACTACTTGTTCATTGGGTAGTCATGCTGCCAGGTAGGCTTGCCTAAATCAGAACACTAAATTAGAAGTGTTGAAGACCTGCATGAAATGTTTCGCTTTATTTGAGTGTAGCAAAAGGTATGGCGAAAAATTATTATTAAACTCTTTTTCTTTAAGGAGAGAACAGCTAGTGAAACATACCAAGGTACATATGCCAAGCGAAAAGTTCTACCAATGTGACGTCTGTCAAAAGAAATTCAACAGGAGAGATAATTTACGGTAAGCATCTTCTAAACTATATGTATGTAACTAGTTACTAAGTTTGAGTTTCTTCACTGAATGCGAGCTACTCGTACAGTATTCCATTATTGTTCATAGGTGTCTCTTAATGTGACTTTTTCGCTGCGGCTTACCTTATTAAATGTCCTAAATGTAGTTCACTCACCGTTTGCTGTCTCGGTCTCGTCTCTACATAGCGACTACGCCTCAACCGTACCGCGATTCTCCCGCAACCTTGCTTCGACTTACTATTGGGCGATGCGCCATACACTTGCTGTGACGCGGTTTCTTAGCACTGTTCTGTGTTTTCCACAATCCGCACTTCAGCGTGTGTGGACTAAGTCTTAACCTTTTTCAATAGGATAGCTGAGAGAAGACTCGTATTTAGCAGTGGGACACTAAAAAGATTTGAAGTAACCAGGATATTTAGAGCAGCGGTGACGCAGCGGTATCGGTCTTGACTTTAAATATAAAGTTGCAGGTTCGATCCCAGGTCGTCCCCACAAATCTATGACATGCGTGAATTGTTTCATTGCCGCTGCTCAATATCGCCAAGGAAAACATTTGTAGCTTTATACTGTAACGGGTTTCAGTTCACACCAGCGCGTACACGAAACCCATAGAGACAAAACTCCATCCAAAAGCTGTCTATGTCTGTACTGCGGTCGGAGTTTCTCAAACTCTTCTAATATGATCGTTCACATGCGGCGGCATACGGGAGAGAAACCGTACAAATGCGATTTTTGTGGTAAAGGTACGTGTTAATTTACGTTACGTGTTATTCAGTGCTTGGCTTGGAACCGGGGAAAATATTGAAAACGTAGACTTTACCAGTGTTAGTATATTTTTAAAGATTTTAGGTAACCAAAACCCATGTATTACACACAATAAGAATTTAAAGTTACGATTCATAATCAGTGTATTATTGCAAATGATATTATCGTTAACGTTGGCAATGACGTGGTACAGAGGATAGTAAAAAACTTACCGCTGTTGTGCGGTAATATTGCATTGTTTGCAATAGTTGATATGAGGCTTCGCTTGGTTGTCGAACGTGCGTTTTTACTGACTGCAAAAAGAATCATTTGTTGATTTTTTTTTATAGTTATATTGGCTCTCAAACTATCTCTATAGCAAGTTTTAGGTTAGTAGTTATGGCGTGACAAATTGGCATTTTAGTTAATATTTTGTTGGGAGGGGAGCGTGCATTCAACTCAGGGCTCCGATTTTCGCGTTTTAGACATTTATCTCCATTAGACATATGTCGTAAAATAACTGGCGAACGTCAAATGAAAACTTCATTACTTTTGTTTTTCGACATCGCCATTTGGTTTTTCGACATTTGTTTATTATAGATAAATATCTAAAGCTCGAGAACCTGGTGCCTGGTGTCATGTTAAGTCTTGTGGGTTGTAAGTGGCTCATCATTATGCACTCGAGGGATACGCCGCAGCTTCTACGCGAAGTGAGCGCTTTGCATTAGTATGCTTGCAAAAGTTATGCACTTTATGTAATAACTAGCTTCCACCCACTGGGTTGCCCGCGTGGTACTTATTGCGATAAAAAGTAGCATAAGTGTTAATCCAGACCATAATATATCTCTGTGTTAAATTTCATCCAATACCGTCTAGTAGTTTTTGCGTGAAAGAGTAATAACCATCCATACATTCTTACAAACTTTCGCGTTTATAATATTAGTAGGATGTGATAAATCATTGAATACTTCTTCATGTTGTGGTCTGTATTGACGTAATATTTTCTCATTATACAGGTTTTCCAAGATCTTCAGATCTTCAATGTCACAGACGGTCACACACCGGGGAAAAACCTTGCGTCTGCCGCGTTTGTGGTAAAGGTAAGCATTATGCTATGAGAGCTGGTGACCAATGTCTGTATGAGATTTGTAATGGGCAATATTCTGGGTAAATTATATACTAAGTAGAGGATCGTTGTTGCAGGCTTCTCTCGTAGTAATAAGTTATCGAGGCACATGCGCGTGCACACGGGGCAGAGACCGTACAAGTGTACCTACTGCGACAAGGCGTTCTCTCAGAGCAACGATTTGACGCTTCACATCCGGCGACATACCGGTGATCGACCGTACATTTGCGAAATATGTGGAGATAGGTTCATACAGGTATGTACTATGTGGTATCAAATAACTATATGTTTGTGTTTAAATGAGTAGCTAGCACTAACGCAGAAAAATAACTGGATATTTACCTAAAGAATCACTTAATCCAAGACGAATTATTTCGACTTGACTTTTGTTCTGTTTGGTTTTGAAGATAGATATTTTTAAGTATAGCAAGAAGAAGGGTGGTAGTTTATCCTATTACTGTTCTAAATGCGAAAAAGCCTGTAAAATATATATAGAACCAATGCTAAAGCACTTAAAAAACACATTTTGTTACAAAACCGTAGATTATGTTTACAATCTGGGCGTCAGCACAATAAAACGTGATACAAGCACAGTATTCTACTCATCACTGAGATAGACAACGCTTGCAACATATTTTCTTGTGCATGTTTCGCCAGTGAAAACTAGGGGTAACAAAAACCGTACCTATGTTTTGATGGAAGCAACCTTGAAAACTGTAACATTCCTTGAATCCTTTGACTGAAAGTCATCTACAGTAAATTGTTTCTTAGAAAAAATGACTTATTTAAATTGAACGTGCAATTTTGGAGAGCATTATACGTGCTAGAGAAGACTTGTATATTTTTAAGTTAACATTACTTCACGAAAGTGTTGACTGTTGTAGACAACGCCCATTACCCCAGTTATGTTTATGATCTAATGTAATAATGAGCACACATTAGTATTAAGAGTTTAGAGAGTAAGATAACTCTCAATTCGTAAGATAGTTGAGAGAAGACCCGTGCCCAGCAGTAGGACACTAAAAACGATCGAAGTCATATTAGTATTAAGTTTTTGGTTATTACCTAACAAAGTGTTGGGTTGAAAGCACAGATATGGTATAAGGTGTTTAATTTTCAGGGCACAGCGTTACAGAACCACAGACGCGCATACGGACATTTCCCACCCTTGTCTGCTGAGACAGCTACTGTACAGAACATCAGTTTTACTGTTCAGCCTACAAACCACAACATTAACTGATGAAGCGTACCTATCAGAACACTCGAGCGATACTCAAGGACGGTGACACCATTAGAATACGATTACTTGTTCTTCACTTGATATTATAATTTTATGTATCGTCAGTCTCCAAGACCATGACGTTTATGCCTAGATAGAGGTCAGTGATATATTTTCACAGTATTATTATTATTTATTTTTTGAAGCTATTGAATAAATCATAATCTAGTTTATATCTCGTATTTTTTATCGATTCCATACATGCAATCAATAGGGCATGCAGTTTTAGAATTCTAACAAGGGTAAATAAAATTCATAATACATATAGGTATCTCTTTATTGCCTGTGTCAGGCCATCTAAGTTTGAATAATATTTTTATATAGTGCCTATTTTTCAAATCTAAATTGATATTACATAAATGTAAAATACATTTTTGGTCAGTAATGCTAGAAAAATGATTCCTAGGAGTAATTATTGACTGGATCAAGTATTACTTCCTAAGATGCTATATACATTGAATGTTTAACAAACTTTAGTGATTTATATTATGTACAATATGAAATAGCTAACGAGAATCTGATATTATATAGAGCCAGCGGCAATGCGCTGCGCTGACTTATTATAAGTGCCCTAACCTAGAAACTAATTGATCCCACTTAAATGACACAGCTCACCACTAGTCTACGTCACTAAATGATCTGCACTTGTTCGATAAGTGTACGGGACACTACGTGATGGATAGGTAGAGACGCTACGAGATACAACTAAGTTCCGCTACACGTGGACACTCTGTGGGACACTCACTACCTACTGATATCCGACAAGTTTATCGAGCTACAGTTTACGTCCACTTATTTTTGATCACGGAACCTATTCGTCGTCCCCACATTAGGTGGTATCATACAATCGTCCCTTGCAAATGTTGCGGGTCGGGGGTGGAGCAGTGGGCCGGTGGAAGGGACGGGCCCAAAGTAGAGGAGGGCAGTGCCGCCGCTTCCTCTTGATATCCTATGAGGGGCATGCTAGGCCCGGGCAGGCGGTCTATGGGATTCTCTTCCGGTGGCGTAACCTCTAAGCCGATGCTGCCGTTCAAAGCGATTTTATATGCGTTCTGTTGTTGCTGTTGTTGTTGATGTTGTAGTAAAGAATTAAAGTGGGATATGCCAATTTCTTCGAGACTGCTCTTACGGCGACGAGAGACTCCGCTGAGACCTTGACGAAGAGAGTTCGATCGACGGAGTAAGATGTCGTCGACGACTCTGAGCGAGTTGGAGCGGCCCCTGAAGTCGGTGATGATGGTGGGGCTGTCTGGGAGAGACAGCGAGTTAGCCTTGGTGGTGCAAAGCGGTGGAGCGCGCGGCTGCGTGTAACTCGCGCCGATGCCTGACCCTCTCCTACTTGAAACTCCTTGCGCCTGTATCAGTGCTTGGGAACAAAAACTTATATTTGATTTCCGTCGACTGTTATGTCGCTCGAATGTTTTTTGTGCGGAAAATGGTGACGGGCGAACCAAATATCTGAAACAAGCAGGTTTTTGTTTAAAATTCTTGAACGAAACTTACGTAGGAGAGTCACGTTGAGAAAAGTGTTTAGCAAAAATACTTTTCATTTGATAATACTTACATGATATCACCCTCTTGCAGATTAAGATCGCAACTGGGATTTATAATGACATACGATAGGCTATTTCGTTTTTCACTGACATCGTCATAGTCTATTCCAGTAAGGTTTAATGATTCCATTCTCGATCGAACTAAGTTTGCTATCTCGGCTCTTTCTATTTGTTGTGCGTGATTGTCTCTAGCCTCGTCCGCTAGACTCGTTGAATACTATAAATAGAGAAATGTCCCGTTACTGTAATAATTATAGGTTTCTTTAGAAGAAGCAAGGTGATGAATGAGTCATCAACAATAATAGTTAATAGTACAAACTTAGATTAATTGATTTTGTGAAATAACAATTATGTACAGAGAATTTTTTTTATATATTTTTTTTGTGCCCTGTGCATTGTGACAAACATGCATGATTTCAAAGGCACATATTATGGGTGACGCGTTATGATAAAGTTCTATGTAAAACAATTGTATGCAGCAGTTAATATTGTTATCTATAGTTAGGTATATTTACTATTAGGTACCGCTATTGTCTAAATACTAATAATCGCAATAATTATGCACGGACAATGTTCTATATAGTTACTACTCCTAATTTATTAAGTATTGCTGTCTACAGGTGGAGAGAGGTGACCGACATACTGATTACAGTTCGTAATATGATGATTTTAGAGTTAATATTTTTTATGATGTAAGTATGATGAAAAATATATATTGCAGAAAGGATTGCCTAAAAACTATTAAACTGGCACCGAAATAAAAGGCTCGTAGTCTAGGGAAAGCTAAATGGCTTAGCAAAAGTAAATATTAAACCTTTCCGCTTCACAAATGCTTGAAAGTATCTTCTAATTAATTAATCGTCACTTACATATATGATATGAGTTGATATTCCTATTACTAAATATTATCATCGATTTATTTTAGTATTTAGAGGGTATTTTAACGTCTTCAAAATATAAAAACAGTAGTACCTATAACTTTTATGCCAATTAATAGTCTGCATAAAATAATGTTACCGTAATTCTAAAAGTACCAATTATGTGTTAATTGACTTTATAGTCGACTGGTGACTTAGTTGGTGACATGTGGTACCGCAATCACCGTGTCCTAATAGGTCGATGTGGCCTTGTTGTGACCTTACCGCCGGAGTGCGTTCTCCGTAGCAACCGCCGAGGCAGCTGACGGCCTCCCGGCGCCCGCACGCAGAGTACCCTCCGCCGTCGGTGTCCTCCTGCTGCAACTGTCGTGTCACAGTATTCCAATATTTTTGCCACATATACACATTAGCCACAACACCTATACTTCACTCGTCAGCAAACAATTTACTTTTACATAATTTTAAAAAGGTCTTCTTTTATTTTATTTTTTTCTACAGAATAGGGCAACTGTTATGTTAATTGTTTGTTTTGTACCTGTTTGTGTGTAAGCATCGAGTAGGAATGAAACTTCGTATGATAACTAATCTTGTTTATAAATAAGCATGCAGTAAGCCAAAGCGATAGTGCTATATAGTTAAGGATCGTCAATGCTGAACCAGAGGAAGCACTGCTTTCGCGAGACAGCTAATCTGAACTTTCCTTGAAGTAGTCTCCACACATGCAGCGAATACATTCTTCAAACGGCTAAGTTATAAACATCTAATTCTATGGGTAACTAGTACCTTTATAATATATTTTTTCTAATTAAATTTTATTCTTATTAATTTGATCCTATCATGCATTACATAGACTACAAGTACAACAAGTAGGTATTGCGGGATTGCGATCATCGAGTTCATTCAATAGATATACCTAGTATTAGTAATATAACAAAATTTTACTTCTATTCATCTTACTGTGTCCGCGCAAAAGCATATTCATTTTATTACCTAACTCTTCTGGCCGTAGCAGTTGGCATATAAATGCAAGAAGCATGTGTATTCAATAAGACAAAACCAAATATCGCGTGAGATTAGAAAGTTGACAAAACTGCTACTAATTACAGACACTCCACAAGTGTTAGGCTCAAGATGTATGTAGACAAGTTACAAATGGAAAAAAGTGTAGCGCTGACGCGAGATAAGTACAAAAAATAAATAAAATAATACCCGAAATACAGTCCAAAGACACGGACTACGAGATGCAAGAATGTGAAGTACTATTGAAATTTGGATTCAATAATATAGGATTGTTGTGTACTGGTTTAAAAGAGTAGAGGCATAAGCTGCTGTAAGGACTGTATTTAAGGAGATAAATGTTGAGAGAGTAGGAGGAGTTAACTAACTCACCGATGCACGCGATGGTCGCATTCTCGCGAAGCGTGACCAAAACCAGTTTGACGGACTCCTTGGCGACATACTCACGTGGTGAGATGCGTCGGCTAGGGTTGTGTCCTGAGTGCGATATATCCCTATCGGAATTTCGCAAGTTGTAGAACACAACTTTTGGTATAGTCGACCATACGTACGGATCCACATGTCTTCTTTCGATATTTTCATCTGTTAGAATTTCAAATATAAGAAAGCCTATTACATAACGTAACGTAATTTATTTATTTATTTATTATTTGAACAACATTTGATTAAGACATTCGCAGAAATCGCTTATGATTTATAAATGCTACATGAATGAAATGACGATGAGGTGAGATGGAAAAAATAAACGCAATATTCGCGAGTGTCAATTGTAATAGTAGGTACCTAACGCAGCTTGTTTTGTAAGAAATTAATCAAATTGACTTACAGAAGTTAGAAATCCTGATCCAGGAGCTTGATCAACGCCCAATAGCAAGCGAACAAAAGTAATGACATAATCCTTTACAAACGCTTGGTACAGTAATGTGTCCAGCATGGAGGCAGAGAACACGGAGCCGGCCGCAAACGGCAACCGGAACATATATGAAATGTGAGAGCCACGCTCCTTTTCTCTCTAAAATAAATAATAAGATGTCACCAGAAAACAATACTTAACATTAATTTATAGTAGAAAAATGTTCATTCACCTTTTCCATTTTAGAAAGATGCAGCGCATACTTATCGTGAGCACGGAATTGCATAAATCTCATATTTGAAGATTGTGACAATTCTGTTATTGATTTTATCGACGGAAAAAACCTGAAAATAAAATACATTTCAAAAATATTAATTGCATCACTGACTTATTATGCAAGGTTATATTCGCAGAGCATAATCTTATAAAATAAACCTAGTAACATCAAGGTTTTAGTAGTAATAGCAAAAAATCGCATCTGCGATGACATATTTTAATTGTTGAGCCACCTTGTGGCCTACCAACATTGGACAGAAATACAAATCACATGGATTTAAACTGACCACCTACTCAATAACGTACCTATAACCTTACTAAAATTACGCTAAGTAGCTCTACAATTAGAAATGGTACCAAAAGAAAAGTATTATATACTTTGCCATAGCAGATAAAATAAGAATGATTACTTGAACATTGTCTGCACGGCTACAATCGTGTTGCAGTCAGCCAAACTGTCTTCTTCAGCAGAATTGGACAACTCTTTGTTGACGACCACTACGTTTTCCGCTAGAGTAATCCCAGCTCGAAGTAGATCATCAAGACTGAAAATATTGTTCAAAGTTTTATTAACCTACCTAATCGTGTATATGTATTTAACACATCCGTTATACTAATATTGTGACTTACCAATCAATACTTCCTAGCATCCAGTACACTAGTGGAAAATATGATATAGCGTCAAGGAACGCTATGTCCGGTCTGCGTTCCAGCAGCAATATTATTGGATTAAGCGAGGTTTTTGACCTAAAATGGGCTCGCAGAGGTATAATAAAGTTATATATTCCATTAGAAGCGTAGTCTGCGGCAAGGATGATAGTTTTGTTCTGCCACTGATACTCCTTTGCGTTTCTATAAGCACAGTGCTCACAGACTTGCGCTAACTGCAGGCAGCAGAGGGGCTTCTTTTCTTTCAACAAATAGCAGAGCGTCGGACTCACGCCGATGAATGGCGAAACCGGAGGGAATCCTTTCACAATCCTGAAATTATCTCATGTTGTTAACTGTCTCTTAAATATTCGGTTATATTTATATTCAATTAATAAAATAAACCGGTAGTCGTTGCATTGCAGCCGAAGCAAAGCTTTTATTATAAAAAGAGAGAGAAAAAATATTAAGGTGTTTGTAAAAATGCCAAAATTGGTGGAGAATACTTACAAACATATTGCTTAGTTATTTATAAGATACATCTACTTGAATTATTAATTGTATGTAAGACAAACAAACAGAAATCGGGCCGTGTAAATATCTAAATTAGGTGGTATAAAAATCTAACAAAACATTTAGATCTAAATGAAAGGTTCTCATGCTTTTAGGTACAGATAAATACAAAAGGTCTGGAGGGACACCTGTGAATTTTAAATGTAGGTTCATATTGTTCAAAATGTAAGTAGGTATTCAGATGACGGGTTTACAAGTTTTCTTTTTTGTATAGAAAACTGTTATGTTTGGTTTTCTGTCTTTATTGTAAATGCTTGTTCAGTGAGCTTTAACATTTAACATCTGGAACTACTTATAGCTGAGTATGTATTTACGTCATTTGGTATATTATAATCTTTGGTATGAGCAACTTGTATTGTTAGTTTTTGGGTGGTTATGATTGTTCTGTGAGCTATGTTCTTACCTCGTAAAGTCATTTCTCCAGGCGCTGTGTAGCTTGTCGCTGACTGCCAGGGAGGAGAAGCTGCTTATCGTGACGTCATCGCTGGAGGCAGGGGGGGCCGTGCAGGGGGTTATGCTCATAGGTTACAATTACACAATGCACACATTGCAACATGAAATACTTGTAAACAGCCTTATCTAATTATAGGACACAGGTTGACTCATCAGTGGGTAACGTTTGAATAGGTTTGTGTTCAGAATTCTACTTAGTTTCTATTTAGAAGATGCAGCTGGTGATAGAGTAATTCAAAGCTTTGTAAATAATTATAAGGTAAATGTTATAATCGTATTCATCATCTATGATGTTTTTCTTGACACATTTATCGAATTAGAAAAGAAAGGAGCATGAAATGAGCTGGAACGAATGGCAAAGCTCGACACTCAGAATGATACAATGAAGTACGTACTGTGCGATAGGTACTCATGCAGCGTGATGGTCCCTCTGCTATCTACAGTAGTAAACGTATAGGTAGGCTAAAACAGTGAAAAATAAAAATGCAATAACAACAAACATCACCTATTGTGCAAATTGTGGAACTATTTGAATTTTGTGGTGCAAAAATGCCCAAAACGGATTTATAGATACATTTATGCACCTATTAACGCTCCGATGTTATTTCGATAAAATGGATAATTATGCTAAAATCCATATCTAAAAAACTAAAAAGAATACTATTAATGCTTAGTTTGTATGTAAAAAAGTAATATAATACACAAAACCGCGTGCTTGTGGATGCAATTTAGGCCTGTGGCAAATGAATGTGCTTACGCGATTTTTTCCGAAGGCGATCGCCAAGGCACGTCGTCCTCCAACTCATCTTCGCTCTCATCAGCTTCTGCTTCCTCGTCCTGATTGTCCGAAGCAATATTTAAACTGCTAGTCACCATATCTGGGACTGGGAGGATCGACGGTCGTCTGCTACCTGTAGCAGCATCAGAAATTCTGATTCAAAATAATATCCTATGTGGTACTTAGGTACCTACTGATAAAATGTTATACGTACTGATGCAAACATAAACGGATGATTATGATTGTTTTATTACGAGCTAAAATTCTAATTAGTAATAACATTGAATAATGATTACCCCTTCGGTAATTTAAGGCATCAGGGCTCAGAAAATTGTTGTCAGGTTTGGGCAGCAGCAAATGGCTATCCGTGGCACTATCTGTGCCTGGGGAGTCCTTAAGACATGTTCTTGAGTCGGAAGTTGAAGTGCCTTCGCCGTACTTAGCTGGATGATATGTAAATTAATGTAATTAAGAGTATGTACTTAAAATGTAAAAACAAATTGTAACTATCAATTAAATCAATATTTACAATCAATATGTAGGTACGTGTGGAATTAGACAAATAATGGCCATCTAAAAGTTTTGGTAACAGTCCTACATTTATGACGCAGAATTTGAACGTTGGTATTTGGTATCGATGTTTATTTCTACGTGGTGACAACACTAAATGTCCCCGCCACTGGGGAGGCAGCGGGCTATGTAGCAGTCCTTGCCTGCTTGGCGAAAGATGTTGCCATCAAGCAAGCTTAAAATCTAAAGTAGCGTTCCGCATATGTTTGATTGACTGTCCTGGATACTCGTGGATCTTCATCGAGGACCGTCATCGCACCATTGCCTATTTATCGGCTTATTCTTTTATGAAAATTGGCCTACGTGCTCTACCCCATTGAAAGCCTGCGACGGCTCACGGCTGAGACTAAAACAGTCTGCCTCGTCTAAAGATTGCTTTTAGGTATGTACTGATGTACCTAATTACGATTACGATTGTTACCAAAGGTTTCTGTTGGTCATTGTTTACCTGGTTTAACTGTAAATTGGTTACTGTGTGTTAGTTAGCAAATCGTAAATGAGAATGTGTACATACAATCTACTGTTATTGTATGACAAAAATGTTGAAATGCAATTTGCGAACATTTAGGTGTAAAACATTAATGGACTGATTAAAAGCCAATAAATGCGATTTGCCTACACGACATTTTTAATTAAATGGCGCAAAAACGCGTGTTATAAAATAATTGTATTCTCTTTAAAAATTTTATAACTATATGTGTTGGAAACATGCATTAAATTAATTGTTTTAAAGCAGCTATTGAACAAAAATCCTTGTCCCTACTGCTATTTGCTTTGCAAATAGCTCAGGATTTTAATATATTTATCTGCTTTAGTATCCTTCATTCATAGTTTAAACGAAAACATCGAGAGCCTGATGAAAAGGAACTAAGCTAAACGTATGTATTAACTAGGTACGTTACGGTGAACAGGTACACGTAAGCTTTTCATTTTACTTCACCCTTTTCTATGTTGTTGTTGTTTTTGAATAAATACCTAGTTTGGGTTAGCTAAGTTCCTTCATCGAGAGTATCTGATGTCTAATGAATGAGTTGCTGACCTTTACAAATTTGAATAAATAAATTTTGTTTTGCAAGTCGTTACAAAGTTATAATTTCTAATAAACAATTAAATGAGCGTTAAGCAACTCAAAATAAGTAGCCCGAATGCAGTGTTATGCTATTTGATAGCGTAAGGCGGTAGTGCATTTGGGCTACTAGTGGCGTTTATCAACACTCACAGCTAGCAAGAGTAAAATTAGCGGATGATACAGTATTAGCTTGGTTGATGCGTGATGGCGATGCTTTTGGTGTGGAACTCGCGGGAGCTTGGAGAATCACTTGTGGGAGTTCGTATTGAGCGACGTTACTACCGTCTGGTTTCTTCTGTAGGCCTGAGCCCTCCTCCGCGTCACCTGACTTCTTCTCATTAGAGAGCAGGCTACACGCTGTCTGATCTTTAGGTATTGCAAGCTTTTGTTGTTCCGTTTGTTTCTCTGATACTACAAATGCTGAGTTCTCTTCCTTCGTGATACTCATATAGTAACAGGTGTCACTACTTTTCATGATATGCCGAGGTCCTGGGTTTAATAAAATTGTTTCCTCGTAAAATTCAGGAAGTTCCGCTGGACGAACTCCTACTAAGGCTACGCCATACCTTTAAGATAATTCACATAAATGTTTTAGTGATACCCACCTAACTATAATACATTGATTACATGAACATTATATTCTAGTGGTATAATTAATTATCTCCTTACTTTCTGTGTGAGTGAAAGCTAGCGTATGTGAAGCTCTTTCCTTCGTATTCGCCGAAAAATCGACTATCACCTAATACGATATGGTATATTTCGTTACCAGAACATTTTCCATATAGTCTATGCCATTCTTCGGGTGATTGTTGGCCTTCCCTGGAAGAATAGTTAAAAAGTTACAGAATATATAGGAACTTAATTGAATTAAGTAAAGTTATTAGTAGAAGAGCCGAAGAGGGGAATTTGGGATTTACTCCAGCTCGTCAGATTAAGAGAAAGGGGACACCTTGCGCTCTGTTGAATACCTACACCAAATTTAGCCGGAAGTTTACAGTAGCCATTCAAAATATTTCTAAGACATTTGCTAGGTGAAAATACTCGAATTCGTCAGAATAATGTATGATGAGTACATTACATGTTGTTAAGTGTGAATATCAACAATCAGGTGATTTGCGTCAGGAGCAAGGAAAAGGGAGAGCTACGAATTCAGGATAATTTGAAAGTCACCTGGGTCCACAAGTGTGAAGCCGCACTTTCAGTTTATGATTAGGTACTTACTGTCCTCGACTAGTGTGCAGTAGGAGAGTAACAAGAGTCGAAGCGCCGGGGCATGTACAATTGTTTGCCAGTAATGCGTACTTGAACTCATCTTCGCAAACTACAAATTCAGCAAATTTTACGTGCAGCTTGTTTTCGGGACGAAATATTTGCACGTATTGTGGCACTATCGGTGCAAAATCTTTTACTGCCCACGACCTAAGAAAAAATGGAAACAGTAAAGAGGCACCTGTATAATTTTGTGTAAATAATAATAAGTTAAGTAAAACTCGTGCAACTGTTACTATAATTATAATCTTACACAAAATAATATTTGGTTCTTTTTAAAATTGAATTGTATCATCATTTCCCTTGCCTTTTTTGCCATTTCTATTGGGGTCGGCTCCCAGTCTAACCTGATGCGGCTAGCTACCAGAATTATACGAGCGACTGCCATCAGACCTCGAATCCCGTAGGGTATCAGTAGCCGAGATGGTTCGACCAGGTGTCAGATTATATTAGGCTTCTGATTACATGTAACGATTGTCATAGATGTTTTTAAATAACAATCGGGACCAACCATGTTAACGTGCTCTCCGAGGCACGGAGGCCAGTCCCTCAACCTCCCGGGCACAGTATAGCCCAATCGGACGGTTTACACCGCTCTATTACCGAGGTTGTGAGTTTAAAATTGCTGTATCTATTAACATAAGTGGAATTTACCTTAAAATAGTATGTTCATCTGCTGCAGTTTTGTCAGCATAATTTCTCGCAGCTAAAATGAAGCACGCTTCAGCTTCATTCATTCGTGCTCTTATCAGGTCTGTGTCTTTTAAACAAGAACCCTGGATATATATCACTCGTTGAGCCCAAATTGGTACCTGGAATTACAAAATACATCAAAACGCTAAAATTCGCTTCGAATTCGCTAAAAATAATAAACTCCAAGTGTTATTAAATTTATTGTTACGTTTATTTTTTTATAGGCTTTAATAGGCTTGCGCTTGACCAAAGCTTGCCTGATGTGAAGCAATGATGCAGTCTACGATGCAACGCGCTTATCCAGTAAATACCGACTCACTCGATTGATAAGTAGTTGACTTATTTAAAGCAAATAAATTTTTTAATGTTTTGCGTGATTTTCAATGAACAAATTATCAAAACTACGAATAATTTTGTAAAAGTTATGACCTATAATATAAGTCATATCTACTAATTACACAACAATTATATCTAATACCTGCTATTATTATTGTTACATGCAAAATGTGAACAAGAAGAGATAACTTTTCTATGATATATTGCTATCTGAATACAAACGCGCCACAAATCGAAAATTTTGAAAACCGTTTTATTGTAAAGAGAAGGCCTTTTTTGCAATAAAGTGTCAAAATCCCGCTGAATGACGGGCTGGTGGTGTGGTCGGTAAGATATTTATTTTCACGCCATGAAGTTTCAGGTCGTGGGTACGATTCGAACCCAATTCAGATATTTGTGTTTCGCCTTCAGTCTGGGTGTAATTATAGTTTGGGATATGGCCGTGTGTGTTATTGTATATAACACACGCTTTATTATCTACTTTATAAAAATAAGTCGGGTTTTCCTTCCTGACACTATAACTCCGGAATGCACCAACCGATTTCCACGGTTTTGCATTCTTTGGAAAGGTCTCGGGCTTTGTTAGAGGTTTATAGCAAAGAAAATTCAGGAAAAATTTCAAAAGAAAAGCGGGAAAATGTTACATAAAACGAAGCCATCTGGTGGCGAAACGGAGTTCGCCGGGTTTGCTAGTTATTATTATAAATGTGAATGTAATGAGTTTAAACTAAAATATCAACTCTGTAGGTAACTACAGAGTTGATATTTATATATTTATTTATTTAACCTAACCCACCTGTAAGATCATTCTCATAGTGGTATCCAGTTCCATTGGCGATAACAATACTACATAATAATCCTGCAGTAAGGGGTGCGCGTAGAATTCGTTTAGGAAGTCCATGATGGTGTCCGCGTGCAGCGTGGTGGAGCAGACCACCACGTGCTTCTCCGACTGCGCTCGGTGCGAAGAGTAGGAGCCCCCCAGCTTCTGTCTCTCCATCCAGGTGAAAGCGAGTTGTTCGAACTAAAAAATAACGTGTTGACAACATGTTCACTTCAAACCTTTTTAGTGTCCCACTGCTGAGCACAGATCTTATCTCAATTATCTTACGAGTTGAGAGAGTTTAGGCCTTAATCCACACACAGTGGCCAAATCCGGAATGTTTTCCTTCACCGATATTGACCAGCGGCGATATTTCTATTCAAATATGTGTGGGTACGTCCGGGAACCGAACCCACGACCTTATAAATCTGAGGCGAGGCCTGTACCGCTGCGCCATCGCTGCTAAGCTAATAAATAGGTATAGATATATGCTTATTACGCCGCAGGTCGTATGTTCGATTCCCACTCGAGACAGTCATTTGTGTGATCTATCTTAAGTATAGATTTACAAAAGAAAAGTAAAAATAAAAGTATATGTATAGTATATTAGTTATCTGGTTACCATAACCAGATAATCGTGTGTGACAATATTCTAGGACTTAAATGTCCGAGAATATTGTCCTGGAATATATACCTACTTATAACAAACAGATCTCTTAAAATAAGATACGCCGCATTCATTGCTATTTCATTTATCTTAGAAATAAATTCAAATTTAAAATTCAAATTAATTTATTTGTGAACATACCTACCTATCTACATTAATGTTTGTTATTGGTAATAGGGATGATGCCAGTTTGTTATATCCGTCAGAAAGATAAATTAAAAACATTAGACACGCATTTTTCTTTTGTTTTTGTGCGATTAAAGATTACGGTGATACGTCTAAGCGAAATCGCGAATGCCCTCACGCTTAGATCAGTTTTAAACCTCCGTATGACCTACTACCCGGTCTCCCTCTCAATAATATGACCGACGGACTAATTAAAATACGATTTTTTATATCTAAGGTAGGTCGTCATCCCTATTGTTCGCAGTAACATTTCTGTGGAGAGTATCAGATGGATCTTTGGCTTGGAAATCGAATTGAATAATAATATGCAGCTAAGTCTCCGTCTACTAATTCAAAGAGGATGCAATATAAAGTAAGGACTTTGTATAAACTTAACTAGTTACTTAAGTTAGTAGAAATATTTTTTTAAATATTATTTACCTGTGTTGGTAAAACAACAAGTGCCACTCCAATCATGATTACCATAAAGAGTTGTGATGGCCAAATATCTGGTACAAAGTCCCCGTATCCTACTGTTGAGAATGTCACCACTACGAAATAAGTCGCTTGAAACAGATTCAGATGCCTGTGCCCGGCTCTTTGAAAATGTTGTATACCGCAGACACTGAAAATGATAATAAATAACTTAAAACAGACACTTGCGTGTGAACGGGTGTGATGATCTTAGAGCGTTCAACACGGGAGGTGTTATTCGCAACTTGTAGTGTCTGCCAGTTTTTGGGGGATGGGAGGTAACCACTTATAGCACACATGTAAAAGTTGAAGCGCTTTTACAAACACGTCTTTACATATACAAAACATGAACAGTATATGCATACAAACTGTTCATGTACGTAGGCAGAGCGGAATGCGCGCAATACTTACCACCAGATACGTGTTAAATTTCTAAGGAGAAAGTCATCAAAACCGCCTCACGCAATTAATGGACGCATTGTTATCTACCGAGGATGTAGAAGACGTAAAAACTCATGCACCCCAAAACGCTAGTGGCTTTACCTTACTATATTACAAATTTCAAATATGGAATGTCTACCTGAGCACTTTACACAGGGGATTTTACGCTTCCTCTTGTAATGGAACGTGAACTGTACAGAATGAAAGCTTCGTACAAAATCAAATTCAAATAGGGTTGTTACTCGATTGTTGAAAATAAGTAAACCCATATGTATTCCAATGTTTTTATCCTAAATATACTATCTAATCTAAATACAAATAATACACTCATGATACATGCGTAAAACTTATAACCTCTCTTTTTTACCCCAAACAGCTAAAACATCTTCGCTTCGCTCGTATCGCTGTTGGCTAGCATCACGCCTGGTCAGTGACATTTTACGCACACATTGCTGCACGTGTAGTAGTAGCATCTCGCATAGCGTTTGTAGGAAGCTTTCATTCTGAGCTGCAAAAGCTTTTTTGCGGATGATCTAATCCAATCAACCGGAAGAGTCTTTATTGGTTCACTGGACTTTTTCGGTGAGCCGTCCGAGGACGGTCGAACCGATAGCTGCCAAACTGCATGCGTGTAAAAATCATGTGCAAACGAACGTGTTTAGTGTTTATAGAAAATCCCTAAAAACAATATCGGTTCACACAGGGCTTTTTATTTACATATATTTATTAAAAGCTGACACGCAACTAAAATAATGTATGTAACTGTTACATATTTGCATGAATTATGGTTTATAAATTAATATATTACATTATTTGCATATTTTTAAATGTGTTACCTCGTGAAAACAAGGCAAAGGAGTGTCACGCACAATATCATCAACTGTTGCGATAACGCTGACTGCGACTTTTGCATAGCTCTGTGTAGATCGTTCTGGAATGTTAAAAACGTGCCCCTTAGGATTCGTTTACATTAAAGACAGAATATAAGAGAATAGCTAAAATATGTTTTGTCCTTATCTTCTTTACGACACTTTGAAAGACATGACAATGACACAACATTAACAAGCAGCTTTAGCTATAGAATCGTTTATAAGTGATGGGGGTTATTAATAATATTAATAACCCCTACACTTAAGAGACTTGTAGACAATTCAATACCTTCTTTTTCTTTTTTTACCTACTCAAAAATCGCGGTACATTAAGACCAAAATGACGGGACATCTATGAAATTCTGTATGTATGTCACTGGAGTTTCAACTAGAACAAATAATTGAAGACAAGAAATTAAACCTTCTTACGAGACTGACATGTTCTATGAGAACAAGGTCCCGTTAAATAAATGGATTAAAAAAATTACCTTGAACTAGACGAGCTATACATTTCAACACCATCTCTTATATTTTCTGTTTCTTTCTGGACGGTTATAACGATAAATTGGAAGAGGGATAAAATACATTTCGGGTGAATGAACTTGTCTTCAGCAATTTTTCTAGACGCTATCTTGAGATATAATGAACTTCATGCATGAAATGAAGGAAACAGTTCAAAGGCGAGATGTAAAACATGGATAAGTCTCGCCTTTGAGCAATTTTTCCTCATTCACAGAACCCTCACTCTTAAACATTAATTCGATATAACTGAGTATTTTTTTATTCATTTCAAACAGCAAAACATACTTTTCATTAGTTTTTAACTGATGACCTAAATATAATTTTTGCTTTAGTAGGTACCTACTGTGAAATCATACCTGTTCTACAACAGGAGCATTGCTTTCATAGTATTTTAAATACCGGATCATATTGATCGCTATAATCATAGAAAAGCTACGCTATTCAAAAATAAATTGGCGTGCCGGTGGAGAGCTACCGCAGCGTTTATTTCATTAGCCTCTCCCATACATATGCATATTGCACGTATGTTCTGTGCAGCCTCTGTGTTAAGTAATTAACGAATATGTAGGTATTGAGTCAATATTTAAGCCAATATTTAATACTGCGGCTTTGGAAGTGCTTGAAATATGATTGAGAAAAAAAAAACCGCGAAGAGTGCTTGAGATAAGAATTATCACTTATCTGACTCAAATAGCCGGAGTTATTTTTGACATGACCTATCAAATTAAATTATTCAGTGGAGAATCAATAAAAAAAAACATTTCTGATAATGTATTTGAAAAATTAAGAATTTCCTGTGCTATTAGGTACATTATTTTTGTGATTTCACAATGGACTTTACGGATTAATTGGTACAAAGAAAAATCAATATTACAGGGTGCAACGTGATAAAATATAGATACGAGTCTCCCAAAATCCCCTTTTCGCCTCTTTTAGGTATTACTAAGAAATAAAATAACATTGTATAGAATTACAAAATAAAATATGTGGTCTTAAGGGCGCGTGTGTGACTTGCACAGGTGTGGTTGTGCTGTCAATCAATAATTGCACAACATTACATTATTTCTTAAGAGTAACTAATACCCTTTGTTTACAAGTAATAAAAATTACCATTTTACAACCTCATGTACCTACTTGTGCAGTAATATTATTAAAGTAGATAAGGTTGTAAAATGTACATTCCTACCTATATATTTATTAAATATTAACCGTACAGAGGTCGGAAACAATTGAGTCTACTCCGCATTCTGGTCAAAGCAATGTCGAAAACGTATTAAAATGGAGTTAAAACGATTTAGGTACTTACAAACATATTCTCCAGGGATCTTTTTGCCAACCAGCAGTTTAAAAATACTGGAATAAATAGGTTTCTGAGTGGTGGAAACGGCAGCTGGGAACAGTATAATTTTATTATTTCCAAGCAGAATCTCTAAATAAATAATAAAGTTGAATTGAAGTACTACGTTGAAAATCGCTACAGTCGAATGTTAATGTTTGTTTAGGTTTTATTTGTACTTAATTTAACTTTAACCTTTAGCTGTGAATACTGTGCTTTGTGGGATAAGATGGCCGAGTGAGCATATACGAGTAACTAGGTCACGTGCCACCGGATATTATATTGATAAAACTATTTTTGCGACTTCGGAAAATACGACTTGGCGTCGACGTCCACGTGGAAGCTGCGGGCTAAGCTGGTTTAATAATAAATATATTATTATCTATGTATTAACTTACCGTTAATGCAAAAGGTATAGTGTTAACCATTTCTAAGATAAAATGAAATGATAAAACTTGTTGCCATATATTCCCCTGAAACGAAATAGAATGTGTTAGGTGCCTACTACTTTATGCCGGCGTCGGAAATTACCTACTTAGCTTGCTGAACAAAACAAAACAGCAATTTTATAGTAAACATATGGCTCGGATCAAATCGTGCAGCGTTTTGTAATGAATTTACGAATTTATAACGATAGATATTGTCCTTCATTGTAGTTAATGTAAAACGCTTTTAAGTTAACTACTGATATGCAGTTGCTTTTAAACAATTAGCCCCTATTACGTCCGAGCTGACAAACCCTAGTAATTCTATATACGCGCCTGCCTACTTAAATGTTCTTACCTTATATCCTAAGTAAGCGAGTAATATAGCCTCAGTAAATGATATCATGGCTAATATGACTTGCACTACCCACAAATACAGAGGTCTGTTCACCCATATTATACCATCCCAATTAATTATTGGGTGCTCTTGAAACTCTTCTTCTGTCAAATTAGCCGAATACTCGAACTCAGTCTTATTCCCAGGCTTACAGCCATAGCTGAAAATTTAATAGCGCATGTAATTTTAGTAGACAAATTTGCAGCTATCTTAATTATTAATATTAGTATTTTTATTGTTGGTCAAGAGCTGGTCAACTTTCTTGTTTTTTATAATCTGATAGATTCAGTGTGTGTAGATCGCGTAAGGTGTAGGTATACAGGGACTTAAGGGGGATTGATAGTGATTGGAGTGGACAGTTGGAAAACACAAGTAAAAACTTTCTGGAGGAAATCCCACCTAAGGGCTTATTTTTTAATTCTGAAATAGGCTTGCGCTTGATTATAATTTGTCTGATATTAAGCAATGATGTAGTCTAGGCTGGAACGCACCTACCCAATATAACGATTCACTCGTGATTACTAATGATTTTCGGTGAGAAGGTGTCAGTAGAACGAGGTTCCTTAAGGTTAGAAACCATAAAGGAGAAACCATTACAATTCCGGATTCAAATTGAAGGTGCCGGGTGAAGGTGACCCAGCCGTCCAAAAAAAAGCTTAGTAGTTGTCAAGTGCCTTCCAAAGTGGTTCATCATAGGCGCAAAGTATCTACGTATGCGGCACCTGTATTTTATGCTATTGGTCTTTTTCGACTTTCTTCTTCGATCTGTACTAATCCCCCAGGTGATGTTTTAACAAACTCTTCTACCTACTTATTACTGTAATACTTCGGATTTTTGTTCAAAACAACCCACATCAAATTTTCAATGATCGGCATGTCATTTGCAGGTATTTATTGATTTTTATTTATCGCGGAGTGGGCAACCTGTTCTAAGTATTTCAATCAAGGCTGTCTTTAATACTTAATTTATACTTGTCGAAGTCCTTGAATATGTGTAAATATCTAAATAAATAAGGAGCATGGCAAATTCAATCGACCAAAGCAGCTATTTACAGAGCGGATAAAATATTGCCCTATTTGTATCTTCCGTGATAGCGACGTATTATTAAATAACGTTTTTAATTTTTAACATTAAAAAATGTCACATTTTACTTTACGTTTGATTGTAAAATCTCGTCCACGAAAAGGAGGATGTAAACCGGAACTCTTCATAAGATCATAGCAGAACTGTCGTAACATGTATGTTGGCACATGCACTTCTCGATACATCAGCTGTCATTTTATACTGTCATCGTGTCCATCTTTGAAGTTAGCTGTCACTCGAAAATGTCAATATTTCCGAACGAATGAACACCGAGCACATGTGAAACGGTCATCTTAGAAGGGCTGACACTTTGTGTTGGACGGCTGCGTCGTCTGCAGGTGCGCAAGCAACCACGTGCTTGGTGTTCGTTACGCTTTAATCTCATGTAATCATAGCGATCTGTAATTATCTGGCAGAATTAAAGATTGTGCTATCGAGAGATTCGGGTGAAGTGAAATTTGCTGTAGTTATTTTATAGGAATACCGTCTTCTTAGCCGATAATTCATGCCTGCTTAAAGTTGTCTGATAATCCTGTTTTTAGTCGAAAGCCTTCATGTACATAATAATGCTTTGTTTATACGTGTAGTCTATTATTGATCAGTTGATCACACACAAGGAAGAGGGCGCGTTGATCTCCTACTTTCCAAGATAAAATATACTGTGGGAGATATAGTTTGAAAAGTTTGGCTTTTTGTTAAAATTTTAAATATTAATACTAGAAACGTCTATTTCTAACATTTCTATTTGAAGTCAGAGTTAGGTCGTGTCGTACTTTGTCAATACAAAATTATACTATATTCAAATCGAAACTAGATATGGCAGGTAACAGTAAATTATATAAAGTTACAGCTGCAATTGTGTGCATTCTGTGCAATTTTAGTTGACCCGCTAATAAACAGACAGATGACAGATAAGGTGAACAAAACACGCAGCAGCTGCCAGCATGCTTCCAATCTTGTACACTGTATACAGGC
The DNA here is from genome assembly GCA_936450015.1 of Meganola albula. Taxonomy (NCBI): domain Eukaryota; kingdom Metazoa; phylum Arthropoda; class Insecta; order Lepidoptera; family Nolidae; genus Meganola; species Meganola albula. The sequence goes on along the minus strand of OW388142.1, from coordinate 16,370,652 downwards.
AGCTGCAGCAAGTTTCAGTATCTGTAGTTCGTAAACTGCTGATGTAAGTGCACCAATCGATAGTATTTTAACAACTTAAAACTATTCTTGCACGAAATACAATGTTTAACCAATAAATATTTGATTCAGGTTGCTGACCTTAGGTTCTAATTTAAACTTACCAAGAAGCGGAAATTGGATCCCCATCGGCACAAACTCGGCATATATACAACACGCAGGTCAAAAGTTTGAAAAATAAGTTCGCTATTCTAATACGTAAACCTGCAAACATTAAAATATTCGTTAACTTTCTTACTGATTAGTTTATCGTACAATTCTAACAGATTACCAGGGTAACGAGATTCTAATTTTATGGTGAACGAGAAAGATAATTAAAAATGTATCTAGGTGGGTCAGGTTTAATCTAATCTGGGTTCGCTCTCGTCCGACGGGATTTTAAATGTAGCTGGGATTTCAAATGCAAACAGTTTAGCAATCCTGTATCACTGTTCCAGTTGCAAGTTCCCCGCATAGTAACCACGTGGCATAGATTACAATAATATTATGCCAATTTATTTAGTACCTACTTCTATTATAATGTGAAAATTTGAAATTGCAAGTATACAGTCATATAGATAAATCTGATTTGGTCTGGTCTGTCTCAGTTTATCGTGTAATAGTTTATAGGTATAGACTTTATCCGATTATATTTAGGTTGGTACTGTGAGATTAATCAGAAATGAGCTTTATCTAAATGAGGTCGAATTCTAAAATCCAGGCTGGATTTACGAACATAAGCTAATTTCAATTTAGACCTAACTGAAATATTTGAACGGTATTTAGAAATAATGTAATACCAAATGAATTATTTAACTTTTCCTTACACGAGTAAAGTTACTGCGGTACTTACTCGATCGTTGATTTTTAATAAAATATAGTTGCAGTCTTTCTTTGAAAGTGTTCTCGTTCACGTAATACTCGACACGAACTCTGAAACAAAGTAATCCATTATTATTACATTTATTGACATCAACTAATTAATTGGTATTAGTGATTCGGAGAGAGATTAATTACATAATACTTACAATCTACCTACCAATAGATGGATGAAAGTATTCTAGATTTAATAATTATAATAACCATTTATTTCAGGCTACAAGGCCCATATAAAAAATAACACTACAAACAAATACAATATTAAATGACATTAAATCTAACTAAATACACTATAAATTATTAATTATTAGGTACTATTTTATTATTAATAGTATAGATTATTATTTGATTATTATTACTATTAATTATTTGGTACCTACTAATCACAATCACAGAGATTGTGTTTGAAACTGTTCAAGTGAGGGTTTACTTACGATGGAATAAAACAAACTACGATGGTTCCGTAGTAATCCGGATTAAGTAAGCGCCCTTAGTAAACGACACAGATGGGCTTTAGTTGTGCTATGGGCTCTTTTTATAGAGTGGTTAATATAGCTCATCTTAATAAGTATCACGCCCCGCTCTAAGGTTATACTTAAAACTGAGGTCAGTTTCATGTTTCGTTACCTACACGAGTCCCGTTGATGCACGGGACCGTGGTTAATAAGGAACTTGTTTCATAAAAAGAATGAGTAATATGAGTAATGAGTTTCAGACTTTCATTTACTCTTATTGGAAAAACCTTTAGGCTTTGATTCCTTATACCCCATTGCCTACGGTTTTTACAGATTTAAATAACAACCTATCAAGACCGTCAATTTGGTAACAAACTAGTGTCCTTCGTAATCGGTCGTTGCATTGAGCTCCGTACACTTCATAGTTAGTTTTTCCTTTTGCTGCGTAAAACCATAAATCAAGAATATTCGTAGATATACATATTTCCTACTCAATCCTATCAATCTATCAAAGGAACTTGAGCAAACATTCAATATCTGTACCACATATCTAGTTGAATTATTGTGATACAAAATGTTTCCCCCAATAGTTGATGTTGACGAAAACGTTCTATTGATCAGGGAACAATTGGATTGTGAACAATTTGGTTTTGGCTTTTCTGTGAATCGAGCTATATTGCTTAGCTCTTCTGTCCGAGTCTCAGCCTGCTATTACGGGGGTAATAAAAAATAAAAAGAAAGTAAAATTTCAGAAACATTTAATGATCTTATATTAATGTAAAGTAAAACTTTTTAAATAATTTTGTATATATGCGCTAAGAAGTCGCGTTATTCTCAGCAAGCTCTTTCATTTGATAACCATATTGAAGGAGTGTATTTAAAATAATTAGTCCGCCATCTTGGATGTAAAAAGTCGTCAGTAGGTAGTCTGTCTCGTCAGCTTCGCGGACCAGTAGTTAGCAGCTATTATTAATGAAAAAGTGAATTGCTTAAAATTCAAAATGTCAGTAAGTCCAAAAATTGTTCAAATAATGTATTCAACATAGACTTCATTTTCACTTCGCTGGGTTTCATACGTACACGCTAGTATTATAATACTATTATATTATCTGTGGTACATATTGATTTAGGAGTGAGGCACATTATCGTGTGTTCCTAAAGTGTTATAGTAAGGGTACTGTGAAGTTACCAGCGAAACATTTCATTCACCTTGTTCACACGCTCCATTAGACACTAACAAACCAGAGATTGACATTTGGATGAACCTATTCGATCCCAATTATCGACCTGTACAACTATCGGTCATGAGGACCTTACAATTAAATAACATAGGTAGATGATTACTTAGTCATATTATAACTTACGATACTTTACGATACTTTACGGTGAAATTTTATTTTTGTAGGTTATATTATTTGATTATTTTGTATTTTTATAAAAAAAAAACCGAAAATTTTTGCAAGACAACAATTGCCAGCATATCGGAGTAAATTTTTTTAAATTCTGTAATAGGCTTGGGCTTGTCTACAACTTGCCTGAAATAAAGCGATGATGTCGTTTACGATGGAACACATCTGCCCAATATACCGGTTCAGTCGTGATTACGAGTGATTCTCGTAGTTTTACCCAACCTTCGATGTCTGGTGACATCATTTAGGTGTCACCAGACACGGAACACGGCAAAGTGGCTGGGAGGTGCAGCTTTGTCAGGTGTCTGGTCACTACCCACGGCCGATGCCTACCCCCAGTTTATTGTCACCTGATTTGCACCACCCGCGGATCACCTGTGGGGATTCAGTTATAAGGTGCACTCCCACGGACGAAGGTGACTCAACCACCAAAAAACAACCAGAGAGCCATCTGCCCAGCAGTATAGTCTACATTAAAAATATGCAAATAGATTATATTATAGTAAATACTATAATAGCCTCAGTTTTTGAATAAGTAGGACGACAGCGTAGAACAGATAACAACAGAGGATTGTCTTTGACAATCGCTGTCTGAACACATCGCGAGATACGAGGAAAGATACTTAGAATAAGCAAATGGGAACAAGAAAAACATATCAATAAAATAGATTGATCAAATAGCATTGTGACACAGTGAGCTCCACCACATTACACTTTATACATACCTAGTTATTTGTAGTGGTAGGTAGGTAACAAATAAAGTATTTACATGTCTAGGGTATTTTACGATGCTACATATTTCACTGGTATTCCCAAAAGCTTCGGATTTTTTCGCTACGCTTAGGATATACCACTATAAATTAATGGGACAACGACACTACAGGATTTAGAGCTTGCAGCGAAACAAGAACGACATAGATAGGTACCTACATCAGAGTAAAAAAAACTTTTTTGCTTTTCATCGCCATCATCATCCTCACACCCTCCTATCTTCTATTTTTTCCTAACTTTCGTCATTTACTGAAATTTTATACTAAACTTAACGGGGACGAAGTTGCTAGCAGGATCTTGAAATACTGTTTCCCTAATTATTAATGGTAATAATACTAAAACAATACAAGTACCTAGGTCCTTGACTACAGAGTTAAAATGTATAACGCTAGCATAACATATTATAACTGTAGAGAACTGAAATAATCTTTGCCATTAATTTCCTCGTAGACATTACCGCTTCTGTATTTCATTTTTATTAATAAGTGTTCAATAAAATCCTTTCAGCTATAACAGTAACACAACCGGATACGAAGAGGGTTGACCTTTAAGAAATTTGTGAACCGGCACCGGATTGAGGTCGGTCTGGCGTCACGATTCTTGCATCCAGACTAGGATACCTACAAAGTTTTAAGGAAGAAAATACTTTTCTGAGTGCCATCGTTAAATTTAGTAGAATTTTAAAGAAGGATTTTAATTCTAGAATTATATAATTTAAAGAAATTATAGGTAAGTATAATTAATGCCCTGCAGTTGACAAATAATAATAAATACCTAAATAACTACCAACTTTCATTAGTTCAAAACGAGCTGCCCTCACCAGTCGGTGAGGTAAGTCCCCGATTTTAAACACTGCCATAAATTAGTTATCATAATAGACGGGTCGGTGCGGTGGCGTGGTCGGTAAGATACTTGCTTTTCAAGCCACAAGTCGTGGGTTCGATTCCTACCCAAATCAGACATTTGTGTGATTAACACGTCTGTTTGTCTTGAGTCTGGGTATAATTATTGGTATATATGTATATATTTACAAGCAAAAGAAAAGTATTAAAATATGTAGTATACAGTGGCGAACGGTGTAAGTTTGAAAAATGAGCAAAAATTCTTGTTTAGGAAAAATATCTCATCAATTCTGTCTCCGATCGTTCTTACATTTGATGCTTTACTTATTTTTGTTGTTATTTAAAACTTTAAGGCGTTACATAATATATTATTAAGTACTTGAGATATTGACGTCGATGGGAATCTGCTTGTACTCTTCGCCACTGGCAATATATTACCAGTTATCTAGTTACCATAGCACAAGCTCTGCTGTTTGGGATCAGATGACCGTGTGTGTTAATGCCCCACTATATTATATTAACCCTTTTCGAATAACAATAACAAAAACAAAAAAGAATTAATTCGATTTTGGGGCGGTCATTCGGAAGTTTGTGCAATTCAGTGACTCATATCTATTTGTAAATAAGATATTGAATAAATATTGGATTTAAATGTTCAAGTAAGTAAGAAACTATGTATTTTGTACATATAATTATGCCATTTTCATGGGGTGTCTGCAGAAATATTGAAGAGCGCCACTTGCTTCCATCTAAACTCACTTCCTTGGCTTCATTAATGCTCACACATCTAAACCTACTAAACGCACGGTTCAAGTGCTTAAGAAAAAGTTAAATTACGTTAACAATGTATATGTATAACTTTCAAAACTTGTGGAAATAGGAGGCTATTGTTCATCTTCGGTTTCGTATCCCTCTTGGCTTAGAACCTTTTTACGGGACAGTGATCACTGGATTGTTTTAGGGCTAAAGGATTTGAAAGCATCTAATGGATAATGTAACCGTGTTCACTACTATGACTTACTAACAGTATTAACACAAGTAGTGTTTATAACTCTAACTTTAAAATGAAATTGAATAACTCATCGACGCCTAATTTACCCACTTGAAACTTAGCTTAAACTGACTTAATCACTTCTTTCGGTTTTCGAATAAAAAATAAAGTTTTAGCCCTTCGAAGCAATAAACTTTAGACAAATAGATACACGCCTCAAACTTATATATATTAACCTAGAAGTAGTATCCGATAGGTATGATACCTAATCATGTTCGATTCCAATCGTTGCAACATGTAACATGTCTGATTTCGGAAATAATAGTTATTATGAAAAAACGTTTCCGTGATTATGTAATAAAATATATTTTGATATATTGTGATAGTTGACATAGATAACACGTTGATTATAGAAAATTACTAATCCTAATAATTGTGTTCAATTAGTGATTAGTTCAGTTAGATATAAGTACATAATGTCGTTATAGGCAATTACCTAATATCCGTGAAGGAAAATGTCATGTCTTCGAATTAACTAGCCATACTTGGTTAGAGTGAGTGGATTAAGGTCTAACTCTCATATCTCTTAAGATAATTGTGTAAAACACCTGCCTAGCTGTGGGTCACTAAAGGATATAATATAGTTACTTTATAATAGCATTTTCTTTATTTTTATTGGATCGCAACTTAAATAATAAATAAGCTATGTATTTCCAGTATAAGCTGATCTCACATTGTAAAGGATTTCCGTACAACGAGAGGTTAGCTTATACTGGAAATGTACAGCTTGATGTGTAACCGTGTGTACCTAATAAGTTTGGACGTCAAATACCTCAGTCCATCCGTGACCATGAAATCAGAAAAGACTTCAAAACCTAAGGACATACAACCTAAAATAAATCGCGATAAAATCCGTTATGAACTAGTTTTATTTCCATACTACAATAGTAATACAAAACCATTAACTTTGAGAAATGTACAAAGAATGGTAGTCCCTATAGGTGTATAGGGCTGTACCTGCCTATTGTTGGTTTAGTAGTGTCAACAACTTCTGTGTGCCTAGAGTAAGTTTTTAACCTACTCATGAATAAGATCTTTCACCCCGGTCACGTCGTATCGGTCTATCGGTTCCACCGGACTCTGAGAGGACACGGAACAGAGCATGCTCTAGTGTTTGCGCGATTAACTATACAAATGCCTCCTCTATCTTTAAATATTGTATGATTGTAATCATTAAAAGTTGACGGGATCTCCCGATAGCGAATTTTGATTGGTTCATTCAAGTTTTTGTTCAAATCCAACCAATCACAATTAGCTTGTGGTTGGACAATATGTAGGTAGTTGTAATAAGACTAAGTTAGGCGAGCGCGAGTTCCTACATGTTGGTCGGTGGTTTGCCCACACATTTATCTACTACCTAGATAGTAATCTTAGACTGACCGCAGTAGCGAAATATGGTTTGGAGTGGTATTATATCAAACAAAAATATTGTATGAAGGCAATACCCAAGTTTTTTCTTTCTTTCACCTACCCTACCTATTGGAGACATATTGTGAGAAACCATTCTTACCATAAAGACTGAAACATTCGACATACATAGCACTCACGCCTCAGTTAACCGAAGATGTAGGAGTTGAATACATCCATATTTTGCTTACCAGATATGTTGTAGTAAAGGGGCAATCTTATTGCCGTTCATCGAGCACAAATCCAAATTTAGAGCTGCTATTATGTAACTAATATTATTAAAAAAAATATCTCTAGACAAATAAAACTCAATAAATATTCAATTCCACAGTTAAAGTTCGATGTTTAGTGTGTATTGTTTTATGTTCCGATTTAGACGGTTTATAGTTAAGTTAATTAATGTTAAAGACAACCTTGTTCACACGCACATGATAATTTATTAGTTAATTATATAGATTCACAAGTAATAAAACCTAACATCATTATGTTATAGGTAACATTATTAAACTTTAGGCACTAATACAATAAAGGCCACTAGTAATAACGAGGTGATACCTATAATAACTGATTCTATAATATGCTCTGATAATATCAAATTCATGTTCCTAATAACGCGCGTTGCAAATTCAAACTTATTTCCCATAACTTCTAACTAAAATATTCAAACTGTAACGTAGAATCGGTTGTTAAGTTGTTGAAAGCATTTAGGTCTGACCTTAGTACTATATCTGACCATGTCAGAGGGAGGGAGAAATTGATGCGGATATAAATAAAATAAAATAATTATGCTGCTATGAAGAATGACGTAAGTAGATTTCTTAATGTTACATAATTGGGTGAATATCCCCGCGGCAAATTTTACGTGTCCACGTTGAGAATCGAGGTGTTAAATTATAGGATGTTTTTGATTTTTTTTTGTAGTAAACTACGTAACTTGGTGCAATTAGGGCCACATATGTTTTTTTTATAAGTGTGTATAAGTAATCAGGAAAAAAAGAATCGCCTGAAAATTCAAGTTTGGTGGCTTGTCCCAGTTCCATTTTTTGATACAATTGCACTCATCTAAGTCACAATCTAAGATACAATACAAAATAAACGATTTCGTTAGTATATGCATAAGACACATTATCTGAAAACAATGAAACCATATTAGAAAATTAAATTTAAAGGCACTGGATACTCAATCAAATTTTGTCCAAGCAAATATCAAAAATTTGTTGGCACTTGTTCAACTTACTTTAACGTGAAGTTACGTACGTATGCGATCATATTACGTATGCGTTTTATGATTTAACATCTATCAGTCGTGCGCCGGCACTTGCGCGTAAAAGGTGTGTGATTAGTGCTGTGATTTCCCGTCAAAAACGAAAATATCATCATGGGTGGCACGGGGGACAAGAAATGTTCAATTTTGGTGGATCGATTTGCTGTTAATTTAAAAGTATTTTAACAGTAAGCTACACGTTATACGTAGTGATTTGGGTTATGCATTTAATCAGTGATAATAATTTAATTGTTACTTAAATCCCTTATTTTTAAAGTTTTTTTTATGTCTGGTTCCAATTTTGGTGGCTCAATTTTGGTGGCTTTGGTGGCGTTTTTCCCTTTTGGACAGTAAAAAAGAGAACTATAATAACATTTTTTTACTAAGTAGGACCATTTATTATTTATTAGATCCTAATCTCTCATTACCACCACGAATAGCAAGACCTCTTGAAGCCAACAATTTCACTAGGTACTTCAACAATCCTCTTAAGTACATTCTTCCTACGGGTAGTTATTTTCTGTTCGTCTAGTAGTTTTTATCGCTGCAACATAATTCATCATAAATTCCCTGAGCTGTAATCTGCTCTTATGCTCTATCAATAAGTTACCTACTTATATGCTTCCAATCTTAATATCCATTAGGAGAACTTTAATTATGTCCAGAATCAGTAATGGTATTAAATAGACGGCAGCAATAACAGTATACAGATTTATTTAGTGGTGAATAAAGGAGCCATTTTCTTTCTAAAGACTCCTTATTCGTCAATTAACAAATAAAATATTTTACTCAAGTATTAGTTTTCGTTTTACCATTTGAATCTAGAAAACTTGTAGAAGTTTGGAAGAAGTCACTATTTTTATTTTAGTAAAACTCTGGCCCTTTTCGAATTCAAATATCACGGACTTCTTCCGGTAAAATGTCACCACAGTAAGTACCAGGGTCAGGTGACACATACATTCTCTAAGCTTGCAGTTATTAATTCAAAGTAAGTAGCTTGACCAAATGCCCAATGAAATAGATAAAAGAATTGTGACGGAATGATAAAAGTATTGCGCCTTAAAAGAAGTCATTAAAAACAAGGTACTGGGCATAAAAATCAAGAAGAAGATCTTTGATACCTGCATAATAACCTGTATCACTTAAGGATGTGAAACCTGGGCTTTGACAAAACACGATAGGAACAAACTAACAAGATGCCAGAGGACCATGGAAAGGAGCATGCTGGGTTTGAAACTAATGGACAAAATTATAAGTATCAGGCGCAAAACCAAATTAACAGACATACTGTCACATATTAGCAAACTCAAATGGAGGTGGACGAGACTTATGCTCCGCTGCTATAAGGAAGAAAGGAGCAAAGAGGTGACAGTTAGCAAAACAAGAAGATGGGAAGATGACCTTGAATTGACCGTAGGACCTCTTTGGATAAGAGTGACGACAGACAGGAAGCAGTTGCAACGCCTTAGAAGGCCTTAGCCATAAGGCACACCGAAATCATAGACATTTTGTATATTTAGTGTAGTTTTTAATTTTTATGTTTTTTAGTTTTATCAATCACAACTGTTCGGAACAGGCTTTATTATTATTAGTAATAAGTAGCTTGAAGTCGATGGTTCCGCATCTAATGTGTGTTTGTCGTTTTCATCACACGTAACCTCTTTTTCCTAGTGATATTCAGAGGTACTTTTGTCTTGCGGGGATGAGACTGAATAATCCCTCGGCTTATTTGTTTCTCTAACTGTAATTTTTTCCTTATTTCTTTTTGAGCTATTACTGATTTGTGAAAAAAAGTGTAATGTGCCTGACGAAAAAGTTTTCAGAATAAATGTGTGAGAGAAATTGTCAGTCCTTCGGGGCCCCTTGAGAATGGGGGCCCTGGGCACGAGCCTCGTGTGCCCTTATGGTAAAGACCGTATTGCCACCAGTCGTTACATACAAAAATACAAATCTTTTCTCTCTATAATGTTAGTACATACAGATTAGTAGTTATAGATGAAAGTTGATAATTCCCGAAAACTTGTGAGTGTAAAGTATTGCTAGCCAAAGGAGACGTAATGAAACCACGAGTAACATGCATAGACTGATTTAATACGCACTTGTATAAGTATCACCTACCCACACATAGCATCCATAACTACCTACAACCCCCTTCTTTAATAACTTTGTTCACAAAGGAATCAGAAGAGGATTTTACAAAAGTTGTTGACAATTATTAATTTATTCATAAATTTATAACATTCATAACACCTACCCACCTTTGTTTTTTAATTGTGTGACATGTAGGTGATTTCTTCCATTTTGACCACTGATTATTTAAATTTCCTGACGTAACATTCGTCAAATCTTTCTCGAAGCAAAATGGCGACGGTGGTGGTGGTGGTGTTGTCCTACCGGCTGCGCCATGTAAAGTATTGCTAGCCAAAGGAGACGTAATGAAACCACGAGTAACATGCATAGACTGATTTAATACGCACTTGTATAAGTATCACCTACCCACACATAGCATCCATAACTACCTACAGTGAGATTCATTACATGAAGTTTTGTTAGTGAGATTGAAGATGACAAAAAAATTCAATTTTGGTGCCAGTGATTTTCAATTTTGGTGGGCACTTTCAATTTTGGTGGGCGATTTTCAATTTTGGTGGCCCCACTACACTTTAAACTAAAATATCTCAAAAAGTTATCGAGATATTCTTAGACCTCTTGAAGATTATTTTAGCTTTGAATTTCTATTTTTATACCAGGTCCTTACATTTCACGAAAATTGAAGAAAATGTTTTGCCACCAAAATTGAAAAAAAAAGCACGTTGTTGATATTGACCCAATTGTAAGGTCTTGTAGTATAATAAATCTATTATTATTAATTACACTATTATTAACCGAGTTCTTGTCTGTAGAAAACGTGAATGTGACGAAATATGCAATGTTATGTTAAAAAATACCCCGTCAGATCCAAAACGAGGAAGGCGTAAGGTTTTTCTGTATCTACTGCAAATTCTATAAAATACATATGTATGTGATTTTAAAAATCATATTGAAATATTATTGCATTTGTATGAATAAATATCGATGTATCTCGTTTGGTATTTACGAAATCTACGAAAATATACTTTTTTAATACTATTTATTACTACTACCTTTTCTACGTTTCAAACATACGGAATGTTTGAAAGGCCCTTATCAAGCTGTAGCTGTTTATAAGAGTGTACTTAATAAAATTCGTTTCTAGGTTCACTTGACATTATATGATTTTGTGGAAAATGGTTATCTTGAAAGAATTTGGCAAGGGGCCTCTTGATTGTGTAATTAAGTAAGGGTCCTAAGGCGCAAACGAGAAAACGTTAGTAAGTTGTTACATAGAATTGCTATTCACACGGCGATAGAGTCTACCTACCTACATCTACCTACATATTGATTCTGTTAGAATTCTTAATACAAGGTCTTAAACATCTCTGAAGCTCTACTCTATCGAATGACGTATCGAGGTCTCTGTAGACTTTATAAATATATAATGTAAAAAGTGTAGTTTACCTTATAACAGGGTCGGTCAACTTGACTAGACCTAAGACCTGCTGTTTATTTGAATAGAACAAAATGAAAACGCGAGCGCAGCAGGCGTATAAAATTTCGTTATAAATAACGAATTGAAAGAATTACGCATGCCACTAATGTCTTGCAACCATCGTAGAGCGAGTGGCGAGAACCAGAATGAATGCCATTGTTTAACAAACAATGTTTCGTTTTAATTATTATAGAGAAAATGCTATTTAACGATAGAAAAATAATATTTTAGCAAGGGACAAAGCGAGCGCAAAACTTTAGTTGGCAAAAATAAAAATAAAGGTCATATAATTTGCAAGCGCGAACGAAGGGAACGCGAACATTTTAGTTAGTATGTGGGGCATACTGAAAGTTTCTAGAACTGGCCACTTACAATAAATAAATTAAAAAAGCCATAACAGAATTTGAAAACGGAACTCTCTATGAACAAATTACTTTTCAATTTAAAAGTTTGCCATTTGTTTATTTAATTTAACGGGGTTCAGAGGATTGTGTGTCGCTATTATAGTGAAACTAAAGCGTGAAAATTTTCGCTAAGAGAATTGTTGAAATGTGGAACTGATGACGCATCCGCCGTGCAGTCCGGACCACGCACTCTGCGACATTTTTTTATTCCCAAGAATAAAAGATAAACTTAGATGTTTACGATTTTGAAGCCCAAAATCGGCGTTGATTGCATTCCAAGAAGCCGTTGAAGAGGTTTCTACCAACGATTGAACCCACTGCTTCGCACAATTGTTCCAAAGAATAAAAACATGTGTAAATAGTGAACGAATATACTTTGAAAAACCATAAATTAATCATAAACAACTTAAAAACCATAAATTAATCATCACAACAACAACTGAGTATGACCAACCTTAGTCAAATTGAATGATTGCAAATGCAGATAATGTAATTCGTCACTACACGAGACTTAAACGATTGAAACTACACTATCGCACGTTTATCAAATGCACTTTCTAATATATTTGAAAGGTCATAATAAAACAAAAAACAAATTTTATAAAATAGGTGACAAAACAATCAAACAACATACCATGAATAAACATCTTAATGCAATGCGACGAGGCGACCCCACTACCTGTGTTCGATATCAACCTTCTTATTTATAAAAAACATATAACCCATCTAAAGGCTTCTTTTAGTAAGATTGTCTTCAGAAAATCATACCTTCAGAGACTTCAGATGTAAATACGTATCCGTCTACACCAGGGGTGGCGAACCTTTTTGCATCGTCGTGCTTTTCATTTCCGAAAAAATCAATACATTATATTAAAATACATTATACATTATATGATACCTAAACTGTACTACTACTATCAAACTTAAATCGGGCCCCTGGTTCTCACCGTCGAAACATGCACAAGAATATAATATTTTTGTTCAAACACAAAACTCTATTTTTCGGGAATGAGTAGAAAGAGACACAATGCTCGCAACATAATTATAATAATAAATAAATCATTTATTTCGATCAACTAATTGGAACATAAAATGCAATAAAATATAATGTCACTAAATTAATAAAACACAACAAGATCAATAAATTCGAATTAGGAATAATCATATATTATTTAAAGAATAATTCAATTAATATTATAGTTAATAAATGTTAAAATTTAATTATTATTATTAATTTATTATTATTTAATTTAAACAAAATATAAATATAAATATTACAGTGATTATTGTTTATGATTATTTCGTTATTTTGTTATTGTCGTTGTTTTGTTATTTTGTTGTGCAGAGGGAACGCACAGCAGAATGTATGCTGAACTGGATTCAACTGTCAAAATTTGTGATGTGTGGCGTGCCCAAGATATTGTGCCGCGTGCCATCAACGGCATGCGTGCCGTGGGTTCGCCATCCCTGGTCTACACAATACAAATATGTTTCTTGAAATTTTCGCGTTCGTATCACACCTAGTCCATCGCGTCCCGAAAATAAAATCGAAGTAAGTACTGTGAGAAAAAAAGTATTAAACGTCAGAGAATGGCGATTGGGAAATGATACAAGATGATGCACGCAGCAATTGATGATAACGTTGCGCAGTCTGTTTTACTCATACGAGTAAATAATTTTTTTGCTTTTCCACGATCTACTGGACTAATAGCCGTGATCGACCGGTTGGCTACCCCTGCCTCACATTATGTAAATTATGAATAGGTTTGTAGTATCAATACTCGTCACCCTACCATGCCATTATCCGTGGTCCTGAAATGTAGGTAATTAGCTTATAAATGTAAGTTCCTAGTTTCTCAATTGTGATTAATTAAATGGTCAAAGAAAGTAGAGCCGGCTCACATCGAGATGCGCTAATCAAATCAGTCTTTAATCTATTGGCTCAACACGGCTATCAGTTACTTAGTGCTAATTGACAGAGATCACTAACATTGACAGAGATTTAATTTGTCCCCATATCATATGTACATAAATTATTTTAACCAATTGAACTAATTAATAGTTTTTTATTTACTTAAGTTATGAAAAATATATTCATTGTTTTTAAATCGTCACTAAACTGTAGTTATTCAGCTTGCATGTATTATAATTTAATAGGTATAGCGACGAAGATTCATGAAGAATACAGATTGAAGTGTGGATGTCATTAATAAAGTATTACTGTAATATGACTAACTACTTATTGTTCGTTATGTATGTGACTACCACATCTGCATTAGATTATTTTGGCATTACCCCTATACGATTTCTTAGTGGACACCTATTTAAAATGTAGATACCCACCTTCCAACAAAATGTTATACGAGTTCTCACTATGTGTGAGCGATTTGGTATTTATTTGTAATACCGAAAACTTTCGCAAACATGTTATAAATTTTTTAGACAGTGGTACGTCTTAAGTTGATGCGGTTTATTTGTCGCACATAAAGCAGTTCGTAGTTTACAGGAGAACACTTCTGTCTCAAGTACGTCATAGTAATGGCGTACTTACAGAATAACAACGGTCAAAGTTTGTTATTTATAATTGCATCGTTTGTGAGCAAGAGTAAGAGTTGTAGGTACTGGTCCCTACTTGACGTCTTTGTAAACTCGTACGTGTTATTTTGTTATACTAAGTACATTGTAAATGTAACTTTGTAATATGAATACAAAGTAGACTGAAGTGTACCTACCAATATTCATAGCCTTACAATATTAATCTGGATAAACGATCAAAGCATGCGTGAGAGGAATATTATACCCAACATTACCTAAGCCGAATGGGGTAGAGAATCGGATGCTGGATACCTAGGTCAACAAATTAATAATATTTAATTATATCTTGTTATATAAAGGAAAAATCAAATTTGGGACCGCGTCAGCTTGCTGCTGTGAGGTTAAAGTATAAACAACATTTATCTAAACGTCAGTGTACATATCCTATCCTACTAATATTATAAATGGGAAAGTAAGTGTGTGTGTGTATGAATGTTTGTTGTCATGTATCTCCATAATCGCTCAACCGAGTTTACTGAAATTTGAAATGTAAGTAGTGTATACCCTAGAATAGCACATAGGCTAATAATATTTTCAAAAATCCTCCCCAAAGAGGGTCAAATAGAGGGATGAATTTTGTATGCTACTTTTTATTCCTTGGTCCAATTGACTTAAAATTCGGTACACATAAACTAATAAGAGAAGTAATGAGGTAATTGTTTTTTATTTTTCCATAATAACCCCCATGGGGTGTGGAAAATGAGGTTTATTGGAAAAAATTAAAGTTTCTCTCGATCTGTTTAGTCTCAAGGCCGATTCACTCCTAATTCGGCACACATATACCTTAAAAGAAATCATAAATTTATTTTTCCAAAACTCCCCCCAGGGGAGTGTAAAATGATCTTTTTCAGAAAAATATAATGTTCCAGAACTGTTTAGTCCTTGGTCCGATTCACTTCAAATTCGGTATTAATATAGCTTAAAACAAATAATGAAACACGTGTTTTTTATTTTCCCAATTTTTTTTATCTTTATCCTAATACTACGCGGGCGAAGCCTGAGAAATTATTCTGAGGGAGATTTTCTTTGAAGTTGATATCAATAGTCCTTCGTGCTTTTTAGCTAAATTACTTTTTATTTTGACACAATGACGTTTGATAACTCAATCCGACTAATACCTAGAATTCGAAATTTAAATTTTATTTTGTTCTTGGATATTCAATGAAAAACTTACATTATGGTCTAAGAGCCGTAGAAAAACGACCTTCACCGGTGTGACAACCAAGTGAGACATATTTTTTTTTTTAAAACTTCTATAATTTTATGGACATGCATAGGGGAGCTTGCCGATTTCAACATGTTGCCTACACGCCTACACTACTGAACTAATTTTAAGAGGAGATAGTTCGAGACCCGGGAAAGGATAGTTTATTCGACTGCGAAAAAGAGGTTTAGCGCTATAACCGACATAAGCGCGGGCGAAGCCGCGGGTGGGAAACTAGTAGTAAATAAACTTTGAAAGTACTTAGTTACCCATTTGCCAAGAAAGATTTTTTGTTTTTAGCGAGTACGTAATCTCGAAAACATATCGAATCCATTACAATTTAAATTAGTATACTCAATAATTATTTTTAAATTAGTTCTTATTTAAATTTCTTCCTAACACCTCTTATCACCTTCTACATACCTACTAATCTATTGATCCTGTTCACGCAAATTGTAAAAGTTATTTCTATTCTATCATTCACTGAAAAAGTATCGTTATCCACTGAACCCGATTGGATGTACCTGTGACTTCATTTACTGACATTGAAATCGAGGAAACGACGACTAGTTGTTAAAACAGACGCAGAGATAAAACATGTAACTTTGTAACTTCTAAATAACCCGCCCGACCCTTGCTCCGAACAGGAATAAATTGACTTTACGTCTCCGTTTCGTACAACATTTATTACCTATGTTACTTTAGTGATAATCACCTTGGTATCTTGTCGTAGCTGTCCCATCCTGTTAAACAGTTGTAGGAGCTATATCGGCTTACAGCTGTCATGATCTGTGCAGGTCTTCTCTGTGCACTGATGTTAGCACTTTGTTAAATAGAACGGAGAGACTCGTATTATTAGTTACTTGTTCATTGTTGGTGGTACTGCAATACCAGTTAAATTATAAATTGGTGAAACTGTAAAATTAATATACATCTTTTTTTATGTCGGATCGACAAGCTCGGATTGTAGAACATGCATCCTTAACAAGTAGTGAACAAGTGCTAGCCTATTTAAAAAAAAAAAACTAGAATCCCGCCATTGCTACTATTATAAGCTAGGATCTACCAGCTCTGTACGTGAAGAGGCTCAGGTAATGAAACCAGGCCAAGTCACGGGGCGCCTAAACTGTTTTGAATATTATGTGTAAACGAATTGGGTTCAATTTCCGGGGTCACCAATTTGTAACGTACGCTGTATTGCAGTATCAATGTTATGTGGTGTGGTATTGGTACGAATGTTATTACAACTTTAGGAATGATATGTTACATGATTCTCTACATATCATATCATAGTAAATAACTACATATCGAATTGGTTTATCAGTTTGTATGTACAGCAATTGAAACATAACTAAGTTAGTATCTCGGGCAAAGGATCAGCATTGCTATGAAACGCGGTAACACTGCTAGCTTTCTGGGTATGTTCCCGGAAGATAACGGTGCTGAGAAATATTCTGACGCATTAATATAAGTTAGTTTAATTCTTTGTTTAGGTTAATACGGAGATTGTAATTCAGTTAGGTAATTTTTTTTGTCAACTCAAAAATAAATTTTCTTGTTAATCTTTACCTATGTTGTAATTAACTAAGCTGCTTAATGTAAATGTCCCTTGGTTGTTTTTACCAAGAAAACCTCGTATATATTCTTTAATCCTTAATAATTACAAAAAAAATACTGTTTCATACCTGTTGTCCGAAATATACAATTATTAAAATATTTTTTTAATTTTTCACCGACGGGTTCTTCTTCCTTCTGTAAAATTGTGTACTAGGTATGCAAGTACAAGGTTTTCACTGCACACCGACGATATATACATCATCGCATGTTTTGCTAAACGCTAATTAATACAGTACATATTCAATTAGACGTTAATTTACTTAAAAGCTTTAAGGTAAACGCGACATTCACTCTATGTGTACGTGGTTAATGTAAATATACTATGTTTATTGTACCTTCTCTTTATACTCCGGTAACTAAGTTGTGAAACTGGGTAACTTAACTTTATTAAAATGATAAAGATTTCAAAGCCCTTATGTGAAAGGTAAAATGTCGTGTAAAGTTGTTAGACCTACAGAATAATCTGATAACTTTGAACGTACCTACACAAAGTGGAACCCGTGAACTATAATATTACTAGTTTAACAGATCATGCCTATAATAGCCGCAGGTGTAGGTTGACCTGAATTTTTCGAAAGTTTTGTCTAGGTTTCAGTATGTCAGAAGGTAAGTTTATTGTAGCTTATCGGGCACATTTCCTTATTTAAACTTCCTGATACAAGACCTACAGCACTTTTTCATAGAATCGGGATTTGAACCCGGGACCTGTTGCTTATCAGGCTACACTAACTGCCACTTGGCCAATGGACTTAGTTATACATTCGAAAAGTTGAACAACATTCGTAGTGACAAGGTAAACATCTCCGGATCGTGTATAATATCTAGATGTTACAGCGACGTGTGGAAAGATATCGATTAATTAAACGTACGTGCGAGTTTAGTTTTTCTTTGATTAAGTAAATATTTGTTTAATATTTAGCGCGGCGGGCGGGCGCTGAGTCGCGCGACCGTACACGACTGACTGAGGCGGGCGGCGCGAGCTTCTAGCCTAGGCGGAGCGGAGGCGGCGCGCGCTCGCCTCATATAAGACCGACACCTCTGCCTCTGCGTTGAGCGCGCTATACATCCTAAAAGCTCGTCTCCGCAGCTGTAGCCTCCATTCCAAAATCTTCTTATCCTCTAATTCATAGAAAGCCTTAAATCAACAAAGTTGACCTCTTGTTTCAACAATTGTTGGTATCTAACACCTAC
Source organism: Meganola albula (assembly GCA_936450015.1). Taxonomy (NCBI): domain Eukaryota; kingdom Metazoa; phylum Arthropoda; class Insecta; order Lepidoptera; family Nolidae; genus Meganola; species Meganola albula. The sequence continues at coordinate 16,351,959 of OW388142.1, read as the reverse complement.
CACTTGCTAGGCTGTCGTTAGCCTCGCAAATATTTATTGATATCAACAGGCTTACTGAACGCTGGCATGCTCCCAAGAAACGTTGGAGTCTGTATATGTAAAAATATTCACTTTTACTGAGTATTCGACCCTTGGGAATGTAGCAAACTTACCTATACATTACGGACTTTAGTATACATTGCTACGTGAGTCCACATTCAGTATGTGTATAAACGTACGTTTCTACAGGTACTTACGTTCAGTATGTATAATCTACTAGTTTTCCGCCCGCGGCTTCGCCCGCGGATGTCGGTTATCGCGCTAAACCATTAATCTCTTTTTTCGCAGTCGGATAAAACTATCCTTTCCCGGGTCTCGAACTATCTCCATACAAAATTAGTTCAGTAGTGTAGGCGTGTAAGCAACATTTTGAAATCGGCAAGCACCCATAGGTATATCCATAAATCTATAGGGGTTTCTTAAAAAATACTACGTCTCTTAGACCATGATCATTGTAAGTTTTTCATTCAATATTTAAGAAGAAATAAAATTTAAATTTCGAATTATAATAATCGGTCTGAGTTATCAAACGTCATTGTGTCAAAATAAAAAGTAATTTAGCTAAAAAGCACGAAGGAGTATTGATATCAACTTTGAAGAAAATCAAACTCAGAATAATTTCGCAGGCTTCTCCCGCGTAATATTAGGACAAAAATAAAAAAAATTGGAAAAATAAAAAACACGTGTTTCATTATTTGTTTTAAGCTTTATTTATACCGAATTTGAAGTGAATCGGACCAAGGACTAAACAGTTATGGAATATTTAGTATTTCCAAAAAAACTCATTTAACACCCCCACCGGGGGTAGTTTTGGAAAAATAAAAAACACGTGTTTCATGATTTCTTTTAAGGTATATGTGTGCCGAATTTGGAGTGGATCGGACTTCAGACTATACAGATACAGAGAAACTTTAATTTTTACCATTAAAACTCATTATCCACACCTCATAGGGGTAATTATGGAAAAATAAAAAACCCGTATCTCATTATTTTTCTTAAGGTTTATGTGTACCGAATTTTAAATGAATAGGACCAAGGAATAAAAAGTTGCATACAAACTTCACCCCTCTATTTAACCCTCTTAAGGGATGATTTTTGGAAATATTGTTAGCCTATGTCCTATTCTAGGGTATAAATTACCTACATTTCAAAGTTAATTAAAATCGGTTGAGCGGTTATGGAGATACGCGGTAACAAACCTTCACACACACACACACACTTACTTTCGCATTTATAATATTAGTAAGTAAGATAAGATAAGATAAGATAAAATAAGATAAGATAAGATATAAACCTTCTGACAGTTACCTACGTAATGTGTGTTTAAAGCGGTTTTATTTAGTTCGACCTGTTTGTTTATTCGTTTGGGTCAAATCTACTAATTGAAATTTGACTCTCTCCTGTTGACGAATTTATCTGAAACTTGGTAATCACCTTTAGATCCGGCGACAGTAAAATAATACGTATTTATCATCCATAAGAATCCAAGATGGCTGCCGTCATATAAGAGTGCATAATCTCTCAATACGGGTATCAAATGAAAGGTCTTGACTAGGATTCTTTTAATAGGTATATGTAAATCCAAGATGGCCGCTGATGTAAACTGGTGGGTTACTATTAACTTTAAATACATTTTATTAAACCCGTTTAGTCCAAAAAACTTTTTATAGGAGTTAAGGTCTTAAACTTACTATTTAGACAAAATATTTGTGTTATTTTAATAATAATAATTGTAGGTAAATGTTAAACTTCACACTTATTTTAAAGGTACATAACGTAAGCCTGATTTTTCAGTAATAAAAAATTAATGTATGCAATGTTTATGACATGTTGACAGTACTAGATGTAAGGAAAATTGGTGAATTTTAAAAAATATAACAAGGTAAACGTAAATAACACCAACCATTTTCGTCCGGGACTTAGAATAGCGGATATAATTAAATTGCACTAAGCTAAAATGAACCTATATGACCAATACACGTTCCCGTTATTTGCGTCCCACTGCTGAGCGGGTCTTATCTTACGTGATATGAAAGTTTGAACCTTAATCCACACACGCTGGCCAAGCGCGGATGTCACTATGACTATTAATGATTATTATTCTTAGACGATTTGTTGGTTTCCTCCCGAAATTTTTCTTCACCAATATTGAGCAGCGGCGATGTCAATGCACACTAAGATGTGTGGACATGACCAGGGGTTGAACCGGAGACCTAATATTCCAAGGCGAGGCCGATATAACTATGTACCTCTGCGCCTCCGCTGCTCTGGTGGCATTGCCTTGTGGCATCTTGGTTTGAGTCCGGTTCCTGTATCATTAAGACTTGTAACGAACAGTAACTACCAACCGTAGGCCAAAATCCTTCTTATAAAACACCTTATGAAACTCTAGGTGACACCTAGTTGATAGTTGGTTGGTAACGAATGATTTCGTTAACTGACTGATTGTTTATACACGAAACGGGTATTAAAGGTCCCAAATTATTACTCCCGTATTCATAAACGTATTTTAAGCTCATTATAGCTAAAATAGATTTATAATTCGTTTGTCTTTGTTTGTCCTCTTGACATTTCTACTAGTAAAGAGACAAAGTCCATTTTAACTAAAGAGTCTTATAACTTTTTTATGAATAAGGCCGTTAGTGTGTAAGCACTTTAAGTTTATGTAAATATCTAATTTAGTTACATACGTGCATATGTCGCATGAAGATGATAAAAACAGTGATTTAGTCAATTTCTTGATTAAGTCATGGAGTATGTTATAAAATAACATCACGGTTTTATCATTAATCTAGTGATTTCAACAAATACCGCTACTGGTTCAGTTAAATGACAAAAATAACTTCATCAAAGCACACAATTAATTATGCTGCATACATGCAACATGCAGTTAGGAGATTCCCTCGCTCCGCTAAGTATTTTCACGACTCTAACCTAATCTATCCGACTACCAACTTTTATTTATATCACTAGTAGATATGTCGAAGATAAAATAAACATTTTATTAGATTTCTGACATTTTTTTCGACATAAGTCTATTAGAGCTAATTGTCTAAAGTGCAAGTATGGAGACCCAGGTATTTGTTAAAACTACTAGATTCATTTAGGGTAAGTATAAAATCGTGTTCGTAATTCAGTGACATGGTAAAACTTACTTTTCAATAGTCTGATAAAGATTACTTTTCCAAAGTTTTACATATACTATTTCTTAGTCGTCAAAATTATTAACAAATTGTGCAGAAATAGTACAGACGTGTGATAGAAATAAAAGTTGTTGTTTCTATTATGGGAATCTATAAAATCGTGTTGATATTTTAAAATTTCGCTGCATCACATACGTAATAAGCTATCTACACGCGGTTTCTGCCCTAGATGCGTATATCTGCAAGGTTTATTTATGTTAACATGTTTTTTTGTTAAAACGTTTTAAAACTATGTTAAGTTATCTCGCAAAACCATCATCCCTTGTGTTGTCTTATATTTTCTCAAGCTATCTCTATAACAAAATTACATTCACTTAGGTAAAGGATACAGTGCAATATACAGATAGGATACAGTGCATTATATACAGTCAAATATAGAACATCATACTTTTAGAATTTGATTTACAATTATGTTCAATTAAAACTTGCAAATGCGAATTAAAATCGCGTTGAGAGGGTTCCGTTTAATAGCGGTGCGCTCGCTGATAGATGTGGTTGTGTAAGAAGGTACGTATTTTACTAAGGGAGGTATTTGACACTTGATTATTTTATTATCCGTTTCAATTATGAATAGGACTAGAAATTATTAGGCATCTTTGTCTGATTTTTTTTATCTGGTTTCCATAGTAGGTACAAGCTCTGCTTGGTTTGGGATCAGATGACCGTGTGTGTTAATGTCCCAATATGTTATTATTATTTATTATTATTATTTGTGTATAAGTTTGTGACATCCTAGCGCATATCTTTACTGGGTACCTAAGATATATTTTAAAATAACGTTAATATCTGTGGTTAGATAATTTCTGCTCAGACGTACAGACAGACGGAGTGACGGTTGAGATCTATAAGGGCCCCAATTTTAGTGCTCCGTAGTAAACAAGTAACCCATATAGTTTTGCCATGTCCGTCCGTCCTTAGGTTAGCTTAGAAAAGCTTAGTACTACAGAGCTGTAATTTGACATGGTAGTACCTACGTAACAGCAGCGACTACAATGTTGTAAATTAAAATCACTTTTCACAGTGACGCGTAGGTGCAAACCGGAAGAAATTTTTTTTTGTGTGTTCCATTATGTCGTTGTTAAGAACTCTTTCCGACTAATAGTTCGCAGTACGAAAAATGATAGTTGTAAGCCGCAATTTTAGTTAGAGTCAAGTGTCCTCCCCCTTCTCTACCAGTCAAGTGAAAAAATTCACGCTTGTAATAGAGAATGAATATAATAGAAAACTATCACGTCTAAGTTGGCTTTACAGGTTAACGAGTTATCGACCAAGTTATAGAATATAAAATGCCTCTTAAAAATTGTACGGATCCCTTTAGTTGCGGGTCCGATTTGTACTTGACAGGTTTTTTTTAGTTTTCGAGGCACGGAACCCTAAAATTTTTAACTTAACCAAACTTCTCGCAATTCTGTTGTCATAAGTGATACTAAAATTTAAGTAAGAGATGTCATACGGATACAAATTTAAACGATTTTAACGATTTTTGGCGTCCCTTGTGACAATAGAATTGCGAGCACTATGTGAGTAATCAAATTAGTGATGTCATTTAAACCGTGGACTACCAACCTTTAGTAAGTTTGAATTCATAGAACATATTTATATTTTTATTTGCTTTTTTTTTTTCATTATCTTGGATTTATGTTACATCGCTTTTAACTTAACCAAATATGTATTTAATTATGCAAGGAGATGGTGCTCACACTTTAGACATTTATCTCGAACGCGACGTAAAATATGTCGAGAAAAAATGGCTAATGTCGATTAAAAAATAATTTTCGTAATATCAAAATGTTCCGTTAGAGACCACTCAACTTAAGACATGCAACGAGTAGTCTATAGTAATCGATAATATATGTCGATTTCATTAGTTTTCAATTAATATTCGTTATTTTTTCTCGATATATTTCTACTTCTAGATAAATGTCTAAAGCGCGAGTATCGGGCATTGAAATACAGGGAATATTTTGATTAAAATATTTTAATCAAACCCTGTATTTCAATCATTCTAAATTAGAATCGGAGTCACATAATTAAACTTGCTTGCATAAAAATAATCTAATAATTAAAAAAAGAAGATAGTTATGATATTGGACAAGATTTGAGTTTAGAGTTACTGGTGGTGCTCCGTCTTATAACCGTCATAGGTAGAGAGTTTATAGTTACAATATTATTTTTTTAGTTTACCAATTTCAATTTGTATTGCATGATATAATAAAGTCGACTTTTTTAAGATAACACATTGTCTTTGTCACCACTCTAGCGGTCTGCACTGAACCTAAAGTGCCAAGAAACGACAGTCTGTTCTCAAAATAAAATAAAGTGGGTTTTATAACTTAAACAAAATTATTGTCAAGAGAATAGGATGTACTTATAAAGCTTTCAAATATAAAGAGTTGCTACATACCAAAATCGTGTTGCTTTTGTGAGAAATCTCTAGAAGGTCTAAGAAGTGATGGGCTTGATATATAATTCGAGTTGAAATGGCTTGTCACCCTTCTTTTGTCTCCTCTAAGCCTAATGGAACTTAATTATTTACAAATTTGTCTTCTCTTAGTGTAGTTACGCAAAAAATATTATTAATTCAAAAACTGTATATAGGAATGTATTTACAAAAGAAAAGTGACATTGCAGTTTTTCAGTTAAAATTATTTCAATGTGTATTATTCACTTAAATTTAGAAACATATTAGTTTATGGTTTTCATTCGAAAACTCTACTTGGTTGAAGGTGATGGCGTCGTGTGTGTATAATGTCTCAACATATTATTAAATACATGTAAGAGTATATTATGCATGTACCTATATACGGTACTTTAATAATTAATTAGCTCCCCTGGCGAACTTTGTACCGCGTATTTATCATCTTTTAAACCTTTCTTAGACTTGTATGATTTTTTTGGACTTTAAGGCCCAAATCAGCCCAAGATGTTGAGCCGTTCTCAAGTTTTATTGTTACAAACATCCTTCAATTTGTTTTTAAACAACCTGAACCAGATACTATTACTATTATTACTATACTTGAATCCAGAAATTCTTCAGGTCATTACTAATGATCGTGTGAAGTCAGAAATTTATGTGCATTATATATTTTGATATGATTTTTGCTTTTCCAAAAATTACACGTCGTTGAAAAACAGCTGTTTTTCTAAACTCTCTGTGACCTAATAGATGTGACTGTCTAAGAAAATAGATTGAAATACTTTGTTATTGTATGTATTAGATATCTCTTTTTCTAATTTGTTTATCAAAATTTGAAACGTGACGATGCTATTGCACATGCCTCAACTATCGTAAAGTTGGCCTTTCCGGTCCACCCGCTATATTTAAACGAAAATATTTTACACAGTTTTTATTACAAAGAATACCTAAATGCAATTACAATTACATAGTAATATTTTTTAATAAATTATGAAACACTTATATGTAAGTCATCAAAAACTAAAACCCAGCTTTCGATAATAGATTTTTGTGCAGTTGAATCGCCGCCATTTTCACGCGCATTATGACGAACGTCTGACGTGATTTTTTTACTATACTGACACGATACTAGATCTAGATATTTAATAAGTACTTATAGTAAGCAATGTCGTCTATTTAAATATATTTATTTCATTTAAAAACTTTTGTCCAGACACTTGTAATTACCTAATAATAATAACATTTTAGTAAGGCAGAAAATGTCAAAAATAGTAGTTAATAAATTAAAAAGAAATTAATATATTCCCTAATGCTAAGACCCGGTCATAATTTTAAAAATCTTAAAGGTATCGTTATATAGTTTAAAATGGATTTTGTCTCTTTCTTTATAAGTATATTAATGTAAATGTCAAGATCAAAGACAAACGAATTAAACGAATTATAAACCTATTTTAGCTAAAAGACGTGGGGTTAAACCTTTAATCTGTAGAAAAGAAAAGAGTAACTATTTTAAACGTGTACCATAATTTACTAGAAAATAAGATATCTATTGACTTCTCTTTTACGTGTGACATTAACGTCATATATTTTTTAACCGACTTAAAAAAGAGAGGTTATCAATTCGACCTGTACCTATGTAAGTAATATTATCGGTCGATGTGGGTTTCTAAACACATATGCCAAGTTTCCTATGTGTATGTATACATGTATGTATGGCTACGGAAGTGGGTAACGGGATTGAAAGAAGCCGACTATGGACGTAGAAGGAGTCTTTATTTCGCATTCACAGAGTCCACAGAGTCCAAAATCACGGCACTTGTACTGTACATCACTTCGCGCAGAGTCCCGAATTGTGGCGCTAGCACTATACAACTCTATACTGTACATTCACTTCAATTTCCAGTACACTTTTTACTTCACTTTTTCACTTCTTGCTTTTTTGGCCAGAACTACGAGTAATTAAACTCGTAGCTCTGCTGCTCTTTATATACTCGCCGAGTCGATCTTCTTTTCGTATTCATTTGTTTTTGAACTTTGTGAAATCTAGTTGTGTCCTTGTTTTCCTTTCCATTTCTACTAGAAGATACTAGAAATTTCTAAACAAAACCATAATCCCTGGTGGGGTCCGAACCAGCGACCTGTGCCCTAATTCACGTAATTTCCTGACGGGCCGATCAAGTTGCGGTGCAGTTTCAATTGAGATTTCGTCTTAGTGCAAAATGGTATTCCTAAAATTGTTTAGCTGTCATATCTAATCTAAAGCGCTCGCGTGACGCGAACTTGACGCGAGCGTGTCTGGCAGCGGTTGTCAAAATTACGAGAATACGAAAAGGGCTGTTCTGATCAAAACTTAACTCCAACTGAACTTATCTAATTACGTGAATTAGCCTAATGAACAGTCTGAGCCGAGCCCTCAGACCATTCGGCTACGGAGCTTGTTGCATAAGATTCGAATTTCTTGAATAGTTCGTTCTTTATAGATACGTCACTTTGTTTCCATTTTTACTAATCTATTTTCACGCAGAGCTGTCATCCGTCACTGTATGTTTGTTTGTCTCGCGATTACTCTAAAACATCGGATTGAAAAGAAAAAAGAACTGTATGAATGAGCCTGTTTAGGAGTAGACATAGTTATGGCTTTTATTCGGATTTTATTAACAGTATAATTATTATTTCACCCTTTTTTTAAGTCAGATTTTTGAAGTGAAAACTTCTTTAGCGGCGTTGAGCACTTTTTCTGTAATGGGTATAAAATCTTAAACTCCCGTCAGGACACGTGACCTGATCGAAAAAGCGTAAGACGGATGGAGACGCATGGCGCTTGCGCGAATGTTCGTGTATGTTACAGCGTGCTACGCGCATCCATGGATGGTGACAGACAACAGTTAAATTTTTAATGTAATATAAATTGTCATGTTTGTGTACGATAGCGCAATAAATGAATATTGTATTCTACCACATAAATGATAGTACTTTTATACTGATAAAGCAATTGGTGCAAAATTATTCCGTAACCATTCCAAAATATCAAACATGCTCAACGTTAATAATCAAGTTTTCACTTCTGCCGGCACTCCCGGAGTGCAACCCGTCGTTTTTTTTTTAATTAGGTGGTTTTACTAAAGCTCGCTTAGATTGAGTTGTCTGCTAATTTATGATTAGTTATAGAAAGAGCAATACTTAAATGACATATTTTAATTATAGTGTTTCTGTCGGGTGGGAGTCGTAAAGCTAGAGATCGTAATCTCTAGGTTTACTAAATTTTTGAATACTACGGCTCCATTCTGAACTTCCCTTTATCCATCTTTCCATCCTTTCTTGAATTAATATGGATTTCTTGGCTAACTTCTGGAATATTTTTCCATATTTAAATTGTTTTTATACCGACTCTTGCGTGAGCCAAAAGATTTTGGGTTTTCTACATAATACGAGTAATAGGTACGTAGTAGGTACCCTCAGTAAGTTTTTAATATTTGTTCTATTTTGATTTACCAGTTGCATGCCTAGCACGTTCTTATCTAGTTTATTATTGATCATACTATTACGCCTTGATATTAATTTATTATCAGGTAGGCAGCCTTTGTGTAACTGACATATTCGTTATTAGATATTGGCTTGAATAGAATACAGCAGTAGCAGGATGTAATTTGACTTTTAAGAACGTCTTTGAGATATTTACATTATACAAGTGAGTAAAAGTTCAATTTATTAAACTGATACTTTCATGGTAGTACTTTTCTAAGTAAGTAGTCCAACTTAACATTACTTGTATGTGTTTGAAACAGAGAGCACGGTAAAAAACAAGCGAGATGGTCCTTTGTTTTTGGTTATTACCTACTTAAATTACTGAAAGGCATGTAGCATGTAGCATCTTTGGTATAAAGTGATTAAAAACTAATGTTTTTTTTTTAATCTTATTACATTTATACTAGTAAGAAAGAAACCAACTACATTTTTACTTAAAAGTGTACTCTTAAGTTAAAATGCAGTTGGTCTCTTTCTTACTAGTATAAATGTCAAAATGACAGATAAAGAAAAACGAATTATAAACCAATTTTAGGTATAATGACCTTAAAAAAGATTTATGAATACGGGGTCAGTATTTTCTTAGATTTACGCAAATATCACACATTAAAATAAAACTAATTTAAAGCGGATTTTATCGCGGTTGAATTAAAATTTTTCTGTCCCGACGTTTCTAAGACTTGTCAGACTTCATGATTACGGGTGATCTGAAAAGACATTGAGAAATTTCGTTATAAGGTAGTTTTTATTTGAATGATTAAAAACTTATTTAAAATTGATACCCTTCTAATATATTTAAACACATTTAAGTACGTACTAGGTCCTCTCCTGTCGACGTCACGTATTTGCTTACTGAGAGGCCAAAGTCATTAAATATTACCAGTGAGGAGAATTAATCACCAGTGAAGTTGCGAGGAAGCGCTGGAAATATAGAAGTTTTGAAGTCCTACCTATATAGCGAAGTTACACGAACACGAAGTTTACATATAATCTAAACTTAACGTCTAGTACTTATAATAGACAAATACATAATTGTCTACACCAAATAAATAAAAGGGCTAACCAAGTTCTTAATATTTTAAACCATTTAGATTTAAAAGATTAACACTGATGAAATTGTGGTTGCCTTTCGCAGCAAACTACATTCAAAAATTTATATGTATAAAACTTTACATGGATATTTATCCAAACCGATCAATGGTCGATTTGTCACATTTTACGCCACTCTGTCACCTTGCTACCATGCTGCATACCTTTAAGATCTGCTACTGGAATGCGACGTGACGGAAATACTAAAGATTCAGTTATTCTATCTCTCAGTTCGACTGACTCGCATAACATGTAACTTAGTAGCTGTTATTAATAGCTGACCTATTTCTGTATTATGTTAGTTGTCACCTAGAATAAATTAGATTAACTGGTATATCTAATTTTTATCATGATAGAGATAACTAAAAAATACATTATTTACCGTAGTTATTAGACAAATATTATTATTGTTAATCACTTCAACCCTTTTTTAGTATCCAACTGCTGGTACGGGTCTTGCCTCAATTATCATATGAGTTGAGTGTGGGCCTAATCCAAATCCTTAATTATTGTTTAAAGATGCTGAACTTATTAAAAACTAAGCATTCATTGAAATGTCAGTATTTAAACGGCATAAGATTTAAAACCTAAAATACACAAGGTAAAAACTAAATATGTGTTTTTTTAAGAAAGGTAACGTTTTAGGAAAGGTACTTATTGGCCGATACTGAAATAATATTTACAAAAGTATCGTAACAAAGTTTAAAAAATGTGATCAAAATAAATTAATATCAACGGTATTAACCACCTGCAAGGAAGCTGTAATTATAGTTAAACTTATGGTTTGGGTATAACTTAAAATCCACAGAAGGCGTAACGTTATTTTCTCCTCATTGCGGTTTAAACAAAAATATAGCCTAAATATCTGGAATCGGGTAAAATGTATCATTACATGGAGGCCGGTGCCATAAATTTGTGCCAGGGTAAAGGTCAAGGCTTCTGCGGAGATAAGACTGCCAACGATTCGATTTCTGACCTCTTTCGAAAAGGCTAGGAGGGAAAATATGTGATCCTACTTTCGTTCTGAGACTCATCTGAAGGAAATGAAATACTATATGAAAAATGTGACAGGAATTCCAAAAGCATTCGATCTTGTACATTATGTAGCAGCGTATCTATTCTAATGGAACAAAGGAAAGAGTTTATTTGCCTACCCGTGTTGATCTCTCATGAAATATGTTCCGAAAAAGTAAGCTGTTTATTTATTTAGTAGTATTACGTACTTGTTTATGTACTGGCTTGCTTACTTAATGATCAAGTAATTTGATCGAATCGGTGTACAAATGTGTTTAAACAAATTTATCCTTGTAATTTCTTTTTAATGTCCATATTTGCAGACGACAGTACTGTATCCATTCAATGCAGAGCTGCAGAGTATTATCAAGCTGATGTTAATGCTGGTCTGGCATCAATTGTTGGCTGGCTTGACGTCAACAAATTAAAAATTTTGTTAACTCAATTCATGCACTTCAGCCAAAGACCTCAGGTACATCATATAAAAATTGAATATAACAGCAATGCTATACTCGCGTACTTCGCAGTAGACACGGTTAAATTTTTAGGTCTTACCTTCGATAAAGCTAAATTGGAAGGCACACATAGCTGAGCTATCCAAAAAGGTAAGCAGCTCTGCATATGCTCTTTAATAAACATTGACGCACTAATTACTACATACAATGGTATTATAGCCTCACTCTTACGATATGGAATAATCTTTTGGGGAAATTCGACCAATGAGGAAATTATCTTTAAAGCACAAAAGCGTTGTGTGAGATCTATGTTCAGCTTGAAATCAACAGACAGCTGTAAACCATTCTTTATCAAGCATGGGATCCTAACACTTCTGTCTCTTTACATACTAAAGGTAACGCCGTGCGTGCACAACGATCCAGAATTTTTCTTTCGTCAATCTGATTGTGTTAAACGAAATAGACGAAACAACGACAGTAATAAACTTTTTATAAATAGTTGGAAAAACAAAATTAACGGGGAAATGTTTTCTATGTCTTACACCAAAGAATATTAAAATCCCTGACATTATGAAATCTACCTTTTAACGGATTTTATCGCGGTTTATTTTAGATTTTAGATCCCGACGTCAAATACCTCAGTCCACTCGTGAACATGAAGTCTGAAAAGACTTTGAAACGTCGGGATCTAAAATCTAAAATAAACCGCAATAAAATCCGTTAAAAGGTAGTTTTATTTCAATGTGTGATACCTATTCGCGTAAATCTAAGACAATTTAATTATGAAATCTTATATTATTAATATTTAAAAAAAAGGCTGAAATTTTTATTAATTAGCTACTACAGCATTGTTGAGTTTTTAAATGATAGCAATTTAATTTAATTTGACATTTCATTTTATAGAATACTAGCTTCCGTCCGCGGCTCTGCCCTCGTGGTTAGGATAAAAATTAGCCAAGTGACAGATCTTTATGAACCCTTCATCATATTATTTATTTGTTATTGGTATTAAATCTGATCGTGTTTGTTTTTTTTTAATCGAAGACGTCTTACTCCATTTTGGAAAATTCTATTTGGACCATTTAAGTTTTCTTAAAATCTTTAGTTCACTAAACTTTGTTAGGAATTTTAAAAGGATTATTCCTGTAGCATATACAGAGACGAAATAAATATATAAATCTACACGTCATGTGCATCGGGCAGCGGGGGGGACCGCGCGGGCGGAGCACTTGCTTGCTAGCGCTGGACCGAGGCGCAGGTGTGTGATTTTGATACGACAGTGAGTTGTTTTATTGAACACCCGAGGCAGATCGGTACATTTGGCGACCCTGCCAGTGGCCTAAAACCTGAAGGCAAGTACCAAATTGATAATTTACACAGAAAAAATGAGAGGTAAATCGACAATTGAGACTAGTTGACAAAAACAAGTTTTCCAGTAAATTTAAATATTGCCGTCTTGGTCAGCAGTATATGTAAAATATTTAACGGTACTGCAATATTGGTTTATCCACGAGCATAAAAAAAAATCGATCTTATCTTTTTATTTGTTTACCTACTCAGTTATAAAGTACTAGTTCTATGATTAAGTACCTTCGTGCGTGGGTACCGACCTATTCTGGAAATACCAAGGAAAGTAGTTTGCATAAAAAATAATGACCGATAAAACTGTCTCATTGTGTCGATGGGTACCTACAAGTGGTGGTACACACATGCGCTAAGTAAGTACAAAAGATAACACGAAATATTGCTAGTTCGCCCCAGATACGTATGTTAAAAGATTTTTGGTGTTATTCACGGTGCAAATAAACAAAGTGCCAACACCTTTTGTTGTGAGTAATGTCTTTTATATTTGAAGTACTACGTAAATGAACGCGCGTTTGACTGAGTCAAATCGTAAGTTACCGTACTTATTTTCAATTAGTTCATTATTTATTTTGGGGGTGATGTCTAGATATCATGTGAATTTCGTGTTCCTGTACTGAGGTAGTTGAAACCTTTGGTGAACGGTCCCACCAAGCAAAAAAAAAAAGAAAGGTAGTTCAGCTTATGTTGGACGGTACCTTCAATTGTTTACGATAAATTATGATGAAATTTTATAATAGGTAGTTCAGCTGAACGGTACCTAAAACTAATAGAGTAAAACTTGTGCTCAGAATAGACAAAAGTAACAATATTTTCATGAGGTAGTTCAACTAAGCGTGGACGGTACCTAAAATTTGTTCATAATAAAAGTACTTAATTTAATCAGAGGTAGTTAGTTCACTCAGCGTGAACGGTACCTAAAATTTGTTCATAACAAAAGTAATGTAATAAGTGGTAGTTCAGTTATTTGAACGGTACCTAAAAAAAATACACGATAATCAGGTAGGTCAAATTTTGTTGACCGGTACCTAAAAGGGCGTAAAAGGTAGTTTGGCAACACATGACTATTGTCGAACGGTACCTAAAATTAGCAATATTTCTTCGCAGATGGCCCAAAATACGATGTCGCAAATACCGCCGTTAGAGTCTTTAGACTGTGAGGGTGAACCAGCCTCAGTCGGTATACGCTGGGAAAAATGGAAAAGGGCACTAGGGCTGTACCTGACGGCTGCAAATATTACGGACCCGATGATAAAGAGAGCAACATTGTTACACATGGGGGGGTTAAGCCTACAAGAAATATTCTACAACATACCAGGTGCGAATGTAGATACAGTTGCCGATGGTGGTGACGTTTATTCTGTTGCATTGAGCAAATTGGACGAATACTTCTCCCCTAAACAAAGTCGCGTGTATGAGCGCCATTTATTTAGACTGATCAAGCAGGAGGCCGGTGAGAAGTTCGACAAATTCTTAGTTCGACTTCGCAAGCAAAGTTCGAAATGCAAATTTGCACAACCAGACGACCACTTGATTGACCAAATCACCGAAAAATGCAATACAGTAGACCTGCGGAAAAAAATACTTACCTTAGGAGACGACGTTACATTGGATAAGATAATTACAGAAGCGAATGCTATTGAAGCAGTTCAACGACAGTTAAATGGGTTCGATCCAAATAAAGAACAACCGCAGGTGCAACAGCTGATTAACCAAGTAAACACTACAAAGAAAGTTCCCGATCCATGTACGCGTTGCGGGGGAAAACACTCCAGCAGTTACAATTTCTGCCCGGCTCGAGATAAAAAGTGCCTCAAGTGTGGATATGTTGGCCATTTTCGCTTGCAATGCAAGACAAGTGCAAAAAAGCGTAAAGCAAGTGAGAAGGGCCCTAGTTTTTCATCTGGGAAAAGTCCCAAAACTATGCCGGTTCAAAAGAAGTCTAAAATTGAAGCTACCGAAAGGATTGACTATATTTTTCATATAGACGGCGATGACACTATAACTTGTAAGGTGGGCGGTGTAAACATCGATATGATTATAGACTCTGGAAGCAGATGTAACATCATTAGTGATGCTACGTGGGAAAACATGAAAAGTTTGGGAGTGAATGTGCAAAATCAAAATAAAAATCCCGAGAAAAACTTTATGGCCTATGGAAGCACAACATCGTTGACAGTACTAGGATCTTTTGATTCGTCCATAAAAGTCACCAGTGGAGTTGAACTGATGGGAGAAGCATTTTATGTTGTGAAAAATGGCACAAAAAATTTACTCGGAAAAGACACTGCTACCAAGTTGGGAGTATTGAAGGTAGGTATAGACATAAATGTAGTCGAACAAAGTCCATTTCCTAAATTCAAAGATATTAAAGTAACTATCCCTATTGACAAATCCGTAAAGCCAGTTGCCCAACCTTGCCGTAGAGTACCCATTCCCCTTGAGTCCAAAATAAACAAGAAAATTCAAGAGTTATTGGATTTAGATATAATTGAACCGGTAAACGAGCCAGCCGACTGGATATCTTCCTTAGTGCCCGTACTCAAGGAGAATGGAGACACTCGCGTATGTTTAGATATGAGGCAAGCTAACCGAGCCATAGTTAGAGAAAAACACCCATTACCCACGATGGAACAACTAATACCAAAATTTAAAAATGCTAGGGTGTTTTCAAAGTTAGACATCAAAGACGCGTTCCACCAAATAGAACTCAGTGAGGATTGCCGAAATATTACGACATTTATCTGTAGCAGGGGATTATTCAGATACAAGCGCCTCATGTTCGGCATCTCATGTGCACCCGAGTACTTTCAAAAAATATTAGAAAGAATACTCTTGCCTTGCGAGGGAGTGGTAAATTTTATAGATGACATTGTTGTCTTCGGGAGCACGGAAGCCGAACATAATGAGAGATTGAAAAAAACCTTGCAAGTTTTAAAAGACAATAATGTCCTGCTGAACGAAAACAAATGCACTTACGGAGTAGAAGTGATTCACTTCCTTGGCCATGAGTTGTCTTCCAATGGGGTTAAACCTCTAAAAAAATACGTGAAATTAATAGAGTCCTTCAGGGAACCGAGTACTATCGAAGAAGTTCAGAGTTTTTTGGGGCTTGTTAATTATGTTGGCAAGTGGATCCCCCACTTAGCAACCGTGACTGAACCTCTTCGTGAGCTCTTAAAATTGAGACTTACCACACGAGCTGACATAACATCGCATTGGGGAAACAGACATTCAAAAGCATTCGCAATGTTAAAACAGGCAATGACCAACATCAAAACGTTGGGATATTACGATCCCGAAGACAAGACCCAAGTTTACGCAGATGCTAGTCCAGTTGGTCTGGGTGCGGTGTTAGTTCAGCACGGTATTGGAGGGCCACGAGTAATCGCGTACGGTAATAAGAGTCTGACAGACCGAGAAAAACGTTATTGCCAAACGGAGAAAGAGGCTCTTGCCTTGGTTTGGGCGGTGGAACATTTTAACATGTATCTTTTTGGGAAAGATCAATTTGACTTAGTCACCGATCACAAACCTTTAGAGGTTATTTTTGGGCCAAAATCGAAACCATGCGCAAGAATCGAGCGGTGGGTGCTTCGGTTGCAATCATACAATTTTAGAATTGTATACAGTCCTGGAAAAAATAACATTGCAGACCCTCTTTCACGTTTATGTGTCGATAGCACTGTTCCACAACCTTTTGACGACGATAACTATGTGAATCTAGTGGTTGAACAGTCTCGGCCAGTAGCAATCACACTCAGTGAATTGAAGCATGCAAGCGAAGCAGACGGTGAACTGCAACTGATAAAAAAGGGCGTTTATAGTAATGATTGGGATCAGAGCGTCAGCTATTACAAAATATTTGAACATGAATTTTGCTATCAAGACACAGTTCTTCTACGTGGAAATAAGATCGTGATTCCTTCGGTATTGCGGTCTAAGGTCCTTGCAGCAGCTCACGAGGGTCATCCCGGGATCGTGGCCATGAAAAGTCGATTGCGATCGAAAGTATGGTGGCCTAAAATTGATCGGGATGCTGAACATTACGTGAGATGTTGTAAAGCTTGCACTCTGGTTTCAGCCCCAAATCCACCCAACCCCATGCGTAGGCGCCAATTACCTACACAGCCCTGGATAGACGTCGCTATAGACTACCTGGGTCCTCTTCCGAGCGGTCACCACCTCCTTGTTATAGTCGACTATTACAGTCGTTATAAAGAGGTGAAAGTCACAAAAGCGATAGATTCAATGCATACAATCAATATGCTTAAAGAAATATTTTCACGCTTAGGGGCACCAGTCAGTATTACAGCGGATAATGGCCCGCAATTTACCAGTGCAGAATTTAACGCTTTCTGTAAAGACTATGGCATAAGGCTTTTCCATAGCATCCCGTATTGGCCTCAGCAAAATGGCGAGGTTGAGAGGCAAAACCGCGACATTTTGAAGAGGTTGCGTATTAGTCAGGCTCAAAAATCAAATTGGCAAGACGATCTGTTAAAATATTTGACAATGTACAATAGTACTCCCCATTCTACCACAGGTAAAACTCCCGCGGAGCTGTTCCTAAAACGTCAATTCCGAGATAAATTGCCTTCAGTGTTGGACGTGGAATTTGCAAATGTAGATCCGGAAGTACGTGACAAAGATATGGAAATGAAAGCTAAAGGCAAGGAATACGCAGACAGGAAGAGAAGAGCTGTTGATACTGATTTAGAACAAGGAGAAAAGGTTTATGTCAAAAATTTAATCAGAGAAAATAAACTTACCAGCACATTCAACGACGTTCCACATACAGTTATTAATTAAAAAAGGCAATGACGTAGAATTGGAAAACGATGATACTGGACACAGATTACGTAGGAATATAGTACATTTAAAAAAGGTGGAAGGTAGATGGACAGTTTGCACGGAAGGAAATGAAAATCAACAGAGTGATTTATTGGAAGACAATGCTTCTGAACATAATGTTCATGATGATGTTGACAGCTAAATCGAATTTAGTAGTTTTGATTTCTTAGAAAAATATATTTAAGTTTATTGTGGCATTTAGTAATATGGATTAGACTCAGCTTGTTTGACTAAATGATTACTCATAATTGATAATTGATTCTTTAATGTTTGTTATTTAGTAATTTGTTTAATTATTGTAAAAGGTAGATGTAGCATATACAGAGACGAAATAAATATATAAATCTACACGTCATGTGCATCGGGCAGCGGGGGGGACCGCGCGGGCGGAGCACTTGCTTGCTAGCGCTGGACCGAGGCGCAGGTGTGTGATTTTGATACGACAGTGAGTTGTTTTATTGAACACCCGAGGCAGATCGGTACAATTCCCGTCGGAAACCAATTAGGGTTATCCCCTCTAGGCAACGTCCCCATTTAATGTAAAAATTATAAACTTTTTTTAAACTTATTTACTTTTCCCAAACGTTTGTAAATCCTTAAGATATTGTACTCAAAACTGTACCCCACACGGTAACTATACTGGATAGGACAGTATACAATATATCATACTGAGATGATTGGTACATGAAATTAGTTCAGAAACTTTGTGGATATCCACAAATCGTGCTTTGTTTTCGGAATCTAAATTTAGGTATAGGTACAGTTCAGACAAAGTGTTGAGCAATAATAATGAACTATTGTCTGATGCTTCGATGTAGAACTGACGCCGCCGCTCCAAGCCTCCGTGATGCTGTGTAGCCTCATAAAAATTTTCTCAATTTGATAAAACTGTTTGAGCCAGTCTGTTTGATCAAACTACTTGAACTTGTCCGTTAGCCGGGCATCAATCCAGGACCTAAGTATTATTTGCTAAACATGCAAGTCATGTTTGCGAAAGTATAACTTCATTGTTTGTTTTTAAACTGACCAGTTGGTTCACGAGGCAAACCCATGATGAGCCACTTTTATTTATTTTCCACAAACAGCCAGAAGGGTTTTCTACATCAAGAGGTTATACAAACAGTTTTATATAGATTTGAGTAAATATTAAATGCTTTGATGCACAAATAAAGCTCCTCGTTGAATACATAATCAGTTCCTGTCGTCTGCTCTAGAAAGCTGAGGTTGTACAAACGTGGGCAATAAAGTGGTTTAATAGCAAGCAGTGAAGTTTTTAAACATACCTAGCTAACTATTGGATTCTAAAGTACCCGCTTCGATTGCATTTCTCATGAAAGTTTCTGAATTTCGTGAACCAAGTATTTAGTTCGCTGAATTAACGTCGACGACGTCGAACTATGAAGTAGTGCTGATTGCTGATCAGGTGCTGATTACGCTAAATTTGTTAGCGTACGGTGGGCAAAAACGTTAGTCCGAAAAAATAATTAGTATAAATTATCAACCCTGTCTACAAGATGAGCCTACATGATGATCCTTTAATACAAGAATAAGTTCGTTTCTGATTATGATCATTCAGTTTTTTGGGATGTATAAAAATCAAAATGAAAAATTTATTAATTTTCCCAAGAAAGAGTTTTTGATTGAATATGTCCAATTTCTTTTCATACCGTGCAGTGAATGACGTGGTAACTACTGAGAAATACTGCTAAAAACTCAGAAGGTTTTTATTTATTTGAAATAAAGATTACATTCATTGTTAAAGCGGCATTACTTAAAAGTTACAACTTGTGTGTATTTATATAAGAACAAGTTTTGTGGCATCCTAGCGCGTAACTTTACTTAGGTAAAAGTATACATACTCTTCTACATAACCACATAATTATGTTGAAATGTATGAATATTCAACATAATTATGTGGTTTGATACTATGTGCTGACGCTACTTTTGCTTGGTTTTAGTATGAATTTAGTCACGAGTCCTATTCTTATTTCGATATAATCGACCAATCATCTTGGGTACAAATACGCAAGGTGTTTTTGCTGAATACCACCAGCCACCATCTATAAATATCAAGGTACTACCTACTAACCACACACGGAAGCAAATAAAGACATGTTATTGGTATAATAACATTGCAGACCTTCCGCCTCTACTGCGCCGGTGTCAGCTGACTCTTCGACTTCGACGTAAAATGTAGGTAGGTACCATAAAACCAAGAGATCGTTCCAATTTAATTTTATTCGCAATTCAGAATGAAGTGCCTAGGGCTATAGGCTGCACGATAACCTGTCAAATATTTATCATAAGTACGATAATATGTACGTTAAAAATTGTATAAAAATAATTGACTGCAAAGCAAAAGATTATTTTAATAAAAGAATATTTCGATTTACTTACTTAGTAGGCATACGGAAACTAAAAAGTTATTACTCGGTAGGTTAAACTCGCCACTGGTATACCTTGTACGTAAATGAACAATCTCCCTTAATTTCGTCGGGGGTTAATAAGTAGACTATTTTGAATGCACAACCGGTGTACCGCGTGCGGCAGGCCGTACTTCGATTTTTATATGAAACGTCATGATCTCAACGCACTGGTATGCGGCCACATTTGAATGATGCGGCTGGCTGCATCCGGACAAACAGTAGTGCATTTAAAGAACTAAACATTTTTTTATCCTATAATAGTTTTGCGTTTGGCCACACCTTGCCTGTTAAGCAACGCTATAGTCTTCGATTACCCAGTAATTACCGATTCACTCGTGACTTGACCAGACATGCAGATTATATCTATCGGGAATAAGGGAAACCGACAGCAAATTCCGCAGCTTGGAAATGTAATATTTGCTCTCTTACATGTGCTTTGAGCCTGAACGCACTGTGACCAGCCGCATGCGGTAAACCTTAGTATGAGTGGTGTACCGTTACAGTCTGTCGAGATCATGCGGTTTCATATTAAAATATGTACGTCCAGTCGCATCCGGTACTTCGCATTCGGTTTAACTTGTAGTGCGTTCACTCTCTTTACAGCCAATAACCCGCCCTTGGACATCGTGACTCTCTCAACTCCTTAAATAGTTGAGAGAAGAGACGTGTTCATCAGTGGGGGACTTAAGAGTTACGTAATTGCAAATATATGTATGTTATATAGTAGGTACAGCGCTAAGCAATCAAAATGATATTACTAAAAGCTGTAGCTAATTATATGATAGGTGGGCGTTAATTACCCGAAGTGGCAATTAGTCTACGAATACGGGGAAAATCTTCAAAAACGACTACATATGTATGTAATTATTTTTAGAGGTCACTGAATGCTTAACGTAATCAGAAACTCTGTAGTCGCTACCTAAAAAGGAACTTGTTTTTTCATTAGGTATAAACATATTCTTTATGATTGCATAAATATTGATTTATGGCCTTATTCATAAAAAGTTATTAGACCCTTTAGTTAAAATGGACTTTGTCTCTTTCTTACTAGTATAATTGTTAAGATGACAGACAAAGAAACGAATTATAATCCTATTTTAGGTATAATGAGCTTAAAATACGTTTATGAATACGGGGCTATTATCTAATACCTTTACTGGTCACGGTTCGAATCCAGATAAATATTATTTTTATATTTTTATTTTTAATTCATTAATTTTGTATGAAATGCTATTTACCGCAAAAAACAGCCGAGTAACGCAACGCGTCATTGAAGTATGTTTAAGTCTCTAAAGAATATGTGTAGTGGAAGGAATTGTTCAAGTCGTTAAAACCACTGCATCAATAAAAGAAAATATCGTGAAGAGACCTGAATGTCTTAGAACTAAATATGGACTTTTACATCAACCTGTAGGTACTTGCAAAAAGGGCTAAATTCTTTCAACTGTTATGATAATTAAGAGAAAATCCGTCCCCAGAGGGACTCTCAAAGGTTGTTAAAGTGGTATAGCGTATAACGGTCGTAGCTCACGTAACTCTGAAATGGTTAGTAAGCGTATCGCCTTTCACTTCGTCACCAGCCAGGCGTTGGCTCCGAGTTGATATGTCGGTGGCGTGGTCGGTAAGATACTTGCTTTTCACGATGCAGGTCGTGGATTCGATTCGTACCCAAGGTAGACATTTGTGTGCACGATCATGTCTGTTTGTCTTGAGTCTGGGTGTCATTATGTACATATTATTATTAACTAGCTTTCCGACAGCGGCTTCGCCCGCGTGTATGTCGGTTATCGCGCCAAAACATTACCTTCTTTTTGCGCAGTCGGATAAAAACTATCCTATGTCCTTTCTCGGGTCGCAAACTACCTTCATACCCAATTTCATCCAAATCGGTTCAGTAGTTTAGGCGTGAAAGCAACAGACAGACAGAGTTACTTTCGCATTTATAATATTAGTATATAAAGTAATATACAAGTATGTCTACATATGCAGTACTTATTTACATACCAGTTATCTGCGGTTTCCGTAACACAAGCTATATTCAGCTTTCGGATCAGATGACCGTGTGAGTACGTGTGTGTGTGTCCCAATATATTATTATCACTATAAACAGTTTAAGTAATTGCCTGCAATCAGCTAATTAGGTAGTAAACCAAATAAAATGTAACTTTGTGAAAAGCTACATGTTAAGTAAGCTTTAAAATAATTTAGAATAGAGTTTGTATGACGTTTTTTAATTTCATTCCAAAGTTTTGTCTTTCATAGTTTTTGTTTTCATTTCAAAATACGTTTTGCAATTGTTTTGAATTTTTACATCCTGTTATAATTCATACAACACGCAATTCTGTTTAACATATTCTGAATGTTTGCATAGCGATAAGAAGCTAACTCAAGGATAATGCAAATATTAACACTTATTTGCTTTCTACCTTCACTCTGAGTGTACTAATTGCCGTAGAACCGTAGTAGTAATGGTATAATACTACGCCGTAGCTATGTACATACTACGAGTTCGTCGTAGCGTGCTACGATTAATGGCGTAGCAACTACGAAATTTCGCAGAATTTATGTGTAATACAATGTGATATACGCATGTATTAATCTTATAATTACAATTAAACTCTTTTAAATTTATTGTCTCTAAAAAAGCAATCAAAAATGTTCCAAATAATGTTTTTGTAAGAATCGAAAACATAAGAGTTTTATAAGAGATTCGTAAATCTAGTTTGTTTCAATAATATGTTGAGTGTCGTTACTTCCAAATAGTATTACTGCTAGATACCTATATATAGTTATATGGTCCTATATATTATTATATACGTTTCAAAGAAAGTGATTATTGATTGCAGGATGCCTACAAGATTATACGTATATTAATGTTGTTGTTGTTGTTGTTGTTGTGGTTTTTGTTGTTGTTATGTTGTTTGTTTATAAAGGGCGCTTATCACGTTTATTGGTAATTTGATTAAGTTATAAAGGCCTTTTGCAAAAGCAAAACCTAAAAGCTTTCGATCACCTGATACTGTAAATGTAAACAAGAATAATGATCTCTTTATTAATACAAACAATATAGCGTTCAAGAAGCCCGAGGTAACGATAATGATTTATCTAAGTAAGGTACTATCTCACCTAACAGCCTTTAGGCTTGATTTAAATTAATTGAGACATCTGATAGTACAGTGCTGGCTCTTAAGTCAGAATACTCAGTAAAAGGTTAAATTGTTTCCATGCGATTTTAAGCCTTTGATCTCCCGTGTTCACTTTGGAATAGGTACGTAAAACAGTAACCGTTTCATATTGAATAACTAATACAAGCATTGCGTAACAGATATTCAACGTACGCATTGCTAATAGATCTCTAATGCGCTTATCTTGTTTCCGGCCCTGAAGCGTCAAAACCCTGGCCTTTTCAACATACATACAGCATACATTAATGTACTGTTCAATTTACAATTGTAGTCACATATAAATGACTGAGCATTAGCTTGTTGAAATGTGACAATGATAAATTGACTAATGTGATCTATCGCCTAATAATAAAAAGAAAATTAAAATCGGAAGAAACAGGCATCGATCGCCAATCGCTATAGACGAGTCATCTTGTATGTGTTGTACACGAAAATAATATTTTAATGGCCAGGTGCTACTAAAATATCAATCCAAGGTATTTAGTTTAATAATTAAATAAGTTAAGTTAGTGACAATGCTACTGTTTAAGGAGGTGCCAAAATCCGGCCGCCGGCGCCGGTTCGAAGAACTCGTCTATCCTTCACAATATATACCTATTATAATATTTTTTTATTTTTCGATAGTCTGGCGCTTGACTACAACTTGCCTGATGTTTAGTCTACGATGGAACGATTATACCGCCCAGTATACCGATTCACTCGTGATTACGAATGATTATCGGTGAGAAGGTGGCAGTGGAATGAGCTTCCATATGGTTAAAAACCTTAAAGGAGCAACAATTCCGACCCACCCTCTCTGCATGGTGTCACCAGACATCGCACCGGAACACGGCAAGGATTAGCGGTGCGGCTTTGTCTGGCGGGTGGTCACTAACCACTGCCTAAGCCTACCACCAGTTGATTGTCACCTACTTTGCACCACCCGTGGACCACGTGTGGGGATTCAATTAAAGGTGTACACACGGACGAAGGTGACTCAGCCCCCTATAATATATCCTGTGGCGCCAGGGCTGAAATATAAGTTAACATTAGCAGTTAAGTATCTGCCTGCACTTGAGGTCTCCAGTAAAAATTACGCCGATGTTAACTATTTAAAACGTTGTCTACTCCCAAACTCCCTACTCCTTTTCGTTTCGATACGGCTTACGATTTTACCGATGCAGTTTTAACCACAATATTTAGGTTCCAGGAAACATAATGTAGCTTAGCGGATAAGTACATGTAAGAAAGACCCTGCTGTGAAGTGATTTTTAAATTCACTCTTGATTTTTTGATTTTTGTAACTAGTTCAAACGTCATGAGTTTCGTATCAAATCGTACTAGAGTAAGCCTCTGGTCGTAAAATCTCGGTGGAGTAGGGGTCAAGTTGATAAGTCTTATTTATGTCGTGTATCCGATGGTGTTACGAGCGCTTACATACAATATGTTGCTGAATACGTCCTTTATCTGGTACTGACGCCCTGGGGCATTCCTAACATAATAAGTGTCGAATGGCCCCAACTCCTTTAATCTACTCTCATAGAACCCCTAGTAACTAGTACGAGATAACGGAAGAAAGATTATTTACTTATTACATATTTTATTGATACATACCACAAACAAACAATCCGGTTTGGCAATTTGATTCACTGTAAACAACTTATTATTTACTTTACAATGTCAATACTTATAACATCCTTGTGTAGATACACAAGGATGTTCAGCAAATATTCTTATAATTCCAATACTCAAACAATAGAGTAATAACACAGAATAATATAATGCTAGTTAATAACATATACAAACATGCAACATGCAGTGAGTGAGTTGTGATTGAAATCTTTTGTGGTTTAACTATTTTCTATTTTAATAATATAAAATAAATAATACCTAAACGAATCGCATTGAATTATAAAATTTAATATTTTCCAATTGCTTCTTCCAGTACATTAACTATTGGAACTGACAATGGTCCGACACTGATATTACTCAATATCTGATTATTGGAAACTCGCTATAGAATGTAATTTAAAAGAAACGGATCTTTGAACGTAAAATGTTGATACTGTGGTAAAATTCCGTCACTAGTTTAACTAGAACAACTTTCAACTAGATCTGATATATATCCAGCTGTAAGTCTCGTTAAGTCATAGATACACGAACAAAGCATTTTTTATAAGGTGGTTATAAATAACAAATTATGGTTCCCTTGGTAGGCATCAACTTGGTACATACGTTGTGGAATATAGTTTAAAACATCTACACACAGTCTTGATAGACGGTCACACTAATTTTTCTTTACGAAGTTAGTTTACAAACATCCGAAATCAACACAAAAATAAATAATAATGTAAAGTGATATAAAAGCAGTGTTTTCTATGAACCTGGGTATCTGTAGAGCGATTTCGTCGAGGCTGTCGATGGGCTCGCTGAGCGGCCGCTCGAGCAGGCGAGACGGCCCAGTGAACATGTCCGAGTTCATGTTTCGTCTATTCCTCGTAAATCTGTTGTGTTTCTTTCGTTTTTCTTCGGCTCTCCTCAAGTTGTGCAACCGGAAGAAGAACATCGACATTATCCTGATTACTTCACTCGCATTCGGATATTTTATTGTAACTTTGTGTCTAATTTAGTTCACTAATGTCTTTTGTTATGTTACGTAAGTTCACACGAACACTGCTATTTGCCGTAGATACGTGCACTTTGTTCAACTTTGGCTATATTATACTTAACAGAACTACTGGTAGGTACGATGTAATAAGTTAGTAGCAGCTCTATAGTCTTATCGTCGTATAACATACAAGCACGTTGATGAATAAAAACGTAGGAGATAAATAAACACATGTAGGTGCCGTAAGGTATTAAGGTCGGTACTATGCTGCCTATGGTACATGTTCACCAGTTTCATGACCTATATTTCATTTGGGAGCGGCTGCTCGTACTTGGTACATAATTTATGATCCTCCCTGATCTATTCTGAAACCCCAACCTGCCCGATGTTATTATTCGCCTCTTTGGGTTTGTTACGAAACAACAATGATTGTCATTGACTATGTTTGTTTAGTATGTAAATCAAACTGAATTAGCATCTAGAGTACCCTCAATGAAGGAAAGACCTCGTAGTTTGTGAGGTATTTTGATTTTTAAAACTATGACGTTATTGTGATGCTAAAACATAAGGCTAACTCGATCTATTGTAGTGTGCAGCTGAGAAAAGACACTCCACTCCACCTTATCTCTCATTAGTCAAGCCCAGTGTCACACTGAATACGCTCTTAATGTTTACATTTCTCTGCTCTTCTACAGAATAATGTTTTACACACAATAAATATATATTTGTAACTTTTTTGGGTCATCAGCAAAATATTATGCCTTCCTAAATATCTATAGCAAGCCTTGTAATGCGTATTTGATTCGTTTGCTTTCTTATTATCAGGTCAAAGTCGTAAAGAATTGGCGGTAGTCCAAAGACAATTAATTTTACTTGAGTAAGTACACATAATTGAGTATGTAAGCAAAACTTGGTAATTTTTTATTTACTAAGTGCGAATATCCGTTAGGAAATATTTACAACAAAAACGATTGCCTTAATTAAAGCTAGACTAAGACAATCATATATGAAGAGCATCGAGAAATGGAGCGGGGAGCCGATTATAGGGAGTCTTGTAAGAAGCTACATCGACACGAGCACAGCTCATAAGTTTACGATGTACCTACCTAGTTAACCTAAACGAAAAACATCTACGTGTTAGGTACCTACGCCATACCAAATATAATAAACAGATAAGTTTATAACTGTTTTATTGATTTTCTTACACTCGTATACACAGATTTCATTTTGTTTTAAGAAATTTATTAGTTATCCATTAGTTTACTACCACACGTACCGTTATTCTATAGTGTCTGTATTCTATGGAATATTCAAGAAGGTTTTTGGGTTTTATAGATAAGGCTATCAATACATGAAAAATAGATAATTTTGGCAGCTGCTAGGTGTCATCGCATCGTCCAGCAGATACAAACTATTACAACAGTTGAACAAAAGATTAAGAGAATCTAGTTGAAAATGTTTGGGCAAGTTTTGCTTGGGTAACTTTTATTTTTAGTTAGAAGTAATTGGGACGTATATATTAATCATAATAAAAGTCCAATTTTTAGGGAAAATCAATTAGTAACTAAAGACATTACAAAAGGGACAGTTTTGTAAGAACTTTGGGAAAACTACATAGGACCAAGTGCGTAGAAATCCAGAAATAAGGTTTTACGAGTTAGTGGATTCGACCCTACATCGACCTTCACCGAACTGATAATAGAATGAAATGGAATTTATAATAAATTTAGCATATTATAAGAGATATATATATATATATATATATATATATATATATATAAAATAAATAATATAAAAATATAAAAATCCTGCTCAGACTATTTAAAAAAAAAATTAATACTTATAAATTACTAACAATTGTGATATAAATTTTATGCTCATATAGATTGGATGAATATGAAGATATTTTTTTTATTATCCAATCAAATAAAAAAAAATTAACAAATAATAGTCAACTAACATTATATAGTTATGTAAATTCTGTAGGTTTACACTGTAAGACTAATAATCTATCTAATCTGTTAATGTCCCACTATATTATATTATTATAAAAAAAGTCTACAAATAATTATTATTCGTAGCTGTAAGTCACTACAAAATTTTCTTACTCTCTCAAAGTTTTGCAAAATGATGATTTAAAAAAATAGATATATAAAAGCCTAAAATATAAGAATTTAAGAAGATAATAGTTATAATGAAAGAATTTTTATATCCAACTATTTTTAATGTATTTTTATGAGACTGATGTAGGGTCCAATCAAGCCCTAGTAGGTATTTATAAAAAAGTACGAAAAGAGTTAATTTTTCATTTAATTATGTACTAAGAAAACAACATAATTAATTGCAAAGACTATCTAAATTAAGTTAAAATACTTAGATCCGATATTCCCATTTTCAGATTCCAAATACAGGGGAAAAGGTTAATAGAGAACTTTGTTCTACTTCCAATTTTCAGATCTTTAAGTTCACAGATTGGTTTGGAGCATTCGGCTAACTCTATAGAACCTAACTACATCGAAGCATGATCCGTGCGTAGAATCGTAAGTAACCAATGACAGGTTTACCGAACACTGTAATCGGAGAGTTTCTGCTTTCTAAACTATTCTTTTAAATAGGTTGAAACAGGCTGTTTTTTTGAAAGTTCATTCTTTTCTCCATTTATACTGTTTTTACCATTTTAATACCACTAAATTATAGAATCACAGATACTGCGGACATTGTACTTTAAAAATGACGTCTTTTCATCGTTTAGGTTATATCCACATCTTTGTTTACTCTTTGTTTCAAGCGTAAATGAATAGAGTAGGTACATACATATAGGTGTGCCTCGAACTATTTTCAAAGATAGGTATTTGTTACTGATAATATTTGTTAAATATGTATTTGGTATCCCATGTATCGAAGTTTTTTAACTTAAAATCTATCCACCAACCCGCAATGGGCTAACGCGTAGAGGCCTAATCGACAAACCACATAAATAGATAAATAGTGTGCCTAAACTCTCAACTCTTAAAGTAGGTACCTCTATAAAAGAAAAACCGGCACGAGCATCGGAACTTCAAATTGTTGTTAATTTTAAAAGCGTAAATAACAATGATTGTTTAAGAAAATGAGGGAAAAGATATAGAAGAGATATTGTGATATTGGTTTTAGTCAATGTCGATCTTGTTCCTAAGTAGGCGTAGGTACCCATCTAAATGAGGTTCTTTTAAAAGGTTTCATTCAATCAACTGACTTACGTTGTGATCCTCTTAGTAATTGTAAGGGTAATTTACTTAATTATTAATAGTTATTTTAATTAAATATCTGCAACTTCAAAAGAAATGACGTTATTGTTATTGCTGTAAGTAACGTATAGCTTATAGTAGCATAATATAGCAACTATAGGTAATAGCTTGATAACTATCTAATAAGTCACTTTTGCAGCAAGCAACCTCGGTTTTCTATAATAAATTAATCAGTTGTTGATATAATATTGACATCAGCATAATTCTGTTTGATTTAATATATGGGATAACTTCAAAATATGTTTAAAACGTTATTATTGATTAAACATCCATCAATAAAATTAATATCTATATAACCTATATTACCGCCTGCTTACTTTAAGTAAAAGTGTCGTTAATAAAGCGGTAGTCATGTGTTTTTTAAACTTCATGTTAATATTATATACATTTATAGGTAGGAGAACACCAATTTGACTTTTTTATACAAATAAAATTCGATGTTTAAGTCATAAAATCAGATGGAGGTTCAGGTAGGTAATTCATCTATTTATAATTACGTTTTTACAAAACAATATTATGCAGTGTTATGTAGTATCTGATATCAGTTATTTGATTTCCTTTTTCAGTAGTAGGTATAAGCTCTGTTTGACATGAGATTATTTAGCCGTGTATGTATAATATCTCAACATAATATTATGTTCATATAGGGAAACTTTTAACACAGTGCACATACTTTGAAAAAATAAACTTATTTTTTTTTAAATAAATATGTTATTTTTCTTTTGATATGTCCTCGTTACCAAAATAAGTAAGTAATCGCTAACGAAAGACGTTTTGGTAGTATTGATACTGATTATACTGTCACTCGGGAACCGACGTATCAGCTGTGCACTCGCTGGGATCACTGATCGCTAAATTTACGCAACGCGCTATAATCGATATTATTTATTACGAATAGATGAAAAGAAGATTAGCCAAATAAAAAAGAAAGTTTTGAATAATTTAATGGAAATGTATTCTACTACTGATACAGGACCAACAACTAAAACTTGCGTTCTGGTTGAAAAGATTTCCTGTAAATAAAACACTGTAAAATGTTGTAAAACAATTATACTACGCGGCGAAGTGTATTAATTAAAAAATGCTTAAGGCTACAGTGCAGTCAGTTTGTATGAGTGACTGGCTTTTGTACCTTAATTAGCGTTTAATTTTCTAACATCTTTGTATTAGATTTTTAAATAAATATTCTAGTGGGCTACTAATTACAAAGCTGACAAAAAAAGTTGCTGTTTTTTACTTCAAGAAGTTTGAACTGTTATTATTATGAATAACTAAGTAACCTTATAATTTTTACTAACATCAAATAAACGGTAATAATGAACCCACAATTCTTTACTTATTTGTTTATTTGGGAAACCAATAGCTACATCTCTAACAGTAAGATACAAGATAAATTGCAGTTTCAGTTTTTATGCAATACTTATAAACTATTTAAATTTTTAATGCTAGTATTTCAAGGTATTTACAATGTATGTTAATAGATTAATTTAGTAAGTAAAAACTACATCAAACTACTTCTAAATTTTTCATTCAGAATTGATAGAACGTGAACTAATAGATAAAATTGAAACAAAAAGAAAGCTATTAAGCGTATTTTTTTTCTTTTCTTTTAAAAAGCTTATACTTTTTTCTTTTTTTGATTGCTTTATATTAGTAATCTGTGTGGGCTTGTAATTAGCTAAATTGTTAACCAAATTTGCTTACTATAAAATGTTATGTGTCTGTTAGCCCTCCTAATAGTAATTAATAAATAATAAATAAATAATAATAAATATGAAATAAATATATATTAATTTAAATTATATATATTTTATTTCTTATCCATATTTTTACTTAAAAACTAATATAAACATGTAGCATCAAAGCTAAAGAGTTTAAATGTGATATTTTTATCTTGTTTTGTTTAGGAGTTCCTGTAGCCACCTTCCGACTGTATCATTAGGTTATTGTGTTGCTTAAGATACGTAACTAAGTAGATATGCAGATGTGGTACAAATTTATTTGATTCCGGTATCTAAATTTTTATCAATATTTATTTTTTGACTCACACTTATGCCGTTTTCAAGGTACCTTATGTATATTCTTAACCATAAAAAATATTATTATAAACATGATGTAGGTACTAACTAAATAATAATGTTAAATTGCATACTGAACTACCTACTTGCACATTGGAAATCAAAATATACGTGACGCTTACATAAAGTGCAGTCTGTTGCGAATAGTAACAACAATAAGTATAAGATGTACCTACTTTACTTTGGCAGGGCAGAGTGGAAGGGAGAGACAAGTGCTTAGGTCTCGAGTACTCTGTCGCTTCACAATAGTCTATTTTTGCCGACAAGCTGGTTTCTCATTCTTGTCGACCTCAAAATGTAAAAATTGTTTGTCTAGCAAGATACAGGTAGTAAAATTTTATACAAAATAAATACTGAACTCTCAAAAAACACTATTGTAAAACTACATTGTAACTTCATGTGTGGGATGGGGTTTCTTAATAGATAATTAGGTATTTAGTTAATTAATTTGAGGGCACCACTATTTTGCAACTTTACATTAAGTAAGTGTTTTTACATAATGTGATACGTGCGCGTTCTATGAACAATCTTGTACATAATTAATGTTATTTAATATTTCTTATTTACGTGGCGATACTAGAACAATACGCACCCGGTACGTCCGTACGAGAATAATGTATCGTCTCCTAATTCCATAACAACTTTTGATTAATTTGAGTTAAATATATGTAACACTAAATAAGCAATTATTTTTCTTTCAAAATTGGTTTCAAGTATGCAAATTTACAGCGCGTGTGCAAGTGCGAATACTTTTATTAACATCAGAATATTTCAATAAATCATGGATTTTAAATTTTGGTAAATTTGGAAACTTCAAAGTATTTTTGGTGGCACATTGAGGTATTAAAGTTATTTTAATTGATAAGGTCGTCGTGTCTACAGAGTGAACCTTGCGTAGTGATGTTTCCATTCATTTCGTAAAGTAACGCACGTGGTTTACTATCGTCCACGTTCGCGGCACAGCGTGGTCACGCGGCGTGCCGCCGTGCGTGTCACGACGTCGGCTGTAAGACTAAAATGTGATTTGAGTGTGCGGCACGAGATACTGCCCGCCCGACCCTCTGCTCGACTGCGTCCCGTCGTTTTCAGCGCGCACGCCCGCAACCATTGCTCGCTAATTTATAACTTCAACAATTTGATCTTTCGCAATAGCAACGATGGAGAACAAACAAATTTTTCTGCTTTCAATTAAATATACTGAATTAGTTGTGTTATTTTACAGCGTGTGGAACTTTTATGTTAGGCAAGATACCCTCTTATTCATACAAAACTTAGAAGAAACATATCTAAAGATTGCTATTGTAAGACTGTCTTAACAACATCGTACTTTTGCGAGACTTACGTACCTATTATAAGTTTTATGAATAAAGCCTATGTAATTCAGAAACATAATTTATTCACACAGTAACTATTGCACAGAACGGAAGTAATAACTTGTTTATCAGGAAATAACACAACTGATATAAACCGATACAAAGGAGACAAACGGACACACGGCTCATATACAATCGCAATCATGGAGAGAATCGATAGTTTATTAATTCATCGGGAAGAGAAATAATGAACTCGGTAAATAAACTCATCTGTCTTGGACCACATAGAGTGATATAGATGTTTTTAATTAAGGCACAAGTTTTACGAGACAGATTTGGATGGACTATAAGTCAAGCAATAGCTTGCGGAATAGCTTTAGTGTCAATCCAGTTGAGAGGGTAGAGATCTTTATAGCGAGGGGAAGATTGCGAGGCGCTATGGAAAAATCAATTGAACATGCGAATTCGCTAAAAGTAACTTGGGACCCACTTTAGTGAGACTTCGACCCGTCAATAAGTATAACAACTTACCTACGTGATTGCAAAAAGGTCAAGAAACAAAGTTACATTACTAAAAGAGCTGGGTAGGTACCTATCTATAGAAGTTTCCAGATATGGGTAGGTACGTGCCTACCCATCTATAGTGTACTTACATTGAAATACTAAAAAGTACCTAACTGAATTACAATTAATCTCAACACTAACCTAAATTAAGAACTAAACTAAGTATGTAAATGCCTTACCTAAACTAATGCGTCAAAAAATTCTTCCGCATCGTTATCTGCCAAGAACGTACCCAGAAGACGCATATAGATCTACATTCTAGTTAAATAAATTCGGAGTACCTCAGGGAAGTGTTTTAGGACCCCTTTTATTTTTGATTTATATAAACGATATCCCAAAAGTCACAAATTACATGTGTACATTGTTTGCGGATGACATCTCGGTAGTTGTTATACAAAATAGATTCTCAAATGATAATTACAAACAAGCATTGACTTACTATAGAAAACATCTCGGAGTGGTTAAAATTAAATAATCTTACACCTAATTTATCAAAAACCAAAATAGTACAATTTGAAAACCTTAATAGCAAACCACAAAATATTAGTATAAATCATCACGGATACGAAATTTCACAAACAAATGAGACCAAATTTCTAGATATTATACTAGACAACCATTGCAACTGGAAAGCCCACGTAAAAAATGTATGTAGTCGCATAAATAGATTCGTAGTATTTGCTCTCAGAAAAACTAGAAAATTGACAGACGAAAAAGCCACCTTACTTGCATATCATGGATATGTTGGGTCTTTACTAAGATATGGAATCCTGATATGGGGAAACTCAACGGATAAAAATAGAGTATTTTAGCTTCGCACGGGTACATATCGATATTTGACAAAATATTTAAAAATTATAAACACTAATTGTAATACTCTTTTAACAGACTTCTCGTGCTTAATAAAGACCCACAGATAAAGACCCAGATAAATGATAAGTACCTAAGTAATGGCCGAGGTTGTGTCACATGTAGTTCTCGAGACCCCTTGAATAGATGCGCTCCAAAACACCCGTGGATACCCTTGGTACCTTTTGGGAGTACCACATAACCGAGGAAACAATTTACCCCGGCAAAATGTAGGTACTTATTAAGTAATAGACCAAGCTAGATTTCTCATCATCACCGTTTTATGTGATGTCTCACGGGAACGGGATAAGTTACCCACCCACAAACTTTCAGCCAATTCGGTTTCGCCGTTTTTGAATTAACGTTATTAAATTAACATTCGTGGAAATAACAAGACTTTTTTTATATAATATGTTGATGTCTTCTATAAAACTGTAGTTTATACTAATTATTATTTATTTCTCAAGTTGTGTTACACCAACGAAGTTTTATTATGTATATACCCTTATTTATTATAGCATAATAAATAGCCTATGTTACTCGGAAAGATGTAACTACATAGTTTTCTTAAATTTGGTATTGAATACCTATTCAACAACGTGACATTTCTTAACTTTAATTTTCACAATATGGCGTCCAGTAGTCGCCATATGGGATTTTCATTAAGTCATGTCTCTAGTGATACTCACTGGACTAAGAGGAATCGATGGACGTGTGAATCATTAAAATTGGCACAGGCGTTTGGTATGTACCTATAGTGTTTTAGGAACATACATACATAAGTTGATAAACACATTACCACCCCTCCGCGCAGTCGGGTACTAACAACTACAGTACACTCACAACTAACATTTAAAAATAAAACTCACAAACACAACACGTGAAGAAAATAATATTTGGAAGTACCAGTTGCTAGGACCTTGAATGGGAAGAAAAATATCATGCGTAGGAGTTACTATCTACAATGATCTACCTAAACCAATTGAGTATTCTCCAATTTTCTTATGTGTTAAAAAACGATCAAGCACTGTTTTAAATAACAATAATTTTGAGAGATATTATTTATGTAATAAGTTAATTGACAAATTAATTGTATTGTACATAATAAAAGCTGTCATCTTTAGTAATAACAAATAGTTTTTGAGCTGAATATTTCAATTTTTATAGGAGTTGAGGTTTAACAGTAAATTGTAGTAGTTTCTCTATAAGTGAACAATGTAATGTTCAGAGAAATTAATGATATTTAAACCAAACCGAACTTAAATAAAAGCTGGTAATAAATTGCCTTATGAAAGAATAACTAGGTATATCACCTGAGGAAATAGGTAAAGGTATTTATTAGTTCAAGTGTTGTTTGAAGAAGTGGACGTTAAGTCATACTGACATGTCCTTCAAAGGCTCAGTTGCGTAACATTTACCACTCACCACTGATCACTAACCAGTCGAGTACCTATAGTGACACTCACTGCTAACTTCGTGGAAAAATAGCTTACTAACTTGAGCATTCAGTCAGTGCCGGATTTTAAGCAAGCGCGGGGCCCGTAGCAAATCAAGCTAAGCGTTCTTATGTAAAAGTGGTTAATTTAGTTAAGATTGTTCAATAGCTGATTTTTATCTCAGAGATACTTTTTTCATGTTTCAACCATGTAGTTATAGAAAATACTAGCAAACCCGGCGAACTCCGATTCGCCACCAGATGGTTTCGTTTTATGTAACATTTTCCCGCTTTTCTATTAAAATTTTTCCTGAATTTTCTTTGCTATAAACCTCACGGAGCATTGGAAAGGTCTCGGACCTTTCCAACGAATGCAAAACCGTGGAAATCGGTTCGTGCGTTCTGGAGTTATAGCGTCAGGAAGGAAAACCCGACTTATTTTTATATAGTAAAAAAAAGATGTCAATACATAAAAAAATCTTTCTTAGATAAAATTTATTTCACTATGAGCAGTCCGCTCTCTTAAATATGCCACATATTATGTTAACTAAAACTATTAACTATATGTACTCTGAATAAAACTTGTTACAGCCATATACAGCCTGTCAAATCTAAGACGTGCCGTTTGACAGTTCTAAACGTAGTACATTTAGAATTTTATTTTTTGTATGAAAATTGTTTGCGAATTACGCCTCTATAAAGCTAATTTAATACAAAACAGTGAAACGTCAAAAGGTACTTCTTAGATTTGTTCAATCGGGTTTTTTTTTTTTTTGGAGGATTGTATACACGGGGCCCTCTTTTGCGCGGGGCCAGTAGCAAATGCTACTTTTGCTACATGGTTAATCCGGCACTGAATACAGTACATGTCTACTTCCAGTGAGTACCTACTCTATTATATGAAAATCTTATAGATATATCAACATATACTCCAAATTGAGAGCAGAGGTGGCGGAGCGGTGTCGGTCTCGCGTTTGAAATTTATGGTCACGGGCTCGATTCCCGGTCAAGACCATATATCTTTGTGTTAATTATTTCATCACCGCTGCTCAGTATCGGTGAGGAAATACATCGTAAGGAAACCGAGATGTCTAAAAACTATTCATTCAAGTGCGGGTTAGTGGATATCACGTGTCCTCGATGGATTAGTTCTTAGACATACCGCTTTCCTCACGATGTTTTCCTTCACTGATCTTGAGCAGCGGCGATGAAACAATTGACACAAAGATGTGTAGGCTCGACTGGGAATCGAACCCGTGACCTTACATTTGTAAAGCGGGGCCCGCACCGCTGCTCCACGCACTGCTCTTAGTCTTAGACTTACATAGTTGTTAATATAGTCATTGATCCACCAGTGTGTGTGGATTAAGGCCTAAACTCTCTCAATTCGTTGATTGCGAGAAGACCCAGTGGGAAAGGGTTGAAGTGTTACTCAAAATTGTATATAGGTATCCATGAGATGCTGGAAATCTTACTTGAAGTTGTTCGAGCCAACGTGACTAAACTTCTCGGTAAATTTATTCTTTGAACACATACTCATATATGTACTACACCTAACTATGAAAACAACTACGTAATTTTGCATAAGACGCGTTGGGACTCGCTGAAGGTAACCTAATCAAAAGCCTTTTAAAGTCTGGTGACATAATTTAACTTACACCACGTACTACGTCAAGGCGGAGCGATTGCGCCAACCTTTTTGATCTGAATATTTCATCACAAACAAGTTTCTAAGTAAATAGAGCTGTATTTAAAGTGTTTGTTGAACAACTCTGTGAACTATGTATTTGGTTTTTCATTCCAAAACTTTGAAGTCCAAAGTTGCGAAGTAACAAAAAGTTGTCTAACTAGGTTAATTCTATTGCGACATGATTACAGCTATTAATTTAAAACAAAAAACTTTGTGACTTTGACATAAACTTTATATCAAAAGTTTAGAGTGTGATTTTAGATGATGCGGAAAAGACAATACTTTTCATGATCCATACTTTTTGCAATGACTTTTTACAAGCATGATTGTGACTATAGTATTTTTCGTAAATTTTATTTTCGTAATTTTCTTTTTGTGAGTGATTAGAATGACGTACCTAACATATCATTTCTCACTTCAACCCTTTTAGTGTCCCGCTGCTGGGTACGGGCCTTTTGTCAACTATCTTATGAGTTGAGTGAGTTTAGGCCTTAATCCACACATACTGCTTAGCCAAGTGCGGGTTTATTGTTCACCAACCCGCAATTGGCCAGTGTGTTTATTTATCAGTTATGGACTACCAACAGCTTAACTATGTATGACAATTCATTGGTACCAATACCAATGAACACACTAGTCTTAAACTTTATTTCAATCCTTATTAGTGTCCCACTACTGGGCACGGGTCTTCTCATAACTATCTTACGAGTTAAAAGAGTTTAGGCATAAATCCACCAACGCTGGCCAAGTGCGGGTTAGTGGATATCACATGTCCTCGAATGATTAGTTCTTAGATATGCCGGTTTCCTTACGATGTTTTCCTTCACCGATATTGAGCAGCAGAGATGAAACAGTTCACACAAAGATGTTTGGGCACGGCTGGGATTCGAAATCGCAACCTTAAATTTCTAAGGCGAGGCCCGTAATTTCCGCTGCTCCTACTGCTCCACCTATACATATCCTTACTACTATTATAAATGCGAAAGTAACTCTGTCTGTCAGTTGCGCTTTCACACCAAAACTACTGAACTGATTAGGATGAAATTTGGTATGGATATAGTTTGAAACCCGAGGAAATAGGATAGTTTTTATCTGACTGCGCAAAAAGTGGTTAATGGTTCAGCGTGAAAACCGACATTCGCGCAAACGGAGCCGCGGGCGAAATACTTGAATCATAAAGTGATTATATTATATCATTATCATCATCATCATCATCAACCACACCGTAGAAGCTAATAGATAAAAAGAATGTTACTTTCATAATTTCTTGTTTTCATATCAAAAATTTCGACCTACTCTTTTACCTAACAATGTCGTATGGAATCCCGCCCGTTGACGGACACAGTAGGTTTTGGATTTTAGTGAGCAGTAGTTCCGGTGATCACAAGATCTCATTCGCAACGGGCCGCCCGGGCGGCGCCCGCGCCGATTAGAGTACCACATACGCCCACTCAAAGCGAGGGCCTGTGTAACGCATACCCCCATGTGAATAAACAAATAAACACCCCAGAAAATAACGATACGGTTTACATCTATAGACGGATTTAAGTTGATGATAATGTAATGCTTTCATTTGTACATTTTTACTCGTAATTAGTACACCTCATACCCACACCTACTTACTGTTAAGCTATACTGTCAACTTGTATTGTCAGTAGAGTGGAGGCCTGGTATTCCATAACACAGGTTAACTATAACCTAGCTTGGACACCAGTCCCCCACCTCTCAATAATATTGCACCTTATAAATTTCTTATTCCTTTGTGTGGAGAAAATAAAGATATTATTATTATTTTAACGCGCGAAATAGGCCTGCGCTTAACTACAACTTGCCTGATTTTAAGCAGGGATGTAGTCTACGATGGAAGACGATAGCTCAAGATACCGATTTCATAGTTACAGCTAGCGAAACAAAGTACTTAAACATTATATTTTTTAATACGAACACTAAACACAGTATCATATACATGATATGGAGATGCCAATAATAATATCGGTATATCTTAAAACAGTATGTTAATAAGAGTAGGTATCACCAGAGCGAAGACCTCATTATTCCGCTCGAAAGGCGTTGCTCTCCAACTTCTATAAAGCTCCGCTCAGAGCGTCGTTGGAAAAAAAAAAACTATTTTTGCTCTAGATTACTTAACTGCTACGTAGAATAAAAGTTTTGTAATTGAGAACTTTGTTGATGAGAGGGAGTTAAGTGATGCTTTAGGTAACGTATGTAATATGTACCTAGCTATTGGGCTGTTATAAAATCACAAAGCAAGCAAATAATCGGCCCGCGATAGTTTTGCTGTAAAGAAAATGTAAAATAATAATTATTACTATATTATTATTATTACACGGCCATCTGATCCCAAACTAACAGCTCGTACTACGGAAATCAGATAACTGTTATTATACTACATATAATACTTTTCTTTTGTAAATAAGTACTTAATTACCGATAATTACAACCGGACTCAAGACAAACAGACGTGTCGACACAAATGGGTATGGGTCTGACATAAGTGGGAATCGAACCCACGACCTGCAGCGTGAAAAGCAAGTAGGCACTTACTGAATCAGCTGTAGATGCGGTATATTTTCATAACATATGTGTACTTATCGATAGCTAAACCTCCATAAGCTTAGCTTTCCATCATTTGCATCGGAGTTAAGCCGTATGTCCACCGCCGCAGTCATCGAACGACAATGAGAAAGGTATAGGGGCATGATGTAGTGATACATTAGATTACATCAGCTGCCTGTCCACCGCAGTGCAGTCCTATCACGACCACGATATATTGATCTCGACCAGAAATAATCACGTTCACGTTAATTTCGCGATGACAGCGCAGCGGTGCAGCGGCGTTAGTCATATGGCTGACTGTACCACGTTTTAGCGTAACCTGCGTAACTCTTTGTTTCGCATTACAGAATTGGCGTGAAACTTAATCAAAATTAAACAATGCGATCAGTTGTGTCGTAGTCGTGTCGTGGCGTTTGTTTGCCATTGTTTTAAATGCAGCAGTTTAAATCGAAGTTCGAGGTTCTAAGTGTAAGATGTTTTACTCATCGATCACTCACATACTCTATACTAATACTCGGGACAACCTTAAATCCTGACTAGTAATATAAATGCGAAAATAACCCTGTTTGTCTGTCTGTCTGTCGCGCATTCACGCCAAAACTACTGAAGCTTTGGACAAAACTTGGTATGGAGGTAGTTTGAGATTCGGGGAAGGACATATGACAGTTTTTATCCGACTGAGACCAAAGAGGTTAATGGTTTAGCATGGAAGCCATATCGGCTTCGCGCGGGTGGAAAGGTAGAATTTAATAATATTTATTTAACAGTAAAATATTTAGCAATTACAGTTTTTCATGTTGACAATGTAACTCTATGTTTAGATGTAATTAAACTTTGATAGAAATGTCGTTTTGTAAATCTCGCGTAAACCTTGTCAGGTACTTCAGAATCGCTGCAAGAGCCACTAGCAGAATTACGTACAAAAAGAGACGTAAAAGGAATAGCATAATTATAGCATTTTATTTCATTACTTAGGTACGAGGCCTAGCTTAACAGTACTCATCCGCCTTCTGCCGGTCAAGGGTCCAGATTACCTATAAATAATTTACTTGCCGTGCTATTTTAGAATCTAGGTCTTACACAGCATTTGACCTAGGTCCCAGATATATTACAGCTTTACTACTGACTATTAGATATTTAAATTAAGTAATCTAGCTATTTGTAAAGACCGGTTAGATTGAAACGAGACAGTTTGAATAAAAACTTAAACCCTGGCAACCTGGAGCGAGATAAGTACCTAATAAAAATAGCGTGAGTATATCGGCGAGGTCATAGGGCCCCGATCACCAGATACACCTCATTACCTTTGCATCTCGATGGGACACAAAAAATAACACCACAGAATACTAATCAATATCTCTGCCAATGATTACAACACCTTCTTAATCACAAATATTCACGAAATGTTTGGATGAAAATAGTTTTTTTTTGTGCTGGCAAATTCTGTTTGCATTCACCATGGGCTCACCCAATCGACCTCATAGACATTGTCCACTGATGTGCTCGTAACATGACAATCATTACGGAATAGAAAAACAACAACTTGTTCCGTGACAATCACAGACAAGCAACCTGAATGACGTTGACGTCTTGTAAGTTTGACAACTGACCGGCCATGTGCTATCACATTGTGACACCTAACCGTCTATTTTGGCAACAGCTTGCTATACGCTTATCTAATATATAAAATTCTCGTATCAGTGTTAGTTCCCATACTCCTCCGAAACGGCTCGACAGATTTTTATGAAATTTTATATGCATATTCAGTAGGTCTGAGTATCGGCTTATTTATTTTTCATACCCCTAAGTGACAAGGGTAATCCACCCCTAACATTTCTTTTGACAATTTTTTATGTGTATTGTGGAATTAAAAATACATACTACCATAAATTTCCACCTTTCTATCACCAACCCCTATTTTTTAATAGATGTTTATTTTAAGAAAGGTGAGAAATACGCTGTACGAAGTTCCCTGGGGCAAATAGTAATTTATAATACCTATGGCTTTCCTTGTTCACTGGCTCGTGGAAAGATTCAAAAGTAGCATTCAATCGCAGTGAGCCTAGCGTATAGAGTGCATTGAAATGAATACTACATTTATATAATGCATTTCGCAGATACATATCTATTACACCCAACCAAGTGCAGTGAGACGGGCAGAAAAGCGGTCTTTGAATGAATAAACAAAGAAAGCAGTTGACTAGCGGGCAAAAATTTACTTGCTTACACCAATCCAACTAAGATAGTTATGTATTCTAACAAATGACGGTTATGTAAGGCATAATTTCGTTTGTTACGCTTAACGCATTATACGAAACTACTAGCATGTGAACGGAGAGATTGAGAAGGTGCGATTAACAAGAGGAAAATGAGATGTTTTAGGGCAGATATACTCTCAGAACAATAATATGTTGCAAGCGTTGCAGCGGCCTAGGGCATGTAACCATTTGCATAATGTTAAAAGCACCATCTCCACCTCAACACAAGTGACGTCTGACTGTGGCGAGTGCTTGGTAAATAAAACGTGGCCGTTCAGCTGCGAATGCGTAAGGATGTACTTATATAAAGAAAAGGTACAACGCGTAAAACATGTCTTTTGCAGAAAGAGTCAAAGTAAAGTTACACATTTGTGGAGAAATATTAGAGTAGGT
Organism: Meganola albula; assembly: GCA_936450015.1. Classification (NCBI taxonomy): domain Eukaryota; kingdom Metazoa; phylum Arthropoda; class Insecta; order Lepidoptera; family Nolidae; genus Meganola; species Meganola albula. Next base: position 16,309,360 of record OW388142.1, on the reverse strand, counting down.
ATTTTTCTGGAAGCCTTAATTTTCTGTGTGATCTTCCGAATCCTGTATAATTATCATACTTTCATGTTTTAAATGGTAGAATGCCGGATTCAAAGTCTGAAATTCAATAGTATAACTAACGATAGGAGAAAAACAAAAAAAGAAGGGATGATATAAGATGTGAGAGTTAAATTAGCAAGGTTGGTAGGTAAGTATTCAAATCAATCAGTAAATAAATAGTTATTTGCTTTAACTTTAGAGTAAAGACCACAATTTGCCTAGTTTCAAATATCAAATAGAAATTTGGTTTCAATTCAAACAATACGAATAGCTTTGGTTTTTAGTCAATGTAAACGAATTAGTATTTGGTGCAAGCGAAATGTTTGAACAGTGACCAATTTATTGCAGACCGCTTATAGATCTTATGTAAATTAGTTGATATCGATTTCTGCAGTAGTGGCACGTGGTCGGTCCTGAAATATAAATCAATTCGATCAAAGTTGATAACTGGGTTGTGCCCGTCGTTATCTTCATTATTGTTAGGACCCCGGCACCTCATCATCACCATCAGACTATTTTAGTCCACTGCTGGACATATGCCACTCCTAAAGCACGCCACTGAGTAAGATCCGCGACTACTCAGCCAGCTCTCACCAGCCACCATGCAGTGATAGTCACTCCACCCAGTCTGAGGGCGTCCTACGCTACGTTTGCCAATCCGTGGTCTCCACCCAAGAACTCATTTATCCCAACGGTTGTCCCCACTGCCACTTCAGCTTACTTATCCGGTGAGTTATGTCGATTACTCAGTCGGATCAATTCATTGCGTATTCAAATAAACTCCGAGCATAGGATTATCCACTCCCAAGTTAAATCCTTAAAAATATTTACGAGTTTTGAGGAGATATAGAACCTAACTCCTCATAGAATCGTGCTAGAACTGTCGTTACAAGTAATATTACTCAGTAATACTAACTAGAGAAAGGTGGTATATTTTTTCATGTATTGTCTTTTAAAATATGTAAAGTAAAGTGAATAAAATATGAGTTTTCAAGTTTGAGTTCATAGTTGACCTACACTGGCCACAGGCGTAGGACGGAACGCGTTGGTTTGGTAGTCCGTGTTGGTCTATGTACCCCTCCGAAAAAATAAAGGAGTAATTTAAGTTTGATTTGAGCGGATGGGTGTGCAGGGAAAGGGGAAGGGACCAGCCCACGCGGCAGATCACCTATGCGGATCATATCTGGGCAGCCCAGCGGCTGCCCAGATATAATCCGCCACAAAAAAATTACAGATAATAGATTACAGATGGCGGGAGATCGTACGAAGAGCTGTATCCACCTACAACTTATGTGGATGACTTAATGTGACCACGCCCTCTCTACAAAAGCGGAAAGGCAAAGAAGCGGAAGAAGATAAGTTTGACGCGTATATCTGTGTAGAAGTTTTGTTGCCTGGGAGCACCTAAACCAATGGTTCATTTTTTAAAGCTGTTTTCTCATCCATAGGCTGTCAGTTAATTAAGCAGTTTCATTCAAGTTTTAATTTAAAGTTGTCATCGTATTTGTGTAACTAGATAGGAACTTAATTAACCCTTCGGGTGTTATTTATACATAGAAAAAGCTGAAATAAAACTACTTTTTAACGGATTTTATCGCGGTTTATTTTAGATTTTAGATCCCGACGTTTCAAAGTCTAAAATTAACCGCGATAAAATCCGTTAAAAAGTAGTTTTATTTCAATGTGTGATATTCGCGTAAATCTAAGACAATACTATAGAAAAAGCTATTATGTAGTAGCCATTAGGTTAATTGTATTAAACGAGATTTTGAAAGATCTAGAGACCTACCTACAAAATGACATCGTATTGTGTTGAAATAGTTCCTTTGCAGAGAAAGAACATGTTTCCTATTAGCTCTCATTCTTATTCTTTACTAGAGGACCCCGCAGACGTCCTCCTGCCCGGTAAAACAGTACCACCTACCGGGACCGAAAATAAATTACGACCGATTCTCAGACCTTTGAAATTCTAATACATAATTACATAAAAATCGGCAAAGCCGTTTCGGAGGAGATTTTTTATAAATTTTTCTCTGCGTAAGAGCCATTCTCGTACTTCAAGAATATTCTAAAAAAAAAATTAGCGAAATCGGTCTACCCGTTCACGCGTGATGGCGTGACCAATGATTCGAATGATTAGTTCTTAGACATACCGGTTTCCTCACGATGGTTTTCTTCGCCAATATTCAGCAGCGCAGATTAAACAATACAAACAAAAATGTGTGGGCACGACCAGGATTCGAACCCGTGACCTTCTTTTTCTAAGGCGAGGCCCGTAGGTACCGTTGCGCCACCGCTGCTCAAATCAATTATTGACTTTTAAAAATGTTTTATGGTGTAACGATTAGTGACAAGAGCTTCACTTGATATTAATGATTTTCTGTGGTAAAAAGTATGAGTGGAAAAGACGTGCAGTACAAACCTAGCATCACAGGGCAGAAGTGACAAACGTCGTACTAATATTGAAGACACTTTATGGAAATAAAACTAATTAAAAAAAATTAATCCGCCTTAAGAAAAGAGTAAAGTTCTACCGTACCGTCCGAAACAGTTCTACCGTTCATAAAATCCGAATGATAGCAAGTGAGTATCATCCTAAATAGGTTCAAATGCCAAGTACTTTTTTGAGGTTGGCGCCTGACCTGTCTGGGTGAGGTAGATGATGATGTATGATTTAAAAAAATACTTAAAAGTTATACATACATTGATATTATATTCATAATCTCCACCCTCGTTAAACCCAAAAACGATGCCTATAAAATTTGTACGCAAAATGTCATCCACCTTCTTGGATTTCAAAATACAGGTCGAATTGATAACCTCCCTTTTTTATGTCCGTTAATTAGAAATAGGTTACCTTCAAAGAAACTGTCAAAAAGGACATCTGGGAATAGACAGTTGAATGTTTAAGTGTAGTCACCAAATCTTTTATCTTTCAGTCCACATATACTTATACTTTTTTTAACATTTTATTTTCGGTACTTAAATAAATTACCTATTTACGGGATAGACATAGAGCATCTAATCTATTCTATTTAGACTCTTTACGTAACCAGAGGGCTGGCCTACATCTTGGTCAAAGAATTAGCATTGCCATACAACGTGGCAATGCTGCCAGCCTTCTGGGCACATTCCCCCAAGGCCTTGATTCGGAGGAATTTTATGACGCCTTATCTAGTAAAAACTAGAAGATTAGAACTTTATAATTAGTTTATTATTTTATTATGATATATGTAAATAAGAAATAATCTTATTGTTATTATTAATAATTAATAAAATTGATGTAAATTAATCAATGTCATGGGTAATTCGTTTTGTGACAAAGAAAAGCGGGGTAACCGGGCGATGCTGGAAAGAGCGACTAGATAGTCATAACTTGTTAAAATAATTTCATCTCACTGAAATTGAAACGGTTAATATTCTGTCGAGCAAAATAAAATTAGTCAGTGGGTTTATTTGTTCCGCTACAGGAAGCCTTTAGGTACTTAATTTATGCTCACAGTTAAGTAAGTAGATATCATAAATAGGCGTTTAGACGAGGTTTTATGAAAATAGATTATAATATTTTACAGGGCTTGGAGATTTGTATAAATAAATAGGTCTGATATAATATATCTCTTAATTATAATGAGTAAATTAAATTAATTATATGTTTTTATCAAAGGTTTTAATATATTAATGGTGAGTGAGTGTGCAAACAATAATAAAAAGTATGAGATTTGCTCATACTTTTTATTACTGTTTGCACTCTTGTGCGTAAACAAAACATTGCTGGGTGGGCACAATTCCAGTTAGCTCTATCTATACTATCTTTTAAACTAAAGTATCTAGGTACCTACTCCTTCCAACATACCAACTAATCACAAATATCTTGACTTGCCCTTACAAATCGGCAGCTATGCCGCGACGGCGACGCGGCATCTTTTGCGCATGACAAAACCTATTCAATACGGTAGGATGCGTCAAATTCATGATTGCTAAAGACGCTTCCATAAATTCGGTTCAATATGTAGGAGATGGTGAGTGGATGTAGAATTCCCTGTTTCAATGGTATTTCAAATCCTTTCCTCGAAAAACTGTTCTATGTTAGCATGATCGATTACTTCGTACAGCACGCCAACAATAGCGCACACTCCCCTGTCGCATGTTTCTACTTGGAGTAAATTGGTGTTACATAGTGTCTAAAGGTTCTGATAGCAATTTTCCAGATAGATTCATATTACCTAATAGAACAAGATACTGTAAAGTTTATCTTACTTATAACACAAAAGTAGGTGAATGATTGGTGTGACTGACCTTTCTTCGAAGCGTATGCTAGACCGGCTTATGTCGCTCCAAGCGCTCATAGATCTGCCTCGACCACGGTGATACGCTGCAGTCGCCACCGCTGCTACTGTGGATCTTCGCTCGAGGTCCACTTCCGGAGGGAAATTGACTTTGGTAGAGCCACGTGAGGAGGGCCCCTCTGCGGACTCTCCGCCACCGGATAGTTCCATTTCGAAGGTGGTGTAGTCGGGCGCGTCTCCCGGCTCGACGTCACTGCCGTCGCTGGCCGCAGAGAGCGCCTCATACCCGTACCCGGGGCGGACGCCGCCGACGGCGCCGCCGGCAGCGCCGCCCCCGGACCGAGCGCACTCCGCGCCGATGGACTGCCTTGGCGAGGCTTCGATGCGACTCAATGATGACGCTTTTACTGACTGTCCTCTGATATTCAATGGCGAACCCTTCGACGGAAAGTGGTTGGAATAACGAAGTTTGCTGGGACGAAACGTGGTGAAGACTTATTCCGTTAACAGAATTAAGAACTATATATAACGCAATAATCAACTCACTGACTTATATTATTATGTCGTTCACTGTTCTTAGCATACCACTTCGTAGTCAGTATCACTTGTAATGTTTATGAACTTTAAAACTACGTGAAATAAAATGATTTATTCAATATTTTCTGCATATTACTTTTGTATAAACAACCGACTACAACAACAATCGTCCACTAATAGTAAAATCTAACTCACACTTATATGAAAGTACAACCATACACGTTTCTTGATGCTTGTTTCATGTTTATCACCACAATGAAATGAAAACGTCAAATTGTGAATCAAATCAAAACGCTGCCCTATTGGGACGTCACCCTGCGCTCTTATTGGTGACCTTTGTGCCGCTAAAACAGTAGATATCAGGGTTTGTTAATGGTATGGCTAAACAATAAAAGCGTAGATACTACGTTTCATACATAAGATGGGTATCCTGAAGTAAGTGAGCTACGGAACTAGTGGCATGAAGTGCGCGGTGAAGGCAGCGGGTGCGGGCGGGGCGGATCGATGCCGCATACCTCTAGCTAGAGTGCTCGCTCCCGCCGCATCTCTAGTGACGCCGCGGCCGGCCGCCCGCTTGTGCCCCATCCGCCAACAGCCACCTTCATGCCACCAGCCAGTGCGTGCTCACACACTATCATCTCACATAACGAACGATGCCAAAAATACAATTATTTAAAATACCATCCGTGCTTATGCTTACCATTTAGTCGAATGACATGTTGTTTTGAGTTCGGTCGTAGCCTACTTCTAGCTATGCAGGGGGGAAAGATCAATGGGCCCCTGAGGCAAACAACGATATATCCTTATTATAAATTATTTAAAAACGAAACAAAACTGCATCTACAGATTTAAATAATTGTTCCAACCGGAGATTAAACCGATCATATTTTATGTATCCATAACAATTTCTTGACAAAAATAAATTGTTTACATTCTATCAATTTATTTTTCGATTAGCATCATAAAAATAGGGATTGTTAATTTTTCACATGTTTTTCGGATTGATTCCGGGGTATTTTCAAAATCTGTGAACGCAACTTGGTTTCTTTAATAAAAATAAAGGATATTCATTAAATAAAATAAGTAGTTTCCCTCGAAGGCTCCTTGAGAATTTCCAGTCTGTACCTACATTAAAAGTCGGAGTCTTTTCACGACGAAGGACTAAATAACTATCTAAATATATAAAAGAAGAAACTGACTGACTGACTGACATATCAACGTAGAGCCCAAACCGTTGGGTCTGGAGACTCCAAATTTGGCACATAGGTTCTATGGGGTCTAGGGGTGCACTAAGAAAGGATTTTTCAAAACTCACCATTTAAGGGGGTGAAACGGGGTTCCAAAGTTTGTATGGAGAAACAACGTTAGTGAGATCAATTTTATGAAAACTTTGCAGGTGTACTTCTGGCATTAAATAAGAAAATATGTGTTGTGTACATGTCAGGATTTTTCAAATTCAAATTCAACCCCTAAAGGGAAGAAATGTGGTATTTCTTTTCACACACGTCAAAAACTAAACTTCCCTCTACTTAATGTGTCTTTAAAGTAACGTTTAGTGGAGGAGCGTTCAGTTTTTAACCGACTTCTGAAAAAGAAGGGGGAGGTTCTATTTGTTCTATAGGTATGTATTTTTTATGAATGGTTGCCGATTTATCCGTTAATTGTTAATCCGGACTGATTTTGGAAATTCTTTTTTTTGTTTGACAGAGTGCATTCCCAAGTTTGTTCCATAATTATTTTTCTGTGACCTGATGATGGACTTCGGAGATATAGATAGAACAGAACTCTGCATTGAATTCTAGTAGAACCGTTTTAACGGGGTTCCAAAGTTTGAATGGAAAACAAGATTACTTTGACCAATTTATTCAAAACTTCCAGGAGTGCTCCTGGCAGTAAAGACGTGTTTCGGATTTTTTCAAAAGTCCACCTTTAAACGGAAGAAATGGGATATTTCGTTTCACACACATTAAACACTAAACTTTCCTCCACTAAATGTTACTCTTAATCACGTTTAGTAGAGGGGCGTTCAGGTTTTAACCGACTTCTGTAAAAAGCGAGAAAGGATTTTGGTTGTATAGGTCTTTATGTTTTTTTTATGTATGGTCGCTGATTTCTGCGTGAACTCCGTGCACTCCGCTGCTTAATTAGAACGATATTTCAACGTTTTAAGGTCGAATTATTAAAAAAAACACGTTGATTTGTTTTTTATTCATTTACAATTGCTACTCTGTACGCAGAACTTAATACGAAATAAATAAAGTTAAAATAAAAAATCAATCAATGCTTTAGTTAAATGAACTATGCGTAAAATGACGCGGCGGCGTGAGTGCGCTTCGTAGTAAGGACTTCTAATAACTTCATAGTGAAAAGGTTGGCAGTTTGCTTTGTAGGTTTCCCTAAGGTATCAATATATTCTGTCTAAGTTTACAAAACAAAGCACGATTGGTGGATATCCACAACGTTTCTGAAGTAATTTCATGTAGGTACCAATCATCTCAGTATGATATACGGATTTCACTCTATCAGTTTGTGGAGGACGATCCTATCCACCCGGTATACTGTGTGGGGTATAGTTTTGAATAAAATTCCATAAGGATTGCAAACCCTTTTAAAATTCCTAACAAAGTTTTAGTTCACTAAACTTTTAACAAAACTTAAATGGTACAAAAAGAATTTTCCAAAATGGAGTTAGACGTCTTCGATTAAAAGAAACAAACACGATCTGATTTAAGACCAAATAAAAAAATATGATAAAGGGTTCTTATAGATATGTTATCCTAATTTTTATCCTAATACCACGCGGGTGAAGCCGCTGGTGGAAGCTAGTTTAATATAAAATGGTTTGACCTGAAACTTCTGTGTCACCCGTGAATGTAGGACATAGTACACACACATCCAATGAAAATGATCGAAATTATATTGACTGATCCACTTGAGGTTAGAGACGACATTAAGTATTAAGATTGGAATAATTTAGTTTGCCGCACGGACGACATTTTTGGTACTTTATTGACACCTTACCGTAATTTTTCACTGTCTAGGTACATTTTTTTTTATTCTTCAATAGGCTTGCGCTATTGGCTAACTTGTCTGGTGTTAAGCAATGATGTAGTCAACTATGGAACGCGCCTGCCAATATACCGATTCACTCGTGATTACGAATGGTTTTTGGTGAGAAGGTGACAGTAGAATGAGGTTCCATATGGTTAGTAACCATACAGGAGCACCGGTTCCAACCCACCATCTTAAATGGTGTCACCAGTCACAGCAACGGAACACGGCAAGGCCGTTTGGTTGTGCGGCTTCGTAATGTAGGTGGTCACCATAGAAAAAGGAACTAAAAAGTAGCCAAGAATACTCTAAGGCTAAAAAAATATATTTGGAGAGTGTGGTCTAGAGGTGGTATGGTTTCCCTAAATGCATTTATGCATGAGTGCACTCTTTGACTTTTTTGATGATTATAAATGGCAAACTCACGGAGCAATAACAGTTAACTAGCCATGATGAGGATAAAGTTTTCAATTATGTATAAGAAAATAAAAACAATTTAATAAAAAAAAATCCTGTTCACGATGGTGTGGTCTGAGGCCACTTTGCCTTCTCAAACATTCATCGCAGCTGCTCAAAAAAGTTAAGGAAAACATCGTGACGAAACCGGCATGTCCAAGAACTAATCATTTGAGGACATGTGACATTTATCAACCCGCACTTGGCCAGCGTGTGTGGATTAGGGTCTAAACTCTCAACTCGTAAAATAGATGAGAGAAGACCCGTTAACAGCAGTGGGACACTAAAAAAAGTTGCAGTGAGTGAGTGAGTGAGGGGTAAGTAAGATGATAAGAGGTAACCGAAGCCCGAATCCGAAGGTTACTTATGATAAAGTTAAGTGGCCCTGTTAAAATCTCTAGGCCATATTTGCCGCCCCTTAAAATTTACCGCGCTTAACTTCAGCTTTCTCGGATTACTGGTAAATCCGCCACCGACTGTACGCAATCTAATAAATTTTGCTTGTGTGGATGTGAGTAAGGTTCACGGCCCGTATGTAAAAGGTCCACCACTGATCATCCATTTTGCAAGTGTCCAAGGTAATAACTAAATGCTTACCTCCTTATTCACAAAAACTTCGCTATAATTAGATTTCCTCTGTGTGATCGTATTTTAGCGTCAGAAAGTTTAGAAAAGAAAAGTATTTTAAGTAGTATATATACCAGTTATCTGGTTTCCATAGTACAAGCTCTGCTTAGTTTGGGATCAGATCAGATGGCTGTGTGTGTTAATGTCCCACTTTAATATATTTATTTTATTTAGTTAATACAATTACACAGAGAATAAGGTGTCCGAAAACAGCATTTCAATCTGATGTTTTAGTGCAGATACCGTACAATATCAGATATGCATTTAAGTATCATAAGATGCGGCGACCACAATATTTATTTCTATGATGATTTGGATATAAAATATTTTATAACCAGCTGAGCAATATGAGGTTTTCGAAACAATATTTTTGCGTCAAACCATTTCCGTAGGTTGGAATTTATTGTCATCATAACAGAGAATGAGAGCTCTACTCTAAAACGTAATTCGATCGGGCGATCCATTAAAATGATTCGTGAGATGTCTTTGGAACGGAGGTCGATTCTCTATATTTAAAATAAATCAAATACTTATGTTTAACGGTTTGAAAAACAGCAACTAATAAATGAGTGTTGCCGAGTGTCCGCCAATGCGTTAGCTGTGCTGAATCTTATGTATAAATGAGATTTTTTGGCATTCATCTTTTGTAAAGGCGTCTTCTAAAGTCATCAAAGTGAATTCGTGCAAAATTTATTTATTTATTCAGTACTTAATAATTATGGTACAAAAACCAATTACAGTTATTAATTAGATATGTCATACTTAGAATCTACAAAAATATACAATAAACAAACTTATAAATTAATATTGAAAAATTATTTAATAACTACAATACAAAAATTAGTACATATTCAAAAAATCTTCTAACCTATGTACTATCCCCATCGATCAAATTAAGTTAGTTCACGAATAAAAAAAACGGCATCTAAATCGGTTTATACCGTTGAAATGCTCCGAGGTAACAAACTTGTACAGAGATAGGGATATACGTCAAACTTGTGACAGCCCCTTTTTTTGTAGGGTATTACAAATATACGAATATTATTTCGACGCATCAATGAAACTTAGTGCAAAAGAGTAGGGCCTTGGTTGGCGTCGTTAGGATCAAGACAGAAGCGACAAATCACGCAAATAGTCACCATGTCTTCAACAAAGGCAGTTTGCTGCGGTCCTATCATGGACATAACAGTTTTTTTAACGATTGCCACGTTTATAATACCTATGGCAAAGGTGAGATAAATTATAAATATTTTACTTTTAAACTAGCTGCTTCAGCTTCGCCGCTATAAGCACCCGATTTTAAATCTCCAACCGTTTATAAACCCGTTGAACCTTGTTCTTATCATAATAAACAAAATAATGAAAAAAATATCAATTTCGCTGCAGGCCTTCGTATGATGAGCATAAATACATTTCGCCGATTCATATTTATTTATAATATATTATAGAGAAGATAGATATAGTGTAAAAGATACTACCCGCCCGCCCCATCTTCCCCGGGAATTTTGAAAATTTTCCGTGTTTTTTACATTACCTTTTAATAATTTTACCTGATAATAATACACAAAAGAAACACACTTTGACACACACGCAGAAATTACCGATTCCCAAGTCTTCTTGTTAGTCACTTCTCTTTGTCTCCAGAGTAAGAAAATCAAAATTCTATTTCGTCCGTCTTGTAGATTATTAAAAAAATATTGGAACCGTATTTCATTTCGTTTTTACGTATTATTGAAATACTCAGATTAAGAGCATTAAAGTTCGGGAGTTCTTTACGTCATCATCACTATCAAATACTTCGAAAACGTGACGTCACGCGACACTTTCATTCAGGTTTCGGGAAGTAAAGTGATTTTGCCTATCATTCTGCTGTACCGTTCAACCCTTATGCTTTCGTGTTCGACCTAATGATACAAGTAATGATGCTAACAAAATATCTCTATAGTATTGTCAAAGAACCATAATAATAGGTATATAATTATCATTCATCATTACAGAGGTACAGATTAGTGACACTTTTTTTACAAATCAGCAAACCCATAACTCTTCTTTTCGATTCTAAAGTAGCTCAACTTTTTGATTTTAGTTTTTATAGATTTCTTACGAAAGGTACGAGGTACGCACCTTTTTTGACGATCGACTAGCTCGTATCCTTTATTGTGGCCTATAAAAAAAGAAATAATTCGTTACCAACTTAGTTTTTTTTCTATGTTGTCGACGGACTACAAAAATAGTAGATTCATACTGATGATATTATTATTATATTGTAGGGTGGAGTACCGGGCACATTCTTTTGGAAACCACGATTGAAACTCGACCTAGTGGTACCTACTACGAGTAAGTATTATCCTTAGTGTTCACTGGCGGAACATTCACAAGAAAACATGTTTCAAAGAATGTCTATCTCTATTACATATGGATGAGTAGAAAGAGATGGAAATATAGAGCTGTGCGTGTATAATTTGTTGCGCAGTGCAAACGCCCGGTTATATGATAACTAGATTTCCGCCAAGGTTCTACCAGCGTGCCCAGCAATAAGAGGTAGCCTATAACCCACTTCACATTTATTGAAGTCTATTTAACAGTGCAAGAATTTTTCAAATCGGACTAATAGTTCCTGAGATTAGCGCGTTCAAACGCTTTATAGTATTAATAATATAGATGTGTCTTTATTACAGACACACCACCCGAGACTACACTATGCGTACAGACTCTGTCAGCCTATTGACCAAGGGCGTTGGAAATGGTTACATTTCAATTGCGATAACGTCGATCGAAATACAATCGATTGGATTGTTAAACACCTACGAAATGTCACGTGTCACTTCTGTGTCAATTCCCGGGACCTCTTACAAATAATAATTACAAAGCAAGGCGATAACGAACATAAAAAAATGTTTGAAATTGACATAAGATTGTCACATGACATTTCTAAAGTGGATGTCAATCCCATACGTTTAATCTACGCTATCAGCCATGTTACGAGTTGAGAGAGTAATCCACATAAAACCTTAATCCACACACACTGGCCAAGATGATGATTAGTCTTAGACTGCCGGTTCACTCACGATGTTTTCCTTCACCGATCTTATGCAGCGGCGATGAAAAAATCAATCAAATGTGTGGGCAACCCGTGATCTTATTTTCAAAAGGCGAGTCTAGGTATATTAAGCAATTTCATACTTAGGTACCTACGCAAGTAGCCTATACTTACACAATGTTTTCCCAATTGTGAAGAGGAGTATGACTTTTTTCATAATTCATACCTTATTTAAGTACTTACCTGACTGCGTACGTAAATATGCCCGACGCGCGGGCTGTGACCTGGGTGGTAAACTAGTACCTACCTAAGCAGAAGGTACATATTTTAAAAGTTATTTTGAAACTTTACATGTTATATTGTTGCAGAGAAAGTGCCAGTGGCTACGATAGATAATATTAAAAATGGTTCAGTTGTTATGATAAACTCATACGAAGCGGGGCTCACTATTCTCGCTCTCAGTGAAAACTTTATGACTGCGCGTAGGCACAAACATCTCAACCCTACTTCTGCACACTTCTACACCAACGCCTACAGATGGGGACTACGCTATTTAAGCTTGTAAGTTAATGATAATTAATAATGCTGCTGTTCTGGCTTATTCGCTGGTTGCATCGGTTGCATCGAAAAATGTAAGAAGGTACATTTAAGTAAAATAGGGATGAAAGCATTTTTGTTTTGTCCGTCAGATAGATTGTTAAGTGTGATTAAAGATTACTGAGATACGTCCAAGCGATATCTCGAATGACGTCACACTTACCCTGTATGACGTAGCGCACTCCCACTCCATAACTTTGTTATGTAACTACTTTATTTGTTTGATTTCAATGATAATTTTTTTTTATAATTCTACTGACGGACTGATTTAAATACGATGTTTCATACCTTGTCATCATCCCTATTCAATTACATCTCATGGAAATCTCATGGAAAACTAAAAAGGTTAAATTAACTATCGCGGTTTTCATTATAAACAGGTTTAGTTATATGAAAGTATAAAGTAAAAAAAAATCGCTCAATTTCATTTGCTTAAATACGTCACGAACAACCATAACACATGTGTGTAATTTGAAATAATTAAATTTAAGTAATTAGCAGTAATCGGAGTAGGTTGATCGATTTACGGTAATTGATGTCAAACGATGTTAATGTGGATAATACTCAGTTTCCAAAATTTTAAAATTAATGTGTAATTTTTTTTACGGAATATAGAATTTATTACATGGAGGCACAGATGAAAAAAGAAAAACGTATCAATGGTCTTATAACGCAATGCTGCTAGAGGCATAGTTGAAAGATATTATAACATTTTATAGTAAAAACTAAGTGTGGTGTTAAAATGTTTAAAATAAAAGTCTAACAAAATATAAAATATTTACTTACCTACTTATTTAAAAGGTGCGTAAAAATGATTAAAATCAATTCCTGTCAACGGTTCTGTTTGGACGACTTACATGTTTTAAGAAAACAAAGCCCCATTAAATAAATGGGATTTAATAATAATCCTGTCATACTTTTGTCTATTCCGTAAGGAATAGACAAAAGTATGACAGGCTTTATCATCCCAGTTCTATTTCCGATAATTCCGGAAAATGTCATGTCCATGATATAATAATGATATTACGCAAGTACGAAAAATCAATCTGCCTACTCCAATCACAGGTAATTAGTCAACTGTAATACAGATTTACATAATTATTCGTGTTAATAACGGCAAGTTCAATAAACTTATGTACCTACAGTCAACTACAAAAGTTGTTGAATAGATTGAGTATTACAAAAATCATAACATAAAAAGATTCCATAAACAAGTGTCCCGTAGCTGTTTACTGTAAACTGCTTATGACAAGCTGGTTTTCTCCTCTCATCGCAACATTTATGTATGAAATCTGTTAGTGATAAGGCGTTATGTAAAACTAAATCTGTTGATCAAGTTTTGTAGTCGACTGTACTTGTTCAATGAAATTCAAGTAAGTATTTTAATAGACTATTGTTATTCTCCGCAAATCACGTTTCATCTGATTGCGGCTTTATGATTGTAGTAAGGTTGTTAAAGGAACTCCGTTTATGACCTTGCTTAGCAGTGATATCCTCGCCAGTAAGCGGTTACTTCATCTTGAATAGGCAAGAGCGCGACGACAACTGCCCATCTCACTCTCAGAGCCACTATAATAGCCTCTGCGCTTCACAAGTACCAATTTGATAGATGGAGCGGGTACTGCCTGGATTATCGTTTTTTTTTTATGTTAATTATGTGAATTATTACAGGTTACCAAGATGGCTGGGCGGTCGCGGAGGCAATTATGTTCAGACGCACAAAGTGTGGAGAAGAAGGTTTCATTTCATGCACGAATTTGTACCAGACTGGATGAAACCGATTTTCTTCTTTATAAAGAGCAGTGAGTGGCAAGAAGTGGTTGATGATCATAATAAATACGTGCAACATGCTGAACCTGCCTTTGCTAAGTACTATAAGTATCCGGATAAGAAGAAACCATACGAGTTACGACGAGCGTTATCCGAGGAACATGATTTAGATTATGATACGATTACCAGATAGAGATTGACTGTGGCTCTTTATTCGTAATCTTTCCTCTAATATTAGAGTAGACTTCGTTTTTTAAATTACATGTAAGATGCGCAAAAACATAATAGCAGACTCGCATTTTGTCTTTTGTTTGTCTACATTAGGTAAACAAAAGTAGGATGTAAACAAAAATTAATCGCTGAAATGTATATACGTAAGTATGTATGCTCATAACTTCCGAACGGCTGCACCTTAAATTATTATTAAATCACCCGGGCGAAACGGGGGCGGGCACCTAGATTACATGTTACCTACATGTACCTACCTACATCACGTGTGTTCCTGTGAACAGTTAGATACCGCAGTTTCGTAATCAACGGTTTCCACTCCCCAAATGAGATCACAATGACTCAGTTACGCGCCAATCGGGATGACCTTAGAACTAATGCTATCCATTGAAATCCATTTCCCGTTTTTTGGAATAAGTTCGACAGATACATCTTTTAAACATTTAATTGAAATTTATCGAAAAATAATAAAAATTTCCGAGGATATTGTCCACGTATATTAAAATTATCTAACTAATGGTGCTCCCACATTGCTGTTGCTGCTGTTTTCACTGACAAATACTAGGAATTGTTACATTCCGTTTGGTATTGTTAGATAAATATGTGCACTTACGAAAAATGTTTACAAACATTTTATAACACTTATAAACATCGCATGCGCTGCGGCTACGTTACGAGCTTCATAATCTCCGCATGTCGGCCCCCTGTCGCCTGACAAATGTTAATTAATTTCTATTTGTTACAATTTTTTTTAACATATTTGATTAGAAACGTCTACTAATTTAACCTAACATGAAAACATTTTCTTAAAATTGTAATTAAATGTTTCTTTAGAAAATGTTGTTACAAATTTTTCAATGCAGCTTTTTTAAAAGCACTTTCCTACATGAGATATTTGCGTTTATAAAAAACGCATGACTTTAAATGTACGACTTTTCGTCATGAATGTACCTACAAACATGAAGATTCGTGTCCGCAATTCATTAATATTTAATGAAGTGTTATTGTAGCTACACTTCTACCATATCGCTCGGTAGATATGACTTTTATTCTAGGAAATGAAATGAAAGTCAAATCAAACAGGTTTTATCAATAAATACTCATTTGAATGAAAATTAATGTTTATTTGATACAATGAATCTTTGGTTTACTTATAAATTTAGTAGAAACAACACGAGATACTAAAATACAAACTTAATAACTTTTTATATTGCATTGTATATATTTAAAGTAACTTTTAAAAACAATATTTTATTTAAATGCGCTAAAATGTCGAGTTAATCTCAGTAAGTGCTTTCTTTTGGATTGTGAGACTGCATTAAAAAGAAATAGTTTACCATATGATATTGGGTTGTCCGCCATTTAGAATGACGTCACACTGATAATCATACATGTCATCCAAAGTAAACGTGTATACAGAAATGCAGCCCATTCCAAGTTGCTTGAAAGCTTGTAAAAAATTGAAAGAATTATATTTAATTCCATCAGTTGAATATAAAAATTAATACGTATGTACTCTGCCTGCGGACACACAATTATGTGCATATTGACCATTAAACCTATTATAACTCTGTATATAATAAGAAGCAATATTTATAATTAGTTTAACTTCAGTTTACTGACCTAAAATAAAACCCTTACACTAAACAACACCTTAATTGAGAGATTCTTAGTAATATAATGTAATATAGTATATCAGCCATGCAGTAATAACATGTGCATGTCCATAAATATACTTAGAGATTGCAGTTATGTTGCATTTGTTCGATTTGCCAACCAGTTACATAATTAAGTAGTCATTTGAACATTGACAGCGAGTTTTGACCGACAGTTCTGCTATTAACTACTAAATCGTCTAGAGATAAATTTGTGCTAAATATATCGTTATATTCTATATTAAAATACTACGATACGATCACTTCGATACAATTGCAATATTGCGTAAGTCATAATCAGATATCGGAATCAACCAATCCAATTCAAGATTCGCATACATGTGTATGGGGTATTTTATATGAGTGTGACAGTGGAACTTGCGAAAATACATACAAATATAATAATAAAAATATTTTTATAAATACACACAGCGCCATCTATACTCAAATTAAGCAATTATATTTGCTTGTGTTACGGGTACTAGAAACGGAATACTACTTTATAAATATTTTTTGTGAATACATACAATAGATAAATTACATCCAGACAGAACAAACATGCTACATGCATGTCATGCTCATCGCACTGATTTGGCCTGGGTGGGAGTGGGATCGAACCCTCGACCTTTGGCTCAGCCATCAGTGACTAACCACTACGCCACCAGTTCTGTCGATAATAGATAACAAATCATATTATCTCTTCAATGCGGACCTGGAATGACCGGCAGATTATGCTATCATGACCATGATTATTACGACTTAAGAGATATAGCCTACGCAACGATATTTTATAATAAGTAGAAATAAACTGTCGGTGTAATTATAAGCGATCTGCTGTCTCTACGGGTCAACGAAGGATATCATGATGTACCGGGTGCCGTTAGTGACGCGCAGTCCCTCGTGGTAGTGCGTCAGTCTTCCAGGGTGCATCAACATCCAGCCGAGCCGAGTGTCGCGAACTGAACAGTTGTAGCGAATGAAGCGACAGCCACCGCCTTCGAAGTCCACATCTGTGATCAAAAATTACGCATTTTAATCTTTATTAATAATATAGTTTTAGTTGTAGTTGTTTAAGAGGGATTTTGAATACATTTTTAAGGAGGACTGGACAAAAGAGGTCCAGACCTATGGCTCTATATTTATAAAGAGATTTTTACTAATTCATATTGGTGCTAAAAGCTTGATTTTCTTCTCTCAAATTGAGTAGATAACATTTACTAGTTATTCAACAACAAAAAAATATAACATTTAACACTAATAAACGGGTTTTTGGATAATGAAATAAAGTTAACAGACAATTATTCGTTTAGAGGCCTAGAAGGTCGATAGGGTCATAATAGGGTACGGTCTGTTTTGATGAGAACAAGCAGTTCAATATACAATGAATAAACAGTCAGCGGCTTACAATCCGTTTGGTCTGAACAAAGCCATATGAGATAAGTAGAAGGTGTACTCACTGGGAGTGTTGAGTGCTAGATTGATGGTGTATGTAGAGGAGTCGTGGTGTGGCCGCAGCGAGGGTTGCTCGTCCGGCCGGTACCGCACCACGAAGTTCATTAGCGACACCGGAGGCTGGAATATATTATATACCTCGTATTACACTATATTACTATAAAAACACAAGTGTAATAAATATTTTAGTTTGTGGTGAACCAGTATATATATATATATATATATATATATATATATATATATATATATATATATATATATATCCCCGTTCTTCCATCGGACACGTAGAGGTACGGCTATTCGACCAGCGGTAGCGCAGCGGTATAAGGTCGCGGTTGGAACCTCTGTCGTGATCACATGTGTCGTATCTTTGTGTGAATTTTTTCATCACCGCTGCTCAATATCGGTGAAGGAAAACATCGTGAGGAAACCGGTAGGTCTAAGAACTAATGTTTCGAGGACATGTGACATCAACCATTCGTAGATTAAGGCTTAAACTCTGTCAAAATGTAAGATAGTTGAGAGAAGACCAGTGCCCAGCAGTGGGACACTAAAAAAAAGGTTGAAGTGAAATGAACATGAGCAATTTATAACTACAGAGTTACTGAAGAGTTTTCTATTTTGTAACTTACATTATGGTAATAGCCAGTGAAGACCATTTCTTGCAGCGGACGTACATAGTCCCTGAGGATCGCGAGCCAGTGTTTCTCCAGACCCACTTGGTTCATGTGGATATCCCGCGTGGGCACCGCCTCGTACCCACCCTCCAAGCGTTTGTCCTGCAAGATATTTGAATATTTCTTAGCCGACTTCGATATATGACGTCGTCAACACGATTATTAATTCTATGGATGTTGGAGCATTCCTCGTGTATGAACATACTTTGCTGATTCTCTATATTAGGCTTGCGCTTGACCACAACTGAAGCAACGATGTAGTCTACAATGGAACGCACTTGCTCGGTAAATACCGATTTACTCGTGACTTGAAGACAGACAGATAGGTAACGGGATAGAGAAATGCCGTCAGTAAATAATCACAGCATATTTAGTATGCTTTTGTATTCCGCCATATTGGATTCAAAATGGCGGCATTTATAAAATCATGTATTGTCATCAAAACAAAACGTGTATGCAAAATTTGGACTCGATATCTTTAGTGGAAGTGGGTGAAATATTGATTGCGAGATTCCAGGACATACTTCCATGCATACATACACATGAAGAATAAAAGCTTTTAAAAAGAAAATGAGGGATAAGTTAATGTATTTTTAACACAGACTGTGGATTAAAGTATGATACTAACGGTATTGGATCCATCGCTCCACTGTCCGTAGGCTTCCATGACATCGATCCATTCATTGCAGAATCTCTTAGACATCACTGGAAACCAGTACACGTCGGGACACGGCTGTAACATAATATTTTATTTATTACTATCATGTCTATTATCAGAAAAGTATCAGCACTTCTATACACTACAGAGTACTCAAACTACTGCTAAATATGCAACAATGATTTATGTTCTCGCGGTAAGCACGGATATCACGGCTCAAACTCTCTCAACTTTTAATATAGTTGAGAGAGTTTGAGCCATCCACACATGGTGAGTTGGAGAACATACCTAGTTTTAAGACATTCCTACACTCACTATGTTTTGCTCTAATATTGACCAGCCGCGATGAAACAATTTACACAAAGATGTGGACAGGACCTACAGTCGAACCAGCGACCTATATTTGTCCTAACGGTGTGACACTAAGGGTTGTTGCGTTACTTTTTTTTATGAACTAACCCAATTAGCCGGAAGGGACATTATTGGCTCACCGGACTGTTTTGGTGAGCCGTCCGAAGACGGCCGAACCTCGGAATAGGATGTTGCCGGACACCTTTTGAGTTCTTAGGGATATCTGTGCTACTTGTTTTGAAAAATAAATAAATTTATTAATGTTATTATTTTTAATTACATTTAACTTACCATCAAAGGTTTATAACCCTCTTCGAAGCTCAGATGGTACTCTTCGTGCAGGTAACGCGTAGTCCATTCCATTTTATTGTCGAATAGTTGGTACACATCCGGGTGTGTGCGAGTAATGTCGAATGTCTCGGGGTTCACAAGGTGACCGAACTCCATTTCGTTACTAACGTGCATGTAAATACCCTGAAGTGTAAAATAAAGATAAGTAAACTAATTTAGATATATTAACTTGTACAATATAAAATCACAGGCTCTCGTTACAGGCTCAAGGTGTTATACTCACGCTGGTTGAAAGTAACCGTCCAGCGGCTTCCCGACCTATATGTGCATATTTATATGAAACACTACTACAGTTGTACGTACTGCTGTTGCCAGACATCCACACCAACGCATTTTAGGTCAATCATCTACTCTAGTTAAGTTCGTTTTCAAAGTTAAAGCTACGTGCAGCCAACCTAACAGCAACTGCCGATAGCGCATGCATGCATTTCGGAATTGTAACTTTATAAAAGCAATATAATCATACCAGTTCTCTGAGTTTTGCAGCAAACACCATATCAGAATCAATCCCCTCCTTGGTATATGTCACAGTTTTGCCCGCAGCTGTTCTGAACACAGACGCCTTGGCGAGGTAGCAGTTAGTTATAAATGGAACATTCCAAATCCCCCTGCGAAATCACAAGAATTTTATGAAACCGGCGTAAAGATGTGGGCCACAAGACGGCTAAGTTAAAGTGGGAGTGGGCTGGCCATTTGAGTCGAATGCAGCCAGAAAGATGCGCAGCTACATACTGCCCACAAAACGGTAGACGGCACCGAAAAATATCTTGATGGATTGCAATCGATATAGAATGGTCAGAAGATGCGAGAGACAAGACAGCTAGAAGACGTTGAGGGAGGCCTTTGCTAAGTAGTACTAACTAACTAGCAAAAACAAAATTCAATTGTCTCGATGTCATGATCGTTCAGGCGTTTTCCCAACAAATTGCACTATACCTCGATCGAGTTAATATAATATCCGTTCTGATGATTTGTTTATGTAACGGAAAGGCCGGCTTGAAGCAATTTATACTGTACGTATTGTATTATTTATGTAGTAAGTGTCGATCAGTTAATTTGCTCGTTACGTAGCCCGGTGGGCATTCGGTCAGACAGTTTTTGTTTAATGTCGGCCGGTTTTTTCATAACTTTTGTCTACACTACATAGTAATATATTTAGTTTTTCCAATCAGCTTTAGTTCTAATTGTATGTATTACTTAATTTATTTTTAAATATGGAGATATAATATGGATTTTATGTATCTAAAATAAAGGATTTTTTAAATGTCATACCAACGTCCAGGCTAAGCCAAGCAAGCTTTCAGTTTCAAAATAGGTAATTACTTACCTATAAGATGGAATGTATGTACCTTACTCTATATTATTCGCTATATTCTGGTTCGATCAAGTAACATCGAAGGTCATTTAGTAACAATAAGCTAGTTGAGTTAGTATAGTGATATAAATAACTATTTATATACGCCAATATTTTTGTTTCTAACAATTATTTATTAATAATCTGTATTGAGTTTTCAACGGACTATTAAAGCCAACTTACACAACGAGTTTGGGTAAATCCGATTAGAAATCGTCTTAACATATCTATATCATTTCTATACCAGATAATGTATCAGTATAATGTAGGAACCACAAAATTTACCGATAACGGTTAGGTGAACTGTTGATAACCTCTTTTTGATTAAGTTACATTGTTTGTATGTAGTCGCAAAGATAACCAAAAAATCGATTTCAAATGTGTTCAACTTTTAACAATACTTAAATGTAGATGTAGGTATGAACATATAAATGATGCCAAGCAAGAGTATTTAAATCGTAACAGAGGCGTTTAATAGTCTCTGTATACTCCTTATAATAAATATAAGTATAATACGCTTAACTTTCGAAGTTTTCTACTGATTCAGGATAATTAGATTGATTTTTTTCTACTGATTGAAGATTGTTCTGTCGTAAAATTGCAACAACAAAAGAGGAGGCAAAGTGCTTTGCCTCTACTTTTTTTCTTTAAGCAAGTCAAGTTGTAAACTCGCTGCCGGTATACCTATATTTCCTTCCCGATAACTATAATCTGCTTGTTTTCAAATGACAGGTTATGGGTATTTACTAGTATTATAGAGCATAACATCACCGCTAATAGGCAAGTTGTGGTAATGCGCAAGCATCAGGATTTAAGTATCATCTCTTGCCTTATTTCTATTTCTATTGGGGTCGGCTCCCAATCTAACCTGAAGCGGAGGGATCTAAAATCTAAAATAAACCCCGATAAAATCCGTTAAAAAGTAGTTTTATTTCAATGTGTGATATTCGGACAATACTATGATTCTCATGGTTGTTTTAAATAATAACCAAGACCGACGGCTTAACGTGCTCTCCGAGGCACGGAGGGCAGACCCTCAACCAACACACCGAAACAAATCTATATTCTTACATAAAGTCCGGGGCGGGTATCGAACACTCCGGGCACAATATAGCACAATTAGCCGGCTTAGACCGCTTAACTAAAGAGGTCGTCAAGGTATCGTATGTCTATCAAACAATCTAATATCAGGTGAAAATAACAACAACTTGAGCGCGGTCCTAAAATATGGACCTACACGTGCGTATTAATAAATATTCATTTCAAGTAGGTATCACAACTACGAAACGCGAAAGGAAATGACGAGTGTCGTATATCAAATAGGGGAGACAAGGGCCCTCCTGTTAGCACCTCATCATTAGCCAATTGAGAGATTGGCGTAACAGGAGTCGCAACACCAGTTGCACTCTAGACCTCACCAAGACCACTAGCTGAGACTGAGTTTAAGCTGACAAATCTTTGCGCGGACTAGAATCTCCACTTGCGTAAAATGTTTCTGATGAATGTGAAGACTTTATTGGCGCTACTTGTCTTGTACTTGCTTCTAGCAACAGTAGAAGCGCGCCGCGGACGTGCTAGAAGCCGAACAAAATCCAAGGTAGAAAGCTGTGTATATATGAATTCAGTTTATGACTACATAGACGGTGAATGGTATCGTGGAGATACATTTGAACCTTGCTTTAAGGATGAATCGAATTTTCAGGTACAAATTGGTTTACCCATTACCGGAAAATATAGAGACCCTGAATCTGATCAATATTACAATAATAATGACGTGAGTATTTACATTTCTATTATGTATATTAAAGTCACAGATCACTAGCCTCTGGACTACTCTTGTCTCTCGATTCCAATCTCACCATAACACGAATTCAATCAGTGATACTACAAATTGCATCTCTTATAAATTCAATTATGTGTTAAATCATAATTTATTACTACTAGGTATATTGTAGTCCCTCGTATTTTGTGGGTTCTCGAATAAAATCCTAAATTTCAAATAGGATCGAGAAGCAAGAGTAAGTTAGCTGGTGCCTTTCCACGTTCACTCAGCCGCATGTGTTGTGTTGCAGATCTACTAATGTATTTACAGATTTTTTTTTTTGACAGGGAGCTAAGATCTTACTGGCGTCGCATTTTGATCTCGAATACGTGTTGGGCCACAAAATAGCGTTTCTTTGTATAGCTAAGGGTACCCCGCGACCTCACATTACCTGGTTCAAAGACGGAGTAGAGATATTCGCTCACCACTATCTACATGTAAGTATTCACTGTTCTGTATGCATAGCGATTTTTTCACCCACTATGGCTAAGCGCGCACTATGAAACTTATTCATTGCAATTTTTAAAGTACCACTTAAACACGCAAAATTAATTTTCTTTCCGCAGTTTCTAATTTTTTTATTGCTACGACTTTTTTATCGTAATGTGCGCTTGACCTATGATTGTCAACCTAAAGCATCACCATAAAGTTACAAAATTTTGGCAATATGAAAGAAATAAAAACAATGATATGCATTTAATGGAAATTAACAATTATGAAGTGGGAATAACTAACGAGCAACTTTACTCTTGTAGCATTGTCAATATTTCCGAACTTCATGGTTCAGATTTTTTTTTCTTTTTCACTATTTCGATATTGTATTTGTGCACTAATTACTACGATATCTACTAATGTCTGCTGTGCAACATTACACATGCGAAAGTTAAACTCTGTCTGTTATCTTTGTTCCTAAGTTTAAAGTGCTGAATAGATTTAAATGATATTTGGCGGAAACATAGAGACCATAGTATCCTTTTATGGGTCTCAAACTATCTTGTAAAGTTGATTAATTTTATCCGACTGCGAAAAGAGAGGGCAATGGTTTTTACGTAATAATTGACATACCGATAGCGGAAGTCTCGGTTAGAAAGCCTTATAAATAAAAATAATAATAGTTACTTGTATGACCTAAATAATTTCACTATTGTCACATTAACCTTCCTATTGAAATCTGGTGCAGTCATAATCAACAACTCGAAAGTTCCATTACGTACAAAAACAAATCTATCACGGAGACGACGCGACGCAAGCTATTATTATGTAATGGGCATTATTGAACCGTGATAAATTTTGTACTATTACCAATAACAACGCATTTGAAAGTATAAAATGCAAATTTATTAGACTGTACCTTCTTTCAATACCTTCTTATGAAACTTCGTAAAATACCAAAATAAAATACCGCTACATGTTCCGCGACAAAAAGTAACCTACGTATGTTTTGATTCAGGTAGTATCCACTCGCAAACTCATCCTCGTATAACTAGCTACTAAGGGACATTATCGGAACTAAAAGTATAATGTTAACCCCGTTTAACATGTTAATGTTAATCTACATGGGCACTAAATTCCATCCCAAAGATGGTAGCAGTTTTAGCTCAAAAGAGTAAGAAATATACATACCTACACCTATCCTCACAAACGCATTTATATACCTAACTATTAATTAACGGTAATCTATTAAAATCTTATGAGCCTCTATACTTAAAATTGATATTTTCTCTTTCTTAATAAATATAATAAATATCACGATGACGGAGAAAGATAAACGATTATAAACCTATATCGTATATCTTTAAATGAGCAATTCTTGTATATATATAAATGGAATCTCGGAATCGGCTCCAACGAATTTCATAAAATTTAGTATATAGGGGGTTTCGGGGGCGATAAATCGATCTAGCTAGGAATCAATTTAGAAAATGTAATTTAAAAGCTTTAAGACGCCTAAAGACGTCTATGATTGAGGAGAAGCTTAGAATATAACCTTCTCGATCATCAGCTTTTAAATAAAGTAAACCGCATCAAGATATACAGATACAAACGTCTTATGACACCCCTCTTTTCGTGGAGGGTTAAATATATTACATAACATAAACATGTTATTCTAAGACGGGTACGGATGCAGCCAATAACAATTTAAATAAACGCTCCGTTTGATTCGACTAGAACATAATTTGTTTTCGCGTCGAATATATCAGCATTGATCTATCTGGACAGTTTACAATCATCATACCCACTTAAGGAAGTTTGCGGAATATTACAGCCTATCAAATAAACGTGGTAAAGTACTTCAGTATAATTTTATACCACGCATAACATCCGATGCGATGGTTGGGGAGAGCTCGCAGAACATAGGTAGGTAACAATGGCCTAATTCTGTATATAATGCAGTCTCATCTTTTGAGAAAAGGCGTTCACAAGACCTAGATGCCAAACACCGTAGGAAAAAGACCCGTCCTAAGCGTTCCTATACCTACACTTACAATAACGAAGGCCAGCTCTATTGTGCGTCCTGTGTGAAACCTAAATAATTACTGTTTGTAGTCGTCACGTCGTCTTCAAACATCTCTATTCCATCTTGTAACTAAAACTATGAAACGTCCGTCTCGTTGGGATATAAAAATTATATATTTATGTTAACATCAATATGCCTATGCTGATGTTTACCTAATGGGTCTTTGACATTAAAATTATTGAGATAAATTGAACCCGTATAATTGTTGATAATTATGAAATAAGAATAAATAATTTTCCAATTTTACAGATTCATGAATGGCCAATAGGCGACGACCGCGTCAAGTCCAAGATTGAGATCGACCCCGCCACCCAAATGGATGCAGGCGTCTATGAGTGCACAGCGGACAACATGTACTCAATAGACCGTCGCTCGTTCAAAACGGACTTTTCTATCGCCTTCGATTAATTTTAGGTCAGAAACTCATGACGGTTTTATTGTCTGACGAGTGAAAGTATCATCGCTGTTTATTTTTCTCGCGGGCGTTTACCAATTAAATACAGAACGTAAAGAATTCAATGCAAAGGTGCATTAGTTTTGTTCAGCGTGTGCCTCTATACAGATATCCATTATGTTCTAAAATGTCCGCGCCGCTGCCAATGACCGTCTTAAAACTAGTTTATTGTATAACTTTATGATTATTTTACCAGATGTAGTAACGTGCGTTAGTATGACACCTAAGTATCACTTCAATATATTTGAAATAAGAACTGTATTACTTTAATCATTCATTTTGTAGTTGATACTATTAGAAATGTTCCCGGTAACAGAATACCTATAGATATGACGTCCTATGTCGCTAGAAGATACTGCGTTTATAGTAAGTAATATTATTACAAGATAATGCGTTTATAATAACGTTCAAGATACTGCGTTTATAATAACGTTTATTTGTTTATTTTATTAATTTGATTAAATAAAGTATTTTAATAAAGATCGGATTTATGATGGAGAACTAAAAATTATTTTTCCAAGCTATCTGACTTGACCAATTTGAGGAAAGTCTTTTTCTTTATAATTAACAACTCTTTATTAACTTGTATTATTTATTTGTGTCTTGTTTACCTGTATACTCCAACATATTATTATTCAATATTAAACACATATGACAATCCCTTAAGTCTTGACAAAAATAAAAGCTGAAGGTAGGGGAGACAAATATGAATTGTATTTAGGTTGTATTTCACTTACTTGACAGTTCGGTAGACAATGTCCATGTAGTCTGCAGACCGGGCATAGTAACCGGCAGTGTTGATGGCGCCCCAGAAGTTGGACCAGGCATGTCCAGGCCGCACCAACATAGGAGCGATTACGTCGAAGCCTGATGACAACAGGTGCCGCAGAGTAAAGCTTTCGAGCCGAGACAAACTATCTATTGATAAGATATAGTCGCAGGCACTGTTCACACACCGGTCCCTGAAGAAAATTATAACAATACTTTCTAATACAAAGCTTAGGCTAACCAAGCTTTGTAATATTATGTTCAGTCTGTCAGGAGTAAAAATTTAATAATTATTTTATTAAAAGAAGTACTAATACAGATAAAACGCAGTCTTCTAAAGTGCCAAACTTACTTTGCAATGTTCCTAGCTTCAGATTCAGAGAGAAAGTCGCTAGGCTTCAATCGTTTTGCTGAAGCATACAATTTAGAATGCTCTTGGAAGAACTCGTCCACCCCAGTCTCATGATATTCCACATTATTGCGCAACAGCAAATGAATCTTATCACGAGGGTAGTCTGTTGTCAGAATTTGATCTAGAAATTCTTCTAAGAATGGTGTAGGTTGTTCTATAAATACTGCTATCATAACAGTAGGCAGTGCATCATTCTAAAAAAGGGTTAGCACATAAATATCACATTCTGCGTTTTGGTACATGTATAGCCTACGAAGTGTTACGTGGACACATATGCGACACGACGGTGTGTAGCACTTTTGTATGGTAGATAGCATACAAAAGTGATACGCGCTATCTGCTGCAAAGTAAAAAAGTGCTTACTTGTAGTTCAATTTTCTTCTCTTTGCACAAAGCACAGCCTTCCGATACTGACCACGCCTTAGCTAGATAGTTACCGAAGTGGTTCAAGGTCAACTTAGAAGGTCCATTGCCATGAACAATAAGGGGTTTTTCACCGGTCACTACATTTTCAATATAAGGCCAAACCTCTTTTGTAGTGTTAACCTTTAACTGAACATCAGCTGAAAAAGAAATTATTAAAAGATTTTACTGTCCATTACAATGTTATTACAATTCTAATGATCATTCCCTGAAGGCTAGGATATATTTTTAGCGCGTATATTTTTTGGTTTTTAAATTTCTTTGTAATGTTACATAGTTTCTTCTCATAAAACCCAAGTGTTTTCAGCTAGATGTAAAAATGATGGATTTTAGCGCTAAATGAATTTTTAGCAATTTGGTTCTTCTTTATTATGAATATTACTTACATAAAGCACCATTAAGATTTTGGAATATAGCTGAATTGTGATCTAAGGATATTTGAAGAGATTCCCTCAGTTTTTTATCTAAATATATCTTAGTGTAATATAGTTGATCGTCATCTTTGTCATTGATTGTCTTGTGGGTAACAATCTTGTATAGCTCTGGCAGGTAACCTGAACAATCAAAATAGTTGTGTAAACATATTAAAATTATTATGAGAAATGCAATTGTATGATAAATAGCTCTAAGAGATATGTCTTGACAACTTTATAAATCACAATACGAGTAAGTAACACAATACAAAACAATTCATTGAATCAGCAATTAGTTTTGATATGCAATCGGTATTTTCCCACCAAACAATGTAGACAAATTAGTTTACCGACTTTAAAATAGGCATGATATCGGAGTAATTTAAAATCATAAAGATTTTTTGGTTTTGTAAATTAAATGAAAGTATATAAACTCTACGAAGGCGTGACGTCGTGTGGCACATTGGCTCAAAGTATCGAAATTATTATTGTATTCATTACGTAAAAAAACATACGTCTCCAATATTTGTTATTAATTACAAAGTGAACTAAAAATGTAACTTCATTCGTTGTGGCTATTACTGACTATATCATTTTGCCAATTAAAGTATTAGTAACATGAGCACATAAGCTTCAGTAATAGTTATTGAATAAAATGTTTTATTCTAGTAATTGAATTGTACCAAAGCGGCAAATAACTAGGCCACTACGCGGGTATTATTTGCGCACATAGATGGTACGAAAATCTGGCTGTAGCAGGCCACTGTATATTTAATGACTGAAGAAAATAGGAATTAAATATCTTACCTATGAATCCACCAGAGTTTAAGAAAGGATTGACATGTTCTGTTTTAGGATATTGAGTAGCTAATTTGCTATCAGGCCAACAAAATTGTTCAGCAGAAAATAGCACTCGTGTCATGGGGAACGATTTGAATTTCATTATAATGTGTTTAATGTCCGATAAGTACAAGACATCGTAGCTAAAACAAATAACATTACATTACTATTCTGCTTTAGAATCACTAAATTAAATCCAAGCCTTAATGCACCAATAAACTAAGGAAATCATAAACTTATAATAATCTTGCAATATAATTACAAATATAAGAACTTGGTAACACTAGAATCTAGTTTCATATGAAAAACAGTAATATCATTATTAGGACACAAAATGTATTTTTCATAACTTACCATCCTAAACCTGCACGATATAACTCTGTGTTGTCCTATACAAATTCTACAGCAGTCACTATTTTTAACCATAATATCGCGAGGGAACCACTTGGTGCATATTATGATAAATTAATCAATGGGGAACCAGCATCCTTTTGATCTAAACAATCTTGACGGGCCGGTGGCGTGGTCGGTAAGATACTTCCTTTTCACGCCGCAGGTCGTAGGTTCGATTCCCACCCAAGTCAAACATTTGTGTGATTAACACGTCTGTTTGTCTTGAGTCTGGGTGTAATTATCTATATTTAAGTATGTATTTACAAAAGAAAAGTATTTTAAGTAGTATATTACCAGTTATCTGGTTTCCATAGTACAAGCTCTGCTTAGTTTGAGACCAGATTGCCGTGTGTGTTAATGTCTCATTATTTTTATTAATCTAGGAAATGGGAAATAACTATTGCCTAGTGTGGAAGGATCAAACTCTCAGCTTGTAAGATTGTTAAGACCTATACACAGTATTGGGACTTTACTGATGCATAAGGAATATCTAGTCCAACAAATAAATCAGACATTAGGAAATTTAAATAAAGAATCAAAATAATATATGTAGTTAGTAGCTAAGCATAAGCTAAACAGATAAAATTATATACTTACCAAGAAATGTTTGAAAGAGTAGGGGGAGAAAAGAAGCCTGTGAGCCGGTATAGAGAACAGATAAGGAAAGAAGACTGGCTATTCGATTTAACACAGCACACTAATGAAGACCATAAGGGCTATATTTCACCGGGACACCATGGCGGCGCAACCAGTTGCGCCACCGTGGTGTCCGTTAGCTACCAAACTAGACACCATACAGACACCAGAGCCGTCACACCACACTGAGACAGTATCAAAATGGACCTCGAAGGGTTAGCACTGGCGGCCAAGTGAGTGAGACACCATACAGCGCTATAGTAGTTAGAGGCGGCGCGACCAGCGTGGCGGCACTGGCGGCGCAACCAGTAACATTCTGTGCACGCGTCCGAGTTGGTCACGCCGCCAAATTGGTAGCGCAACCAAATGGACACCAGGTGAGTAACTCCCTTTAGAGCTGTATACATTTTGTTGGTAGCGGCGAC
The DNA here is from genome assembly GCA_936450015.1 of Meganola albula. NCBI lineage: Eukaryota > Metazoa > Arthropoda > Insecta > Lepidoptera > Nolidae > Meganola > Meganola albula. Next base: position 16,279,127 of record OW388142.1, on the reverse strand, counting down.
TGGTCGCGCCGCCATGGTATCCCGGTGAAATATAGCCCTAATAGAAGGAAAGATCGAAGGTAAGAGAGGAAGAGGGAGACAGAGGAGAAGTTATTTTAACCAGATAAAGGAGATGGTAAATGTTGATACATATCAGATAATCAAGAAAATAGCATTGAGTAGAGATATTTGTAAAAATCTCCACCGACATGAGTAAAGCTCTTAAAATTAAGAAGAAGAAGCTAAGTATAGATTTATTTACAAACCTGTCAGTGAATAGTACAATAGTGTCCTTTTCAGGTGACTTCATTAGTTCCTCCAACCGGTCCTTGAGTAAGTTGATCTTCTGTCCACCCCCTGGGAAGTTCATGTCCCCTCCAGCCCATGTCTGGCCTTTACCCAACACCTCCACATCAATGCCATAGATCTGGGCCGATCTCAGAAACCTTTCTAGTGCATGATTCTCATCAGTTGCAACAGTGAACACTTTGACATTATCTATAACAAAATGATAGGTATTAAAATGGTAATACAATAATTTAAAGAAAACTCAACACAAACATACTTAACATCTACCCTATCATTATGCCATACTAAACACATACACTATACATTTTTTTACACAACACACACACACATCTGCCTACAAAAATACATAATCAATGCATACTTTTAGTTTTTATATGCACGATTTTAGGTACCCATTATCACTGGTTTCACTTGTCTTTTAATAGACATATTTAGACCAGCAAAATGGCGGAACTGTACTGGCAATCACAATATGTTGAAGTAAATTTGATTGAGCAGTGTCAAACAAATAGATGCATGGCAATGTCATCCCTTTTTATGCAATAAAAAAATATTTATTTATTTTAGTTCATACTAGTAATAGATGCAACAATAAATGAATACTTATTGCTGCATCTTATTTGTATACAAGGGCAGATTTAGACAGCACACCTTGGCTCTAATTGTACAAAATTCTTCATTGACTTCCTTTTCTCAAAGAACAAATAACAATTCTGTATTATCATTTCAACCCTTCTTAATGTAGCACAGGTCTTCTCTTAAATATCTTATGAGTTGAGAGAGTTTAGGTCTTAATCCACACAAGCTGGTCAAGTGTGGGTTAGTTATTCTGTATATTTGTATCAATATATTTGTATGATCAGTGGTGGCAAAGCGGTTGAAAGAAGATTGTGGTGTTTATCCCACATATTCTATTGTGTGGAAACCAGCATGTCTAAGAACTAATCTTAGGAGGACATTGATATCCATCAGCCCACACTTGATCAGTGTGTATGGATTACGGACAAAACTCTCTGAACCCATAAGATGGTTTGCAATAAATAATTCAGTATTAAGATAGTCAAGAGAAGACCAGCTGTGCCCAGCAGCTTTCACTGTGAATGCTTTTTAACAGGTCTTTAGCCAAGTGACAAAGAGCAATTAAAGCTAAAAGAAATATTTTTACTTATATACTAATTAATTCTAAATTTATAATTTGATAAATGCTTATTTATGTACTTTATTGACTTATATATTTGTAAATGACTCATAACTATAAGTAATTTTTACTAACTAAACTTTATCTAAAAGTCTTAACCAGATGTGTCTGGAATATTCTATTAAAATCAATCAATAATAATGACACTACAATCATAAAGTTCACAGTTATAGTTTCACAAAGATGCTCTAAAATCGATCCACATGATGTAGAGTTATAGCAATACTTACATTCTACAATTCATTTTTATAACAGAAGATTCAATGTACCAATAAAGTTCATTGTGTTAATAAATCTAATTATATTACGGGAGCTTTGGATGCTTAGTGAAATAAACTTACCAAAAGCTTGAACTGCACATATTAATAATATTGAATAGATTACAACTTGTCGATACATTTTCGTGCCGACGTGCTGAGTTCACTAAACTTTACTCAGTACATACGACGGCTTTATTAAACAGCGCGCTCGTTAACACAACGCGGTCAAAGAATGACTCGTTTAATGTCCCTCTTGTTCCAGATACGCGTTCCCGCTTCCGAACCGATAAGTTTTCAGTAGGCACTAATAAACATGACGTTGGAACTCAGATAATATTACAACAACACTTCCTCCCGCACCAAAGATGCGGATGCGGCACGACGACGGGACGCTGATTTCACACTGCTTCTCTCGTGATATGGTTTGCGATGGACTTGCTCGATAAAATTTACAAATATAGAATTAAATAATTTAACATTATGCGTGCATATAACCAAAGGTTTTACTCAATCTTATACCATAATCGATTAAATAAAATGAAAGATAGATCGAACCTAGTTGTTTACAGTATGTATAAGTGCTTATGTCAGTCAGACAGAATTGTCACTATTGTCAGTCTTGCTTGAAATATTCATGACATTTATGTAGTGATGTGCGAGTATCATTTGATCCACGTAATATTTTGTAAGTCACACAGTAAGTTCAGTTTCGGTTTTCGGCAGAAAAATGCAGTTTCGGTGGCAGTTTCAGTTTTGGCAGACAAATTGAAAAAACTTTTGGCTCCACCGAAACTCAGTATTCGTGAACAGATATTTATAATTCGGGCTAACTTCGAGACTGACATGTAGACTAATTAGGAAATAAAATAGAATAATTAGGTGCTTGATTTGTTTGCGCCCAATTTTTTTTATCTAAATGGAAATTATTGGGTACCTACATCATTTTGCTAAAGTTTATTTATTTTTATGAGGTTACTTTAACCAAAGTTACTGCAAAACATGGCAGGTGGGCGGAAAAATTCCAGAGGATACTTGGAAATAGATTCGCTGTACTGACACCCACTGAGGTGATTTATAAAAACCGTATAGGTGAAAAGTCTAAAACTCATGGAAAATAGAAGTAATATATTTCGCTAACTGCATGAAAAAGCTTAAACCTAAGCAAGCACATTTCGAAACTGATACGCTGTAAGACATAGTACATACATAGCTCCAATGCACTGCTCATTAAAGAAGCGATAATTATTTATAGTTACCATTATATTATTTCTTTAGTGTTATAAAAAAATTAAGATATTAGATTGAAATAAAACTATTTCATAGCGGATTTTATAGCAGTTCAGTTTTTTGTTATGTTAGATTAAGTTTCGGTTTCGGCTGAAACTAAATCAACAACTAAAAGTTCGGTTTCAATTAAAAATCCTGTTTAGGACGGACCCGAATCTGTCCAAGTTAGAAAATTATTAATTCAAATTGATATAATACTTCTATTGCGTTCTCTTTGATTATTGCAAATAAGTTAGTATTGTCTTAGATTTACGCGAATATCACACATTGAAATAAAACTACTTTTTAACGGATTTTATTGCGGTTTAAAATCTAAAATAAACCGCGATAAAATCCGTTAAAAAGTAGTTTTATTTCAATGTGCAAATAAGTTATCAAGGAAACTGCAAACAACGTAAATCAACTGTAATTTCCTTTATAATTGGGAGCATTGACTTGTTAAGCATCAATATTTATAGGTCCTAGATTATTATTATTGTTGCTTTTATATGCATTTCAATTACTATTGATTAGTCACTTAGATAGTAATTTAAAGAAAATCAATAGCAAAAAGCCTATGTTTGCTTAGGAGGGCAGAATAATTATAATTGTTTTTGGCCCTTGGAACATACCAAAAAAAGGTTTTAATGTTTGGAGACCCCTGATCTAGGACATAAACTCACTCGGTCATCTTATTCCAAACTAAGCAGTACTGGTGCTAATCCTTTTTATTTTTGTAAATTCATACTTTTAATAATAAATAACTATAGCTGACTCGAAGCAATAATTTATGTCTCGGGTACGTCTCAAATTCAAAACCTATGGCATGAAAAGCAAGTATCTTACTGATCACGCCACACTGGCCCAAGTATACGCTAAGCGGCAAGTATTAGCTAAGACCACGTAAAAATTTATTCTTTGAACTTAATTGACAGTAGACATAAATTATACTGTAATTGTTTTGACCAATAAATAGACTTATGAATAGAGAAATGCTTTTTCCTTTTTGGAGTCGGTTCAAGATATCGAGTTCGATTATGCTCTCCTGGACATCACTAGTTATACATTTAGGTGACAATGACATTTATCAGATAAAGACAGTGTCAAGACACCACCCACTGTCAATAAATATTTTTAAAGGAGCTTCTTAGGCTACTTTAACTTTTTAAGCCACAAAATTGTCACTTCTTAACAACCTAAGGCACAACAAGTAACAATATGCCGATTTCAGCATCTGTTAATAACTCTCTCATCTCTAACACATTTGTGCTGTCTTGAATGGCAGGAGCACATCATTCTGAACTCATACCACAGACTACTGAGCATATAATCACTTGCCACAGACGACTACTCATACTACGTCTATAGTCACTGGACCACGTGCGACGTAGGTTCAAAAGTAGAACTCGGGAATTACAGGAATTAAATTCGTTCCGTGTGAGGTTCTCTGAGTAGTCTGTGGCTCTCTTTGATAATCTACTATTCGATGTCGCACTGATGTACTTATAATTATCTTCATAAATATAATAATACTAGCTGCCCCAGCGAACTTCGTACCGCGCAAAATTGTGAATCTAAACCATTCCCAGATCCCCTTGAACACACACAAAAAATTTCATCAAAATCGGTCCAGTCGTTTAGGAGGAGTTCAGTCACATACACACGCACACAAGAAATATATATATTAAGATAAACCTGAGAACGCCTGAACCGATTTGGCTGATTGTGGTTTTGAAATATTCGTAGAGGCTCATAATTTTCGATGTGCCTTTTTCAGAAGGAAATGTTGTCATAGTTTCACTTCCACGCTTTTTAGCGTCCCACTTTTGGGCACGGGTCTTTTCTCAACTATCTCACGAGGTGAGAGTGTATGGCCAATTGCGGGTTGGTGGATGTCACATGTCCTCGAATGATTAGTTCTTAGATATGCCAGCTCCCTCACGATGTTTTCCTTAACCGATACTGAGCAGCGGCGATGTAACAATTCACACAAAGATGTGTGAGCTCGAATGGGAATCGAACCCGCGACCTTATATTGCTAAGGCGAGGCCGCACCGCTACTCACAAGTGGTTGCTCGTAAATGGTTTAAGACGGTCAATTTTTCTTTTATTTTCCATTAATTGGACACCTTTCACTGGAATATGAAAAGTCAAAATAAAATAAAGTATTCACACACCAGTGAATGTTAGTGAAAATTCAATTAAGAGAAACATTTAATGCTTTATCACACCTTTTTTTCTGTTAGTCAAGAAACAAATAAGTCTGATATACCTGCGTAATGGACTTTTCTTTATTTCTATCAGATTCATTTATTTGTATCACTTTCTAGGTTACCCACCATTCCAACTACCTACCTATGTAGTCTACAGGTACCAGTACGAGTTCGATAATACAAACAAATAAAATAAAAAAAAAACAGTCAAAAAGTTTTCAAATAAAGAAAAATAAAACCTTATGCTAGAAATGAAATCTTATGGATTGGAATTAGAATAGATTGCAGTGCCGGATTAAGCAACCGCGGGGCCCGCAGCAAAACATATTGAGGGGATTTTGTTATGTTAAAAAAATCCAAATAAAAGTGGTTAATTTCGTATCTATTAAAAAGATGGTCTAATATGGTTTTCATTTTATCAAACGATTAGAACGCAAATAAAAGAATTTCAAAACGTTTTGTCTGGTTCAAGGTAGCAAAGTTTTAATGTTTGGAGGTTCGTATACACGGGGCCTTCTTTTGTGCGGGGCCCGTACTAAATGCTCCTCTTGCTACGTGGTTAATCCGGCACTGATAGTTTGTAGATTTTTTTCCATTTGAACTTAGGCAGGTATTTGTCTTGACAGGTTTAATGATATTATTCGTTAAGTCATTTTTTTCGTATTGACAACTTGTACTAACGGTACTTAGTTGTACCTAGGTGTATATCTACGGAACTACGAATAGATAATAAGGATAACAAGAAAACGAAATAAACAAGACCTAAGTATACGGTTAACATAAAAAGTCCCGCATATCTCCATGCCACGTAAATTATTATTATTAACTGGGGTTTTTCATCTTGCAAATTGCAAGGAGTCTGGCCAGGCACACTTCCAACATATAGTCTGTGTAATTTTCCTCTTCATCACATAGATAATAATATGACAAACAGGAAAATGGTTTAACTCTGTATTAAGGATAATAAAATAGCTAAGGTATGACCTTTAGATATTGAATAAAAAAAAACTACTAAAGTTAGGTACATTTGCACAGAGTTGCTAGCCCCGGCTTACCTTCCTCTTGATTGAGTTGAAAACCGTAGTTGCATACATACCTATTACATACAGAGAGACGTGGACGGAGTTTTGTTTTATGATCATGTGCAATGTCAATATCAAGGACAACCATTTTAGTTAACAATAAAAAAATGTAATCAGCTAACATTTCGGTTTTTGTTACTATTAGTTATACATACACACATGAATAGATTATCTCTATTCATCACGTGCTATAAAGATCCTGCCTGTCCGATATTAAATTATTATAACCTAGATTAAAAACTGCATCAAAATCTGTTGCATAGTTAGTAGTAGTAATAGTGGGCAGGTGCGTTCCATCATTGCTTAACATCACGCCAGTTATAGTCGCTATTCGCAAGCCTATTTCAGAACAGAAATAATCAAAAAGTTAGCGGATATACAGCCAGATAGACGCGGATAACGACTTTGAAATAGGTATGTAGAGAGTCTCTACTAGAGACTTGAAAGAAGATCTAGGCCAAAGGTAGGTAGGTATAATTACTCATTAGAAATTATACTTTAAGAAATCAATCTGACTACAGACTAAAAGGACTATCTGTCTTAAAAGTAATAATATTATATTATATAAGCTTAAAACATATTATATTTCTGTGAGAAGAAATATAATATTGAACATTTAAGCTTAGGGATTAAATCACTTTCACTAGAAATATAAATGTGTGTGTCTGTCTGCATATTTGTTTGCGATAATCTCAGAAACTACCAAATAGATTTTCATGCGGTTTTCATCTATCGACAGAATGTTTCCTGATGTTAGTTGTGTGTAAATTGGTTAATTAATTTTAATCACGATGATAATTGTTGAAGGCTCCGGAAAAATCAAGCCGTCTGGTAGCTTTCATCGAAATTGATACCTATTTTATTGGTAATATAACAAAACATTTTATCGTGGGATTGTTTTTTTACAGGTCTACAAAACTATTTATACCCATACAAATATAATGTAGTATCTATAGTTAATTTTAAGGTATTAATTCATATTATATACATTAGTCACTTTATGCATTTTACAAACATTAAATTAGCCTTTTTTACCACACAAGAAACTAATTTACGTGTAGGTTTTCAATTAATAACTAAAAAAAATCAAGACTATATCAATACCTTATTGAAAACAGACACACCAATCAAAAGTTATCATGAGTCTAATAGTTATTATGATTGAAATTTAAGTAACAGCGCTCTAAATGGTTTTATTTTCTAAGAGAATATTTAAGTAAAATATGGCTATTGGTTCCTGTGTGTCAATGAGAATAACTTTACGCCGGTGTCACGCCTATCACGGGTAGGCAGAGTATCAAAGATGCATTGAATGATGATGACGACAAATGTAGCTTTATTTATTACAAAAGTGACTAAACTATTTAATTAAAATGAATCGAAACCATGCATAACCACCATTTAATTTATGTAACAATATTTATGTAGGTACCTAATATCTACCCATATGAAGGCAAGGCTTAAAACAAAATTATTAAAAGAAAATCACAATAATTATTAAGTATTCGCACATCGGCAGATTAGTGAGTCAGTAGAATCACGTAATATTTAACCCTTCGGTAAGTAGTTTAAGATAAATGTACCTATAATACATCAATGGGTACCTACTAATTAAATAAGTCCCAATTTCCCCAAATCGCATCGCCGAAAAATACCAAAAAAAAAACAACATTCATTAAAATTATTAAAAAATAAACAGGTAACCTACCTTTAATGAACAAGGAGTGTTGTTTGCAGCTAATATCTTCCGAATTTTTCTCACAGAATTCTTGTGAAAGGGTGCCTTGTCTAAGGGCTATGAACATCGCCACGACCCAGCAACATTTTAGCGGGAACCTACTCCCCCTTAAAAGCATGTTTACGCTAAAGCTGCCTTCGAACAACTGAAGCCAATGTTCCAATAGAGCCTACGAAATTGATTACAGAGGTGTGGTGAGAGCTGTTTATTCTCTATTTTATTGTTACTTTAGTTATTATACCGTGAAATGAAAGTGTCAGACTGGGTTAAAAAAGAAAATTGAAAATAACTGTAACAGTTTTAACAACAAACATTGTTGTATATCTTACTGATGGATATTTAGCCTGCCATGTTAAGGTTCCTAATGTAAAACTTGTTTCCTACGAACCTTTAAAATAGATGTTAGATCATAAGTACATACATGTAATTGCTAATGATGCGACAGCAGGCGTTCAGTTTCAGATTTATTATTTAATCCGTCGTTCATTATTAACATTATTGGACACGTGTTTTGCTATTTTTAGATTAATAAAGGTTTATGTGTACGACCCTTGACGTCATAACTATGAACAAAACTGTACGCAATCTTTCACGCAGTTAGCTAACTGCTGATGTTGCCAGTACCCTTAGCACGAGTTGATCAATCAATACGAAATAAGTTGACGAATACTATCTGCAACTAGTTTTCAAATTGATTTCTTTCGTTCAAAACACTTATTAAATAGAAAATTTAATGTCAGAATAGAATACTTAGAATGAATTGGAAACAAAATAGAAAAAATAATTTCTAGATTTATGTGCATTTTAACTTATTAATAAAGCAAAAGTTCATGATGGTAGGTACATATTCGAAAACTTTTTCTTATTGACAACTCGTACTAAGGGCAGTGAACTATTTAGTATTTTGTGATTTGCTACTCATAGTTACTTCAAGTTTGACCAGTTGCGAATTTTATCTTACATACTAATATTTTACATGCGAAGGTTTGTGTGGATGTTGCTCGCAAATTCTACTAGACGGATTTAGATGGACACAGAGATAGATAGTCTGAAATAGCACCTAGAGTACTTTTTATTCCTATACTAAGCCGCGGTCGGAAACTACTATGTACCTAATTCAACCATATAATGCAAAATAATGTTAAATTATGTAGGTAGTGTAGGTATATAGGTACCTAGGCGACACTTAAGTAACTAAGTACTTTGTGGTAGCACGCACTGACAAATTTCTGCAGCTGAGAGATGCTCATGTATGTATTACCCAAAGGCGAAGGTAGATGGGAATATGTCACCCACTGTTCGCTGGTTTTGACCAGGTTTTGGTATAGAACGCCTATTACCGCTCATCGAGCATAAATTTCAACTTCGAATTGCTACAAATTTTTAAGGCATATAATTATAGCACAAACACGTGCAACAAAAGAAACTAAATTGTACGTCAAAACTGGATTTAGGGAATTGACCCATGATAAGAGAAACACTATAAAAAAAATTGACAGTGGATAAATTAAATTCCAGACATAACACTGGTTAAAACATCTACGTTTTTTACATCTAGTTACTAAGTAACCCACTTATACAGCAGCAGCATTTATAATGATACAGTTACCGATAAAAATCGTGGTTAGTATCGAGAGTCGAACGAAATAGCTGTGGTGGCAACAATCGGGACTGACTAAAGAGAAGCGAAACGAATTAGCGAAAGTGAACGGTGGGACACTGTTCCGCTTGATTTGATTTAATTGCAACAGATATTATGCACTTACAATACAAAGTAACCTACATAGACTTAGATAAGTGATAACTTTATTTAGGATGTAGGTACCTTGTACCACTAGTACTTGAGTGCCAGCTGCAGAAAAATAAATTGATAAATAGACCCATCGTGAAACGTTTGGAAGGGAGCTAGATAAAAATAAAATTAGTGACAGCTTTATATGCCGTCACTTTTGAGCTCTACAATAAAAATTTGTTAGGCAATTATTACATACATGTAAATTAGCAATTTTTTTAGCTATTTAATCATTATCAGTGGATGTCTACGAATGTTTAGTCAAGACACGGCGGTTATCTCATGTGGTTTCATCTACACCGATATTAAGCCAAATTTCACACAAGACATGTGACGTTCCAGTATTAAGCCCGCGACCCGTTTCAAAGTCAAGACTGTCCCTCGGCAGCTCTACCTACCTACTTGGTAAAATTGTATCTTCTAAGTGCAAGAAATTACTATCACATGATTTCCGTACGGCAATCTTCTAGTTTTATAGATGACATAGTAGCAATACAGAGCACCGCACCGAGGACACAGGCGCCACGCCACGATGGCCAGTGTTGCTTTATGCATAGTAGCAACCTTCATGAACCTTCCAACCTTAAATCTGAAATTGTCTGGCAACGTCCTGAGTCCAGTCAAATGAACCAATAAAGGCCTTTCCACCAAAGTCTTTATTTAAGTAGGTAAGTATGTACAAAAGTAGCTAAAATGGGTAAACCCCAATTTAGTAACGAAGCTAGATATTCTTTACATTTTCGTCAGAAAACCATACCTTATCATTATTTACTACTGAGATACAAATTTTTTGGTAAAAAATTAAAAAGTGACCCTTTTTTAACCCAGATTCGTCTGTAACAGGGTAACTTGTAAGGTATCTTAACTTTTCTTGTTTATGTTTTTAACTTTAAATTGACATATTTTTTTAAAAACTTTTTTGACGATATCTCAAAATCGACTTGCCCCTTTTCTAGATTAAGTAGGGAAGCGTAGCTAACGCCGACGACGTTGCCGTAGTCTGAGATGACCCGGATTGTTCTGTATTCTTAGAAGTCAGACGGCACAAAAGTTGCCACATGAACATATTTAGATGGATTTTCGGTATTAAGACAATCCAGTTTTCTTTCCTTAAGTTTTCCTTGTACGGAATAAATAACAAATAAAAAGGAAAAATGTGTACACTAAGAAAATACTTTAGGAAAATAGTGCTTAGCAAAGACACAGGTATATAAAAATTAATCATAATATACTACATTATAAATTAATATCCGATTGTGAATTAAATATCAAATTAAGGTAAGCAGAACATTGGAGGTACCTAACACATATAAAGCTTCTCTAGGTAGGGCAGTAAATTGAAATCCAATTTGACCAAATAGGATTAAAGACAGCACTGCGGGTATCTGAGCTCACATCAGTTGCGAGAGCGTCAAGAGTCACTTGCCCAGGTTTTATAAATTAGGAGACATGCCTAAAGAGGATCCTGAGACCACCGCCCTTAAAAATGAACTAAATGATTTAATTGCTAAAGTAAAGGTATGTTTTCACGATCAAATTAATCTAGAGCATCTATGTAATATAGTTGGTGGTTATTTAGGTACCTACTCTTCGTCATGAAAATGGACATAATAAAGCCTCTTTTTTACAGAGTGACCAAGAGAAGGTTGCAGATGCAAAACTGGCGGACAAATGTGGAGACCTAGGCAGCGTGCCGAAAATTAGACTTGTGACTAAGAAAACATTGAAAGGACATATCAACAAGGTTAATTCTGTCCACTACAGCGGAGATTCTAGGTAAAATGAAACTTCTTTGTATTTTTCTGAGTGGAATAATCAATGAATTTAGCACAGCGAATTTGATATCTTTATTAACGCCATACAGCGACTTTGTCCCCTAATAATAAGTGCCTAAGCACAGACAATAGGTTTGACCTTATGATATCTGGTTAGGAGGTTGTCTAGACAGTTGTTTACATCCACCCAGTCACAAGGTTGTGCTACATAATCCATTAGGTATATTTATTATACTGAATAACGTAAGAGCTACGTGCGTCATCTCACCTGTCACTACCTATCATTATTGTCTGTACACGGCAATATAATAACGTCTATCTATGGTAGTATTCTTTTAGTAGTCTGTGGGTAGTATTGTGTTCATATTTTCCGAAAATGATCCTTCAGAGATCAGTAAGGATTACAAACTTTTAAAATAAATACTTATTACTTTAACTGAACAATTGCTAATTTATAAAAATAGGGTGTGATTAATTGGTGTTACACTGTTATCAAAGGTATACAACTGCTACTAAAAATAAGACCAGGGTCTTATAATTTTTTTTTGTACAACATCTTGCGGATCTTGTTGCAATCCACAAGCACAAGCCAAGCGCGCTTAGAATTGAGAGTTGGGTCTGAAGGAAGAATCCAAGTCCACTGGATTAGAACTGAGCAGACTTAGTTCTAATTACTAACTAACCCAAAATATAAAATACGCCCTCTCAATAATATACTTTATCATACTATATCTATTAAAACAAGCGACCCACCAGGGTAATAATGAGTGGTTATTGTTATGCAGACATTGTGTGACTGGCTCCCTTGATGGTAAGCTGATAATCTGGGATACTTGGAGCGGTAACAAGGTTCAAGTCATACCATTGAGGTCTGCGTGGGTCATGAGTGTTGCTTTTGCACCTTCGGGCAACTTCGTCGGTAAGTACCTTCCTTAGACTGCCACGATTACTCACAATCATTTTAGCCGTTCTCGAGTTTTAGTAAGACAACTAAACGTCATAAGCTTTGCCCGTGTGTTAGATACCCGATTTTACATCTTTTACCGTTTTTTTATTGTCTTGGGCAGGAACCTTGTTCTTATCATAATAAACAGAACAATAAATGAATATTCATTTCGGTGCAGTCGTTCTGAAGTAATGAGCGCACATTACATTTCTGCAACTCATTTTTGTTGCTATTACTTTTTAATTTTACGATAACTCCTAAGATAGTAACTTTAACTTAATGGTGTAAAAGGCAAGGTAATGTGCAAAATGCTTCAAGTGATTATTATATTTAATATGATAACGATTACTACTGTATCCTTCTAAAAGTTAGAATGGGTAAAGTTAGCCTTAAAAGATCACCATCAGATAAACCATCGCGGACTTTTTGTAGACCTGTAAAATAGAAACAATCCCATCTTACATTTAGATGTATGCTAATGGTTCTCCAACGGATTAGGCAGCGATTTCGATGAAAGCCTGCGACACACGACACAGGCTTAATTGTTTTCTGACACATTCAACAAATAACGTCATATTTCAACCAAGTTATACACACCTGAAACTTTCTCAGGAACCACTCTGTCGATAGATTGAAACCGCATGAGAATTAATTGAGTACTTGACTTATGTTGCCCATTTTCCACTAAGATATGTTCATTTACTTACCTTTTATGTGATTAACATTGACATGAATTGCGTCTTATGCGTTATAAACGTTGGAAACATTGCTATAGTTTGTTACGTAGGTACCGTATTCATCCGATTACCTATGTTTCCTAGTGTCCCACAGCTTGGTACAGATCTTCTCTCAACTATCAGAGATAAGGCCTTAGTCTGAACACGTCAGCCAAGTGCAAAGAATCACATCTGAGACATGCCGGTTTCTTCATGTTTTCCCTTCGTACTATATACGAAATATCGATTAGATCAAAATTGACATAAGATTGCCACGTTTCATTTCGAAGGTGATTGTCAAACCTTTTTTTTTAACTTTCGTTATTACTTTGCTGTGTAATCTGTCTCACTTCTATTTTTTTAGTGTTCCACAACTGTGCATTCCTCTATCAACTATCTTACGAATTGAGAGAGTTTAGGCCTCAATCCCCACACGCTGGCCAAGTGCGGGTTAGTGGATTAGTTCTTAGATATGCCGGTTTTATCACGATGTTTTCCTTCACCGATATTAAGCAGCAGTGATAAAACTATTCACACAAAAATGTGTGGGTCCGTACCATTGCGCCATCGCTGCTCTGTAATCGCTTCTTTGCTAAGATAAAAGGGTAGTAATCTGTCTAGGGACCCTGAAAATATGAAGATCGGTACATAAATACATAATTATTGTAGCTTGTGGTGGTATGGACAATATGTGTACTATATACGATGTGAACAACCGCGACTCGACGGGAGCCGCTAAGATGGTGCGCGAACTGGCGGGCTACGAAGGATTCTTGAGTAGTTGCCGCTTTCTTGATGACACTCACATCATGACTGGCTCTGGAGATATGAAAATGTAAGTTATACATACAAAATTAATTACATTAACACACATTATCTAGAATACAAAGATGTCTTGTTTCACTCAGATTTACCTACACAATTTTATCAATAATACAAGTAGTAATACATTAGTAATAATAATAACAGTATTCCAGGACATTGACACATACGGTCATCTGTTCCTAAGCTAAGCAGAGCTTCTGTTAGAGAAACCAGATAACTAATATTATACAACTACTTTTATTTTGTAGATATAGACATTTAATAGATAATTACACCCAGACTCAAGACAAACAGACATGTACTTCGCAAAAATGTTTGTCTCGGGCGGGAATTGAACGCACGACCTGCGACGTGAAAAGAAAGTATGTTATTTACCACGCCACCGCACCGGTCCGTCATTCAAACCAAATTATATACGATGGTTAACCTAAAATATAATTATAGGTACCTATCCTATACCTATCCTGGATGAGGGTGTCTACTAAAGATTTGTTTCGGTTTCAACCAGACACCGAAACAAATCTTTCTTGTTACACAAATATTGTCCGGGACGGTAATCGAAACCGCGACCTCCCGAGCACAGCAAAGTCCAATCGGACGCTCGACTACCTATGTCGTCTTTTAATATTAACTATGAACTTTATGATATTAACTATGAACTTCGTTATTCAATATAGATGTTTCTGGGACTTGGAAGCGGGTAAACGTGAGATGGAATTCGATGCCCACGCAGGAGACGTGGTCAGCATTTCCTTGGCGCCAGGTTAGTTAGTGGCACCGACCAGATACCTAATACCTATAAACACAGCATTGCTGGGCAAACGCACTCGCCTTTCTTATAAAAAAAAGTACATTGAGAATTATTTGTCTTACCACTAACTGTCCGACCACAAGTTTATAAGTTCACAACTGGCGATTACAATTTCCTATATATTTTAAAAAAGTGGCGTTTAGTAGATATTAGTGGCTAAGTAACACCTAAAAAAATATTACGGTGTCTTCGACAAACACATCATGTACGCGCCCAGCTCTACCAAGATGGCTAGCAAGAGCTGTATGTGAGTAACCGTAGCTAATGCTCAAAAAGTCTACTTTATTGGAGCATTATTATAGCATTAGTCCAGCCGTGGACTAAAGCACTTAACTTATGATGAATAATTACAGTAACATTGTAAACTAAAGACAATTTTGTTATTAACAGACATGAAAACATACGTGACAGGCTCCGTGGACAAAACCTGCAAGCTTTGGGACGTTCGAGACGAAAAAGCGAAACAAACCTTCTTTGGCCATGAGGCGGATGTCAACAGTGTTTGTGTGAGTAGCTTCACAGTTTTCTATTCTGCAGGATATCACTATCATTTACGTAGGAATAGACTTTACTCCCTGGTAGCTAGGATAAACAAAATTGCCCTGAATCTAATGAATTATCTCATAAAAATGTTAGAAAAAATACACTGTGAAGCTTCATCTGCCTTTAAAGGTACACAAGATGTAAACAGTCCATCGTCAGTTCAAACATAAAACGTACTGATTACTTGCTCAGTAAATCGTGCTACCAAACATTTGTCATAGCATTTGGCTTGCATTTACTATATTTTCTCATGAGTTTTTGTAAAATTTTGTACTAATCCACCGCAAACATGTTACCGAGCGCTGCTCATGTATAGCACACACATGTGGAAAGCAACCAGTGCCTTGGGGGCCCTTAAGGCTATTAAATCTTATAAGAGTCCGTTAAATCTAACATCATCATCCGTTTGCTCAGTTCCACAACAGTGGGCATGCGTTTGCGACTGCTTCCGAAGACAAGACAGCAAGACTGTTCGACATTCGTAGTGACCAGCAACTTGGACACTACACACCACCAGGAGCTGGAGGATTCACTAGTTGTGGTAACTGTGTACCTACTTCTATTAACTGATACCATCTTAATTTAACACAAGGTCTTGTGTCTGCTATTCTAGAATCCTAGCAGAATGTTTGCACCGCTGTTCTCCCTGGCTTACACGAGTAGTAGCGGATTTAGTCGGACTCCACTATCTAAAATACCTGATACCAAACTTCTCACTAACTCCACCTACTAAACACAGTGTTATATAATCGTCTTTTGCCTAATGTAACACAAGAGACAGCCCGCCGTGCATTTAGCCCTATGTACAATGTCGCGTCTTAAACAAAATTTGACAATGTAAAGGTAAAAAACATACATAGAGAACATAGGGCCTCCTCTTTTTTCATATTAAACACCAAGTGTTTGTACAGGTCTATCTGTGAGTGGCAGATATTTGCTCGCTGGTTCCGACGACAACTCCGTCCACTCTTGGGACACCCTCAAGGTCAGCCACACAGGTAATTACGGCAATACAACCACATACTTACATATCATTACAGCCTAAATTACCCGATGGCAAATATGGCCCACATTTAGGTTGGTTATAATCCTAATAGGTACTACACGTATAAGGGGGCAGCCTATTGCTGTTAATCGTACACAATTTCAACTTACTCGTATATACCTAATTATTTAGTGGACGTCCCATGCCACTATAACACCATAAGCGCGAAAATCTGTATAATCTCTCACGCAAAATCTATTTGACGGAATTGGATGAAATTTGGCATTGCGTTAGTCTGCAGTAGCACAAAGATACATCGCGGGCGGAAGCTGGTTGTTCATAATTTTGTATGTCTCAGGTACACTGAACGGCCATGAAAACCGAGTCACCTCTATTTCAATGGCGCCCAACGGGGTTGCTCTTGCAAGCTGCTCTTGGGATCAAAGTGTAAGAGTTTGGGGCTAAAACATTTCATTCTTCTTTTAATACTGTCAATAACTTATTGATTCAATTTTTACTGGTTACATTTTACCTTTTTATGTCATTGTTGGAGATGACATGGAACCAATAACAATATTATACCTATCAAAACTGCTTTCACGTACCCCTTTTAATTGGAATGTTTAAAACTAGGTACCATTTATTTTTAATTGCTTAAAATAATAATATATTATCAAGATGCTTTACCGGTAATTTTGAATAAATTTTTACTAAACTCGATGCTGTTTTATTTTATTATCGCTATTTTTTTAATAACTAGTTAGTTACCTTTTCTCTCATCATCAATTTTGACAGTTAATGTATGCAATATTTTCTGACCGTCAAAATATTCTCCAGTTAGTTACCCAGATATTGAACAATCGTTTCTTAGACATCTAGCCTTACCTATGTCTTAAACTTAAATGAAAAAAGTACTACAAGTAAACACATTGCTTAATAAATTAAGTACACATTTTAGGGTTATACTAATCGCATAAATAAATATCTAAACCGAGATCCCTTAGAGTAACGTACACCACGTTACCTAACCCTGCCAAAATTGATAGGTCGTTAAATTGATCCATCCTACTTAGACATTGTGTGTTTGCATTGTACCTTCCTACATTTTACATTCAAATGTCCTTGATTAGTCCTTAATATCACATTTACACCTCGGTAAGCAACCTCCATAAGTAATGCGCAGTATGTATGACAAAAAAAAAACATAAGTTACATTTTAATTGCACCAAACAAAGATTTTTTACATTATAACAATGATTTTACGTAAATATCAGCTAGCTCTAATACACGAGTCACGTGTTTTTAGGTACCTGCTACAAACTAGAAAACATTTAAATATTTTATTTGTCTTATTATGATTCACACTATACAACTATCTACATAACTTCAACAACAACCAGTTACCTGATCGAGGAAAATCATTGAACGTCCTTGATATTCGATAGGTATTATGTAAATTAACCAAACATTTAAAAATAATATTTATTTCAAAATAGGTACATTTAATCTATCTACAACTCATCTGTAAACCTACTATGATACCGCATATTGTGCCATAGAGGTAAAGTGCCCCAGAACCTTGCCCGGGACCACAAGTTGGTTTTCATCTCAGGTTCGGTTGATATCCGGAGATATTCCATGTTTCGGCTGTTGGTCGCCGGCTCCCAATGATACGGCAGCATAGGCACTGGCTTGTTAGGATTTCTAAAAGAAAAAATATAATTTATTACTACCTACTGCTGCGCGGTGATATGCTATTCCCAAACAAAAGCATTTTCGAGTTTTGGATGTTGAGTAAAAATTTGTGTACGTCCGGATCATCATTAGCCTATTCTAGTCCATAGTTGGACATAGGCCTTTCCTAAAGCATGCCACTGAACACAAGCCGCGCCTTTAGCTTTCATCTAGTTCTTGCCAAGCGCCCGGTGGACCTCGTCTGAGTGTGTCCAACGCTACTTGCAATCCGTTAAACATGTCGTTTCTTTCTTCCATGGTTTCTATACACAGTTTCTATACAAACTATCTCTACATTATTTTTTATCGAAATCGGCTCAGTCGAACCCATAAGCTATTAGTCAATGGTGAAAATAACTAAATAAATGTAAAAGTAGATAGTTATATCTCTGTAGATGTGAGATAGTTATCTTTCTGTCTATTGACTTCTCAGGCGAGCGAATTTGTGTGGAATCGAAGCATACCTCATGCGTAGGCAGCTAAAGTGGTGTGGGCACGTATCCCGTATGCCCAATGAAAGAGTTGCCAAGCGCATCTTTTACTCAGAACTAGAAGATGGCAAGCGTAAACGCGGAGGCCAGTTTCTGGAGTATAAAGATGCTGAAGAAGTACATGAAGCGGTGTGGGATAGAGCCGTCTACTTGGAAAGTGCAAGCTACCAAACGCGCAGAATGGAGGCATGATATCCACACAAAGTTACTAGGTTCGAAAATCAGCGAAGGCGCGATCTCGATAATAAAAGAGACCATCAAAATCATAAACCGCCTTCCAACATAATTTATAATTATATAGGTGGTGTTCTCACATGCAGCATTTGTCACAGAAATTTATGGGCCAAAATTGGATATATCAGCCATGTGAGGACACACTAACCTAACAGAACAAGGTCGCCGTTGCCGAAATCGGTATGGAAGGATTCAATTCGACTTCTTGAACTGACAGCTAGGTAGATAACTTTCACATTATAGTCGATCGAATAGAACGTTGAAGTGCAAGATTATACGTTCGAGATACTAAGAGCTTCATTCAAAAAGGAGAAAAATCTGTCTGTTAAAAAGATCAACATACCCTGTGGTTGCAAAATTAGTCCACAATGTTACTATGGTTTCACTCATGGCGACATCTTGCGCTGAAATCGGTTTGTTGAGGAAATATATTGGGAACAGATGCATCAAGTCGTCGGCATGGCACACTCCTGCAAAAAAATAAAGGAATAAAAAAAAGACTCGACTGGGAAAATGTTATGATATGCGTCATAAACCGTCCATAATTAATTTTTAAACAACAACGCCTGGGTTTATGAGACGAATGTAAATATATTCAGCCGTTTGGAAAACACGATGTAATAATGTGAAAAATGTAACCCTTCCTTACCAGTGGGTAGAAATCACTTTAAAAGAGTAAAGAAAATTAAAATTCAAATTGCTATTTATACGAGGTTATTACTATTAGCCAAGGCAAGTCACTAAACCAAGACAGTAATGTTTAGGATAGCATCTCTTAGCCCCATCTCATTTAAACATAGATCTGTTCTATCATTTATTAGTATTTTCTCGTAAGTTGTTAATTAAAAAAATTGTAAGGACAACTCGCACAGGACAGTCTTAGCTATTTGTATAAAGTAAATTAAAAATTACCTTCCGCAGTGAAACCTTTTTTATTTGATAATGAAAGTTCCTTCTAAGAATTATAGTCTTCCTACTACGTGCTTACTTCACTATTGTAAAACCAATGTTTGGGGGATGAAAACAGAAAATAAAAAAGTATTTATTAAAATATTTTACAGAGAGGTCACAGTATCCCTAAACCTTACACTAAGATTCCTAGTGCCGTCGTAAGGTCTAATCCAATCCTCCCGTTGTTATAAATTAATCTGGATATATCTTTATTAGTCACAGTTATTAGTTATTACACTTTACAGTACATTGCAAAAAAGAATTCGGATGAAATTATGCACACAAGTAGGTACGTATGGTTTACTAGCTTCGCCCGCGTGGTCCACGTTTCGCACCATACGGAATCGAGGACGAAGGCTAGGTGAGTTCTGAAATTATTTTTCTATAAGCACACCTAGAAATCATTAGGTACCTATATGCCAAATTTGAAGTTTCTAGACCCAGCGGATAGGGCTGAGAGTTAATATCTCACTCAGTCAGTTTCTTCTTTTAATACGTACATAGTTCAATAAAGTAACATATTACTGTATCTCATCAGGGTAATTGTTGTCTTGAGATAGTTTCACGTGAACGACGCGGCGACGTCCTTATTTACCTATCAATTTTGAAGGAAGTACCTAACCTAAACTAATGCGATAAAATCTTCCGCATCGCTCGTAACTAGTAATTAAGAAGTTAATTTAAATTACCGTAATCGCCATCGGGATCTCCGAATACTTGTGAAAAGCTGTTTGTTGCTCTGTAAGCCAACTCATACAGATATATTGGATTTTTGGTGTAGTTGAACGTTTGTTCTACCGCCTCGAGCGCCGGATATGCAAAGTACGAATCCGAATAAATCTGTAAATAAATAGGTACTATTTGTTATACTTATTTTAAAAGTTAGTATCAACGTACCTTTGTAAAAATTACGCCAATAGGCAGAATATTTTTTGGGACTCAACCCACCATCTTTCCTACTCTGCTACTCTTTTAACTTTTGTAAGTCAAGATTGACAGCGGCGCACGTGAAAAAGTACGGGTTTTTCCCGAGTTCCGGGACACCTAAACTGTCTTAGACCTCACACGAATTTCATCAGAAAGATAATAGAAGGAGTTAGAATTTTAGATTTTCCAGTTCCAAGTGAAGTGAAAAACATTTGAAAAACTAGCACTTCTTCATATAACATTACGTGTGATAGCACAGTGATCTAGTTACCTAAGCCTTTATTATCCCTTCATAAAAATTAGGTAAGCCTAATTTAGGATGCCTAACTATAATTTTTATTGGGATCTTTTCAATCTTTTTTCAATCTTCTCTACTTATAAATAAAGTGAAGACGCTTCCTTTAAAGATGACCTCAAAAACGGTTTTCACTAAAAGGTAGAGTGATCCACGAGGAAGGTTTAGGTGTTATTTATAACTATATGATTAACAAAAATTACGCTTTCTCGATCTAATTTGCTTTACGTGCCTAACAATTTAGTTTATTATTTTACTACAAAAGTGTTATCAGTAGATTAGTGACTAGACAAAGTAAACTAAAAGTAAATTTATTTAGTCCATTATTAAAATGTTCGGTCATTGAGGCACTGATGAATTTTCTAACAAAATTTTATGATAATTTACGAGTTCAAATAGCAGACGAACTCGCTTTTGCGACAGTGTCATATACAATTCCATAACGCGCGTTTTAACCCCAAAATTAATATTTTTTCCAAGAAACTATTCTGTACCTAATAGGTAACTTCTTCAAATAATACTTAAGTACGTATTTATTTTTACCTAATTGTAATGGCACAAACAAAAGTGACTTATCAAATTGTTGCTTACGTAACAGCTCATGGTACATGATAATAATGTAACTACCTAGTGACGACAGATTAATAATAATAACTACCGGCTTAATGCTTATTTTAGTAATCAATACTTGCATTCTCTTTATCTAATCACACGTAACTAGTGCGAAGGCTAATCCTTCGCCCTAAACAATCCAGCTCATTGCCATCCAGTGTTAGACGTATTTATGTAATTAATAATCGTTATTACTACTTATAATGGTAACACCTATCGTCGTTTTAATTATACATATAATGATGCGACAGTTTGTACAGTTAATAATATGATCTAAAAATTAAACATAGGTATACTAGGGTTGCCATGTCCCAACTATTAAATCCAGGATTTGAAGGCAGAAATACCAGGACATTTACCAAACATTTACTTGATTTTCAAGGGGATCTTGAAAATCTTCAGACATTATCAAGTATTTATGTAAGAACACAGTAAAACAGATGTAGGTACCTATCGTAAATTGAATATTTTTATACTTACATCTAAGATCCCTAATTTATTAGCTTCAAAATCGTTCTCCTTCAAGTAGTGTTTACGTATCTTTTTGGTGATTAAATCAACATATGGTGAGTTCTCATAATAAAAGGTAACTGGAGCTATGGAGTCAAAACCAGTCATAAACTCTTCATATCTTGATGAGTTACCCGTAATCCCTGAAAACAATATCAGTATTCTTATAAAACTAACTAGCTGTCCCAGCGAACTACGTACCGCAAATTTCTCATCTTTTAAAGCTTCCTTAAAATTGTTGAAGTACTAATATCGCTATTAAAAAATAGGGGTGGGTGGTAAGGAGGTGAAAATTTTGGGTTGTATGTATTATTTGATACTATATCATAGAAAATTAAATCATTATTATTAATATAAAAAAATTGGGATGGACCAACAATGAAAAATAGATTACGACCGATTCTCAGACGTACCGAATATAGATCGTTCAAGCCGAAATCGGTCAACCCGTTTCAGATGAGTTTGGTTACGAACACCGCAACACGAGAATTTTAAATATTAGATAAACTCTTCAATAGAAGCCGTATCCAAAGAATTAGATTTACGAGAAGGATTTTGAGTCCACGAAAGTATTACATTAGATATAAATATTTGCCGTAAATAGTTACGTTATATAAATGTTTTAATCAACAATTATTATTAACAATTATTAATAATGAAATGTTTGGTGGACTTTTATAGATACCTACAGTAAAAGTAGTATTGCTTATTGCTTTCTTTTGTACCAATCATAACGAGTTATACGTTGCTTTACAAGTTCTGACTTATGATGTAATAAGTAAGAGGCAAATAAACAAAATAATACCAACACAACAATATTAAAGAGTCAATTTGATAAACTTAGTTAGAAATACTAATTGAATTAACTATATTTTCCTTAATATTCTCTTTTATTGTGTTTTTTTCTTTAACATTTGTCTAGAAAATCTACTAAAAATGAAAAATAAATAGATTAAAAGAAAAGTTAGGTATTCATGCCAGTGAATTTCATGCGGGGCAGACAGCTTATGTCTGATTTCAGTGATTTCAAATTTTAGGTATGTGTTGTTTGTTATATTAAATTAATACAGCTTCAAACCTACCCGAAGGTGTAGAATAAATTATACCACCCACTTTTCTCCTTATGCTCGTTCAGTGACAATCTATCAGAATTTCGCCTGTAGGTATGCCTCATAGACTTAGGACTCCGAAAACGTCCTCCCAGTATCACTTATACACTTTTAAGTGTCCCACGGCTGGGCACAGGTCTTCTCTCAACTATCTTACGAGTTGAGAGTGTTTAGGCCTTAATCCACACACGCTGGCCAAGTGCGTGTTGATAGATGTCACATGTACTCGAATGATTAGTACTTAGACATGTCGGTTTCCTTGCGATGTTTTTCTTCGCCGGTATTAAGCAGCAGCGTTGGAACAATTCACAGAAAGAAGTGTGGCCACGACAGGGGAACAAACCCGTGACCTTCTATTTCAAAGGCGAGGTCAATACCGCTGCTCAGTCTATAGTACACCTTCATCTAATTTTTCCAAACCGTTCATTGATTTTTATTACGATTGAGCGAAAGAGCCACATATCCAGGAACACTTACAAACAGTTTTCAAACATCCCTCATCTCTGGTAGTGCCAGTCATCCAAGGAACCGCTGGCACGTTGGGCAGATGTCGAGTATTCTTCTTCAAAAAGGCTCCGGGAAGGTCAGGCTCGACCACAGCTTTGAACGGTGTCATTGGCTCATAGTCCCACGACTAAATAGAACAACACCAGTAATTTAATATGCGTACACATAATATGATGTTAATTTCCTTATAGAATGAAACCCACTCCAAGTTGCGTTTAGTAAGCGCTTTACTTAGACAGAAGTGAGCGCCGCTTACTGGATAAAAATTGCAATGACGTGGTGCAGATAAACACAGTTTCACAGTTACGTGATAAGAGGATGCAATCATCCCACCACACCAACATTCCATCGAACAGCGATTTCTGTCTCAGTCTGCTGTAATAAAGACAAGGTGAAACACTTACATAGAAAAGAAACTCAGTATTTATAATATCGTAGCTGTCTTTCGTGCGCAGACATGCAAGCATTTTCTCAGAAGGCGATTGGGGGCATTCAAGAAACTTGGCCAAACGGAAAGCATTTCTAAGAGCCTCTCCAGGTGGTGCCTCAGCCCAAGGCACTAATGCTGTACCGGACTCTGAGATAGCTTTGTGGAATAATCCTGGAACCGAATAAAGAGTATTTTTTTTAAATCCAAATGGTTAACTCGCATACCGAATATGTGGACAAATGTTTACCAGCGCTTGTTTCAGATATCATGTGGAAATGGACGCTAGCTCCTCCAGCACTTTCCCCGAAGATGGTGACAGAGTTCTTATCACCACCGAAACTCTCTATAGTCTTTTGTATAAACCTTAGCGCTTCTTGTTGGTCTTTGAGGCCATTATTACCAGGGCATTGTTCATCTAGGGTTGATAGAAATCCGAGAGGCCCTGAAAGTAAATTGATAAGTAAATATGATGAAATTGGTAACTGTAACGAGATTTTCTCCTAAGTTACATAATAATGCTACTACTTGTGTAGTTATGTAATTTAGATAATCTAATTCGAAGAAGGTTAATATGATGATCATTCAATTAAGAAAGACATTCAATTATGTTCTTCTATCCTTCCGTAACTTACCCAGTCTGTAGTTTATTGTAACTAAAATAACGTCTCTATCAAGCAGAAACTCCGGGCCATAGTTGAAGGTAGTGCTAGATCCACACATCCAACCGCCTCCATGCAAAAACACCATCACGGGCAACAGTTGACCATCTTCCACCACCTGATTAGAATAAATACCTCTTAATAAAAGATCAAAGTGATAGCCATTGGATGATAGAGAGAGAAAATTGAACTAAAACGATTCTATTGGCTCTCTAATTAGGTTCAGACTGGTCATAATATCCCACTTTCGATTATCGTTAAGCAACTTTGTACTAAACTAACTAGGTAGGTAAGGTAGTGAGTTTTAAAAAAACAAAGAGAAGATCATGTGTATTAATGTAGCACCCAATTAACATTTAGTTACACTTGATATGGCGATTGCAAAGATTATGTACATATTAAGTCACTTCTGTGACGATATAGTCTTATTGAATTTCAAATAAGAAAGCTGTAACATTCAGAACAAGAATTCATAACCTTTAAAGTATAATACCCACTTTAAGTGTTATGAACTCGAGCTCTACATAACATAATTATAGAGTAGGTACAATAAGAACATTTTTTTGAAAATTACTATAACACTTATTACTCCTGTTTAGTGTAAGTGTTCTAGTAATCCTGCATGGTTTTAGAAATTAGAGGTTGCGTGTCATGTACTTCCTGCTATCAATCGAAGAATACGGCGAGTAGCCTTGGAGCCGAAGGTCACTCAATCAAGTACTGCCTTGGCCATTGACATGGTTGCAAAATAATTATCTAGTGAACAAAGTTGTGGCCGATGTGAGCATTCACTAGCACCAATGTGTGTGTAACTGACTTATGTGTACAAATTCTTATGAAATGATAGTATCGACTGATTATGGGGATATCTAGGATTCCTTAACGGTTTCGGATTATCAAAATAAGAATTATTATGGTGTTAGTGTGTAACTGTTACACAACTGGCATTAAAAGAACGTAAGTAGTGCTCTATACTTTGCATTTTTAGGTTTCCGAAGTAAACGAAGAACAAGGAAGGAAGGTTAGAGACTTTTGGTTCTATAGACGTGTAATTTGGCATGGTAGTAAATATCAATAGCGCCAACAAGACAAATAAAAACTTGAAAAATAAATCATTTTTCGTTAACCTGTGTAAAAAACACGTAAATTTTTTTTCGCCAGTCTCATCACATATATATTCATAGTCGTGTGACATATAGTTAAATAACTAATTAAAAATATTAGGACTATGTCAAGATCGCTTTAGGGTTCATTTTACGAAAGATATAGTTGTTCATATATTATTTAAAAAAATCACGCTTGTAATATATATGTATGATGAATAAAATAAAAAACTATCACGGCCAAGTTGGTACAAATTAACGTCTAAAAGACGGTCAAATTATAAGATATCAAAATGCCTCCTAAAAATGGTATGGAACCCTTTATGTAGGAGACCGACTTGACCGGTTTTTTTTAAATTGGTGATCTGTGAGACCAATGTTAAGATGCTGAAGAATTCTAATACATCAACCCATTTACGGCAGAAAGTAGTACTATTTAGTCTAGAAAGGATTTATTTTGTATCAAAAATGTAACCTACGATATTACCTACGTTTTATAAACCTACTTATAAAATCCTATATCATGAATGACAGACTGACTGACTGACGGATTAACTCACAGCCTGATTGTAGAGAATTGAAACTTGAACGGTGTGTTTTAAGAACATTTATTTAAGTTTGAGAACCGGGACATAGGATAGTTTTTATCTAACTGCACATAAAAGGAGGTTAATATTTTTGCGCGATGATAACCGACATACGCGCGGGCTGAGCCGCGGGCGGAAAGCTAGCCTGATACAAAATAAAATCTGATAGCTGTTTATAGAGGAATTTGTGAGTTCTTTAGGATTTACTAGCATTAGTGGGGCATAATTCGTTTGAAAACAACTAAAAACTGGTAAATCAGGAGTCCTACCTAAAATAGCTTAAAGGAAGCGTCTACCTATTTTAGTCGGTTGAAGTTGATAATGCGACGACTAAAGTGGGATCATTAGTATTTAAATTTATTGAAATACGATCGATTTAAACGCAAATTAATGTATTAAATCGCAAGGACGAGCACACGAAAATCCACCTATTTCTGTCACATATTATTACTGCTTTTTCCCATGGGGTTAGGCAGTGTATGTAGAAAATACGTATGTAACATAACATCAGGCCTGTTTAACCCATAGGTACAGGCCTATAGGCCGACCGTTTAACTCGCGTATCGCCATCGAGGTACAAAAAAATAAACAAAAAAATATTCTGGAACATTAACACACACGGTCATCTGGTCCCAAGCTAAGCAAAGCTTGTGTTATGGAAACCAGATAACTGGTATATACTATACATATAATACTTTTCTTTTAAAGTCAAAGACAAAGTCATAAAACATTAATTAAATCTCTTATTAACCACATACAAACTATTTAACCACAGACAAAAGTAATGTAAGACTATTCGTCACTAATATCTATATCGCTTGAATCATCATCACTGTCTGTGCAGCTTGAGGAGTCAGAATCTTGGCGATAGGCGATACGCGAGTAAAACGGTCGGCCTATAGGTGAATGTATCCACTTATCGCCAGCTTTGTTTAGGTCCTATACGTGATAGGGGCGAGCCTATTGCCGTTAATAGGGCACGATTCCAAAGTTCGAGCTTCAGCTAAGATTCTCTGGTATTAGAAGTACTTTTGCTTGAACCCGGAATCGAATGCGGGACCTTGCGAACACGCTTACCACTGGAACTCCGGGGCAGTTAAAAAGTAAAAAAATGAGTACGTATTGCAAATTAAGATTGGTAAGTAGCTACTTACGTTTAATGTGGGTGTGTAAATGTTGAGATAGAGGCAGTCCTCTTGGCCCACGATGCCCTCTTGTCGAATGTATGGGTTCCTCTGGACACATTCAGGAGTTTCTTTGGTTGCGTCCAGCGGTTGTTCCCATGCTCCTACTGGTACGGGTGCCTGTTGAGGATCATAACACATTTCAGTAAGATGGCTGACTACGCAAGGATGATGGCTGACTACGCAAGGAGAGAGTAATGGTTTTACGCGATAACATGTGTAGGTAAACTATGACCAGATAAATAGTATATTTTATTTGTTTTTTGGGTATATCCAATATTTGTTGAGTAATTTCACTTGAAACTACTTTTTTTTAAAGCTTTTTAATAAAAATACGAACCAACTACTTAAATATTTTAACAATAACTTAAAACCCGCTTAACCGATTTAAATTTAAATTATGTATCAACACTTGAAGAGAAGAACCATTTGAAATAAATATCAATATCGATCTTTAATTGGCGGAATTAACTAGACTATGTTATTTGTATGAAAAATATTGAGGACCTCCTTCTTTTGGAAGTCGTTGGAACTTAAAGTGGTTACCAACCAGAAGCAGGTATCAACCTAGATAGGTTGGTTACACGATGCCATAATACATAATTACGCGGCGCAGCATAAGTAAATTACTTTGTGGAGATACAAGCATTTGCATGGATTCTATAGTAGCCTAGATGATAGCACAGGAAACATAATACTTGTGATAGCATATAATTAGAAAAATATAAAATATTATTCTGTTAAAGTCACAGATTACTTCTCAAGTATCATGCCTGACTGAAACCAGAAATGCCTGAAAATTGGCTAGTCCGAATTCAAATTTAACCTACAAACCCGTCCTCTCAGAGGCAGGTCCTTCTGTAGTATAGAAATGGAAACCTTTTTGTCAGTCTACCTCTTATTAGTCCAGCAGAGGGTGCCCGCTTACTAGCTGTGGGAGAATGGGAGTCTAGCATTTGGCAGCAAAGATCTTGGTCATACAAAACGTGGCAATGCCAAAACCTTCTAGGCACATTCCCCTATGCCTCGATTCGGAGGAATTTTGGAGGCCCTATCTAGTTTTTAAGGTAAGTACTATTTAGAAGTAGTTTATTTGTTTTATTATATTTTATTTAAGTTAACTTTTGTTATAAGTACTTATTTAGATAAAACGCTGAGCTCCACAGAAAATATCACAACTCACCTAATCTATTCTCTCTACATTGCTCTTACAGGTAGATATTAAACGGAACCCTCACAGTGCGAATTTCACTCGCTCTTGGCCGGTTTTTCTATAATATAGACACCGTAATATCTTTGCTCAGACAAAACATGAAGCAACAGGTTCCCGTCACCTCAAGGTCAAATCGATACCAAACAATAACCTATTATAAAAAAAACTCGTTCTAGGTATTTTAGCAGTGACGCTTGAAACAAATGAGTGTATAGATAGAGTAAGCCAGTGCCAGATTAGCCCATTAAAAATAAGCATTTGCTTTGGGTATCAAGTCTTGAAGGCACCAGTAGGTAGGACCCTTATTACGAGATGTCAATATGAAAAATGTTTTCGAAGACCATCAAAAACCTGTCACGATAATAAGTTGAAAAGTTGAAATGTAAAAAAATACTATTTCCTTTTTATTCAACGTAATAAATGAAATAAATAATTTGAAAGCACATTTTGACAAGATAGTACATATTCGAAAAAAATTATCGTATTAAAGAATTTGTACTGAGGCTACAGAAACCACGCCATAAAAATATGTATTCTATGTGACAAGGCAAAGCTAAAAACTTAATTTTAAGAAAGTAGTTTCATAACTTTATAAATGCGAATCTTTGTGAGAATATAGGATGTTTGCTACTATTTTATGGAACAAGCTGATTTGGCCAACCTCTAATAGTCCAACAGAGTGTGCCTGCTTACTGGCTGTCGGAGAATGGGAGGCTTCAGACTTTACTGTCTGCTAATATCTTAACATTTAGTGTACGTTTGGTAACCTAATAGTTAGGATGCTTCGAGTACCTACATAGCATGAGCGTGGAAGTTATGGTCGGTAACTAGTCTTAAATATTTGACAAATATTAAATTTTTAAGGTAGCCTATTACGGTAGCTGCTTATCGTAAACATTATTTCAAATTTGCAAAACTAAAATAGTCGACAATTTACGTCCAAATAAAAGTTTGGCTGGGATAAAAAAAAATCACAGTATTTCATGATTGTCTCTGCTCAGCAGGAAGAGGTTGTCATTTAAATACTAACTTTCAAATTTAAAAATGGAAAGTACGCTATCTTTATTGATAAATAATTACACAATTACTGACGATATTATTTCATTATTATTCAACAAATAAACAATCACCATTTTCTTTAATGTTAGTAAAACGCAAACATGGTTATGTAAACTAATCTTAGTAAAATATCTAAGTAGATAAGATAATTGCTAGTTTATTAAACAAAACAATTTAAATTAAGAGATTGCATGTAGGTATTGAATTTCCAATAGATTGTAGATGCGATAGATGCCGTATGCGCATTGCATACGGCATCTATCGCATCTACTTAGCGTAATAATGCAAAAGATAAAAACACAATAGAGAAAGTATTTAAGTAAGTATAAACGAAACATACCTTGAATCTCAGTTCATCGAGAGGCGGGACCGCGTACGGAACTGCAGTGAACGCAGATATTTGCCTTCCAGACCTGGATTTCATATAATACCCAGCTACTTCACCAAGAGGTGTCCTCACTATCGGTTGATCTTCGCTATTAACATCGTTTGTTTTAAAAATTACCAAAAAGGTAATGAGTTTGGCTATCGATTTCCACATGTTTCACAGACACTGTAAATCAAAACCTGCTTGACAAGATAACATGCAGATGATCGCACTGTCTCAGGAACACAACCGAAATGAAAACAAATGTCGGCAGCCTCAGCTTTTAAGGCAAACCAATCTTAACTATCGGTAAATGAACCTAACGTGCACAGACTTCTCGCGTAACTAACTTGAATGCTCTGTGGCTTTTCCCGCACTCTGCGCAGGTTAACGAGGAAATTTTAATATCGCAATAATTAACATAGTTATGATATGTAAGTATCTACACAATCTAACTACTTTGTCAGTAAAATAGTTAACTTACCTAAGTTACAGAATCATACTAGGTAACTACACTGGACCGCTAAAAAAGGGTTGGTTAGAAAAGCTTCAATATCTTCAAAAGTACCTGACCTAGCTTTATGAAAAGAAATGTTCTTTACAAATAAAAATGTTATGTACATAATATAAATACATTTCCACTTTGTAAGTAGGTAGCCATCGACAACACGTAAAATAGTAATACCACCTGTCACGACGCGACGCGACGGTTCTACTGTGATTTTATGAGTTTTGTTCGTACATGGTCTATGTCTTCGGACATGATACATTTCCATTTCCGTGATAGGCTTCGGCCTATCACGGAAATTTCAATGGGACCAGTTTGAGAGTACCTATACCCTTTTAATGTAAAAAAAATAAAATCGGTAAAATTGACGTACATACATAAACATACTTATTACCGATAGAACTGATTCCTATTTTTTCAATGGTGGATCGAAGCGTTCTGACTGAGCCTATCTACAGTAATTACTTACCTAACTGTTTACTTTTTTAAAGGATTCTTTTTAAGTTTTGAGTGTAAGAGGCGTCCATTAATTACGTGGGGTGTTTTAGAGAGGGAGGGGATCTAGTAAAATCTTTCTAAATCTCACTTAGGGAGGATGGAGGTCTTGGCAAATATCACGTAGGTAATTATTGCGTTGCGTAAAAATAATTTCTTAAACAAAATTTTATGATTGTGATTTTATATTACGGTAATATTCACAATTGCTAGTATTCAACAAAAGTATTTTTTCACAATAATCCAACACTCTTACAGCCCAAATAGAAATATTGAAGAATCTCGCGTGAGATTGGGGGAGGGGAGAGGGAGTTTAGGAAAATCTTACGATATATCACCAAAGGGGGAGGGGGAGGTCGAAAATTCTCAAAAATGCCTCACGTTATTAATGGACACCCCTTAAGTAGTACCTATATATACCTATTATATTCACAGCAACAGTTTTACTTCTTCATCAAGGTCATAAGTAAATCAATTATGATAAGAGCTAATGGAGTAAATATGAATTCTACACATACTTAATTAGGCTAACTTTGTTTTAATTTACATCATCAATACTTATTAGCTGTCCCAGCAAACTTCCTACCGCGTATTACTCACCTTTTAAACCATCCTTGGGTCTCTACAAATATTTCAGGTTCTCAAGTTTTAGCAAAAGAAACATCCGTAAATTCACTATCTACTTAAACAAAAATCAATTGCTGTTCCTTAGTCTCGCCACAGATAATATAATACTATGTCTCGCTAAAACTCGAGAACGGCTGAACGGATTTATCTTATCTTAGTCTTGAAACGTTCGTAAAGGTCTAGGGAAGGTTTAAAAGTTCAGAAAAATTCAAATAATTACCGGGAAAACCCTAAAAATAGCCCTTTTCTCTTCCCATACAAACGTTTTGATTGAGTGTTCTAAGCATGGAAAGTAAGCCAAGAGTGTGATAAAATGTATGACGATTAGAATTTTGTCTAATACCGATAGGTCATCTACCAGTAGGAAGCCGGAGCGGCCCACTAATGATACTAAAGATAGGTTGAAACTTTATCAATGATACTCGTAAGAACTTTGCAAATGATTTTAATACTAATCTATTACAAACGCAAAAGACTGAGAAGATAGGTAAATTTCGTCCATCGGATATGAAATATGGATTTCATTAGTTTTCTCACAATTTTTCGACATTGACATGACACTAGACACTTGTAGAAAAAATGGTGAATATCATTGAAAAACAAAAGGAATCGCCATTTTAGTTAGACAAATGTTTATTAAAGATAAATGTCTTAAGCGCCAGAATCGGGGCCCTGGTCTTCCGAAGTCTTTTCTCTTCTAACGAGCTGAGAGAGTTTAGGCTATAATCCACATACGCCAGCCAAGTGCGGGTTAGTGGATGTCACATGTCCTCGAATGCCGGTTTCGTCACGATGTTTATTTTGAGTAGCGTCGATTAAACTACTCACACAAAGATTAATGGGTACGACAGGATTGTAACCGCAACCTTACACTTCCCAGGCGAGGCTGATACCACTGCGCCACCGCTGCTCTACCTACTTACTATACATCTGTAGTAACTATATACTTTCGATGTGCCATATGGATACAGTCCCCTGCAAAAGCCAAGTATGTCGTACTTACTACCACCTATATAGATAGGTATGTTTTGTTCGAAGACCTTTCGATTATGACGTTAATATTAACGCGCTCTTGCATACGTAATTATATGCCTCGAATTATTGGAGTTCTATTTAAAAATTGGTCTTGAACAACTTAATTAAAACACAATCAATGGACTACATTGAAATATCTGACGTCATCGAGACAAAATAATTATTTATGTACCTAAATATAACTACTTAGTTATTTACAGTTAGAGGTCAACATAAAAATATCTACTTATTTCATGTGTTGTGTTGTTGTGTTGTGACTTGTGACAAAATAGGTTGAATAAGAATGGGAATTTGTTAAGGGCATTTAAAAAGGCGCAAGGTCGGAGGGATTACGTTTCGTCCGTACTTCTACGTATAACTTCATTAAAATGGTTCCAGACACGGTTGGAGTTTTAGGTTTCAACTACCTCCTTCAGGGGCGTCATCGTAACGCCCTAGTACCTCGCGCTGTCAACCTTGTACAGTTCACAGTTACGCTCGGCTCACACGATTTACAAAAAAATGACCTGACTTAGTTTTGCATTTGTAGGATTCACTAAGATTGGCACACGCGCCAACGTCGCCAACGCAATGTCGCCAACGCCAACGGCCACGAAACCTTTGCTTATTATGATAACTACTGGCGTTTGCACTGCACAACAAAACATGATACAAGCATAGTCTTATCTCTTTCTACTTATCTCTAAAGAATAGAGATAGATAGTACTTGCAACAGGTTTTCTTGGGAATATTTCGCCAGTGGAAACTAGGGGTTAGATGCACCGTTTGTAGCTGTTGTGTGTAGCCATTATACGGCCAGCATTATTATTTACCACGGACCAAAAATAGCTACACATTATGCTAAATATGCAGCAATGGTCCAATCACAATTTTCATAGAGGCATTAGAGGTCAATAAGAGATGATAGGTAAAAAAAGTTTCAAATAGTATTTAGGTAACTGTTAGGTATAGTATGTGTGCATACACCATCATCGGTCTATTAGTTAGTCGAAGTTTCCCTTTTTACCCAACCAACACCAAAAGTCAAAGATCCTGATTTTAAATACATTTTTTCTTTATTAAAGTCGTCTTGTCCTCATTTTTCTGTTCAATATTGTAAATATTCTGTGCAATAAATACGATCGCCTTCGCGGTATGTACCTGGCCGATTTCTCGGCTAGAAATATAGGCACGTTCTCATTTTCGGCTAATTTTATACACGGCTTTGGTTTTGCAAAACATACGCGTCTTTTTCTATATTGAGAGTTTGGTCGTGTTAATTTCTCCACCATCTTTCTTTCCTCCATTTCGTTTATTTTACGTATTATGTTATCGTTTTGTTGTATGATGCGTTCTGACTGAAATTTAATGTGCGCCAGTTCGCTACTTATTTTCGGCAGTTGGAGCTTATTGACCAGCTCGATCTTTTCGCTCATAGCGCCTATAAGTTGCAATAGACTTGCGTTATTTTGATGAGAAGTTGTGACATTGTCTGTACTGGATTCTGAGCCGCTGCTGTTTCTCGTGACGATGTGGTGGCAAAGAGAACATTTCCACTGGTAGTTTGTCCCTTTGTCCTTGTGATCTTGACAATTCTTCACTGGCGATTCCCATTTCTCACATTTTAACATTCTTTCACATCGCTTACAAATCATCTTGATGTTGCTGAAATGAAAAGTTTAATACTAGACAGTAGACGAACAGTAGCACAACAGTAGAAGTTTAGGGGGCGTACCTAATTGGGCGTAGAATTAAATACAGTAGGTACCTAAATATGATTAAGTAATATAGGAGTAGGCCTTACGTAGTAAATTAGGTAATGGAAATAATGATGATGACCTTTTTACAAACTCCAGCAACAATGGACCTACTCCGCAATAGCACAAAATTATGGGTTGGCAATTTAATTCATTAGACATTGATGCTATACATTGGTGGATAGTGTTGTTAAAAATGCAACATAATTATAATTAAAACTATATTAACAATATTATAATTACTAAATAAAATTATACCAAAATATTTTACATTTATAAATGTTAATATTACGTCAATGTCATTATCATTTTTCATTAGCAAGACAGCAAAAGAGATAAGTTAAATACGTCATGATAAACAAAAAGGATTATCTTTAACTATTATTATCTATTTAGGCACCTATACGATAAACTTAACAGATTTCATTGTTATGTATATCAGCTCAATCATCCGTTTTTCCGCTCCCCGGCGCGCGGCTCGATGGTAAGGGCAAGCGGTATGTGAGACTCCCAAAGGGTACCTCCTAAAATCTCCCGGGTGTTCCGTGGCACATTTTTCCCAGGGGGTTACGGGAACCACATGTGTGTGACACAACCGGGACCGTTATTTAAATAGATAGCTAACATTTTATCTGGGTTTCTATCTGTGGGTTACCTATTGCGGCACCATTAAATATTTGTTTTGTCATAGCACAAGTCTGCTGATCGGGTGTTCTATGCATGGAAAGTAAGCCAAGAGTGTAATAAAATGTATGATGATTAAATTTTTTGTCTAAATACCGATATCTACCCGTGCGAAGCCGGGGCGGGCCACTAGTACTTAATAAAAGGCTATACAATGGCCTTCATAGACACGTCAGTAAAACAAAACCTAAAATTCAATTTAAACGAAGAAGCACCATATGAATAGTCCCACTAAAGGAATCTTTAAGACCTAAAAAGCTACAATGAAACTCACAAAAAAATAGCAAACAGAACAAGTGTCAGCCTAATGCTAATGAAAATATTTTCATTCTCTGAAAGGAGTAACTGGAGAACTGTCAATGAATAGCCGCAACTCCGATGACCATTCAAAATATTGAACTAATAAGCGAAGCAACTTAAACAAAAAAGATGGGCTGATTTCTAAATACTCTAAATATCTATATAGAGAAAATATCTAAACTGAAGTAGTTACGGAAAACAGGGAAAATATTAGGGAAGCTGCCTTATGTCGTTGCAGAAGGTGCTATACAGTGACAAATAGAAGTGGGTGTGCCAGCAGGATTAGGGATCCCCAAGACAAATGTTTTAAAAGTGTAACTGATTAGCGCCACAGAGGTGGCAAATAGAGAACACAATTAAATAGATTTTATTGAAGAATGGTATAGCGTGACATAATCCAATGGAAAATATTACAAAGACCTACTTATGTATGCCAGGAGGCACATTGCACACCGTAGAAATAGGATCCTAAATTTATGTTGCACACAGAAGTATGTGACATTTTATTTAGAGAACTGTTCATAATCTAACTATATGGTCCGATATAAATGACTATAGTTTACCTATAGGTACCATAGATAGTACTTATCTATGATACCTACTTATTCCTCACATATGCCTGATAAAGTTAAATTAGCAATATTTTTCAAATAAAGAACCATGTAAGCTTCAGGCACTCGTCGTCAATGAGTTTGAGACAGTAATTTGCGGTAACTTTAAGGCGCTATGCCGACGATTTTATCGTAAATTATATAAGGTGCTTGAACCTGCAGATTCAAGTGCCATTTACTTACTTAGAACTTAATTTACTTAGCTAAGTTTTTAGGTAGGTAATTACTAAAACTAATTCTACCTGGACTTGAGGGGAAAGGTAAAGTTTAAAGGTAAAGGTAAAGTTTTTGGGGACTGAGTCACCTTCGTCCGTGAGAGTGCACCTTTTATCTGAATCCCCACACGTCGTCCCTGGGTGGTGCAAATCGGGTGACAATCAACTGGTAATTATGTTTACTGGTAATTAACTGGTGGTAGGCTTCGGCCGTGGTTAGTGATCACCCATCAGACAAAGCCGCACCGCCAAGCGGCTTTGCCGTGTTCCGGTGCGATGTCTGGTGACACCATTTAAAAAAGTGGGTCGATATTGTTGTTTCTTTATGGTTTCAACCTTAAGGAGCCTTTTTTCACTGCCACCTTCTCACCGAAAGTCATTCGTAATCACGAGTGAATGGGTAAATTGGGTTGGCGCGTCCCATCGTAGATTACATCATTGCTTAACATCAGGTAAGTTGTAGCATTGTAGTCAAGCGCCAGCCTATTCAAGAATAAAAAAAAGCTATCGTTTCGCGTAGTCTGTTGGAATATATCGGGCGAGTACCTACGGCAGATGACGTATCACTTCAAACTGCAGCTCCTGTATATCTACAAAGGTTTCTCGGGCAGTGTATTGTTTTACGTTATCATGGAGCAATAATGGTGAAGATCGACTAACGAGTCTGGGCTGTTTCATCTAATACCAGTTTCCCCATGATTGTTCAAAGTTTTTTAAAAAATAAGCTTTATTTTTTTTGCTGCCTGTCCATACAAATAGTACCTATATCCTAATTCTATTTGCCTGTCGTAGAAAAGTAAAAAAAAACACCAATAGAGTAGAAAAAGTTCGTGCTCCCCCAACAGATCAACCATACGGATTGTCACCGACTACTTTGAGAACCTTACGGATTGTTGGCGGCTGACTGTAAGCGCACTTTACGCAGTTTATTTAAATAATCTTTGTACTCAGACGTCACTTGAACCCTTTTATAACCGACTTCTAAAAGGAGGAGGTTATCAATTCGACTGTATGTTTTTTTATGTTTGTTACCTCAGAACTTTCGAATGGGTGATCCGATTTTGATTTTTTTTTTTAATTGAAAGCTGATGCTTCCCGTGTGGTCCCAGGTCCCAGTTTGGTTTAGTTCTGAGAATGGCATCCATGAAGTCGGTTTTTTTGTTAATATTTTAACTTATAGTGTCCCACAGCTGGGCACAAGGCTTATCTCAACCAGTATTATATTATCTGTGTCTCAACTATCTTACGAGTTGAGAGAGTTTAGGCCTTAATCCACACGCTGGCCAAGTGCGAGTTGTCACATGTCCTCGAATGATTATTTCTTGGATATGCCGGTTTCCTCACGATGTTTTCCTTTACCGATATTAAGCAGCGGCGATGTAACAATTCACACAAAGATGAGTGGGCACGGCTGGCACGGCTGGGAATCGAACCCGTGACCTTAAATTTCTAAGTCAAGTAGTAGTATTAAGACAATGTATGTACATATCAAAATAAATATATGTGTCAATTAAAATTTGATTTAGTTTATTTTTTCAGCTAGCGCACTGGTTTAATCGACACGACTCGCTTTTAAGATCTCTGGTGGCATTTCTACATTTCACATAATGTCGTCACGCAGCTGAATGTCAGTGAAGGAATATTTATTAATCGACTGAGTTTAGTATTATATTGTCTGTGGTTTAGGTAAAGTAGGTATGAAATATTCCTAAATAATTATTAGATAGGTATCATTGTTAACTAGAAGTTACACATTTACTTTCATAGGCATTATCGGCTCCACAGATAATAGTGATTATTATTTAAGTTAGTACTTTCTGTCTTCATATTATGTAGATTCGCATTATCTACCCAAGAAACGTTTGCAATTTTTCAAAAGTCGAAAGAGTCTAAGACTCTTCAGAAAACAGTCACGTGGTATTTGAAACACTGATTGTAATTCTACGTGTGACATGTCGGTAAGAACAGCGTTTATATGCTCTTTGATTAGAATCCTCGGCCAAACGAACTGTTGCGTTGCGACCTAAGCTTACTAAAAATACCCTAGACGCATTTTGTGACTGATTAGTTCGAAACTCGGTCTCGGTAGTCCAGTGGTAAGCGGGTCCAATTCCCGGGTGAAACCTACCTAGAAAATCTTAGTTTTAGCTTGAAGTTTGGAATTCTGCCCAATTAACAGAAATAGGTTCGCCTACGGAGAACGGCCCCCATTACGTAGGTATGGGACCTAAATATGGCTGGCGAAAAGTGCCTACAGCTTACAGTAATACATACATAAAGGCGTGATGCTATGCTAAATTGAAACAGAAAGTTATAGGCAAATGCCTATCGGTACTGATATCAGAATCCTCGGTCAACCAAAATCTCCATAAGTAAGGATCTACTCAGTGTAGGGGTCTGTAGCTTTTCGTCTTAAAACGCGTATACTTTTAAAAAGGCAGGGGAATTTTTGATCTACTAAAACTGAGCCCACATAAGGCGATGGTAAAAGGAGTTTTTAATTCCACGTCACAAGGGAAGTTATAAAAAATATTATTTATTTTAGTACCATTAGTATTAAATTATCTGTGGTACCATCGGTACTAACCTAACCTAACCTGTAAATTAGGAGAAGCGCGGGAAACCTAAAAATTGGCTGACGAGGTTTTTTAGTGTTTCAGATAAAAAATTATTTTACGTAACTTTTTACCCAGGATAAGGTTTAAAATTAAACTCTTTTTATGTAATTGTATGTATGTAATATAATTTTGTACATTTTTATGTAAATATAAGTATATTTATAAATTAGTGCCAGAAGAGCTTGGTAAGTTTTAGTACATAGTTTTTCACTACCATGGATCCCCCCGGGGATCCCGGGGGTACAATACCCGACATTGCCCACAATGTTACTATAGATTATAATGCTGAAACTAGCATGGACACAGATGCTTCATCCGTGTCATTAAGAGGCGACAAAAGAAAACGAATTGCGGCGAAACGTATTTGCAGGACGTGCAACAAAAAACATACAAAACGCACTAAAGATGGTAAAAAGATCGACGGATATTGCGGTTGTGGTTCCGACGTAGAAAAGCCCGTTCAGCCCCCAGTAGTTCCTCCTCAACAGCCACCAGTAAGGTCTTTGTTTACCATCAGTGACTCTGCCCCATATGTTGTACATATTGTAAAAGAAACACAGTCTCAAAATGATGGTACCACATTACACCCGGTTACATTTGGTCGATTTTTAAAAAAACACAACATAAAAAATGTTATCAATGGTAGTTTAAAACGCATTGGCAGA
The DNA here is from genome assembly GCA_936450015.1 of Meganola albula. Classification (NCBI taxonomy): domain Eukaryota; kingdom Metazoa; phylum Arthropoda; class Insecta; order Lepidoptera; family Nolidae; genus Meganola; species Meganola albula. Next base: position 16,239,223 of record OW388142.1, on the reverse strand, counting down.
AATCGCCTATCTATTTCCTTCAATCAGTTAAATGACGCCAACACTTTCCTCAGTAACACTGATTTAATAACCAGCAACCTAAAAGCATTTATCCCTTCTTTTATCATTACGAGAATAGGTATAGTTAGAGGTATCCCTTCGGATTGGTCTGAAGAAGAAATAAAAGAAAACACTAATATTCCTACAGGCTGCGGCCCCATTATCAAAGTGAGACGATTAAATAAAAAGGTAGTAGTTGATGGTGTTACATCTTTTAAAGCAACAGAAACTGTAGTTTTATCCTTTGATGGTCAGGTTTTGCCAAAAAGAATTTTTGTATGTTATAACTCATTGCCTGTTGAATTATACATTTATCCAACAGTTCAGTGTTATAATTGTTGCCGTTATGGACACGTTAAGGCTCAATGTCGTTCAGTTCCAAGATGTTTTCGATGTGGACAAGGCCATTCTGGCCATGGCTGTTCTGCTGATGAGGATGATGTGCAATGTTGCCTCTGCAATGGTGCACATCTTGCTATTGACAAGAAATGCCCTGAGTATGTTCGGCAAAGAAATATAAAAGAAGTTATGGCAAAATCATGTATTTCTTATCTAGAGGCTTCAAAATTACACCCTCCCATTTCTAGGGTCTCATATGCAGATGCTGTTCTTGCTACTTCATTTTCATCTTCCCCTGCATATTCGCAACCCACAGCCCTACCTGTTAATTTGCCATCACCTGTAAAAAACACTTCATTTAGCTATAAAAAAACCACTTTTAGTAAACCTCGTCCTCCTCCTAGCCCAAGAAAGGGATATGACAAGGACGCTCATAGAAAAATAATCAGCGAATATTCGATGCCTGAGCCATCTAATGGGTGTGCCATTACAAATAAAAGTAAAGAAAATGATATAGAAATTAACATCAATGATTTCCTTTCCTCCTTAATTACTTTGCTTTCCCAATTTCAAGTTTTACCGTCAAACGCTGCCCCACTACTTGAAGCATTTTCTTCTTTTATTAAAAACAATAATGGATCAGTCCGCAATAATTCAGTGGAATTGTCGTAGTCTTATATCAAAAAAATCTGATTTAATCCATATAATCAATAAATACAAACCATTTATCATAGCAGTCCAAGAAACATGGTTAAAACCTGAGTCCATATTCAGGATTCCAGGTTATGCATGTGTCAGAGAAGACCGCTCTGATGGTTATGGTGGGGTAGCATTGCTTATCCGCCACCCAGTATTATTTTCTCACTTTAGTATCCCACCTCACAACAATGATTACTCTATTATTGCAGTTACTGTTAAGAACATATGCTTTGTTTCTATTTATATTCCCCGTCCAACTAATGACATATTATCTGAAATAGACACAATCATAATGGCTCTTCCAAGACCATTTATATTAATAGGAGACTTCAACTGTCATCATCAAACTTGGGGAAGCTCTGTTTCAAATAGTTATGGCAATTTAATTTTAGACATAGTTGACTCCCATAATTTATGTATTTTAAACTCGGGCTCCCCAACAAGACGTTCAGCCCCAACGGAGGGGCTCAGTGCACCAGACCTATCAATCTGCACTTCGGATCTTGCATCTTTGATTACTTGGAGATCCCTCCCTTATACATATGGAAGCGACCACTATCCTTTACTTTTAGATTTTGCTTTTGCGGTTGAAACTCAACCCAAACGTAAATCCCGTTTTAAATACAAACTAGATAACGCTAATTGGCATTTGTTCAAACAACGTTTAGATGACAAGCTGTCACAACTTCCCAATGCCACTCAGGGCTCCGAACATGAATCTGCCATTGCCATGGCAAATGTCATTATAGAGGTCGCGGATGTAACATTCCCGAAAAAGTCTAGCCATCATAATTATATTCCATCCCCTCCCTGGTGGGATAATGATTGCACTCAAGCTATCAGGGATCGCAAGCTGGCCGAACTAAGGTATAGGGAGTTTGCTTCAAACGAAAACTTTGAGATTCTTTGTAACTCCATCCGAGAAACTAGAAAGCTATTTAGGAAAAAGAAACAAGAAAGTTGGAGAGCTTTCTGTTTATCCTTATCCCCCCAAACTAGGCCGTCTGCTGTTTGGCAGAACATCAGGAGATTTAGATCTGCGTTTAAAGAAACATGCTCTGCAACGCTTCCATTACCTCTAGCTGATTCATTTTTGGATAAACTTTCTCCTCCCTCAGTGGCTGAGCAAATCCCTTTATTAATAGGACCACCGGTAAATACTGAAGGTACACTAGGTTTCATTAGTAGTTTATTTACCCTTTCAGAACTCAAAGCCATAGTTAATAACTTTAGTAAAGAATCCACTCCTGGAGAAGACGGAATTCCTTATTCTTTTTTTTCTCATCTTAGTGACAGTTTCCTTTCTTACCTACTAGATGTCATCAATAACATCATGATTACTGGTAATGTACCTTCTTCTTGGAGAGTACAAGAAGTCATACCGATTTTAAAACCTGGTAAAGACTCATCAGATGTTTCTTCTTATAGGCCAATTGTTTTATCTCCCGTTGTCACCAAAATCGTTGAACACCTAATTAAAAACCGGTTGGAGTGGTATATTGAGAGTAACCAGCTGTTAAGTCCTTCTCAATATGGCTTTCGCCGTGGTAAAAGCACTTTGGACAGTGTCAGCATATTAACAACTGATATTAGGTTAGCATTCTTATCTAAAAAATCAGTCGTGGCTGCTTTCTTAGATATAACTTCTGCGTATGATAATGTAGTATTAAGTATTCTATATCAAAAATTAAATACTCTTAATATCCCTGTAATCCTGTCTAACTTTATTATTAATATTTTGTCCAGTAGATACATACATCTGCAAACTCCGAACGCCGACTCTTCAGAAGACTCTTTCCACACAAGGCGTAATTTATCACGCATTGTGTGGAAAGGTTTACCGCAAGGCTCAGTGTTAAGTCCAATATTATACAACATTTACGCTTATGATCTAGAATCCTCTTTAAATGGCCCTGTTAGTGTTTTACAATACGCTGATGATTTACTTATATACTGCTCTCACCAATCAATCGAGTCCGCTTGTACTTCTCTGTCCTCGGCACTCAATAGTTTGAAAACTTGGTTAGATTATAACGGTCTTGAACTTTCTTCATCCAAGAGCTCCGTTATGCTGTTTTCCAGAAAACGTCTTCGTTCTCCTGTTCTCGTATATTATGATAGCCAACCAATCCCATTAAAGAGCCATGTTAAATTCTTAGGAGTAATGTTAGATTCCAAACTTTTAGGTGTTCCACACTGTGACTATATAAATTCGAAATGCGAACGCCTTCTAAACATTATTAGATGCCTAGCAGGGGTATGGTGGGGTGCTCACCCTTATACTTTAAAACTTATTTATAACGCGCTCATACGTAGTGTCCTAGACTACGGTACATTTTTATTGGCCCCTGGCAATTTGGCTGCATTTGCTAAAATTGACCGCATTCAGGCTAAGGCTCTCAGAATAGTATCTGGGGCTATGAAGTCAAGTCCTATCAATGCTCTACAAATAGAATGTGTCGATCCTCCTATGTTCCTTCGCCGTCAGTATCTATGTGATAAATTCTTGTTTAGAGCTTTTCAATTTTCTAACCATCCCTTATATGATAAACTTAAGGCTCTGTCTACTCTTATTGAAACATGTAATTCCTGGTCTCATAAACCACTTCCATGCACTGTTGTCAGTTTTCGTAAGTTTATGTCCTTACAAGCCCCCACGCATCGATCTCCTACACACCCTCTCTTTTCCAGCGACCTAGAATCTCTAGTAAGATCTATTGACATAACATATAACTTCGGCATAGATAAAGACACCTCCATGGCTAATGAAAGATTTAACATCATCTTAAATAATGATTGGAAAGACTACCAATACATTTATACGGATGCCTCTAAAAACTCTTCTTCAGGCAACGTAGGTGTTGGGATATTCCACCATCAATCTAAAATAGTTCAAAAGGTGAAATTCCCTCCACAGACCTCTGTTTTTACCGGTGAATGTTATGGCCTCCTCAAGGCCGTAGAATTAGTCCTTTTATTACAGTTAAAGAAAACCATAATTTTTTCCGATTCTATGAGTGCGCTACAATCGTTATCGAAGTTTCCTTTTAAGTTAAAAACCGTTTTCCCTATTATCATTAAGTTACGTCAGCTTTTAAACATGTGCAACATCTCGGGTTACTCTGTTTGTTTTGCGTGGATACCTGGTCACTGTAACATCTCTGGTAACTGTAGAGCAGATAAACTGGCCAATGAGGCTGTCGTCGATGGTGATATGTTTCCTTATAAAAACTTTTGCCATGACCTTGGCTCTTTACCCACAGACTATCTTCAAGATTCTTGGAATAGCCTCTGGGCGGAGAGTTCTACGGTAAAGGGCAAATATTACAAAACAGTCCAGCCTTCTATCCCGAGCAAACCGTGGTTTTTCAAACTAATTTATAATAAACGTTCAACTTCCTCACTTATACGCATGCGTTTGGGCCACAACAGCACACCGGCGCATCTTGCCCGTCTCAAAATCTTACAATCTGACGAATGCGAATGTGGCATCGGTGTAGCTGATATAAATCACATATTTTTTTCCTGCCCCCTCTATGATTCCCATTCATTTTATAATAGTTTGATATCTATTCCTGTCCCTTTACCTACTTCTATCCAGTTACTTCTATACCATAATAACCCTCGTATATATTCTATTCTAGTTGATTTTATAAACTTAAACACCAACTTAAAAATTTAGTCCTTCCCAAATCCTATCCTGGTTTTTCCATCCGCTCTAAATTAAATTGTTTTAATGTTTTATAAGTTTCCCTAACTTTGATATTGGCAAATGGTCTACAACCGAGCCATTAAAAAAAAAAAAAAAAAAAAAAAAAAACCTGTAAATTAATGACTTAACTGTAGGTATCTGTTATTAATTAATTGTATTTCTCGTTGAACTGTAAAGCCAACTTAGCCTTTTCTTGATAGCTTTTATTTTAAATTCATGATTAAACTTCTAGCGTACGTTTATTCTACAATCTAGATTCAATGGTTTACCAGGAAAAGGGGATCACACTTCACTAATTAAAATTACAGCATTAAAGTTTACCACGGCGCAAATGGAACCCTAATTCAAAAAGCGTTTCTAACATAACTCTACTTTATCTTATTAAGCCATCTCGCGATATATCAGACGACAGGACAGGCAAAAAAAAATTATGTATTATGTATTTATTAGATTTGTTGGGACTATTAATGTGCTACCATGCCAAATTACAACTCTGTAGTACACAAGAAAAGAAAGGTATGTACACATCAAGCTACTCATTTCCAGTATAAGCTAATCTCGCATTAAGATTTCCGTACAAGAGCTTCAGAGCATCAGCTTATACTGGACAGCTTGATGTGTAGTCGTGTGTACAAAATAAAAGATTAATTTTAAACAATTATTATTATTAAAAATCTTTATCTTGAAAATTGACACTGGCAGAATTACGGAATTAAAATTAAATTATGGCTTCTGCAGATATAACAACACAATATTATATTGAATATATAATAATAGGTAATAAAAGCAATACTTATAAATAGAAATTACAAGTGCGTATAGATAAAAGATTTTGTGCACAACTCTGCAAAATTGTACTTTAGTATAATAAAAATAACATAAAGATTATGTTAGAAATAACAATTTACAAAGACAAGTGATTTCATTAACTTATTGTGATAATAAGAACCAAAAATATAATTAACTTGTATAAATTTATTGATATTAATTACAATGTAAAATACTAAAGGCTAGTTGTAAATAAATTATTGAATATGATTTAGTTCAACCACCCAAATTGAATGAAATATCCCACTTTCCCAAAAGACAGTATAAAAATCCTCTTATTATAATATTATCAGTACAGGGGAGCACCTATCCGGTTTCAATTACAAGTTTGCATGGTACTTCTTGAATGGAGCTAGTCCAGCTGCGACTTTGCTGCCTAAGTCAGGATGAACTTGACTGAAATTCTTAATGGCACGCTCTTGAATGAACGCGGCAGCATCTTTCAAGTGACCCACAATGTTCTCCACCAACCTCTTCTTCTCATCGTCACTAAAAACATTCTTGTACAAAGCTGTGGCTTGACTGAAGTTGTCCTCGGTTTGGCCACTGTCATACTTGTCAACATCGCCACTCACATTGTATCTGGGTTGCAAGCGTTGAGCACGTGGACATTCTTGAGGGCCTGAGAAAGAGTTGGGGAAGTAGTTGGGGGCACCGTCTTGGTTGCTAATGTTCTGTGGTCCATCCCGCTGGAAGTTTGATACCTTCACACGGTATGGGCAGTTCACAGGAATCTGTAAGTGATTTGCTCCTAGACGGTGGCGGTGAGTGTCGCTGTATGCGAACAGACGGCCTTGTAACATCTTGTCGGGAGATGGCTCAATACCCGGCACCAGGTTGGAAGGACTGAATGCCAGTTGTTCAATTTCAGAAAAGTAGTTCTTGGGGTTTCTATCAAGAGTGAATTTTCCAACAGGAATCAAAGGATAATCACCATGAGGCCAAATTTTAGTCAAGTCGAATGGGTTGAACTTGCAAGACTCAGCTTGTGCCATGGTCATTACCTGGATGTATGTGGTCCATGATGGAGCATTGCCCTTAGCAATAGCATTGTAGAGATCCCTAATGCTGTAGTCGGGGTCAGATGATGCTAATTCATTAGCCTTCTCAACACTTAAATTCTTAATGCCCTGGTTGGTCTTATGGTGGAACTTTACCCAGTGAGCCACTCCTTGAGCATTCACCATCTTGAAGGTGTGTGACCCATAACCATTCATATGTCTAAAGCCATCAGGAATGCCACGGTCTCCAAACATATATAGCAACTGGTGAGTGGTCTCAGGTCTGAGAGTCATAAAATCCCAGAACATATCAGGGTCCTTCAAATGAGTAGCAGGGTTTCTCTTCTGTGTGTGAATAAAACTGGGGAAAAGATATGCGTCTCTGATGAAGAAAATAGGTGTGTTGTTGCCAACAAGATCCCAGTTTCCATCTTCAGTGTAGAACTTAATGGCAAAGCCTCTGGGATCACGAACTGTATCAGCAGACCCACTCTCTCCTCCAACTGTAGAGAATCGCAGAGCCATTGGAGTTTTCTTACCAATGGTATCAAAGATTTTAGCAGCACAGTATTTGGTTATGTCATGTGTCACTTCAAAGTAACCAAATGCACCGCCTCCTTTAGCATGCACCACACGTTCTGGAATGCGTTCCCTGTCAAATGCTGAGATCTCATCCAAGAAGGCAACATCTTGGAGTAGGACAGGGCCATTCTTTCCGACAGTTTGGATTGCAGTCTGATTACCAACTGGCGCACCACTTTTTGTAGTTATGTAGCCAGGTGAACCCTGTAAATTAAATTATATTATTTAATTTTAACATAATATATGTATTTTGCTGTGGGATTTAGTCAGTACCTATAATACTATAATCCTAATCCTATAATAATAATGCTATAATGGTATAATATTATGCTATAACACTATAAAAGGTAATTTATTTAACAGTAAAAGTAAAACAATATTAAGTAAATGCTAATTCGCAAAGCATGATTATCATAAGTACCCAGGTATAAAGTCCATTAATTCACTGTAGAGGTAAACAAGTTCATTTGCAAACAAAAGTAAATTTTAATGTGAACTGGCATCAAATAGGTATTAGTAATCAGAACACTTGAATTTATCAGAAATGGTACAACTTATCAACTTTGGCTATACAATGTTATCACTAACACATTATAATTCTCAGCTCAGCTTCTTCCATCTTTATTAATAAAAAATCTACATAATGATTGGCAGTGACACACACAAATTATTTTAGACGCAGTAAGTTATAATCACGAAATGGCCACATCATAACACAACTATTTTCCTATAATTAATATCTACACCATATTAAAGTAACACTTACTTGGACATCTTTCTTGTAATTAACAAGTTGATCAGCGGTAGGGTCTCTGGATGCCATTATTGATTGTGCAAGTGTACGTGTGTGCTTGCAACGGAGCGGCGCACTGGACGCGTGCCGTATTCACAAATACTTCTCCGGCGGCAATCGAGGCTCTTTTATAGAATTGCCAGCGATAAGCAACTATCGCGCCATTCCAAACAAGTGCGACCGGTCACAGATATAAGCAAGTACTTTGAACCTACAAAATACATTAACAAAGTTAAAATATGTAAAGTCTGTTTTTCCTTAGGATGCATATTATTTATATCAACAAATATGGCCGCCTCGTGACCAAAGACTATATTTTTAGGGTAGGGCCCCCATGATTGAATACATTGAATGATTTGTGAAAGAGTGACTGAATAGATTGCTAATCATTCATTATTCGGAACCAAGAAGCTTTACATTATTAAAACACTGGAATACAATAATACAGTCGTATCTCAAATAAATTGTTGAAGACAGAAAATATTATAAATGTTTAAAAAATTTGAAAATATTAAAAGAATACAAGCCATACGTTTCAAAGACTTCTTTCATATTTCTCTTTTTCTGGCCAGTTACCAAAATTAAGATGAGGGGTCAAACAAGCTATTTTGTTAATTTTTGAAGTTATACTTCTTTAGGCGCGTTATGAAAAAATGATGAGAGTGAAATTTTAAGATGCGCGCGCATCTATGACACAAAATTATACAGTATGAAGCTGTCTACGTGAAATTTTAAGATGCGCGCGCACCTGTGACACAAAGTTAACAGCATGAAGCTGTCTGCGTGAAATTTTAAGATGCGCGCCCAATGATGCCAAAGAAGTATAACTTCTCACGCGCGTACATAAGTACACGCACATTTTTTTTTATAAATCAATAATCTGTTAGTGAATCAGAGTAGGCTAATGCGGATGGGAGATGAACTCTGTGTTAGTTAGAGAGGGAGGAGTCATGTGGTTATAAAAAAATAACAACGCAAGCGCAGCGAAGTTATTTGTTGATAACAACGAAAATAAAAGCGAAAGTTGGAAATAGCGTACAAATGCATCGCGAGCGGAGCGAGCGCGAAAAGTTTGTTGGTAGTAATACTGTAAAACAAAGGATAGGTAAATGACAGTGCGATTTTCGGCGCGAATCGAAGTGAGCCCGGAAATTTTGTTCATTAATGAAAACGCGAGCAAAGCAAGTGCGAAGCGAAATGTTTCTTGGGTACAACGAAAAATAAAAACAAAAGTCGTAATAGTGTGAGAAAAGCGAGCCAAAAACTATCGTTAGCAAAAAAGAAAATGGAAAATAAAATAAATAAATGAAAAAGCAAGCGAAGCGAGCACAGAATATTTCGTTGGTGATAATTGAATACTGGTGAACCACCTGACAGTAAAATAATTTCAAAATAAAGAATTTGATTTGATTTGATTTGAATCATATAAAATAACAGACGACAAACTTATCATTAGCATTTTTTTTGTTGGACATCGAGGTTGTTATCTACTAAAATTATTTCGTTTGTCGCGGGCCGCAGAAATATCGTCTGCGGGCCGCACTTTGACGACCGCTGCTCTAGATGAATACCGATAAATTGACTACAGCCTTACCATGTATTAAACTGTTAAGGAAAAGATCTTTTAAAATAGGCAGAGCTGTTTTTTTTTTCAAACTTCTGAGTAAATTTTAAATCTAGACACTAAAATACTTAAATTACCCATTTTGGTGTAAACGTTCTCAAGTCATGGCGTGACCAAAGGAAGCACAGATTGATTTTATTTAAATGATCGTTAAGAACATTTTAAAGAGCGACGATACGATACAACTAATTATATTTAATATGCACTCAATTTCATACAACATCAGTTACGTGGTTAAAAAACAAAATTTTCATATATAAAGAAGACAGTATTTATCCACTAATAAAATAATTTAAGACAATACTTTACATTAAAGTACAATCTAAACATCACTCAGTTCTTCCTAAATCTATGGTTATCGAATCCATAAAAATCTATGTCCACACTCTAATTTAAAAAGTATAAAAATGTCAAACAGGCCGTGTCCTTGCATAACCTGTGGTCATGAATTTTGGAATGTGTTTAGAATTTTATCAATAATTCGTATATATCTGGTTGATTTAAAACATTTTTCAGTTAATTTCATAGTTAAAGTGTTTACTCAATGTAATAAGACATTTTTAAGTCGATACATAGTGTGGTTGATTGATAAAATCGTGATATTCTAAAGTGATACGAAAACTGAAGCTTTGTTTATCTTTTTGGCACGGTAAGGAAAAACACAGTATACGTACTTTATTGTGTGTGTGCGATGAGGGTGATCAATAGGGAGGGTGGTATAATATTATACCACCATATCATATACCACCATAATATTATACCATACACTTACTTAATTTACAAGAAAACAAATGCACCGAATTAATGAAACAATGGTTTTTGATTCGATATTTGAACTGCATTTCCAATAATACTTTTTTATTTTTGCGATTGTTTGTGACACTCCGATGTCAAATGTCAAAAGATCTCGATGATTCCATCCAGGGTGGTTGACCTCCTTGATTGAAGCAATCAGGCAGGACTCAGAATAATGACTAGGCTGTCATCAAAATCTAAAGTGATAATTAATTATTTACCTGCTAATAAAAGAGTACATTTCGGGAGCTTTGGGAAGTAAAATTCTGTGGACTGTGTAGTGTAGTCATTGATTTTCAACTCTTTATCGCATTGTAAAGGAAGTCTTAGGAGAGTACCAAATCTGTAGATTACCGTCTCTAGTGTAATAGTAATTATTGTCTAATCTCTCATTAGACAATAATTAGGAAGAAAAACATTTTTAGGTTATGATACCAACTTAATGAATAGATTGCTCCTTGAATACAAAAGTGCCACAAACCGAAAATTTTGAAACCAGTTTTAGGGTAAAGATATGGTCCTCTTATCCTCACTTTTACAAAAAAAACCATTGCCAAAATTTTGTGGCGAATTTGTTTTCGTGCGAGATGATTATACTTTTGAAGGCGAATATTTACTTTCTTGAAAACCATTTTATACCTAAGTAGTATTTACTACCTACATATCTGATGTATTTTTGGGCCAAAAATCAGGTTAACTAATGAGTCAACCGCATATCCAATAAAATAACCAATTCAGGTGTCAATAATTTTATTCAGCTTATTTTAGAACTTAACGAGGTACTTACGAAGGTGCAGAACCTTCTTAAGTACCTCGTTATATTCTAAAATAACAGCACCTTCCTGTACGACATAGAGCGCAAAAAAGAGCGTCGACAAGCAAAACAATACTTTTAGCTTACCTAACTATGAATTGAGGTAAAAGCCGTAGGTATAGCAGCAACTATGATCACTAGGTACCAAGGTACAATACGGGCAAACCATTTTGTATTCATCATCATCATATTCTAGACCACGGCTGGACATAGGCCTCTCCCTAAGCATGCCACTAAGCACGATCCGTGTCTTTTCTCAACCTGTTCTCACCAGCCACTCTGCAGAGATTGTCACTCCTCCTCGTTGGAGGGCGTCCTATTACTTACGACGACTAGAGGATCCAGTGCGTAGGTACAACCTTATGAAGAGCACTTTGTCAGCAGATACTGGCGCTATTACAACCCTCACAGTTGCACTCCTCACCGTATGCCTAAAGAGTTTTGGAGTTTATGCCTCCCTTATAAGGGTATTTTTTAAATTCATTTAATACAAACACTTTTCACTACTTTAAAATTTATCTTAAGTGGTTACTTGTTACTAAAACTATTTTACTAAAACAATTATTTCTGTATTCAACCTACCTTGTCAACGAACAATTAAGTACTTTTTACTTTAAACTTAAATGTTCTCACTCATGTAAGTGACGTATTGTCAATGGGAATAAATCTTTATCTTTAAATGAGCAATTCTTGTATATAATTGAAATCAGGGAATTGGCTCCAACGATTTTCATAAAATTTAGTATATAAGGGGTTTCGGGGGCGATAAATCGATCTAGCTAGGAATCATTTTTAGAAAATGTCATTTAAAAAAATATATCGAGCAAAGCTCGGTCATCCAGATATTGTCTTTAAACCTAAACCTAAACCTATTTTATAACGGATTTTATCTCTGTTTATGATAGATTTTGTCTGAAGAGACTTGAAAGTCGGGATTTTATATCTAAAATAAACCAAGACGAAATTCGTTATAAAATAGCTTTATTTTTTGTGAACTCAAAGTATTTATAAGATCATGTCAATCTTTGATGAGTTCTCATAAATATGATGATTCATCAACCCTTGACTTGATCGTCAATTGATTTAGTGAAGTTCGTACAACACCGCGTTAGCATCTCTATAGGCCGACCGTTTAACTCGCGTGTCGCCTATCGCCAAGATTCTGACTCCTCCAGCTGCACAGACAGTGATGATGATTCAAGCGATATGGATATTAGTGACGAATATTCTTACATTACTTTTATCTGTGGTTAAATAGTTCTATACGAATTAATGTTTTATGACTTTGTAGGTACCTCATATGGCGATAGACTAGTTAAACGGTCGGCCTATAGTAAGTTTGTGACTACACCATACTACTTGTGACATGGGAGCGCTGCGGTCGCCTCTACAAATAAATATATACTAAGTAGGATCTGTTTCAATTATGGAACAAAGAAACCACGATTGAATGATTATTAACTAAAAAAGGCATAGACTGTGCCCTTCCTTGTTCCAAAGAAACGAAGATGCAAACAGACATGGGGCGCTTGTAGTATCCGTTGTCGCTATTATAGCTGAGGCTACGTAGGTAGGATATTTTCTCGTTAAAAACTCAATAGGTAACCTTAGAAACAGTATGTACCTACTTACTTATCAGGTACCTACGTACAATCTAACGTACATTTTATAGATTAGATAGATTGTTGTATTTATTATTGGATAATTCAAGAGAGTTTCACCCATAACGGTGGGATTTAGTCTCAAGTTAGGAAAACCTAGTACCTATACTACATACCTATGTTTTATTTTCTCTCACGGTAGAAACAGGGGACGGAAGCTTGGTTGATCAAAATACAATACCTAATTAAGTTGATTACAGGTACCTAACCACCTAAGAACACACACGAACGTAGGTATATTATGTATATTGTTTGTTCATCATTACGAAATGCCACTTAATGTCAAGTAGGTAGGTAGGTACTTACCCTATGTTGAATCGATACACATGAGCATTATTACATATACTTTGAATGTATGCACATAATTAGTTTTGTACTATCTATTAAATTCAATTAACACCAATAAAACGTTTCTACCACAATTACATTTACTTGAATAAACAAAAGTAATATCAATAATATCACACAATTTTAAATTGCATGGTTAAAAGTCTAGACCGAAATATGCCTCTATGTTATGGAGTGTGTAAATACACAAGGCCAACTGCTAGGCTAGGACCAACCCAATATTGACTTGGCCTACGAATTATGGACAATAGTGCTGTAGATCATCCTGCCCTACGTTAGGTTACTCTCTTGACTTAATTGATCGTGTTGGCTTTTGATCCCGTGTTTCGAGAATATCAAAGTCCAATACATATCGTTCAAGGCCAGTTGATTGCGTAAAGTGTAGCTGTGGTGACTGGGTGGTATGTATAATGTCCTACCAAATCTAAAATTCTTACCACACACGTATGTAGGTATAAGTTCCTGATTTGTTTAAAAGGCAATTTAATCATTTAGCGAGGCATATGTGATGTTGTATTTATCATATCGTATTATATTTGCGATTGTAAAATAGAAATATATACATACGTAACTCGCTTACCATACCAATGTGATAATACATTACAAAGACGATGCTGTCGGTACACGTTGTCGCGTACATCTTCTAAACTTGGACATTGTAGATCGTGATTCAAATCATACACAAAATAAATTAGATAATTCTTAGACAAATTGTGATGAAATAAGTATGAAATATTGTACCACTTCCATAATCACTTTTTTGCAACAAAAACATTCGTAAGACAGGTAGAGTACCTAATTTGCGGCGATGATTTAATGGTAAAATTAACAAGCAAATAGTGAGTTATATTAAACTGTTATAAGAAAAAGCAACTTTAGTTACTTACCTCCACGTTAATAGGATATTTACAATAAGACAATACCGGGACAGAACAGTAAGACAGGACAGCAAGCTACTGAAAAAACAGCGTGTATATGGGGACAAACGTTGAGGGTAATCCAATGCAGTGTGTTTTTAGTGGTTTGCTGACCTGTCCTAAGGTCCCGGCTATGATACTCATGTAAATGGCCCATAATTCGTCACGGGATCTATACAAACAGACGGTAGATATGAAGGGTACCTATGAGATAGTAAAAAGCAGATAGAGGTTTTGGTAGTAAGGAGTACTGTAAAATCCTCAGGTAGTAAAAAGAAAAATCCTCAGCCTAGAGTCCTAAGACTAAGGATTTTTCGCTACAGTAGTAAATACATAAGCTTTTGAAACTAGACTTATTTACTTAATACAGAGACGGTAGTGGTAACGATTGGCTGCTATAATGAATTTTAATACTTATTCTATTGTTTTAGCAAAACACATTGCTAGTTAATGATTAAGTAGCCTGATTATGCAACGTAAACAATTTAATTTATCTAAGGTGGATAAGCGTCACGTGATAAGCTGATATTAAGTTAATAAGATAGATAAAATATAATATTTTTGTCAGGTGATAATGTGATTTGGGCCCTAACTAACAAGCTGGTGTACCAACGTAAGAGCTACAATACTAATTAAGATCCTGCAGATAATTTAGGTAGACGACAAAGAAGGCTAGGCACTTGCTCTATCCTTACGAAATAATCCTACTTGTGTATAAATAAAATAAAATATAGTCCTACTAATATTATAAATGCGAAAGTAAGTGTGTGTGTGTGTGTGAAGGTTTGTTACCGCGTATCTCCATAACCGCTCAACCGATTTTATTGAAATTTAAAATGTAGGTAGTGTATACCCTAGAATCGGACATAGGCTAACAATATTTTCAAAAATCATCCCCTAAGAGGGTTAAATAGAGGGGTGAAGTTTGTATGCAACTTTTTATTCCTTGGTCCTATTCATTTAATATTCGGTACACATAAACCTTATGACAAATAATGAGATACGGGTTTTTTATTTTTATTGGTAAAAATTAAAGTTTCTCTGGATCTGTATAGTCTCAAGTCCGATTCACTCCAAATTCGGCACACATAAACCCTAAAAGAAATTATGAAACACGTGTTTTTTATTTTTCCAAAACTACCCCCAGGGAGAGTGTAAAATGAGTTTTTTTTGGAAATACTAAATATCACAGAACCGTTTAGTCCTTGGTCCGATTCACTTCAAATTGGGTATACATAAAGCTTAAAACAAATAATGAGACACGTGTTTTTTATTTTTCAATTTTTTTTTATTTTTACCCTAATACTACGCGGGAGAAGCCTGCGAAATTATTCTGAGTGCGATTTTCTTCGAAGTTGATATCAATACTCTTTCGTGCTTTTGATTTAAATTACTCTTTATTTTGACACAATGACATGTTTGATAACTCAATGCGATGATTAGAATTCGAAATTTAAATTTTATTTCTTCTTATAGGTATGGTCTAAGAGCCGTAGTATTTTTTAAGAAATACCTATTGATTTATGGATATACCTATGGGGGCTTGCCGATTTCAAAATGTTGCTTACACTCCTACACTACTGAACTAATTTTGTATGGAGATAGTTAGAGACCCGCTAAAGTATAGTTTTATCCGACTGCGAAAAAAGGGATTAATGGTATAACGCGATAACCGACATCCGCGGGCGAAGCCGCGGGCGGAAAACTAGTATATTATAAACGCGAAAGTTTGTAAGAATGTATAGATGTTTGTTACTCTTTCACGCAATAACTACTAGACGGAATTGGATGAAATTTAGCACAGATATAGATTATGGTCTTGATTAACACATAGGTTACTTTTTATCCCAATGTGTACCACGCGGGCGAAACCTTGGGCGGAAGCTAGTATAATAATATGTATTACCTACGTCTCTCTCACTCTCGTATTTAAAAAATGTCTTATTGCTGTGTTGCCGTCAACATGCAGCTGCTAATAACTTTTCTGTCAGTTTTTCTATGTATCATAAATTACTTAGGTACCTATCTAACCCCTTTAATTGTTGACCATATCCAACGATGTACCTAATCTGTAATCGTAGGTAGTATCTGAGCAGGCGTTGGAGCAGCGGTTAGCGAATAGGAAACGAGCCGTTCCCGGCAGTGGGACACTAAAAAAGGTTGATGTGTGATAGTTATCTATTTAGAGGTAGGTACAGAACTTGTAGTAAAAACTATTTCTAAATTTTCCATTTGTTAGGAATAGGTAATTACTAAAACCTTACTATTACTATTACTATTACCTAAGTAGGTAATTACTAAAGGCCACTTTTGTTGTTAACCATTCATGTATGTCATGGGCCGTGGTTAATACCCCTATTTTCGACATAATAAGTTTTCTAAACTTGATAGCGAAATAGGGGCACTAAATTTTGCGTACTAATCACTAACAGTATCACTATGCGTCTACGCTTTATTATACACCGTTAAATTTTCTTCTGTATACAAAGTTTTATCCTCCCCCTTTATTTTTGTAACAAAAATAAAACCGACTTCAAAAAGGAAATTAAAAAAGAAAAAATTAAATTTTCTTAGCTTAAAGTAATTCGTATTTTGATTAAGTTAATCAGAAATGATTTAATAAGTATTTTGTAAGTACCTAACGATGTCGGTGCCAAGTAAAACAATAACTAGTACCTTTAAGTGTTATCAATTTCTTACAAAGCAAGGTTGTTGTAGTATTTACTTGGCCCCGACTTCGAATGATAATTTAAAATACTTATTAAATCATTTCTGATTAACTAAATCAAAAGACGAATTACTCTATGCTAAGTTTTATTTTTTACTTTTTTTGGTTTCCTTTTTGAAGCCGACTTTATATTTTTGTTAAAAAATATTTTATTTTTCAATTTTTAATAATAACCCTTAAGGGTGCAAAGTTCTCATCTATTGACCATTCCAACAACAAAGAATCATCAAAATCAGTTCATAACCGACGAAATTATCCGCAAACACACTTATAATGTACGTAAATTTCAGAGTTATCCGCGATTTTGCTGGGATTCCGTCATTAGGTCAGAGCGGAACACCTTGGATCACCGAGGTCGCTCTGGGAGACCATCGTCCACGTGAAGGGTCTGCTAGGATTCCTTCTGGAGCTGGGCTGGCAATAGCGACGCCAGCCCAATCACGCAAAATAGGTGCACATACGAGACGTTGAGATGCTGAAAATTAGCCCGCTCCAAGCTACATAAGTATACTCTTTCAAATAAAAAAAGAATTTTGAGAATCGGTTCACAAATTGGGGAAATATCGCTGTACATACATAAAAAAATACGTACAGTGAAACATAATATAACCTCCGTCTTGTTTGGAAGTCGGTTAAAAACTTATCAGCGATTTACACAACTATTTAGATATTTATTCCAGGAAAATTTATTTTTTAAAGAACACTATTGGCCCACCCCGGCTTCGTTTGTTTCGTAGCGCATATATACCTGGGGGTTACGGGAACTACATGTGACGCTACCACGACATTTATCTGGATGTCTATCTGTAGGTTGTTCGGTCTCATAGCTTTCAAACGAATGATTTTGATTGTTAGTTTTTCCAAAGCAGAATTGATTGAGTGATCTTTGTAAGCATGGAAATTCTGCCGGAAAATGGTGTTAAAATTTATATATATTTTTTGTCAAATACCGATATCTACCTGTGCAATCCCAGGGCGGGCCGCTAGTAATTCTATAAATTAAAAAAAATATTAACCCCGACTGATTTCTTTACTTCAGCTTTCTAAAAAAAAAGCCGCATTAAAGTCGGTCCATCTGCAATACGTAGCAACAATCTTGTACACAGATACAAAAAATACAGACACACATATACATGTCTCAAACTTAAAACACCCCTCTTTTTTGTAAGGGATTAAAATTCTTTAGAGTAACAGTCACAGAGTGCTCTGATTCTTAAATTTCATATTTGATAATTATTACACTCATAATAACTTTTGAATGGTATGTCCGAATTGAATAATTCAAAAAGCAATTTAAAGGCACTGATATACCTATGAATATAAAGTAATTATGGTACCGGCGTTATAATTGCATATTTTAAGATGAAAAAAGTAACTATAATAAATAGGTAAATGGTGCTGCAAACTTTCCGAAGTTAAATAATTATGTCCTCTATAAAACTGCAATACATCACTTTGCTCTAGTCTCAATAGTTTCCGCTGCGTAGGTAAGTACGCAACATAACGATTATTTTCGGTATTTTTTTTTCACACCTTGGGATACATTATCAAGTTTTCAGGATCCTGAATTTATTTTAGCATATACCTAATACCTCTGACCTATGTTATTCAGTAAAGATGTAGCTTTCTTATGGTGAAAGAATTTTTAAAATCAGCCCAGTAGTTTTTGAAACAAACAAACAAATCTTTCCTTTTTTATCATTATGTATATTTTAGTAGTTATAGATAAATAAAGGCATTAGTTAGATCAGTTCTTTATTTATTTATGTTAGTGTTGAGAATGTTATTCAGTTAGGTCATTTTTCTTGTCAGTAATTGTATCTTAAAAATACACTTGCAGAACATCTAATTGTACGAGAAGCCATGCAATTGATTTGCGAAGCCGGACTGAGTCGCGTATAGTAACAATAAATACCTAAACACATTGTTATTCTACACCTAAGTACATGATATTATCGCAGCTAATAGCACGTTGTGTTATCAATGTTATAATAAATGATGTTTAAAATTTAGCAACTATCATAATGTAGGTAACTATGTTATACGTAGTCCTAAGTGCGCTTTCATACATACATCATAATAAAGTCACTGACCTACTACGAGTACAAGACACGCCTATAATAATTGTGCAATGTCCGTCTACTGGAGTGATCTGGTTCACCTTATGTGTTCGTAAAGTAAACACAATAAACCTAATCATTTAGGTGTACTAGAAGTATAAAGCAGCGCATCCTAGTTCTAGAGATTCAAGGGCCTCTCATAACTCTTAATCCACAAGGCGCCCAGCATCATTATAGGTCACTATTTTTCATTAAAGTGTCACACAAATGAAAATGTTTCTTATCTCAAACGTTGCTGGAGAGAAGGTAATAAAAAGGGAATAAGGGAAGAAGACACTATCATCTGCTCTGGTTTGAAAAAATCGTATATCTATCATATGTCTTGTCTAGAACCCACCTTGTGTTTGCTCAAGTAATACCATTTTCGAGCAGAAAATGCGTTTTTTGAGACTTAACCCACCACTGCAATCCCGCTACTGCTACTCCTGTAAGCCAGGATCAACAGTGGCGCCGTGAAGAGACTCGGAATTCGAACCCAGCCAAGGAAATGCGTCACCAAGTTCTGTTGCGAAAATAAGTTCAAGGTTCATGGATATGTGAAACACCAGCCAGAAGGGTCACTTGCTTTGCCAACCATTTAGTAATTTATTATTTAACTTCAGTTTTGTTCGATTCCTATATTCTTACTTGCAAACTTTCAAACTAGATGTTCCTGGACTTGGCTAGGGGTTTGATTAAGGGATAGGTACCAATTTACCGATTTCAGTAAAGCTGAAATATATCTCTTACTAAAATATCTGTCATTCATAGTTACACGTAGGTACTAACATAGCAGTTCACAGCACTAAGTACAAATAAGAAGACAGACCTCGATGCTTAGTTCTAATTATACCTAACAATCTAATTAAATACTATGCTTACCCTACCAGAACACGTGTAAGTGTTAGTCATCATCATGTAAGTAGACACATTACAAAAAATTTACATATTGCTCAATATTATGTAACAAAAGCGGTCAAGTGTTAAAGATAGACACAAAATGGTGGATTTGTGAACATTATCACAGAATACAAAACAGTTCTTATGGTACTTACCTATCTAGTAATTACAGTAATAATATTAGCAGCGGTCTCACAGCTACTATATCGGCCTCACCTTTAAAATAGAAGGTCGCAAGTTCGATCTCCTGTCGTTCCCACTTCTGTGTGAATGGTTTCATCGCCGCTGCTCTATATCAGGGAAGCTAAGCAGAAAACCAGCATTTTTAAGAACTAATAACTCGAGGACATGTGACGTCCACAAACCCGTACTTAGCCAGCGTGTGTAGATAGTTGAGAAAAGACCAGTGCCCAGCTGTAGTACCTACACTAAAAAAGTTGAAGTGAAGAAAGTGAAGTCATTACGTAGGTTGGTACCAAAAGAAGACTAACTTTGTTCGACTACACATAATGCAATAACATCCAGTTTATGCTGATCTCTCGTTGTACGGAAATTGTACACAATGCGAAATCAGCATATACTGGAAATGTATAGCTTGATGTGTAGCCTCGTGTACTAATTATATAGGTTCAGCAGATTAATTAGGTCGTGATTGTCGTGAATAGGTATAGAAGACTGCGTATAGGTAACATGCCGATCCAGTTTTTAATTTATAGTCAATAAATCTCACTGCTTGTAATTTTTTTGCAAGTTCAATCTTTATCTTTGGGCCAGTGGTAATAAGCTCAACATCGGCGAGGCACGTACTTTTCTGATAAAGGGTCCTTAAAGGACAATGTGAGGTGTCACTGCAGGCCACACAGGCACGTAGATATATAAAATCTAAGGGGTGGAGTCATGTGGTTATAAAAAAATGAATACGCGATCCCAGCGAAACAACGAAAACAAAGGCGTAGTTGAAAGCAATGGACAAATGAATCGCGAGCGAAGCGAGCGTGAAAATGAAGTGACAGTTATTTGAAAATTAAAACAGGATTAAGGAAGAAAGAGAAGCATATGTAAGCGCGAACGAAGCGAGCGCGTAAAGAACAATGGTAGGATAATAGTTGACAACAATTTAGAATCTAGAAATATCTGATAACTAAAAAGGTATTATTTAATAATCTTTTTTAAAGGCCTAAAATAAAGAATACCTGAACCACCTGAACATTTTTTTTGGGAATTGAGGCTGTTATCTAGGTACTACAATTTATTGCTTTGGCGCGGGCCGCAGAAATATCGCCCGCAGTTTGATGAAGGTGCTTTAAACAAAGAAAGCCTTGTTTACATTAATCACAGCCGGAGAAAAGTATGTGATGATCACCTCTGCCTATACTTTCGTGTAATACCGCTAACACCACTATGTTATTTAATGGTACTTATATTGTAAATTAGAGTACAAAATAATCGAATGTAAATAGACCGTATCTACACCAACCGGCAACCTTTGGAGGGTACAAAACTTCGGTTTTAAAGAGTCACATAATTTGTCTTGCCAACAATAAATAGTTGCAACTGAGTTTTTAACAAAATAAAATACCTCGTCAATGTATTTATTCATAAGAAAAAAATATATATTTATTCATATCTAAGTAAATACCTACTTAGTGTTTTCTTAATTTCCTTTATTGGGTACTTTCAATAACAAACATTGAGCAGACAAATTAAACGACTGCGACTGCTTTGCATGGTTATTCAAGTCGAAAATGTTAACTCCACTTAACAATGTAACTTGCGTTTTAAAAAAACTAATAGGGGTAGGTACTTACACTGAAAAACAAGTACAGTGGCGGAGAGCTAGAAATGGCGCCTAATCCTCGTTTATCGATTCAGAACGATTTTTAAATGTTATACTTTTTTTAAACATTTTTTTGCTAGGAACTAAAGAGACACATCAAAAAAGCCGTACGAATATGTGGCTCGCGAACCGCATGTTGCCGATACCCGCACTAGGTAACCGATAGGTATGCGCGATCAAAGAGCATATAATGCTTACGCTGATGCGCGATCTGACCTACATGCGTCCTTGTCTATCGTATCACAAAAAATAGGTATCGCAAAGTACGAAAAATAAACAATTTAAATTAAGGTTATCTTCATACTTTGTTGAATTTCTTTAATATCACTCTTAAAACCGAGATAGAGTAATCTATGACCTTTGATGAGGTCTTATATCAAACAGTAAGTACCTAGTAATAATGTTTTTTGTAGGTAACTTAGTAATGCTTTTATACGAGTACTACAGGGTTGCAAAAATATACCTGCTACCCCAACATAATAATGTATAAATAGCTAAGTTTAAAATAGCATCAAAATAATGACCTATCTACAATTTATGGAAAATTACTAGTTTTCCGACCGCGGCTGCGCCCGCGCGTATGACGGTTACCGTCCTCTTTTTTCGCAGTCGGATAAAACTGTCCTTTCCCGGGTCTCGAACTATTTCCATACAATTAGTTCAGTAGGTAGTGTAGGAGTGTAAGCAACATTTTGAAATCGGTAAGCTCTCTTATGCATGTCCATTGTCCAGTTTCATCCTACTAATATTATAACTTTCGGATTTATAGGATAGGGTTAGTAGGATGAATTATGGAATATATTGGGCTCCAAGTACGATATGAATCTCAACAAATCTCAATCTCAACAAAAGTTTACAAAACAAACTATAAATATTTTGCTTCGTCTTCCCTTTTTCAGATTTCCCTTCGCTTCTGCTGCATAATAAGCCCGTGTATAGGTACAGTTTACAAAAATCGCATAAATATTATGTTCATTGCTTAGAGTAAGCAATTAGTCTATGGTTCATATCATCATTATAGTTGTAGTAGTATAGTATATATTATCTGTGGTTGTAGTAACCCTTTATGATTTCCACTCATAATTATTATGGACCATCATTCCATTTCCGCCCCCTCTCCTCCTACAATCATTTGTAATCACGAGTGAATCGACATTCTGGGTAAGCTCATTCCATCGTAAACAGCACGTTCCGGATTAAAAATAAAAAATTCTAAATGTGGGTATTAATCAAAATTGAGAGTTAAGCAATTAATAATGACTTTGCAAAACGCATGTATTTAAGAATCTACCTCATAATTCTAATTTCATGTTATGAAATGGAATTAGACTTAACATTATAGGTAACTAGCTTTCCAGCGGCTTCGCCCGCGTGTATGTCGGTTATCGCGCCAAAACATTACCTTCTTCTTGCGCAGTCGGATAAAAATTATTATTATTATTTATTATTATTATTCTATGTCCTTTCTCGGGTCTCAAACTACCTCCATACCCAATTTCATTCAAATCGGTTCAGTAGTTTAAGCGGGAAAGCGTAACAGACAGACAGACAGAGTTACTTTCGCATTTATAATATTAGTAGGGATTATAAATATGACAGTTAAGTCATATCTATGATTATCATAAATAATGTATGTTCTATCGGTATTTATACAGGGTGAACCGGGAAGGTAATGCCTAATGCTCAACGTTATGTGAGCCATGTGCAATAGTATTGTGACATTTAAATTTTAATAAATCAATTAGAAGAATAAATAACCCCTTATACATTTAAAATATTATTTCTCAATTTATTTTTATAGACAACCCTAACTTTTTAAGAGACCGCCAATTGTCATCCATGTGTCACACACATCTTTTATTAGGTCAAAGAGAGTTCAGAAAAATAGCTGATTAGGGTTGCGCTACACGAATTTTTCGCAATTCGGAACATTAAAAATCGTATCAAAATATACCTAAATAAGCAGAATGTCTGGTTTCAAGTTTAAGTAGTGGTAGCCTTTCCGGTTCATGCTAAATAGAGCCTTTTTTTAACATAATAATATTTAATAGGTAACATTTCTCAATCAATAGATAATTAATATGTTATGTTACGGATAAATACCTACGTAAAAATGTAGCTGATAACTTTGAGTACTAAATTCGTAAAGCGATCAACATTATCATCATTTAAATATGTTTACTTACTTACTGTTATTTCTTACGATAACCCTACTTACCACAAAACATAACTATCTATAGCCCCAGATAATATAATACTATCTATAGCTACATCATGCAGAATAATTACTTACTCTATACAATACAGTTAACAAGAAAATGATGTAACTGAATATAGATCATAAACTTATGTTAATAATTCTTCTGCAATATTTTCTTCGATATCCAGAAGGAAGCATCCAAAAGGCTTTACTAGGATTGAATGATTCCTTTTCCCGATATACAATTCTAGTAGCGCACCTTCCACAATTGTTAGGGCAGCGGAAGAGCAACTTCTCTTTCTTTCACCAGGGAAACGTGTTCCAGCACCAGAAGCCGGCCCACATACTCTGTGGGCCGGATTCTGTACTTTCATATGCCGCCGGCCTCAGCGTCCCAACATGCGTGCGTGGGTGCGTGAGTGCGTGCGTGCGTACGTGCGTGCGTGCGTGCGTGAGTGCGTGCGTGCGTACGTGCGTGCGTGCGTGCGTGCGCGTGTATGTGTGTGTGTGTGTGTGTGTGTGTGTGTGTGTAAAGATTTGTTACCGCGTATCTCCATAACCGCTCAACCGATTTTATTGAAATTTGAAATGTGGTTAGTGTATACCCTAGAATAGGACATAGGTTAATAATATTTTCAAAAAAACATCCCCTAAAAGGGTTAAATAGAGGGATACAATTTGTATGCAACTTTTTATTTCTTGGTCCTATTCACTTAAAATTCAGTACACATAAACTTTAACACGAATAATAAAATAAAATACGTCTTTTTTATTTTTCTAAAATTGCCCCCAATAGGTGTGGAAAATGAGTTTTATTGTAAAAGTTTCACTGGATCTATTTAGTCCCAAGTCCGATTTACTCCAAATTCAGCATACATAAACCTTCAAAAAAATCATGAGACACGTGTCTTTTATTTTTCTAAAACCACCCCCAGCGGGTATATAAAATCAGTTTTTTTGGAAAAATTAAATATTCCATAACTGTTTAGTCTGTGATCCGATTCACTTCAAATTCGGTGCAAATAAAGCTTAAAACAAATAATGAAACACGTGTTTATTATTTTTCATTTTTTTTATTTTTAACCTAATACATACTATGCGGGCGAAGCCTGAGAAATTATTCTGAGTCCGATTTTCTTCTAAGTTGATATCAATACTCTTTCGTGCTTTTGATTTAAATTACTCTTCTTTCTTTTGACAAAATTTCGAATTCGAATTCGAAATTCGAAATTCAAATTCGAAATTTAAATTTTATTTCTTCTTGAATATTGAATGAAAATCTCCCAATAAGTATGGTTTAAGAGCCGTAGTATTTTTTATGAAAGCCCCATTGATTTATGGATATGCATAGGGGGCTTGCCGATTTAAAAATGTTGCTTACACGCCTACAGTACTGAACTAATTTTGTATGGAGATAGTTCGAGACCTGGGAAAGGATAGTTTTATCCGACTGCGAAAAAAGACACCACGGGTACACACCAACAGTTTGCCTACCTTCTAAGACAATAATGACGTTCCATCCAGCTCTTTTAATTCAACGTACTTAACTAAAACAAATTAATATTCTGTTACTTACGATGAAGATACTCAGTTTTTACAAACTCTAGGTCCGTTTGCAAAAACCCTACATGAGAAAAAACTTTTCGCAAATGTTGCTAAATCATGTTAGAATAATCTAACTTGGGTTAATGAATGGAAATATAAGACAACTTTTTTACAATGTACCAATATGATTGCTTAATTTTCAATATTTTGAAAATAAGTAGACACCCTATTATTACCTTTACTTAACCTCTAATATATTATATATTTAACCCTTTTAATGAATTTAAGGATGTATTTAGGTTATGAATGCCTTTTTGTTGTGATATTATTCACAGAATATGTTTGTATTGCTATAGATAGGTACGTGACCAACATTTTATATCATGCCCAGCAGTGGAATATAAAAGTAGCTGTAGCCTTCTTTATTAAATGGGTTATCTAACAGTGCAAGGATTTTTAAAATAGAATCAGTAGTCCCTGAGATTAGCGCGTTTAACCAAATAAACAAATAAACTCTTCAGCTTTATAATAATAGTTTATGTATAAATAGATAGCAAGGTATGGTCATATAACATACTGTTAATACGCATTTTTATAGAATTAACATAATAATTTGCAGTACATTGATTTATTTATATATTATTATGTACGTATATCTACCTAACACATTATTACATACTTACATCAGTAGCATAAGAAACTTATGTTTATTTGTAAGTAACCAAGAAATTATAAATAGGTAGATGATCACTACAAAATATCGATGATTAATTTATCATGTATAGCCTAAGGCCGTCGACAGTCGATTCTATAAAATGAAATTTATTAAAACACTAACAAGTTTGATTTTACATAACCAACTGTCATGTCAAATGCCATCTCCAGCAAACATTCAAACTGAGAACAATCTCTACATAAGGGCTTAAATTGTTCGTCCCCAAATAGGTTCGACCGTCCTCGGACGGCTCACCGAAAAAGTCCGGTGAACCATTAAAGGCCCTTCTGGCTGATTGGGTCAGGTCATCCGCAAAAAAAAGGTACCTACGTACTAACGAAGACAATACCTACTTTGTTTTCTATGTTGGCAGGTACGTACATTATATTAAGATACGTACCTACCTATTTTTTAGTAGTAGGTACCTTTTCTGGCTTTTTTTCAATTTTTATCTCTTTCTTACTCAATGCAAAGTGACGATGACAAAACTTGTGAATAAGCTATCCGATGCTTATCAGCAACTGGTGAAACTAGCCCAATATCTAATTTTAGTGTTGATGCGTAAATTGTATTCCAAGGTCACGCTACATATTATTCAGTAATGTTCCACACTAATATTGTAAACAAGCTGTTTACCTGCACTTATTATAATGTTGGTTGAATCACACTTATATCACAATAGTAATTTCAAACATACACACAGCGCCACCTAGTCCCTAATTAAGCAATTAAATATGTATATTTGCTTGTGTAGGTACCAAAGAGCATATAAACGCATATTGGTACTATTGACAGTACAGACCGGTCTACTAGTCTGTGGTACAGACTGACTACCTATAGATGACACTATTTACGTGTAGGTACTTAAATACTTTTTTATAAATAGACAAATTACACCCAGACTAGCGTTTATATGCTCTTTGTATTGTAGTATTATAATATTATCTGTGGCCAGACCCAGAACAAAATACCATGCTCATCACACAAAGATTTGTCCTGGGTGCAAATCGAATCCACTAACCACTACGCCAAAAGGCCAGTCAACAACAATATGCTGCCTCGATGGTTCCGTGGTTGACGTAATCACTTAGTAACCAAACTGGTCTAAAACACTTTAATAATTATACTTACATAGAAAACCTCAGTGGCAGCTTGAAGTTTGTTAAAATTGTGCCCGATGAATAGCACTAGGTCCCCCTAAACCGTACGGGACTTGAAAGCAGCGGGCGAAAAGTGGATTATAAACACCTCTGCCTACACCTTCGGGTATTATAGGCGTGAGATCTATTATAGATCCCATGACATGAATAATAATTATAATATTAATTAATCATGTTATTGTGACCATTCAAACAGCGAACGAACTGATATTACTATAAAGCACGCACCACCATCTATCGATCTTTAAGTAAATTACTCTCATAGCAACGCAACGCAGTAAAAGTACAACTCAACGTCTCGCATATATATGTTTCCGTACGTCGCTATCTCAAGTAGCCCATACTTTTTGTACCAATTAAAAAAAGGAGGAGGTTTTAAGTCGGTGCCAAGGTACAACAACCTTAATTTGTGAGAAAGATTGATAATAGCTATATCTAGTTATTGCTTTACTTGGCACCGATTACAAAATTATATAAAATCTTATCTAATTACTATCTAAATCAAAATACACTATGTCAATTTTTTTACTTTTTAGTTCCCGTTTGAAGTCAGTTTAGTTTTTGTTAAAAATTATTTTATTAATCTATCGAAATTAATAAAAATTAGGAGGTTCTCAATTAGGAAACTTATACAAGGTGACTGCATGGTAATTAGTGCAAAATACTTTACCACGGTGATAATGCTCATGATTACAAACAGACATACCCGAGGAAACTTTTATTGGAGCAACTTTTTTAATTGCAAATTACCTTTGACATACAGCTGCTTAGTTAGCTACTTAAGTATCAGTGATTTAATTATTGCGACACCTCGTCTCGTTCTGAGAACTACATTCAAAGATATTTCGCAACACAATGGTGTGCATATATCGGTGCTATCTTCCTTCACACTGAGCGTTACAAACGTTAGCTACCTTACTTAGAAATAATCGAAGAGATTAGAAGAGTACCTAAGTTAATAGTTGCTGACTGTTCGGTCACTATCAAATGATGTCAGGGTAATAAATAGCTAGATTTCTAAGGTCATAACTGGGAATTATGGACTGTAAAAATAAGGATTTCGGGGTTTTATCTTTCTCTCATAATCAAGTTATGGCATAATAACAAAATCACAATAGAAACAACAAACACTACATAAGTATTTTTCTAAAAGAGAACAGACCTCATCTTATGCCCATCTTCAATAACTTTAGGAAACGACGAAATGGGTGATTTAACGTTAAGCAGATGCCTAATACAAATAAACATTTCATAAACGATTAAGCATCGACTTAAGACCTTAGGAACCACCATAAGTTACGACACCGATTCGGTGATACCTAACTTTTAGGCAACTCACTGATGCAAAATTTGACAGCCGCGCAAATATTCACAATCGAATGTCAAAAACGCATTCTTTCTATAGTAAGAGACGCAAGCCGAAGCTAAATTTAAAATCCATGGACAGCTGTAAAAAAAATTAAAAAAATACAATGGTGAGACAGAAGTCATTTCTTAGGCGATGACGCCTTACATATGGCATTACTCAGGCGTCGCTTGGTTGGACTTTAGTAAAATTGGGCAATGATGTAAAGTATCTATAATAGAGAATATAACTAAAAAAAATGCTATAGAAACTTCCCCCCAACTTTATAAGGAGGATAAATTATAACTCTTTTCTGACCCTCCAACATTAGGTCCAACTTGGGTCTAATCAGAGACCTTTCTACGAGCTATCGGTTATAGACTTATTAGTAGAAAAAAATTCTAAGCCATAGACTGCTCTGTGGGTCCAACAGTCTAACAATAGATCATTTTCTAAAGTTTAGTTTTAACGTTAGCGTTTAAAAATCGTCTCATGTTAAAGATGCCTTATCCCCAATATCATAATTAGGGTACGTACTTCATATTAGTAAATGCCGCTAATGCGCATCGCGACTTAATCTTGGAGCAGTTAATGAGATTTACTCGTGCTATCGTGAAAACTTCATTAGAATTTTCTTGGAACGCAAATGAGAATGTTTACTACGTTTATAGTAACGATGTTAATAATAAGTGTTAATGGGCTTCTAGAATGTGAACAATTTTGCAGATTGTAAGTACTTAAAGGACATCTTTAAATAAGTAGTATAAAATGCCGTCTGTTAGCAATAAACTTATAAACCACAGAAAGGATTTTCATCCGTGTTTTCACCAATAGTAAGAGAGATCTACGAGGAAGATTTTTGCATGCCGTTAGCATGGATATCTTAAAAACGATACTAACGACACTTTAGGCATAGATTTCATATGTTAGTAAGGGATTATGTTGATAATCAGTCTGTAAGTGGAATATTCATTTTATTTCTTTTGGTGGTGGCATGAAACGACAGTTTGCGAGTATCAAGCCATTGGACAACCTCACCAGGAAACTTGCCAGAACCCAATTAGGTTGTTTAGCGATGTGTCTTTGCACCTAGACCAAAGCGGATCGCCAACCGAGTCAAGGAGCTGCGGTTTCTAAACACGGCTAAAGTACACCAACAATGAGCACAACAAGTTTAAACCTACATTAGAATAATAATATGTAATAAATAAGTATATTATTCTGTTCTAGGGAAGATACAAGGTCCATATAAAATATAATATTTAAATCGTTCAAGATTACTACAAATAAACACGTTACAAAATTACATAAAATTTATCGTATTGCTATACTTAAACATAATTATGTGTTATTTTTCACGGTGCATCGTGTGTCGCGCGGTGTCAAGGTATGGTAGTTATTCGTAAATTATATTAGTACAAGCTTTTGCCTCTTACACCGTCATGATAACGACAGCATCCTAGTGAACATAATTAACAAGATAAAAGCTACGGATGGACCGGTGGCGTGATCAGTCAGATACTTGCTACTTACGTCGCAGGTCATGGGTTTAATACCCACTCAAGTCAGACATTTGTGTAATGAACATGTCTGTATATTTTGAGTCTGGCTGTATTTTTTTTTGAGTATGTATAAATAAAAAAAGTATTAGGTATATCTATCTACATTATCTGATATCTGGTTTCGATAGTTATAGCTCTTCTTAGTTTAAGATGCCCGTGTGTGTTAACGTCCCACGATATTAGTATTTATTATTATTTTCAGATGTATGTTGTATAAGACAAGTTGTATATATATAAAATTTCTATAGAAATTCAGCTATCAATTTACCTAAATTCAATTTGCGAATACAATTGAATTTTTTTATCAAACACCTACTTAGTCAGGTATTACCCATTAACCAAAGCTAAAGTTATTTTGATAACGTTGTGATAAAAGAATAAAACGTAATACTTAATTAAAATAAGTATATAGTTATCATTTTCTGAAGATAATCTTTGACTTTGACCAATACCTACATTTTATTACCTAGGTACTTGTAGGTATATTATTACCTAAAACCACGTCCGTATGTCTGTCAGGAGGCTGAATACTGTATCTTATGGCTAACACACAGAAAGTTTAAAATTCTTTGAAATAGATGTATGTCTATGAATTGATTTATTCACACAGGTTTATTAAGAAAATTAATTCTTTACAGACCGACGCAGAACTTGGGTTTACGACGAGACTGCAACTGTATCAACATATCAGCAACCCAACCTCTAAAAGACAATGGAATTTACTATGAGCCGATAAGCTTAAGGCCCAATATTCAACAATTTCCTAAACAGTTATTCTCGATGGGAAACCCCATATCAAGCAATCTCAACAAAAATATGTCGAATATGACTTTTCACAAACTCCAGTCCAGAAAAATATTAGTTGATAAAAACAGACATCATTCTATTGAATCTGTACACAAACATTTCAGAAGAGACCACACATATCAAGTTCCGACAGAAGATCCTACATCTATTCGTGTTCCGGAGTTTATATACGTCGATATCGACGTCGATATCTCACGTAATACAAATGAGAAAAAACTTGAAGAAATTGAAAATGTATTCAGGGAACTTCAGACACTAGAAAGGCACATGAAAAGTTGCATGGATCATCATATTTACATTTTCCCTAAAACATCTGACAATACTGAAACAACAGTAAAGAATAACTTAACAGAAATCCACAATCATTGTAATAAACTCGATAGCGTTATTAAGAAAAGTGTTTATGAAATTACACAAAACCTTACTCCCACATCAAATTCTCAAGATTTCCCAAATGAGAAAAGAAACATAAATAAGAAGACAGCACCAAATATTTTAAAAAGTGACCCTCAATCTGAAACTACTGAATCAACAATGAATGAAAATTCCGATGTGTACGATATATACAAATTAACATCGGAAAGTACTACGTCCTCAGAATCTGTTGAAGAATACAATGAAACTTCACTAGGTGCATACGATATGCCTTCGACAAGTGAACCAATAAATATTAAGCTAACTCCGATTTTGCACAAAATTGGTGTTTCAAACATCGACATTGTACATAGTGCAACAGAATTAAACAATAACAATGATTCAAGTATATCAACCTTAGGAGAAACTGTTAATAACAAACCACTATCCTCAAGCCGCCATATAATAGAAGAAAAAGGTATACTTATACCCATGGTGATGACAAAAGAGTCAACCACTGCATTAATGACTGTTGTAAAAGGCCATGAGAAGCTTCCTAATGCAGATTTTATGAAGGACCAGACAACGACAGCGTCTCCAAATACTGTAACTACAATGAAACCCTCGATTCCAGTAACGAACTTTGATCAAGCAACAATTGAAACCACAACTGTACAAACTAATCTAATAGAATTCGAAGGGAAATTATATTTTAATTTCGGAAAGATATTGGTACCAGCACGGTTCCTTCAACACTCTGACGGAGAGATCTACGTTGCTATTGATGGATTATCTTTATGTGATCAAACTATGCGGCAAAAAGCGAATGTTACTACTTTATTGGCCTTGTTATGTAAACATATTCAAAACAACAACAAGAAATAGATGCCGTGACATGACTATTGAAAACTATAAAGTTATTAGCTTGGTACTAGAAAACTATTGCGTAAACAGAGTGTTACTACCAAAAAAGGTTTGATTTTGGATTTGTTTCTCGATTCTATTTCATACTCTAATCGGTGAACTCGAACTCGATTCTGTCGGTAGTAACGCAAGCCCACGAGTACTACCGACATAGCTAGTACTATCGCACCAACACATTAGTTTTTTACCGACTTCAATAGGAGGTTCCTAGTTCGATTGGTATATTTTTTATTAATATACAGACTTAACTACTCGCTTTAAAAAAGAGAACTAAGCACCGACCTACATAAGCATTCATTTTAAAAGAAGTCCAGCTCAACGCCTCTAAAATTGTATGAAATAAAAAAAAATCCAAAGCAATAGGTGGTACCTGTCGTACCCAATAAATATTTTAAAATGTTCCAATGTACTTTATGTCTCCCAGCGGAAAATTGCATAGAGTATCAGCAGCGCAATCTAGTGGAAAACTAAAGGAACTATTTTCGCAATACATTTATACTTACGGGTTAGACAACGACCACATACCAGACACCGCATAGCTGGGCTTATTTATTACTTACCACTACATTTCCCGACCACAAATTATTTTAACCAACTTAAAAAAACGCAGGTTATAATGTTTCGCTGTATGTATTTTTTAATGTATGTACAGCGATTTTTCACCCATTTCTGGACCGATTCTCAAAATTATTATTTTTTTGTTTGAAAGAGTTTACTTCTGCGTGGCTTCCATTGGCAGTCGGGGGCACTCGGGGAACTCCTCAACGATTTACTGCATAAATGCAGTAAATCGTTACGATTTAATGCATTTATAAGGGGGGTTTCGGGGGCGATAAATCGATCTAGCTAGGAATCATTTTTAGAAAAAAAAAAATACCGAGCAAAGTTTGGTCATCCAGGTACTTTGTATTGATAAGTACTAATACCTAGATGTGTTGTAACTGTCATTAGGAGTCTGATGATGAAGACGAAGGACAGTGAAGGGAACTCCTCAATGGTTTGCAATAGATACCTTGTGATTGGACTTAATTCATTTCTATAGATGAGAACTTTACACCCGACAAAAAAATATAACCGAATTCAAAAAGAAACTAAAAGAAGTAAATATAAATTTACTTAGCATAAAATAATTTGTATTTGATAAAGCTAATCAGAAATTATTTAAATACTACAACAACCTTACTTTGTGAGAAGGA
The DNA here is from genome assembly GCA_936450015.1 of Meganola albula. NCBI lineage: Eukaryota > Metazoa > Arthropoda > Insecta > Lepidoptera > Nolidae > Meganola > Meganola albula. The sequence continues at coordinate 16,205,699 of OW388142.1, read as the reverse complement.
TTGATAATACAACCTAGTTACCTATTGATTTACTTGGCACCGGCGGTTTTCTGATTAACTTACTCGAAATACGAATTACTTCATGCTAAGTAGGTACTTAAATTTACTTTTTACATTTTTTAGTTTCCTTTTTGAAGTCGGTTTATCAGTTTTGTAAGCCACTGTTATTAAAATTCTTCAGCTTGATTATCAGGCGTGCCGATAATTCGCCACAAATCATCAGCCTATTTTTAAAACTCGCTTTAAAATTGGGGGGGTATTATCTATCGGTTCAGGGCGTATATCTGTGTACAAGTTAGTTGCCACTTACCACCAAAGCGCTTAAAAACGCTTACGCTGACCGCTGCTTACCTACTACGAAGCGTCTCAACGGGTTGACGGATTTCGTTTTTTTTATTCTAAAGCTGTAACAATGATAGAAATGGTTTTTAGCATACAAAAAAAGTTGTTTCTTTCTTCCATGGTTCTTGGTAAGGTTTAAAAAGATATGCGTCGGCCTCTATCATAAATCTGTCGTCGGAGAGTCATGCAGCGACCATTTTTTAATTGACCTTCGATTAATAATCATAATAATCATACATTAATTTACCAAGTAGGTACATACAGTAATTCTCAATAAAAAATATGTTTATCAATTTTAAGTTCTGACATTTTGTTCAATTTGTTGTTTGTTCCGCTACAATGTCTTCAGGTAGATAATCTTCAGACTTTTTGTGGCCGATTAGCGAGAGAGTACTTCTGTTTTCTTAATTTTTCTAACTATCGCTGTCACACTAACGCTCGCTGCTTTTAGGTTATTTGTCACTCGTGTGTCATAGAAATATAAAGTTTGCCACCAAGAGATATTAATGAAACAGAAGCAGTGTCCCTACACACTATATTTAATTTAACCATTGAACGCATTATGGTGTTACTATTAGCGTAAATGGAATAGTAGGTAATTAGTGTAAAATACTTCACCGACCGCGTGGTTGTAGTTACGGTTACATGAACTTTCATCATCTACTACCCAACTGTCAACTTTATTTATATCGTCGTTTCTGCTGCGCGGCACAACACGCAATAGCGAATTTACTTTAAAAAAAAAGTTCCATTGGGAAAGTCGTTTGTAATCATCAGCACTGTACATTGCTACGTGGTACAGTTTTACACAAATTACCAATCACCCGATATACCTAAACTGAGACCAACGGTATTAAAGATGGTAATAAATTAATAATATCCCATTCACGAAAAAAGAACGGTGCGGTGATATGAAATTTAGTTATAAACTAGTTGCCCGCCCCGGTTTCGCACGGGTAGATATCGGTATTAGACTAAATTTCTAATCATCATACAATTTATCACACTCTTGGCTTAACTTTCCATGCTTGGTAGGTACACTCAATCAAAACGTTTGTAGATATGGGGAAAAGAAAAGGGCTGTTTAGGGTTTTTCCGACAATTATTCTAATTTTTCTCACCTTTTCAACCTTCTCTAGACCTCTACGAACATTTGAAGAACAAGATAAGATAAATCAGTTCAGCAATTGATTTTTATAAATGTAGATAGATAGATAGGTAAGCATGGAGAAAAAGTTGAATTTCAAGCACTAGGCGACCACCAGTTTTAAATTATCTAAAAATAAAAAAAAATATTACTGTCTCTCAAAAATGTTATTGTAGTTTATTTGAAAATTTTCTTATTTTTCTTTTCTTCAAACAATTTTGGCCAAATATTTGGTTTGCTATATAATCTGTCTTCAGCGTAGACTAGCAATGCTCTATGAGCATAGATATTTATTCTGTAGTCTGTAATGTCACAAATGTCAGGTTTATGTCAGTAAAATAAGAATGATGATGATTGTTTTATAGTATGCACAATAAGGACTGACTGTTGGTATGGTGATTATCTATTCTTTTTAGAAATCTGTATCAGAAACGTACTTGCTTCAATTTCGTGTGGCATAATATATTTTTTCAACTGTCAGTATCTGTCAGTAACTGTCAATATCAGTCTAATTGTTGATATAAGATTCAGATTAGTCAAATAACTCAGCTGGTGTGCGTCAGATGGCGAGTGGTAATTTTTTTACGTGTCAGATTTTAATAGCTGACTGGTGGATAAATAAAATAACACTACGTGCACAGTTTACTAATCCCATAAAAATATGTTGGCACATCTACCTCTCAATGCATCAGCTGTCATTTTATACTGTCATCGCGTCCGTCTTTGAAGTCATCTGTCACTCGAAAATGTCATTATGAACGAACGAATGAACACCGAGCACGGGTGAAGCGGCCATATGCCATATTAGAATGGCTGACACTGTGTTGAACCGTTGTGGCGTCCGGTAGTGCAGATGCAATAACGTGCTCGGTGAACGTTACTATTTAATCCAACGTAATCTTAATCGATCTGTAATTGATGTTTGATGATTGTACTATCGAGAGATGGGGGTGAAGTGATATTTGCCGTAGTTATTTTATTGAAATACCGTCTTCTTACCCGATCACTCACGCCTACCTAAAGTTGTCTGCTAATCCTGATATTTTTTAGTTTAAAAAAACCTTTCCAAAGCCTTCAAATACATCGGATACGAACGCCTATAAATATTGTCATAGCAATGTTATTTATGAATGTTATTATTTTTAGGTATGTAAAAATGTATAAAAAATAAATTATAGTTACCCACTCAAATGTCCGTGGTGACTACACTCCCCGAAAAAAATCCTGTCTCACATGTCCATGGGGTCTACAGTCCCTAAACGACATCGCTATGTTTTAACGTGTTAAGTCAAGTGTTACTAATACAGGAGCCATATACTAGATGGCGCAATTTAAAATGATTGATTTGTAGAAGTGAATTTTTATCTATGCAACAAAAACAAAATTTTCGGCAAAAAAATTGCAAATATGATAGGCCACCATTTTACGCAAAAACTACTGGATGGATTTGGATGAAATTTAGCAAAGACATAGATTATTACAGTCTGAAATAGAACATATGTTACTTTTTATCTTAATACCAAGCGGGCGACGTAGCTGCGGGCGGAAGCTAATAGTTATCTAAATCTAAAATAGTGTACTTGAGTCTTATTGTAGATCTTGTTCTGATGTAGGTAATAGGTAAATAATAATCTAATAATCTTCTAGGTTTTTGACGTATATAAACAAGCCAGCGAGAGATTTATGTGCCGCTCGTGTCTCAATAACAAACAAAACAAAATAACGCCCACCTTGGACAAGATGGGGTTGCCATAAAAAAAAATACTGCCATGTTTCGTTTGGGCATAGAAACGTAACATTTTGTAAAATAAAATATTGAAATAGGTAAATAATATTTTTGGATATATTCGGTTCATATTGGGTTCGTATGTTAGTTATTGCGCAAAATTATTAACCTATTTATGCGTAGTCGGAAAAAACTATCCTTGTTTTTTCCAGGGTCAAATTATCTCCATATCAAATTTCAATCAAATCGGTTCAGTAGTTTTGGCGTGAAAGTGCAACAGACAGACTGAGTTAAATTCGCAATTATAATACTGGTAAGGATTATAAAAACTAAGTGGTTTTAATTCTCGTTTAGGTGATTGTCAATATAATAGACGACAATGAACATTATGTCATTGATTTATACTATTTTCTTCTTAGCATTAGATATTTGTTTTATTGAAAATCTATAATTTTGACGCCTGGTTACATTGGCTGTATGTATATTATGTATATCTAATTCGAATCAAAAATACTTAGTAAATCATGTATATGCATTTTTGTCGAACTTTATTTCATTCTAATACTAAATATTTTGCCCGGAAGTAAATGGAAAGAAATAGTGGTATATTGCAATACCGGTAATTTACCAGTATGGCGCCAACTCTACGTAGTGCTTTATAATTAGAATTTTTCCTTACAGTTGACAATTTACACGAGTATGACTATACGTAATGTTGCTACCCCGATTCTCTTAGTAGTCTGTGGTTGCTACTGGTTGAGTGCTGCTACATAATGAATCAAGGCGCCCTCAGCCACGCCCAAGCTTTTTATATTTAAATTTATGGTCTAGATAAAGTTGCGATATTTTTGTTCTTTTTACTATTTTAGTCTATTAATTGCATATTATTATAATAAACGTCTGGTAGTACGTAAAGTTCGTAGGCAGGTTAGGCTGAAAAGATTAAAGTAGCCTTTATGTTGTAAAATATTGTAAAAACACAAAACAGTGATGTGCTAAGTCGCGACTTAAATAAAGTAATCGACTAAGAAATAACGATGATTATTTAATCGACTAATTCTAATACCAAATATTGCATTAGAATTTAATTGTTTTAATTGTTTTCTAATCTTAATCTTTAGACCAACCAGAATCTGATAGTAATAAAAAAGTAAAATCAACCGATCTTTGTTTATCAATATGAACTATTACAGTCTTGTTTCGTTGTTATTGAAAGCTTACAAAATTTTTTTTTTTTGAAGATTGATGTGAAATGTATTACATAAATATTGGTAATTAGCTAACACAATGCGGCTTAGTATTGTCTTAGATTTACGCGAATATCACACATTGAAATAAAACTACTTTTTAACGGATTTTATCGCGGTTTATTTTAGATTTTTGATCCCGACGTTTCAAAGTCTTTTCAGACTTCATGTTCACGGGTGGACTGAGATATTTGACGTCCAAAAATATTAATCACAATTATTACTGACTACCTTCAAACATTAATATTTAAGTTGCGTTCCGATTTAAGCAAACTGAGATCACGTGTAAAACCGGCTACAGTTGAAAGGCAACCTGCAATTCTTCCTTATATAAGAGGAGTGACCGACAAGATTGGCTATATCCTTAAGCGGGCTTCTATAAATACTTACTTCAAGCCAAAAACCAAGATAAGTCAATTTTTACCATCTGTCAAGTGTCAAGTCCCTCTACAAGATGCGGGTGTTTATAAAATTGACTGTGAGTGTGGACTCTCATATATAGGACAAACAAAAAGAAGTATAGGGACCCGCGTAAAAGAACACATAGCTGATGTTAAACATCAACGCTCAACGAAATCTGCAGTGTGTGAACATACTCAAAAAGGCCCCAACCATTACTTGAGATTTGATAAAACACAGGTCCTTGTCAAAGAAAACCGGTTCCTACCAAGAATGATCCGCGAAGCTATTGAAATTAAAAAACATCCTAATTTTAACAGAGAAAATGGTTGGAATATACCACCAGCTTGGGACCCAGTGCTTAATTTACTTGTACCAAAACCCAAGCAAAATCAACTCAGAATTCAAGACACTGTGAGCTCAGTTTGCTTAAATCGGAACGCAACTTAAATATTAATGTTTGAAGGTAGTCAGTAATAATTGTGATTAATATTTTTGGACGTCAAATATCTCAGTCCACCCGTGAACATGAAGTCTGAAAAGACTTTGAAACGTCGGGATCAAAAATCTAAAATAAACCGCGATAAAATCCGTTAAAAAGTAGTTTTATTTCAACAATGCGGCTTTTTATCATTTTACAGACACAGGTCTTTTAGCATTATTTCCCTCTCTTAAGTAAGAAAACTTCATTTACTTTATCCCCACAGAATAGTAAAACCACTTAGAAAATAAATATTTTTAAAATATTTTTTAAATATTTAATGTACAGTCTTATACCCCGTTTACACGCAGCACATACCGCTGCTACCAGTACTACCAGCAATTGCAGCAGCAGGAGCCCTTGATTTTGCTGTGGCATGATCAAGAGAAGTGTAGTGTTTACATATTGCTGTGTGGTACACATATCGCTATCGACGTCGAAATATTTACTGCGTCTTCTCGCAATACACAATAATGTAAAATTTGAAATTATTTCATACATAGCGTCGCGCCTGTTTTACGTGAAAGTGTAAGCAGAGTTGTAGTGATATACAGCTCTGCCTACACTTGTCACCGGCTATGTATATAAATAACATTTCATACATATGAGTTATTTTATTAATTACTTAACTATTATTTTATTTTATATTTAATAAAATAAAATAATAGTTAAGTAATTAATAAAATAATACATATGTATAAAATGTTATTTAAATTAATGTTTTTTATGTAAATAAATACCTATCATTTTAATTTAGACGAATTATAAAATATAAGACAAGAGATTTTAAGTACAAGTTCCAGTTTAAGTTAAAAAAGAAAATAAGCAGAACTTGGTGGATGATATTTAGTCATAGTAAGGAACTCTGTAACTGCATTATGTGTTTTATGGGTTTCAAGTCCTATATGGTTTTTCTTGATTCTAGCGGTTCTAGAAACATTATAGTATTCTAATTGCTTGATTTTCGTAGAAAAAAAGTACAAGGTGGCACACACGTCCACTTGATAAAGCGCTCAGCTCTAAGTGGAGCACGTAGATGTATATGAACTCACACTGCCGCTTATTTTGTGAGCGTGGGCAGAACTAGTAACATGAGTGTGAGAAGTATCATGGTCATTTTCTCGTTCTGCTCACTTTACTGCATACTTCCCTGCCCAAATGAGCGCTTCATGTATACGTTTATAACTTCTCTGCTTGAACGAATACTCATTATGTTAATTATCTATATAAATAATCATTTGTAAAGCTACTTAAGCCATTCTAAGCAGTGGATATAGAGCACCTATAGACTTTTTCGATTTCAGGAAGTGTACCGACATACAGGGTGCCCCGTAAACGATAGTCTATCGTTTACGGGGCTATCGTATCGTTTTATATTTAGACTATCGTTTCACACGTGTCCAACAACTATTTTGATAACATTTTATTAACAATCTCCACTACTTTAAAAAAAACTGAAGAAAATTTATTCCTTTTCTACAAAAAACAGCAATCACCTTGTGAAAACATTACGTAATTACGTAGTTTTACCAATTTGCATAGCTGATAAAACCAAGTTTTTAGAATAATGGTCAAATGTAGTCATATAAAATTTAGAATAATGGTCCAATATATTTATAATTATTATTAGCACCACAATTTTTCAAAGCATAAAAAACAACAAGATAATTCAATGTGTTGTTTTCAACGATGGTTATTACAGATATATCGATTTTTCACTTTTATGGTTCCATAATATGTATTGGATTACAAAATTTATAGAATAATTATTCAGGGTAACAAACCATATTTAGGTAGCGATTTTAGTACAAAATAATACAAATGTACTGGTTGTAATGGGCAGCTTTACCAACATTTTGACGTTCTAGACCACAGATTTTATTAAATTATTAAAGTCGAATCGATTCTACACTAATTAAATCGTAATAATAATAGAAATTCTATGTATCTACATTACGATTTAATTACTGTAGAATCTACTCGACTATAATCATGTAAAGTTAGTCGATTATTTTCGGGTACGCTACTATTCCGGTAAGGAGGGGGAACATCACTTCTCCACGCCAGTCAATTGTAACGACGACGAAGACCGGTGAACATCGAGGAGAGGTCGTGGAGTAAATTTTACCATCTAGCCACCATCGCCGTTCGCCAATTACACCATGGCTGATACCGAAAAGGCGCCGCAGCCGCAGCCCCAACAGCAGCAACAAACGGACCAACAATCCCCACAGCAACCGCAACAAGCAAAAGCGGCTAAACAAAAGCAGGTCATTGGTAAGTGCCGCTACGCCATCTTAGATTTATGTACGCCGGCGTCAAAATTTCAAAAGCACATGTTCAATAAATTGTAAATTTCTGTATATTTTTGCTATTGTAACTGTCCGTAATATTAAAATATTGTAAAGTTGGTGTAAATTTTGAATAAATGTCTTAAAGCAAGCAACTAGGTACGCGTCATCGTCAGCGCCCCTTCTCGTTATTGATCGTGTGTTGACCCCGCATTATGTACTTGCCTACATCTATATCACTGCACATATCTATTAGCAGCGGCTCGGCTTGTACGACGTAGGTAGGCGCGAAGTCGGTACCAAATCAATATTCGGCTACTTTAGTTGGATTTATATTGGGTGTTACGCGCTAAATCTATGCAATGATAGGTAAGTACTTATTCTCGCGCGCCGATTTATGTTGCTTGTTGTAATGCATCCAAATTCAAATAAGTAGGTAGGTATGCTTTGCTGTGCAAATTTCATTTTTTCCTTTCTCTAATTAGCGAATGTTTGTATACCTAAACTTGCAAATATGAAATCTTTTAATTAGGTATATGTTGCAGTAAGTTTTAATCTACTTTGCATAACATACATAAAAAGTAGAAAATGCTTTATACCTACCTATTAGACTCATACAGTTAGCAAAATAAGTATACATAATAGGCTACTTATTCTAAATCTAAATAATTAATGTTCTAAACTTCTAGGTTTTAGCTGATATGAATTCGGTGTTCCCAATTTTATTTATTCAAATATAATGTATACTTCAGGTACCTAATGAATAATGAAATCTTTTGTTTGAAATGAAATACAATATTTTATTCAGTCCATTCTGGTACTAAGATGAATTCATATAAGATTCCTACAAGCTCCCACGACTACTGATGTCAATATAAGCTTAATAGGTTGTCAAACTTCCAGTAGTAACCTACAGGAGCATATATGGTCTGGTGAGCACTGTCCTCACTTATGAAAAAGCTACTGTAAATAGCAAAATTTAGGTAGTAAGTATCTCACAAACCATAAATATATGTAAATAACTGTAATATCTATACAAGTGTAGGTTCAGAAGTCGTACATACCTATTTCATTTGTAAAAGGCAAGTGAATTTAACTAGATAATAAAGAAGGTTAAATTGGTATCAATTTTCCAATTGATGCCAATTTAAATGGCCAGATTTAAGGGGTGTGTAATATTACAGACTCAAAACAGATGTTGCTGTTTGAGAGTATAACACTTGCCTGTCTTGAAGGGGATTACCTACTGTTACAATTAATACTATGCTACAATTGTGGCATACTAATTGTCTTATTGATGATTATAAACAACAGATACTCAACCCTCTATTTTCCTACCCCAAGATCTTTGATCAGTACACAATGTGTGAATTAAGCAAGGTCTTTATTTATTTGAAAACTGTCTGCTTTGACCAACCAACAGTGCTAGGCTAGAATTTTGCACAATAATTATGGATTGTAATGCAATAATTTTAGATTGTAATTTTGCTATTTTGTTACAGCTGAAAAGGTTTCGGGAACCGTCAAATGGTTTAATGTGAAGAGTGGATATGGTTTCATCAACAGGTATGTATTTGGCATTGGGTAGTCCTGTTTAAAATAAAAAAATCACACATAAGTAATCTTGTCTCCTAGAAATAAGCTCTTGTGTCTTAGATATTACCTTTGCTCTTTCTTATAATATTGTAATTGTTAGTTTTAGATGAAAATAAAGGATTTACCTATTATTATTTGTCTATTCACATAACTTTCAGAAAATTTCCTCATTTCTGTATCTTGTAGGAACGACACCAAGGAGGATGTATTTGTGCATCAAACTGCTATCGCCCGGAACAACCCACGCAAGGCTGTGCGCTCGGTCGGCGACGGGGAGGCGGTGGAGTTTGCCGTGGTTGCCGGGGAAAAAGGCTATGAAGCAGCCGGAGTAACTGGACCCGGTGGTGAGCCAGTAAAGGGCTCGCCTTATGCAGCTGATAAACGCCGCGGCTACCATCGCCAGTAAGTTAAATTACAACATTAAAATTCTAAAATTCAATTCTTACTCGTGTCATCTTAGGAATGCGTTTGCTAGTTGTATGTACATTTTGCAGATATTATCCCCGTCAAAGTGGCGGACGTGGCGGAGAAGGCGCTCCACGCAGAGGTGGAATTGGACGTCGTGGGCCCCCGCCCAACCAAGGGGGTGCTCAAGGGGATGAGGGGCAGGAGGGAGGCGGTGCTCCACCACAGCGAAGGTAACATTATTACATATTCTAGAAATATTTTTTGTTTTTGAGTCACATGTAATCAATATCATTTTTCAGCTATTTCCGTCGCAACTTCCGTGGTGGACGTCGTGGTGGTGGTCCAGGGCCCATGAACCGCGGTGGATACCGTCGCATGCGTCCGCGTAATTTCCAACAAGGCCAGGTCCAAGGAGCACCAAACCAAGGCACACGCCAGAATGGACAAGAAGGAGAAGTGCCAGCCGCTACTTCACCACAGCAGGCCAGGCCGAAAACTAACAAGCCTGCGGGTGCCACCATTGAGACCACTACCAATGAGAGCCAGGCATGACCGCTAAGTGGTGGCTGCACCATGTGGCACATCCTGTAGTGTGTATTAATAGTAGCTGTGCCACATGTCCATCACAACTTTTCTTGTCTCTGTAACTCAAGAGTGTTCATTATATTGCTGCCACAAGAACGGCTGCATTTAAGATATTCAGCATAATATTTGTCATCTTGATTGATTGATTGGATCATTGTGGGGGGAAACAAATGGAACTGCATAGATGAAAAATGTGATATTTTAATTCTAGCCTAACCAGTAACATAAAAAAACCTATTAAGAGTAAATTCTGTTAAGAATTTTTTTAAATCACAATTATCGGTTTCATTATCCACAACCGGAGGTTTTTTTATCTTGTATGGGTTTTACAAAATGCATATTATTTTGTTTGCATCTGTGTATTGTAATTTTGTTCTTATAATTATTATTTTTTTATGAAATTCTTGGTTTTTTTTTAACTGTGCAATCATAAAATTTAGTGGTATGCAGGATCCAAAGCCCCAATTTGTGTATTCTAAACTAAAAACATTATATTATTTTATTGTAAGTTTATATGAATGGATGTTTTAACTTTAAAAAAAGTCTTTATTTGTAATGAAATCATTAGGTTTGATAAACACTCTGAAATAAAACTTCTTTTTACCTGTGTGAAAATTATTTTATTTTATAATTGTCTGGCGGATTTTCATTCTTGGCTATAGGTTTTTTCAAAGAAAGGTGGAACCATAGATTTAGCATTTAAACTAGCGTGGTGGAACAAACACTTTTAGGTCACTGTAGTGATAGTTTATTTTTCTTTGGGAAAATGTAAAATTGATTTTGTATTTGACGATTTCACAATTTTTTTATTTGTATTGGACACACTACTCTCCTGATGTGTGGTACCTGTAGTTGTATTTAAATATAAATTTTAACTTAAGCATGAGGCAAAATTCTGTGGCAGGCAGCCGCAGCCAATCTCGGACTGCCGTAGTTCTATCTCACAGACCACCTCAGTTCTGTCTTATACCGCCGCAGCTCCGTCTCATCCCGCCGCGGTTCCGTCTCATACCGCCGCGGTTCTATCTCGGACCGCCGCAGTTCTGCCTCACACTGCCGCAGTTTTATCGCAGATCGCCGCAGTTCTATATCGGACTGCCGCAGTTTCATCTCAGACCGGCCGCAGTCTATCTCGGACTGTAGCAGTTCTATTCCGAACCGCCACAGTTCTATCTTGGATCGCCGCAGTTCTATCCCAGACCGACGCGACGCAAGTTATTTTAGACTGCCGTAGGTGGCTGATGAAAGTGTACTGCGCTTAAAAAGAACGCGAGCCATAAAAGGGTAGCTGGTACCCACAATGGTAAACCCTTATTATGTAATGAGCAACAAATCAAACCCGAAATACTTAATTATTACAACACAATTACTAATACTAATTATTCTTAATTTTGTGTATTATGTATGACTTGAATGAGGCACAAACATTTTATTTATTTATTTATTATTTACATATGTTCTGCTGCATTCGGCCCAGTACAGTATAATTTATAATACTAGCTGCCCCAGCAAACTTCGTACCGCGTATATCTCACCCTTATATTACTAATTTTGCTATTAAAAAATAGGGATTGGTGATAGAAGGGTTTAAAATTTAGCGTTTTAAGTAATTTTTAGTGCAACATTATAAAAAAACTTGTACCATAAATATAAACAATGTTAGGGGTGGATCACCCTTTTCACTTAAGGGTATGAAAAATAGTTAGTAGCCGATTCTCAGACCTAAATATGCAAACAAAATTTCATAAAAATCGGACACGAGAATCAGTACATAGTATAAAACTAAGTCGCTTTTTCTGTCCTTACGTTTCTTAGTCCTATCTTTAAAACTACGCAACGGATTTTGATGCGGTTTTTTTAATAGATAGAGTGATTCCAGAGGAAGGTTTATACTTATAAACCTTCCTCTGGAATCACTCTGGAATAACACTTTGCACCCGTGCAAAGCTGGGGCGGGTCGCTAGTTTTATATATTAGAAAGATACCTTGGGACAGTTGTTTGTAATCATCAGCACAACCTCGCGGTAATGTATAAAGTATTTTACTCTAATTAGACTTTTACAATCACCCTAGTGTGTACCTAAATAATATTTCGTTCAAATGTATATAAAACAAAGAAATATATGTTCCTGTCTTCACGTGATTGTCACAGTAAAACATCAGGCACTATTCTATTGCCGTCCTTCAAACAATCTGTTCATGAAGTTTTGCCTTTATTTTAACAAGTAATTCCCATTTCTCTAGACATCAAGAGCAGTTAGTTTTGAAAAAGTTCCGTGTTGCAGTTTGTAAGCATGTTTCACAGATGTCAAATATAATGAGGTAATACAAATGTATTTGACACCTAACATTTTCATCAGGCACTTAGCTGCCGTATTATGAGTACTTAAAAAGCGATTGTGATTCGGTAGACAGAAAGGGATGCGGATATGCAGCTGTAATATAGGTAGGTACAGTAAGCAGATAATAACTTTCCCAAGAAGTAGGCGTTTACGCACGTATATTTATTTATATAAAAATCGGCTCTTGTGCAGTCAAGGCCGAATGCCAAGTTGTTTGCCGGCCACTGTATTCGTTATATTGAACCGTTTTGCATACTACACGAACGGAAAACTTAGCAGTAGGGCCGCATAACTTTATACTACCTTGATATGGTGACGGGCGGCTCTTACGCCAGAGCGTTGAGTTTAATGGCACTCAGTTGATCGGTAACTGCAGTGGTGGAAGCCCAATCAGCCGCGAGTGTCATTAATAGGTACCTACTGCAAACAGCTAAAATCCGACACGATGTGAGTGACAATTACTTATTTGTTTTTAATAACTGTGTGAATTAACTTTACAGTAAGTACCTCAAGTAATTAAACTACCTGCGATATGATGTTAGATTAAGTAGTTATATCCTGTACGAAATAATGTTTGTGTTTATTAAACAATTTCGATATCGCAACTGCGCGACTGCGATTTTTCGAGTGATTACCAATTATTATTGATATGTAATAGGTACCTAGTAATCATTAAAATTGTTGTACCTTCTACTAGTATATTGGCTGCTATGTACCTTCCTAACTTCCTATTTATTCGCGTGCGGCTAATTAATAATTAAATTATAATAGGTACATTGGTTATGATCGAGTTAAACGAGGGTATTTATTAGTATTTCTAGCTAAGATAAGAAGCTAGAACCTCTGTATGGCTATCCTGGCTTGCAAAAATATTATTGTAAGTACAGTACATCCTACTTAAACTTAGTCATTTATTTAAGTGCATGTTAAACTAACTTCAATAATATAATAGCTTTGAAAAATGATCAAATTGACTTTGTCTTTGAAAATAACTTCGCACAACCGATATTTGAAACAATAAAGAATGACCTACTTATCAATATCGGTCTATAATTTGCGGAATTATAGCGTAACATACATAAAAAAAAGAAAAACTGAAATCTAGCCTCGACTGAAAATGGCCTTTCGTACGGAATATTCTAGAATATTTATTTTCCCACACTTATGAAAGAAATCTTTTACCTTTTATCTGTTCATAAAATGGTAATAGCTACCTAGCTAAATTTGCAATTGTGGCCGATTAACGGCAATAGTTTCGTTCCCTAGTAGGTATGTATGGTAGTATGTAATATTCACCTCTGCCTACACTTTTGGGTACAGGCGTGAGGCCTATTTTAGTGCTGTTTGTTGTCGTTGAAGTCTCCTTGAGCAATAAGTACTTAAGTACCATATACATAAATACTGAACTACTGATGTATTCGACCAGTCTCTCGACCTCGACCCTTCAGGTACCTATAACTTCCTGAATACTGCTTACTAGATGCTTAACGACCGGTAGATAGTATCCATGTTTAAATATATACTAGGTACCGACTGCCGGCCGACGCTATAATATCCGGCTTCGCACAGGTGCAATATGATGTATTAGGTATCTAAGAATAGAACCCTTCCTTGAAAAATTATCAACTGATGGCGATAACCTTCTTAGGATCTATTGCTTGTTTTTTACTATGTAAAGGGAATGTGATGGTGAAGCGTATAAGTAGGTACTTGGTTTGTGCACGATTAGACAAATTAGATACTAAACCGATAACGAAAGATGGAAAAGAACATGTTTGGGACTAATAACCTAACCGCGAGTTTCCACGGTCGATACATTTACAAGTTTGAGGGTGAATGTCATTAAAAGGAAAAAAATTATCATGGAAAGGAAGATTTGAATTTTGATTTTGATTTGTGTTGACTCGCTATTTTTCGCTATGTTATTTGTCTTGGGGCCCTGTTATGGCTAATATTACGAATTTCTAAGTATTCAGTCTTTTTATAGCTGACCTCTCCTTTTGTATTTTACTTCCAAGGTTCTCGAGAATTATAGTATGTAGAACCTACAGTAAAGTAAAATAGAGTAGAGTAGAGTAGAGTAAAGCAAAGTAAAGTGTGTGCATATTGCAAATTAATTACAAATAATAAAGTTATGGTGAACCTATTTTAAAACAAGTGTTTATTGGAAGAAGCGAAATTAGGCCTAGATCTCAAAGCAGTCAATCGCCTCTCTGGAGCGGTTTTTACTGTTCTGTGGCGTAAACAAGTAGGCACGTATACCTACTAGCCTCCGCCCGCAAGGTAATTAGGAGTCCCACCCATCAAGCACGCTCTGGACACCCACCACGTTAGCCGACCTCAGGTACTTCAATAACGGCCTTTGAAACTCGTAGATCAACATTCAAGAGACATCCCACCAGGACATCAATTCGATGACTAAAGAAATCTATGACTTCAACAGAGACTATGAGACTATGATAACGACCTATGAGAATTTTATTTATTAAAAGATTAAGTATGGATAGGTACCTAATAAGTAAGCTTAGGTGGTTTGGTCATGAGGAGAAGATGGGTGATAGACGATTGACGAAAGGTATATACGGCGGCGGAGGTAAGCGGAAACGCCGGACGAGGGCGCCATAGGAGGACATTCGCTGATCTCATCGGTGATGCCCTTCAAAGAGACAGGTGCGTAACACTCACAACTGCCGTGCATGTATGACCAGATGTATGAACATTAGTGAGGATGAGGAAGAATTTATATGAACGGGAAAAAGGCGTGATTGTATGTATGTAGGTACCTAATTAAGGCACCTACCCAGAGTGCCTACATAGTTAGGGTGGTTTGGTGTTTTATGATTGTTTGCTATGGTACCTTACCTAGTCTAAAATTACGCAGATAAGAATAGCTTGTTTTCATTTACGTTAAATGCATATTAAACTGCAGTTTCCCCTAACAATTTTTGCGTCATGATAATTACTAATATTGTACGAGTAGTTACCAGTTACGTACTTCCATGTACTTACCATATTTTTTATATTTTATTAGTCCGATACTCTGATATGATCATGTCGATGTCACATTACAACATACCAAAATATTATTGTGAAATACCTAACCTTACTCAAGAACTCGATGAATAAATTGCTAAAAGCAAGGCTACATTGTAAAAGCTTGATCATTGCGGCAGGGTTGCTAAAGTGAATCGGTGGGTACTAGGTAGGCGTTCTATCCTAGACATTAGGCAAGTAGTGGTCATGAGCAGGGGCTCTTTCTTTCAACGAGAAAATTCGCTTAAAATGTATACCGCCCTGAATGAAGAGTATTCACCTGTAAGGTTAGTTAGTTAAGTCAGTTGATTTGACAATGTCAGATAAAGCAGTCGTTACAAAATGTATCAAAATGTTAGAGATTGTATCATTCATTAGATACAAGTTGCGCACTGTACTCTCCTCCCTAACTGATTTCGTTCAAATGTGTTACGTTATATTATTATTATGACAAGCGAATGTAGCTCAAGGAGAGTAGGTAACTTAAAAAAATCTTGACAATTCCTGCTGATTTATCGATTTATAGAAGCTATTAAAATTGAAGTTTATAAGAATTTAAGAAATAAATAATAAAGATTAGGGCTCTGTTTCAAGCATTTTCCAGCGACCATCGGGTAAAAATTAGACTGTCTGTCCCCACTGTCTGTAAATTTTGTATGAAGATAGAACACTGGTGTTCTATCTTCATACAAAATTTCATCTAAATCGTTTCAGTGGTTCAAGGGTGGAAAGCCAAATAAAGGTTGATGTGCTTTCAAATTTAATATTGGTATACCTCACTAGATACATCACACACATAGAACTTCTAACACAACTCGGAAAAGCTACCTACATGTCGTATAACTTGAAAGTGTCGCAATTCTTAGGTAAGAAGGTACTATGTTATTTACGTACCAAGTTATATCTTAGGTAAGTTACTTTACCATCACTGACTAGTATTTTGATAAGATTATGATTATCAAGGCCATTATTAACCTCTCTGTGTGTACTTACCTATAATATAACCCGTTAAAACTAACACTATAAATATTGCCCACTTACTATGTATGGGTACTCTAACCTATTTTCAATAATTGAATTGTCAATTATATTAGTTTCCTTTACTGTTATAGAGCGGTGGCGACAAAACTATCAACAACATTTAGCCCTTTATCCAGAAGCGATTCTTTAATGCAAGAGGAAACATTTAAGTGTCTGCTCACATTTTTTTATTTCTAAAACAGGCGTAGTTACGTTTCAAAGCAAAAAAACCGGTCAAGTGCGAGTCGGACTCGCGCACCGAGGGTTCCGTACAAACCTGCAAGGTTTACAAAGTTCGTTCATTACGACAATCGAGTCATAACTATGGTATTTTTATTGCAAATTAAAATTCATAACATTACAATGGGGAAAGATGGAGGAGCATAAATTTAAGACAAAGATCTCTTTATCGTTTATGTTTCTGTTACCTGTGCTGTAAGCTATTGCTTCTTACCAAATTTCGAGATTCTATGTCAACGGGAAGTGGTCTTTAGGTTTTAATTCCCTTGCGTATAGTTGCGAGTTTCAAAATATGCGGTATCAATGGTTGTACTTTTGCGTTTTGCGTTTTTGCGTTGACTTAGAATTTTTTTTTTTTCACGGGTTAAAGGCAATTAGATCTAAGTATTTGATATGAATTTCAACTTGATAGCTCTACGCGTTCATGAGGAAAAAAGTAATAAGTTTATATTTATTAAAAAATATATATTTTGTAATGTAACTAAAAATTTAAGGTTTTCGGAATTTTTCCTTTATGTGTGCTATAAAACGTTGCTTCATGCCAAATTTCAAGATTCTAGGTCGACTGGAAGTACCCTTTAGGTTTTGATTCCCTTGCGAGTACTTGCGAGTTTCAAAATATGCAGCTTAAATTGCTGTTTCTTTTGATTGCGTTGACATAGAAGTTTGATTTTGTTACAGCTTAAAGATATTATAGACCTGAGTATTTGGTATGAATTCCAATTTAATACCTGAATATGAGGAAATGGGTAGTAAGTTTAAAATTATTAAAAAAAATATATTATGTGATGTAACTAAAAATTTATGGTTTTCGTAATTTTTCCTTTATCTATGCTATAAGACGTTGCTTCGTACCAAATTTCAAGATTCTGAGTTCACGGGAAGCACCCTGTAGGTTTTGATTCCCTTGCAAGTGTCGAAAATTTGCGGCATAAACGGCTGTATCTTTTGATTGCGTTGGCTTAGAAGTTTGTTTTTTTTACAGCTTCAAGGGACAGTAGACCTGAGTAATTGATATAAATTTCAGCTTCATACCTCCACGCGTTCCTGAGAAAAAGGGTCTTGACAGACGGACGGACAGACGGACAACAAAGTGATCCTATAAGGGTTCCGTACCTCAAAAGGAAAAAACGGAACCCTTATAGGATCACTTTGTTGTCCGTCTGTCCGTCAAAAAATCAAACTTCTAAGCCAACGCAATCAAAAGATACAGCCGTTTATGCCGCAAATTTTCGACACTTGCAAGGGAATCAAAACCTACAGGGTGCTTCCCGTGAACTCAGAATCTTGAAATTTGGTACGAAGCAACGTCTTATAGCATAGATAAAGGAAAAATTACGAAAACCATAAATTTTTAGTTACATCACATAATATATTTTTTTTAATAATTTTAAACTTACTACCCATTTCCTCATAAACGCGTAGAGGTATTAAATTGAAATTCATACCAAATACTCAGGTCTATAATACCTTTAAGCTGTAACAAAATCAAACTTCTATGTCAACGCAATCAAAAGAAACAGCAATTTAAGCTGCATATTTTGAAACTCGCAAGTACTCGCAAGGGAATCAAAACCTAAAGGGTACTTCCAGTCGACCTAGAATCTTGAAATTTGGCATGAAGCAACGTTTTATAGCACACATAAAGGAAAAATTCCGAAAACCTTAAATTTTTAGTTACATTACAAAATATATATTTATAATATAATATACAAAATATAATAAAAATACCATAGTTATGACTCGATTGTCGTAATGAACGAACTTTGTAAACCTTGCAGGTTTGTACGGAACCCTCGGTGCGCGAGTCCGACTCGCACTTGACTGGTTTTTTCCTTTTGAGGTACGGAACCCTAAAAATGTAAAAAGTATGTCTGACCTTACAAAATTTAACATGGTACTGGTACTTATTGAGCGCGTTCCCCTCTGCTGCTGTACAATAAACAGTTTGTACTATGCGTTTCAAATAAGAATAGGACTTGACTCGCGGCTGTCTGCATACCAAAAACCAAGTAAATGTAACGCCAGCACAAATTATCAAACCACATACACCTGTGTTAAATGCTCTATCGACCAGAGAAATTATACCAGCGAATAGTTAAATGTGCAGTTGATAATTTGATGAAAAAATCAGAAGTCCGGTGAAAAGACAGGCCTTTAAAATAAGGTTCCCATTGAAAAATCCGGAGATTTTGTTGGATTAGAGATTGTTTTAAAAGTGTAACATTTTATTAAAGAGGCCGACTATTTTCAGTTTGTTTAAATATTACTAAATTTTTTAGTTTTGTTTGATCATCAGCCTATTTTAGTCCACAGCTGGACTTTGTTTGCTTGATTGTTAGTTGTGTTTAATTTATTATTATGAGAATTGTAACACAACCCGGACCTTTTCTGAAATTTGCAAAATCCGTCCGGAATATTGAGAAATCCGAAAATCAACTGTAGTTGAAAGGTATTATAAGAAAAATATTCTCATGGTAGTTAACTATAGCAGATTGTTATTATTATAGTTACAGCGAATCTGTAGTTGGTACGCGTAGCCAATTGTCAAGTGGGACTAAATAAACCTTCGCAAAATAAGATTAGGCAGTGGCACTCATTGGAAAAGTTTGCATAATTTAAAGAATAGGTAGGTAGGAAGCGGTTTCTAAACAATAAATGTAAAGGCAGTATTTTTTAAGTAACATAGTTTTATTTACAAAAACGTTATCTAAACATCTTGAAAACTGTTATTTTTTCCTGGTAGTTTTTTTCTTAATCCAGTGATATAACGTATTTTATTTTGAATACTCTTGATTGCTGTTTGGCGGCGGTTGCTTAGGTATTCCTAAGATAATATATGTATGTATGTATTAAAAATCTGCCCATAAAAACTCATGACTTATCGTGGTAAATGACCAACATAATTTGACGTAGGTAATCATACTTACATAAGCTAATTTTTTTCTTAAACGAGTTTAACTATTTATAATATTTACAAAGTATTTAATTACAGATCTATAAATATGTACTCTGAACTAGCTTTCCGCTATTTTGGCTTAACCGCTAACCTCTTTTTTGCGCAGTCAGATAAAAACTATATTATGTGCTTCCCCTGTCCATCAACTATCTGCATACAAAATTTCATCCAAATCTGTTATGCAGTTTTGGCGTGAAAGCGCGACAGACAGAGAAACAAGGTTACTTTCGTATTTATAATTTAAAATATTATCAAGAATATTGAAAATACTAATAACTAGGCGCTTTGTACTAATTATTTTATACTTTGTATTAAGTACCTACTAAAATTAAATTGGCAATGGTAGGTAATTCCTACCATTGCCAATTTAATTTTCGAAAAGTGGGTACTAAAAATAATCCTTACTTGTTTATCAGAAGTGACCGAAGGCAAGTGTTTCTTTTGTCGGTAATTTTCTTCCAAATTGTCCCCTGAGTGTGACGATGAACTCGAAGATACCTGAGTAGTTAGTTTTAGCCGACTTAGAACAAAATAAGTAATTCATAACGAAATCTGGATCGTAGCGATTAATGCGTGAGGGTTTTTTACCAACAGATTGATAAGATTTCTCCACCTACGTTAAAAATAAAATTCACAATGCCATCTGCTTTTGTACTTGTTTGCTTCCTTGTTCTATAAATATGGTGGCATGTTTTCGCATGGCCATACTGCTGCAATAAGTATTGCATAGGATAACCTAACGTAACTTATAACAGAATAGGTAAACATTTACTTATTCTGTCGTACCGACTTACCGGTATCAAAGAGATCCTTTTAGTCCTCTCCATTTCGACAGGCCTTACATCAGGTGGTATAAAATAGGGGTCGATACAAAGTCTGTTGTCTTCATTTGCGTTAAAAACAAAAAAGGAATCAGCTAGAGGTGGCAAACATTTTATCAGAATATGGCCGCCAGCTATTACAGCGCATAAAACAGCCGCTACTACAGTTATAATAGACGCGAAACCCAAATAATCTATTGGTAAACTACATTCTGAGATTCTTTCATCGTACCTAAAAGAAAGAACAGACTTCTAAATTTTATAATGGAGTAGGTACCTACCTACTTAAATAAATAATTAATCAGGTTAAGCAAGGACCAGATTTACCTGTTGCAATCACCTTGCCAAACCTCTTACCAATAGTGAATGTCAAGTACGAATGATCGCATCTATTGAATCCTTGATTAAACACTGTTTTTTTCTTGTGTTCATATACAAATAACAAACTCATAATAGACTGTGCTCGAAGCCAAGCTAGGTCAACATTAAGTTAACGCCATCCTTTTTTGCATATGTATGAGGCAAACAACGTTACCCACTTTTTAGAGGTTAAAAGAAGAATCTGGCTATGAACAATCTTCATTAATTAAATTTCAAAAATAACTTCACAATCGGTCCTCTATTACGGAGACCACTCATATAAAATATCTTTACACATATTTACACTTACACCCTTCTGTGTGTTAGGGGATTAAAACATCTAAACAGAAGGAAAGAAAAAAAGGGAGCAGAGCTACATCTGACTCTAATTCCTTCTACACCGAGGAAAGAAAATTAAAGGGGGGCAAAACGGATGAAAAGGAGAATAACTTGATAACTAAAGAACTGTAGCATCACATACCTAACGTCACTCAAGAGACAGTACGTCATAGCAACCCTGAATCGCACAAGCAAAGTTTCACCATTACCACATCTATTATACAAATTCCCCGACAAGAAAATGACGGGACCGTGGTCGCTGGGCATCACACTTTGCTAGGCCGTAAGATCTTTCCTTTTCACTGGAACCCTCCAGTGTCTCCGCATAACAAATGCAGTCAAAATGGGTCACTATCACGCTCGTTTTGGTTATGCACATTAATAAACATTACACATGTGTAACAGTATCGATTGAATTGCTAATCGCACGCATTAAATCCGCACAACAAGTTTATTGCCTCTAGAAAACAGTAAATATTTGTTTCTGTTAACTCAACAGCTATCTTGCGGTGGATTCGATAGAGAATCTCAGTTTTAGTACAGTTTATCTAAATATAAATTTTCTGGAAACAGAGATTTCGATCACTTCAGTTTTCAGAAAAAAAACCGCATCAAAATCGTCCAATGAGTCTAAATGGATGCATTTTGGGCGCTACATGGCAACTAACTTGTACACACTCATGTGAAAATTTTTACAAGTTAATTATGGTCGGGGGGGACAAACAAAATAAATAAATATGAATAAATATGAAGGCACTAAACTCTAAATACCTATCTACATATTTAATTCAGAAGCACATAATAATAATTATCCACATTGATATATGCAACCACGTTTTAATAATGCGTTGTTAATATAATTCTAGTGTAATTTAAATTATCTCGTCTGTCAGTCTCTTAGTATTGATATTGTCTTGGTTCTAGAAACTACCTACCTACCTAGTTAATTAGTTTTCCCAGTTCTAGCAGAAGGTTAACTAAGTGCGCGTCTGGAATTACCTGCATGCTAGTTTAAGGCAGAATGTACTTGGACTTCTTAAAATTGTACCATCTGAATTGTATACCTACATTCACAGCAAATAAAGACCTATACTATTGTATTTTATTTTAAATTTTTGGGAAAGTTTAAAACGGGCTACAAACCGAATCGAGGTGAAACCGGTGCAGTAGTAGGGACATCTAACATAGAAGTATCTAGGAGTAGCGCGGTAGCGCTGGCGCAGTGATGTCGGTTTCGGCTTTGAAATACATTCTAACTAAAAGAAATAAAGCCCCGGTCGTGTCCTTCCATTATTTCATCAGCGCTTCTCAATATCGGCCACCACGGAAGGTAAAAAATGTGGATGATTAAAGTACCTACCAGTCTGAAGCCCCACAGTTCTTGATACCATCACAGACTACGCCATTAGTGAAGCAATACCCTCGTTCGTCGATAACACATCGTGTTTCGTTCTTTGTATTGCACCCTGAAGGGGGCATCACCCTTGCTGAAGTTACCGTCACTTGATATGAATTGGCCTGGAATTAAAAAAAGACTGCACCCTTCTGAATAAGTACTGTAAGCAAAATGCACTAGGTTTTCTATAATTATTTTTTAATGACCTATCAAACTACAAGAACGCGGTGCTTTATCACATTAGGTATCCAAATCCCACGCTTGTACATAAGGAATTAAAATATGATGGTATAGGCATAAGGGTTATATGCTCTTTGGGTATAGGGCTCAAAGGTATTTTCTGACAAAGCAGCTAGTAGCAGCCTCCCAAACATGTTTTATGCTGGGACAAATCACCATATTTTTGAAGTGAAAACTTCTTTAGCGGCGTTGAGCACTTTTTCTGTAATGTGTATAAAATCTTAAACTCGCGTCAGGACAAGTGACCTGATCGAAAAAGCGTAAGACGGATGGAGACGCAGGGCGCTTGCGCGAATGTTCGTGTATGTTTAAGCGTGCCACGCGCATCCATGGATGGTGACAGAAAACAGTTAAATTTTTAATGTAATATAAATTGTCATGTTTGTGTACGATAGCGCAATAAATGAATATTGTATTCTACCACATAAATGATAGTACTTTTATACTGATAAAGCAATTGGTGCAAAATTATTCCCTAACCATTCCAAAATATCAAACATGCTCAACGTTAATAATCAAGTTTTCACTTCTGCCGGCACTCCCGGAGTGCAACCCGTCGTTTTTTTTCTTTAGGGTCGGTAGTCTCTAAGATGCGGTAATATTTTAGGAAACAATGAGCTACCTTGACTTAGTTTGTATCATAGTCACGAGATTTGATGCGGTCGCTTGAAATTACGATGTTAGTGAGTGAGCCTAGCGAGGGAAGACCAAGGCCGTTGTGTACTGTACTGTCATTGTAAAGTAATTGTCATTCTACCATACAATTGCCCGGTACCTATTCGTATGAATGTATGATCAAACTTCCAAAGTTATCTAATTACTAAGGTGTGATTGAAAACTAAAATTGGTCATTGTTTGCAAAGAATGTTTGAAACGGACTATTATATGGCATGGGGACGTGAAAAACACCTCACGTTTTTATGTCGTGTCATAGTCATAAAGCAGTTTATAGTACCGTGGTTTGGTAAGTTTAAGCAGCGAAATGTAGAAAAAGTACTAAGTAGGTAGGTACTAATCTACCTACAAACTCACTTTTGCGAATGTTTATTAAAGCTAAATATAATCTATCACTAAAATAGACACACGAAGTAACCTAGGTATACACACACAGTCTTCTTACAAACAACGGCAGCTCATCTCATGCATCAAATAACAAATTTTTTAATGCATATTTAATTCAATAAACTTTGATAAAGAAGTCACTTACAGTACACTCCTTATCGAAGACTTTGTATTGTCCTTGAAACGCAAGGCATAGCAAAACTACGTTAGGCGTCATACTTAATGGATATTTTTTCATATTTTGACTTATTCAAATGTTTTGATTATGACGATTCTTTTTCTTCAAGACTAGTAATCATTGGAGATGAAATAAGGGGGCTGCTGTTGTAAGACAATTAATATTGCACCATTCTGGCATATGTAGTGCGGTCCTATGCAAAATTCAGTTCTACTGAAAACAGCGCAGTCATGTGTCAGATAACGTTATTTCACATGTCTAAAACACGTATTATTTTGTAATCTCACCAACGATGGACTAGTTAATTACAATTTAAATTTTCGTATACATTAATAATTAAGCAAGCTTTATAAATAAGTACCTAGTTTACTTAGTGCTTACATTTATATCCATGTTAATACTGGTGTTACTCAGATATCTGAGGCGAACTCTTCTTTTGACAGTAACGACGAAATAAGGCGCAAGTACAACTTTCCGCCCAACTATATCACAAAGGCGGAGATCGGATTCCCTACTGAGTATAGTAAATGCGTCTCTATTCGCCATACAGTTTGTATCAATATCTGTTGGATATTTTATCACCATAATCAGAACTACCTCCTTCAGGGGGGTGACAATCTCCATTGTACATGCGTAGTCAACTTCTTCTATGTTCCGGAACATCTAGAGAAGAAATAGAATAACAGAATACAAATAGAAGCAGAAGGCACCGACTTCGAACCGAGTAATTTGACACAGTTTAGTAAGGTCATTTGACAAACAGACCTCACTCGGTCAGAGTATGTGGTAAGGTGCCCAACAGTGGAAAATCCAAGGGTTTATACATAGGTGTGAGGGCTTAGCACCACCACCTTGGGTAAATAATGCCACTATACTATTTTTTTCATTCACGATTTCAGACACCATACAAAGATTATAACTACATATTATACAAAAGTGTATTAGTTATTTCTAAGAATTAACAAAATGAACCCGTTTTTTCATCGGTTGGTTTATTATTCTTTATCAAAGCAATATTTTGCTCTATATTTTATTGTTGTCCCAATTCTTTGTAGTCTAAAAAAAGTGTAGGTTCAGCATAACATCAATTTAGGGTTCCGCGGTAGATATATAAAAGCCTCTTGTAAAGTTGGCTTACACAAGTAATGTTGATTGTTGGGGTTAACGAGTTCTTGAGTGAAATGTGTTTCATATTTCGTTCATTACACTATATTCGTTACATCTCAAATTTTTATAGGACCAATTCGAGAATTTGATCACATTAGTTGATGACCATTTTGAATATTGCTATATTCTTGAATACATTGACATTGACTGTACTGGTAGAGCTTGCTGTTTATGCAACATAATCAAAATCAGTGTCGATCTTTTCCGCCGTCTTCGAAACGCTCTTCGAAAAACTCCGGTGAACCAAAGGTACTCCCGGCTAATTGGGTTAGGTCATTCGTAAAAAAAATCTCATCAGTTTAAGTTTATCAGAAATTAGGGTACGAGTCAGTTGAACAATTCCTGGTCGTCGTCAGGTCTTTTTACTCTGTTTCTTTCTATACCAATTACTAATAATTATTTATAAGTTTTTTACCTACTACTAATTCTTCGCGATATAAAAAGATTTTTTAATACTGCTGTGACTTCCGTTATTTTTCAGTAAGTGATATACCTATATTATATTTTAGATATACCTAACACTTACTGAAAAATACATTGTTAAACAGATTTCGAATTTTAGAAGTCACGGTAAAAAGAAATTTAAATTACAAAGAAATTGTCATTAATTTTATCGACTACCTACTGAAATACCTAACTAGTTCAAAGGAGGTAGGTCCGGGTACCTACTCAATGTTATTAGAGGACGATGACCTCAAGATCTCTGTGTGCCACACTTCTTATCTACGTACAAGACTTGGAAATTTATGTTATAGAGATACCAGTCTTATAACCAGTCTCCATAGGCCTATAAATAAACAATTATAAATTAAAATTTCCCTAACGCTTATTTTTGCAGGTATTTTTCTACGTTCGATACATCGATTTTAATACCTATGTTTTTTTTTGTTTTAAAGGATATATTCCCAGGTGGTCATAACCTAAATCGGCTGAGCGGGTTAAAACATTCAAGTCTAATTGTTTATTTAAATTTAGTTAAGAATCATTACGATTGTTTTTGCTTAAAAGAATATTCATTCAGACAGCAATGAGGTCAAGAACTTTACACAGATTTGCGCAAAAATATTTCTTGGATTTTAAAAGAGTATGAGAATCACAAACCAAAGTAATGGTATCCGACATCCCCATTCCAAATGATACGTCATATTTTAGAGTGTCAGATTCTAGGCAATCGTTAGTCACATCTAATGGACGATAGAGCAGAAAAAAGCCTTGTCCTTTTATTGCCCCGGCCAAAGAAATTCCAAAAATTATATTTAAGATTAGCATCTTGTTATGTATGATACTTTTGAAATCCAGTCTGCCATGGACATAACATGGTTACACGTTATGTAGGTATAACGTCAACCCACAGTCCTGGAACGAGGTCCTATACTTTAACCAACAGATATCTATGTACAATATACCTAATATTGTTGATGACCTACCTATTTGTACCTTTAAACGTATGTCAAAAACATAAATCTCAAATGAACGACTTAATTTGCAAAGGTCTTCTAGTTTCTTTGAATCTTAATTTTGTTCCATACTTATTTACATTTGCTCACAAATGTATAGGTTGAAGACAAGCAGATTATAGCTATCAGGAAACAGAAATGCCGGCAGCAAATTCCCCATCTTGGCAGTTCGCATAATAAAAGTGCAGCAAAGGGTAAGGGCTTTGTGCGTACCTGGGGAATTTACACCGTCTCGCGTCGTAGATCGGTGGGCCATTTCTCTTAGTAGTCTGCCGTACTCTTTTCACCTATACCCGTGTCGACAAACGTGCAGGGGCTTTCCGATCCCGAATTTTACCTGGAATCAACTCTGTTTCTGTTTTTTCTTATCCGAGCCTTGGGTAGTTCGTAAGAACTTTAAACTTTATGGGAAATAAAGATAACATTGTACCTAATGAAAAAATAATACAACCTAGACCAGCTGATCAAATAAATTGCCTTTATAAATAATATTTTTAATATAGTATTGTCTTAGATTTACGCGAATATCACACATTGAAATAAAACTACTTTTTAACGGATTTTATCGCGGTTTATTTTAGATTTTAGATCCCGACGTTTCAAAGTCTTTTCAGACTTCATGTTCACGGGTGGACTGAGATATTTGACGTCCAAAAATATTAATCACAATTATTACTGACTACCTTCAAACATTAATATTTAAGTTGCGTTCCGATTTAAGCAAACTGAGCTCACAGTGTCTTGAATTCTGAGTTGATTTTGCTTGGGTTTTGGTACAAGTAAATTAAGCACTGGGTCCCAAGCTGGTGGTATATTCCAACCATTTTCTCTGTTAAAATTAGGATGTTTTTTAATTTTTTGTTTGAAGGTAGTCAGTAATAATTGTGATTAATATTTTTGGACGTCAAATATCTCAGTCCACCCGTGAACATGAAGTCTGAAAAGACTTTGAAACGTCGGGATCTAAAATCTAAAATAAACCGCGATAAAATCCGTTAAAAAGTAGTTTTATTTTAATATTTTTAATTTATGCTGGCTCGTACGTCGGCCATGTTATCAAAACTACTTTTACTGCCGATCGTTAGAAATCGGTTTCACAATAATGGTAAACAACCAATGTTGGTTTATGTAAATTAAATTGAATATTTATGTGTATATACCTACGTATTTCAGAACAAAAATAAAACTAAGCTCGCTAATTAATTAATCAAGCCAAGCAATTACTTACTAAGTACCTACATCATGATTGTCTCGTGGTTCTCTCATCGTAAGATAGGTACATTATCTACATAATAGGTATATTATTTTTATTATGCAGATAAAAGTGAGAATTGCTTGTGATTATAAGTAGTTACTATGCGTTTTAAATAAGAATAGGACTGGAAATCCACCATCTTGGAACGGAATGCGCAACAACTTCACATTTTTCAGTACGGAAGGCAACAATGTTTGTTCGATATAATCATCACATCTAGATAAAAAAA
Organism: Meganola albula; assembly: GCA_936450015.1. Lineage (NCBI taxonomy): Eukaryota > Metazoa > Arthropoda > Insecta > Lepidoptera > Nolidae > Meganola > Meganola albula. The sequence goes on along the minus strand of OW388142.1, from coordinate 16,177,379 downwards.
AAATAGAATGCTTAGATATTATTGTCGTTCTAGTAAGATTGGAAATTTGGAATCGAATATTTAGGTTCGAACATATGTTATTAACTTCGGACGAAAAAAGCGGTGTTATACGTTAGAACGGGTGTTTTTATACGTATTTATGTATTTGTGGCATACTAGCTCGTAAATTTACTTAAGTAGGTAGGTAGCTGTATGTATGTGTCTTCAACCCTTATTAGTGTCCCACTGCTGGGCTAGGGTCTTCTGTCAACTACCTAAGAAGTTGAGAGAGTTTAAGCCTTAATTCAAACACGCTGGCCAAGTGCGGGTTAGTGGATGTCACATGTCCTCGAATGATTAGTTCTCAGATACGCCGGTTTCCTCACGATGTTTTCCTTCACCGATATTGAGCAGCGGCGAGGGCACGACCGGGAATCGAAACCGCGAACTTATATTTCTAAAGCAAGGCCTGTACCGCTGCGCCGCGCGCCGCCATTGCTCGCGCTAGCATAGCTATAATGTCTACAACTAAACAATCACAATCCGGGCTTTTTGTCTTAAAATGTTACCTTACTATCTTACACATTCTTACCTATCAACTCAATGCGTAATGTGCTAGTCAAAATAAGTAGGTTACTAAATGGAGCAGTGTATCAGTCGTGGTCATTGAGATAAAAAAATTGGTTTAAATATTTAATTCAGTTCACAACTTCGCTTAATAAGAATATCATAGATAAAATTCCCGCGTCGCGTAGTTTGCAACCTAACTCCTTCGAAACGGGTTGGCCGATTTTTATAAAATTTTATATCCATATTCAGTAGGTCTGAGAATCGTTCGTAATCTACTTTTTCCTACGTCTAAGTGATAAGGGTGGTCCACATAAAAACATTAATGTCTATACATTTGTCTAATATCTCTAATAGACATTTGTCTAACAAAAATGGCGATTTCTTTTGTTTTTCAATTTTATCCGCCATTTTTGCGACATTTGTTTATTAGAGATAAAAGTCCAAAGCGCGCCCAGAAGTCTAGCAGCATTATCGCGTTGGATGGCAATACCTACAGATTTACCTACCCGAGATACACGCCAGCCTTCTGGTCACGTCATTTTGTTCTCTTTCGCATTGATAATTTAATTGTAGTAGAAAATAGAGTAAAACATTTTATCAGTTGTGTTTCAGATGGCACCCGAAAAAGACATGTCCTGTGTTACCGGGGACTGCAAAACCGGCAACGATTACTCTTATAAAAAAGATTTTTCTACGGCATTTCCACAATTTTTGGCTGTGAGCGCCAAGAATTTGCTGCTAATAGGTGAGTTAATAAATAATTACTTTAGCTTATGTGTAGTGATTATCATTTATTTTACGTGTTTCCATTGTACGTTTTAAAGGAGTATTCTGGTTATAAAATTACTACTCAATAATTAGCAAACGGATTGCTGCTTTATGAACTCACTTGGACCGTGTTCTGCAGAAATGATCCAACCTGCAAACTAGACAGAATGTAAGATATCAAATTGATGCTAAATTGTCGAAAAATTATTGTGTATTATAATGACAAAATGATTCCCAAAACGTATTATATACATATGTAGAAATCCGAAAATGTAAAGCAGATTGATTGATTAAAGATATTGTGTTCATGTGGCTTGAAACATTTCTGCACAACATGGTCCACTTTGAAGGAGCCTAGCCAATTGTATTTGACAGCCCGAGTTACCTTAGTGTATAGCATTCATAAACATTTATTTCTCCTTGCTTTCAATCCTCAATAATACCTACATGCAAATAAATTTTCTTATCAATAAATACTTAATGAAAGCTACTGTTAATATTTACTTCCATCTTCTACTATGTCCAAACTCTAAATTCTTTCACTGACGCTACGTAAAAACTTAAATGTAATAGAAAACAATACCAAACGGTTTGCACATATCTGCCTAGTTAGTGCAGACATACCGGCAGTTTGGTGAACGCGGCGCGGCGGAGGGAACGCATAACCATTAACTAAATCCCCCTACATTGGCTGTACTTGACCAATCAAAGACCATATTACATAATATTATCTAGGGTTGCAGCTTGCAGGAGTACTAAAATCAGCCTAATGATGACCAAAACAAAAACGAGCTAGATAGTTTACTATTTGGTGAAGAAGTGCTGAACTGCATCGGTCTCGGCCTCGTCTAAGTTTAGGGTTGCGGGTTCGATCCCCCGTCGGGCCCACACATCTTTGTGTGAATTGTTACATCGCTGATGCTCAATATCGGTGAAGAAACACATCGTGAGGAAATCATTTTTGGATCATGTCTAAGAACTGATCATACGAGGAAATGTGACATCCACCAACCCGTACTTCACCAGCGTGTCTGGACATTCCTAAACTCTCTCCACTCATAAGATAGTAGAGAGAAGACCCGTGCCCTGCAAAGGGACACTTCAACCCTTCATGGGTTGAAGTGTAAGTGTGAGGAGATGCTGATCTACCATTTGAATGATTTGTTTTAGGATATGGGATGACTCTTGGTTTTTCGACAATACTTATGCCCGCTGTACAAGATCCCCGAGATGGGGAGATATTGCATTTAAATAAAACTGAGATTTCTTGGATCAGTAAGTAACAATCAAAAATAATAAATTTACATTGTTGACACCGCCAAATCATGTAAAGTTAAGCAATAAATTTGAATGCGTTGTATTTATTTAAAAATAAAGTGAGATTAGATTCACGCCAGGCAGATACCTACAGTACCTAAAATCGTATCTACTTAACCTACTTATTACAGAAACACTAGTGGTTTTGAACTTACACTTTATCTGTGCAGGTTCAATAAACTTGATAATAGTGCCATTAGGATGTGCCCTCTCGGGAATGGTGACGTCTCCATTTGGGCGTCGGAGAGCTATGCAAATGGTCAATATACCATTTTGCATAGCTTGGCTATTATTCTATTTTTCTACGAGCACTGGGCATCTGTACGGCGCATTGTTCTTGACGGGACTGGCTGGAGGGTTGCTGGAGGCACCTGTAAGTGGTTATAACTTCCTGAAACCAAACGACATCTAATAAATTATGTGTCATAGATGAAATATTTCTTCGATTTGTTGCCCTTTTATATTCGCAATTTAAAATATCAGTACAAAATGGCCCTTTCTTCCGTGATCCAGCTAAACTGTAGATTCCCGTTTACGACACGCTGCATACTGTTTTATACCTGTTTATATACTTGTATTATTAACTTACCTATATGTATTCTTAGGTCCTAACGTACGTGGCAGAAATAACACAGCCACATCTGAGGGGCGCGTTGGCAGCCACCAGTTCCCTTTGCATCATCTTGGGAGTGTTCACACAATTCCTTTTCGGCCTATTAATGTACTGGAGGACTGTGGCTCTTGTCAATATCACATTTTCGGTATGTTGATAACCTTTAACACAGTAAGTATATAGGTGTTCTAACTAACCTTTAACCTAGATATTATATTAACTATTATGCCTTTGAGGTACTATTCCAACCTGCCGATTGCGTCTGCGGGCGGCCAAACATATTGTTGAAAATAGAATTTGACGGTACTCATTCGACGGCATTAGTGAGGTTAAAGAAGTACGTTTAGATCGTATCAAGTGGCGCTGTGTAGTCTCTGCCTACCACCATGGGAAAAAGGCGTGATTGTATGTATGTAGAATTTGACGGGTGTATGTCAGTCAACAATTTGTTCCACAAGCTACACAATGCTGTTGGAGTTGTAGTTCGAAGGACGGTTCGGAATAGTTCAGAATAGTACCTTTATCTATAGAATAATTTAGTCTTATTTATCTGTGCTTTAGCTTACTAAACCGAAAATAGTGGGTACCTATCAGTGGCGAAGACTCCGTACAAGCTGATTCCAATCGGTTTCCATGTAGGACTTAATTAAGTACTTCATTAAAATTAGTTAAAAAAATGTAAAAGTTTAGTGCCTAAAAGTTTTAAAATGTATCAAAAATATAATATGAAGGTAGTGGTCGCCGTGTTTTTAACATCGGTGACGGTATTGAAGAGATAATATCTGGATGACCGATGTACTTTTTTTTTTAATTACATTTTCTAAAAATGATTCCTAGCTAGATCGATTTATCGCCCCCGAAACCCCCTATATACTAAATTTTATGAAAATCGTTGGAGCCGATTCCGAGATTATATATATATATATATAGCTCTTAGCACTTTCAAAGCGGAGGCATCGTTGGAACTAGACTATCCTGTGCCCTTGTAAGTATTAGACGGTACGAGATGAGATAAATATGAATCTGTTTCTGACAATCAATTTTAAGATGTAGGTACACGACGGTATCAAAGTAGGTAAGTAGATAGTTTAGGAACGGTAAGTTAAGGAATTATGGCGGCTTTAGTCCAAAAAAATTAGTGACATAACTCGACTTTTTATCATGTGTTTACCTTACAGCTTCCAAGATACTTTTATTTCTTGTTATTTTAATAATATCAAATGAAAAATTAAAACAGCAGCGGTTCGCTCAGCGATATGGGCCTCGCCTGAGAAATATAAGATCGCGGGTTCGAGTCGTGCCTAAACATCTTTGTGTGACTTGTTTTATCGCCGCTGCTCAGTATCAACGAAGGAAAACATCGTGAGGAAATCAGCATGTACCGGATGAATAATCCTCACTTGAACAGCGTGTGTGGATTAAGGCCGTGACTCTTAATTCGTAAGATAGTTGAGAGAAGACCCGTGCCCAGTATCGGGACACTAGAAAGGGTTGAAGTGAAGTAAAAATTTTAATTCTCAAGAGGGTACCTAGAGGGTAAAGGATTTAATAAAAACATGGTTTTGTACCTTTTTAAATTTACATTTAAAACTTGACCGATTATTAATAGTTAGATACCAACATAGTCGCGATAGTTTTGCTTTGAAATTCATCATAAATATAATACACACTATACACTTGATTTAACCAAAATTGCAGCTGTAAATGGAATCCTAAGTCTGAGAACGTTCTTAACATACCTCTACTATTGTTTAAGAAGCCATCTAACGATATGCTACACGACAGGACTGGCAAAAAAATGAAAATTATCCCTTAAAATACTTACACGTAGAATTATTTTTGTGTACATAACTTTCGAATGACTTCACCGAAATGGATAATTCTTTTTAATTTTGTCTATTATGATCAGGACAAGGTTTATGTCAAAGAAATAAAAAATGGCAAGAGCGAAGCTGCGGGAAGCAGCTGGTATTATATAATTATAATGTTTCAGGTGATGGCAGTTGTAGCGCTTTGCTTTGTACCTGAATCTCCTCATTGGCTGGTATCAAAAAAACGGTACGATGAAGCAAGAAAGGTAAATCATAATAAAACGAAATTGAATCCAAACATATAACTAGCATCTAACTAATATCGCAGTATATAAAGTACGGAGGAAGAAATCGTTTAAAAATGGTTACATACCTACACAAAAACAATAATTATAGTACCAAATAATAAATATAATATAGTATGTCACAGCAAATAAAAATATACGGGCCTGCTAGCAATCATGTTCAGGACGGTCCGGTCAGCTAGCCCGCACGCTACGCACCAAGGGAGCGTAGCGCTTACGCCACGTGGCGTGAAAGCAGTCCACGCGTACGTTTGCGAAGATACCTGAGGCGCTACAGCGCGCTAGCGGGGCAGTCCCAGTCCCATCATCAAATTATGCTACGATGAGAGCACTGCGCAGGACTCCATAATGACACAGATGCGCGCGTCTGTGTGTCTGCCGTTTTAAAAGACTTGTTCCTAATTTTCGTATTGCTTTAGTTATAATATATACTGTGCTAATATTAATTATCTACACAACACAAAATGAGCTATATGTAATTATTGCAGAGTCTGCAATGGCTTCGTGGTTGGACCACACCTATTATAGTAGATCCGGAATTAAGGGATATTCAAGCTCTATTTAAAAACAAAAACGGTAAGAACAAGCAAGCGACCCCTGTTTTGACTAGCCTAAGATGTACCTACTTAATAATAAATTTGCCGAAAAAAAATTTACTTTGCAGTCTTGCGGGCCAAAATTATTAAACAAAGTTCGATTATGATTTCCCAAAATCAGTTTCAAGCAAGTATATTTTGAGAAAACAGAATGTATCTTGATTAAAATATGATTCAGTGTTTTAAAAATCTTTTCACTAATTTTAGATTTATTTTATCTACCTATTTTTTGTACCTATTAAACTTATAAACTCATGAGTATCGTTTTTAAACGTAGCAAAGTAAGGTTTCAGAGAAGCTGGCACCATTTACCCCTTCACAATAAAACCAAACGGACCGTGAAACTGTAACATCAAGTTGTCCCAAAGAATGATAATAATTACTCACGCTTCAGGCAATGTACGACACAATGTAACAAGCCATGACAATATGTGTCTGTCACATTATGTTTAACTACTCACGATGCCACAGTTAGACACACTAATGAGCAGTTTTCAGATATTATCTTCGTGCCATGTATTTCTATATATTCTCTGAGGGCCCGTCTCTACATGTATGGCGATTCTTTCTCTCGTGGAGACCGCCCCTAAATACACCTCTTAGAGGACACACGCACACCACATCTCACACCATAACACATCTCTTTCTGTAAGGGGCTAAAAATAAGTGAACAACATCGTGTATTGTATTGCATCGTATTATTATTAAATTGAATAAGTTTGATTTCAGAAAGTTTAGACATCGAAGAGCCTATGACTGAAAAGATGTCGTATTATCTTCAAAAAAGTTTCCTTGTGCCATATTTTCTCGTCAGTTTTAGTTTCTTCGTGGGACATTTTAGTGGAATGACTACATTACAGGTGGGTTAAATTAAACTCTTAATAGGCACCTACCTAATTAATACACGTATGTGCCAATAAATTTTTCAAATTCATGAAGTCAGTTAAATTGGAGAAAGAAATTATCTACATTTAAATCGTACATCTTGATTTGGCTTGCTGCGCAGTGACATGCATTACCATACTTAGGGCCCTACTTTATAGCACAATTTGGACTGCAACCAATACCTTATTTAATATTATGTGCTGATACTTACATCAATTTTTACATAAGTTTTTTTCTCTCATGCTTCTTTCCAGACTTATGCAGTATCGATATTTCAAACACTCCAAGCTCCTATGGACAAGTATTACGCAACGTTAATATTAGGGGTGCTACAGATTATTGGAGCTAGCACTTGTGTATTTCTGGTGCACTACACTGGAAAACGACCCTTAACCTTCATTTCAACAGCCGGAGCTGGCGTCTGTTGCATCCTTGTAGCTTGCTATGACTTTTATATCAAATCTGTAAGTGGTATAAAATTTTCCAACCTACTTATACATTTAGGCCTTTTTTATTTCACAATAAAGGAGTTTTGTTTCGTATTTCTTTAAGTAGGTAAACTAAATTAAATGTAGATAGTACGTATTGTTATGTATTTTGAGTAACCATCAAAAATCTAAGCTTAATAGGTGCTATGAGACGATCTACGTCTTTTTCATGTTGTATTTTTTGCAGTATACCGAAAAAGAAATCGTTTCATATAACTCTGCATTGCAAGTATCAAATGCAACAGTGGATGACATCAAATATGAGGTAAGGATTATAAAAGTATTTACTAGTTTATTTTAGATACTACAGTTTTAGTTACAGATATTAACTTTGTAACGAATTATTTTCAGAATAATATCTATTCATGGATTCCTACCACACTTTTAATGCTATTAGCCTTAATATCGCACACGGGTCTTAGACTGTTACCGTGGATTTTGATTGGAGAGGTAAGTGAAACTAGAAGAATAATCAACATCATAGGTAGCTTGATTACCCGACTGTGAATGAAGGGTAATTTTTCACGTGTATTTTGAGTTTTTTTATGAATTTTTATATAAACTCTTATCTTTTAAACCCAAGAAGTATATATTGCCACAAAGGTGTCGTTAGATTCTGTTTCATAGACCCAAATAAATGTTCTTAGATCGACATTCTAAATGACGGATTATTTGATTTTAAATTCCTTAGTAACTTAATTAAAATTCATATAAAAAAATATATTGCGTACTAAGTGATTCACCTCTAAACATTATATTTAGTATCTACATCAATTAATAGTACCTAGATTAACTAGATTAAATACATTTTACAGGTGTTTAGTGCAAAGACACGTTCAGGAGGTGCCGGTTTTGCAAGTGCCATAGGCTACATTTTTGGATTTTTGACAAATAAGATGTACCTCTCCATGGTTGATAGTTTATCTATATGGGGAACTTATGGCTTGTACGGAATAGTAAGGTAAGTCTCCTATGTCAAGCTTTCTTAACTATGTCAGATAACATAATCATAATAATAAATAGTTTTAAAAACAACAACTCGGAATTCAAGACACTGTGAGCTCAGTTTGCTTAAATCGGAACGCAACATAAATATTAATGTTTGGAGGTAGTCAGTATTAATTGTGATTAATATTTTTGGATGTCAAATACCTTAGTCCACCCGTGAACATGAAGTCTGAAAATACTTTGAAACGTCGGGATCTAAAATCTAAAATAAACCGCGTTAAAATCCGTTCAAAAGTAGTTTTATTTCAATAGTTTTAAAAATTAAATACACCATGAAATTTAAACAAACTGTAAACTGAAAACAGAGTAATGAGGTTACCTGACCTAGGGTGAATCCTGTGCCTCAGGCTAAAAATGCTTATAACTAATGTAAACAAAAGTACTTAAATAGCAATATTATAAACAATCTATCACGTGTACTTTACCAACTGTATTGCAAAAATGTTTTACAACTTGCAAGGTATTTGCTGGACAATGTCCACGTTTGTCACAAATGGCACACTGCGTATTTTTTGTTTATATTTATCCTTAATGTTTAATTTTTCATTTTTTTATTTATATTAATTACCTATGGGACCAATTAAATAGCCGACGGATTGGATGACTGATTTTTACCTGCGTGAGTCCAATAAATACGTCTATGTAGTGTTCACGCAAAATTTTCTAGAATTATGAGCAGATGTCAGGTTTTTACTGGAGTAATACTTTGCAGGCCTAATACAAAAATAGCATGAAGTGTACATAGAGCAGCTGTGTGTATTTTGTATAATATGTTATTCTTTGTGTTATTTTGTTTGTGCAAAGAGCTGCTCTTCGCACAAACAGAACAGAATATACCTGGAAATATACAAAAATAACCTAAACTAGATTATTTACATCAGTTTAATAGACTGTTATCTTTCACGAAAACCGATTCCTAGAAATGGTGAGGTAGTCAAAAATGTTGCTAAGAGTACCTACTTTCACATACTTAAAGTAGGTAGGTAGTTACTAAATTCTGTGTTAATGACAAGTAACACTAAATTAAGCATTAAAATATTAATATAGAAAATTAAAAATTTTACTTGTCTTTGTTTTCAGTTTTATTGGTTGCATCGTATTTTACTTCATTTTACCTGAAACTGAAGGGAAGAAGTTAAACGATATAGAAAAACATTTTGCGGGAATACAGAAGATGACAAATAAAGTTCATCGTTCCAAGGTCGGTATTTAAAGAGGTTATTATAATTTTTGACATTGAAATTTCTACATAAAACAGGTAGGTGCGATTAAATGTTTAGGTAGGTTCGACCGAGTGTCCCCGCTGAAGGAAATAATCTCGATAGTATATAAGATAAACTCCCCTTTACATGACTAATAATATTTTCACTCTCATACACACAGCGGTACCTATCTAGTCCCAAATGAAGCAATTATATTTGCTTGTGTTAAGGGTGGTACTAGTAAATACATACTTATTTATGTAAATTACACCCACACAGAAAAAAAAGTCATGCTCATCACACAAAGATTGGTCATGGGAGGGAAATTGAACCCACGACTAACTGCTTAGTAGTCAGTTTCACATACCATTACGCCGACAAGCCAGTCGAGGAGGAGTCAAGGTATAGAAAAATAGTTGCAAGTCTTTTGCTGTGTTTGGCAAATTTTTACACAACCTACATATTTATTTATTACCAATATTTTACGTTCAAATTCAAATTATTTATTTCTTTGCAAACATGGGTGACATATACATAGATGTTATAAAAAAAAATAGACAGATCTCCATGTTTTGACGTCACATAGGCATGCAAAATCCTATGTAGGTTGTAATATTACATACATACATACAAAAAAAACAAGAGGTTTATTATTAAATTATTACAAATGTCCACCAGGTAGGTACATCAAGCTAGGAAAACTCAAAATGTCGCAAAATTATAATGTTGATGTCAATTTAAAACAATAAATACTTAAATAGGTTACATTGCAAAATACATTTATGTCATAAAATAATGTCAATAGGTAATAGTCAAAGTAAAATAAAACATGAAATTTTTAGTTAATAATTGCGAATTAATAATAGATGGGATTATAATATGAACATTAAAATTTATTTTACTGACTGTACGGGTTTCCTTCAAAAAAATCATTTACACTATAACAAGCTTGTTCAATTAGAAATCCCTTCAATTTCTACTGAAACAAATGCAGGTTATTAGTATTAGTAATGCAACTGGGTAATTTGTTGTAAACTTTAGTTGTCATACAATATACACTAGATTTCATTAGTGCTGAATTACTGGGTATACTCCTAATTTTATTTTTATATCTTGCACAATTTAGTGTGCCATACATTGAATATTATTTTTGACAATTAAAGCAATTTCGTAAATATACCTATAGACATGGCACAGTGAGAATTTTTAGTTCTTTGAAATGAGGAAGACAACTGTCTGTTCTTTTTAAGTTACGTATTGCACGTATACACTTTTTTGGGCTTTAAATACTATTTCCCATTTCGTTGAACTTCCCCAAAAAATAATACCGTATCTTAGTGTGGATGCCACGTATGCATGGTAAGCAGTCATTACTGTAGATAAATTAACTACCATAATAAGCATGTGAAGCATAAATGAAAAAGTATTTAATTTCATTCATACCTACAGTATCTACATGTGTTTTCCAATTTAAATTACAATCAATGTTCAGACCTAAGAACTTTACGGCTTCAACTTCGTTAATTGCAGTGCCATTATAATTAAAATTAAGGTTTGTAGTTGGTTTAGATCTATTTCTAAAGACTATAAATTTTGTTTTCTGTAGATTAATTAGATGATTATTAGATTTCAACCATTTGACAATATTTATTAATGAAGAGTTAATATCATTTTGAAGTGCGGAGTACTGTTTGTTACCAAATACTGCTGTAATAAGTACATAGGAAAGTCGATACTAGAACAGGTAGTGGCCTTTTTCATGGGGTAGCCATATATAAGTCGCACCAAAGAGCGTGGGAATGCAAAGAAGTATACTTACAAAAACCCCAAAACTAAAACTTGGAGTTCCTGTAACAACCCACTTGCTAGGCCGCCATTTAGAAGGTCACATACAGGGTGGAGTGGGTTGCTGGGTGGGGCAATAAGTTGCGAGCGCACGATAACGCAGCGATGATGCACCGCGTCATCTCAGGCATATATCTCATCGGGCAGCCACACCTTATGAAGGCTAGAGGTCTCGTGGCGCCCGTTAGCGCTCTAGACTGAGCGCCAACGGGCGCCACAAGACAATACAGCACCGTAGCAGTTGCAGCGTAAGAAGTGGGTACCTGGATAGGGTAAATATTTAGAATTTCAAGAAGGGATCCAACGAATACTAATCAAAAACTAAATAACGAAGTCTAAAATAGGACACATTTACTTGATAGTTGGTTTAGTGAAGTTGGTCTTGGTGATAGACTGAAACGACTGTAAATATACTAGATTTAAGGAATACTTATGATAAGGTATATACATATACCTCTTTACTCAGAACAGGCATCTGAAGCGACCCAAGTGTTAACACGGAATAACACCATTGCTATTAGTTAATATTATTTATTTGTCTGTTTACAGGGAACGCAATTAGTTGAGCAGTCGAAAATGCATGAAATGCATGGCGTCACAAATCCTACGTTTGAAGGCGATATTTCAAAAATGTAAAGACAGCGCAGCTAATGGATTACTACCTATTTAGATAATATTAAAATCGCCGTAATCAACTGTGATAGTGATGTCATCATCTTATATCTCTATAAATATATACCTATTTAAGAAAATGAATCCCTATTCCCTTGGTCACGACATCACGCGTGAACGACTGGGGCGATTTCGCTAATACTTTATTTTTGTTTGTTATTGAAAAAAAATAAGAAGCTTGCGTGGAAAATCCGAAAATTCAAGAAATGACCGCCATAACATTTTTCTAAGGCCGCTTTAAACAGTATAAACTTTTTTAATGTAAACTAATGCCGTTAGAGGTTTTACGCACATACTTGTACATTTATAGTTATGTTATGACAGAACTATGCCTGCCGACGCACGTAGTGATTATATTATCTTTGTCTGTCCGTCAGCTAGTAATATAGTACACTAAGCTATTGTTAATATTGAGACTGTATATTTATATCTATTTAGTTTTATTTAGGTCATTATAGGTTGTTAGTCATGTTTGTATTATTAAGTGTCTAAAGATACATTTACTTACAAAAGTGAGTTTTTTGACAAAAATTGTACTAATAATTCATGATTTATTATATTTTTTTAATATTAAATGACGAGTAAATTATTCTATGCATAGTCATTCATTTCGTCCTTAATTTAACTTTAAAACTAAACAAATTTACCTTTATTCCCTACATTAGCTGCTTTGGAGTAAGTTACCTTGTTTCATCGTGGGTTGCGGAAGTTTCGTATTGGTATTTCCGCGAACCCTGGTGTAGATGTGGAAGGAACATACGAACGAAAGGAATTAGTGAGTACTCTTTGAGAGTGCCACATATCCAGGGCAGATGGACCTTGGGTAACAAAAGAATAACTCTATAAGTAATGTAACACTTTATAAGTTCATGGTAACCTTTAACGATAGTAAAGCTTCTTCGTCTACGACAAAATAATTCCATATCGTACGTTTCTTCCTGTTTTTATCACAATCCCAATGTTAAATAAAAGCGTGTTACATTTCTATGGTATAATTAAGAACATTTAGCACCTTTTTTTCCTCTTGCTATCATAATGTAATACGTTGTTACCCACTAAAACCCCTCGGTGTTTCGTCAGATACCCTTGTACTGGGCTGCGGGTTTCGCTACAGAATTCACCGACCAGCCCGGCGCGGCGCGCGGCGCGCCGGGAAACACATTCAAGTGCTAACCGCGCTAAGTTGCTTGACTTCGGTGATCGAACGAGAACCAGTCATAGAGAAATACTTTGGAACCAGTGTTCTCAACATGGTAGGTATGGACATTGGCTGATACGCCGCCTAGGCGCGTACGTGACGGCGGCGGCTGCGGGGTTTTAAGCGTTCTCTAAAGATTAGTCCCTTAAATCCGTCCCGCCCGACATACCTTAAAAAAAGGAAATAGAGGGAGAAACCCACCACACAGAGCGGTGTTGCAAGACAAAAGGAGACGTTCAAAAAATGTATAGAGCCTGGGATTAAAATAATTGTAAAGGAGACGTTCAAAAAATGTATAGAGCCTGGGATTAAAATAATTGTAAATTTGAACAGCAATCTGAGTTACATAGGTTAATAGACCATAATTAATAAAAAAATTTGGTGTATTTAAAATAATTTTACAACCTCTCGTTTTTTTAAAAATTGAAATTAAAAATAAGAATTCTTAATGCAATATTATGATTATTGCAATTGGCAACCCCATGGCAAAATGACAATTGAGCAAACAAAAAAAATAAAATTATTTAGAACGCTGTCAATCAAACTGATCAATGACAATGACATCATGACGTTTCCCGTAATTATATTTTTTTCCACGCGTTTTGTTATTACACTATTAAGATAACAAATATTTTTCGTCATAATTACATTTAAACTGCAGCTAGAATAATATTTCAAGAAAAAAGTACTCTAATACAATGCAATTATAGACGTGATTGCAATATTTATACTGCTTAGGAATCGGATAATTAAAGGTAATGTGCGTTTTGTTTTTCTGTTACATTTTTTAGATTTTTACAAAAATGGGTGCTCCTAAAATTCGTATTTAGTTAAATTCTAACAGCTTATTAAATAAGCTTTCCAATGAGGTATATCAAATTGGTGTTCAAAATTCTATCTCACTTTTGACCTCTCCTTTTATTTTATGTATTCATCGTTTCTAATTGTAGTCTATGAATAATAAATTGTAGTGGATCGAACACAATTCCAAGTTAAACCACAGCTTAAAATATATTATAGAGTGAAACTACATTTTTAAAGTACTACTCTGTTACAATAGCGCCCGAGTTTCTGAACGCTTCGTAAAAACCATGTGCTTCTGTTAAAAAAAACATTGGCCAAAGCATTGGCAATAGCATGGCACTGCGTGCGTGACGTGAATAGAATAGACGTGAACGAACGATCGAATGACAGTTACAAGTTTTCAAAAATAATACTACGTGCTAATATTGATATTGAAAATAAATATTTTTACACTTTTTATCTTTGTTCTAACAAAGCGGTACTTCGGCTACTGAGTACTATAAATTAGTAATAAATTCAGACTAAAACAGTGACAGTCACGTTTGTTTATTGGTTAACATCCGCCATTTTGTACTGTCGTTTGTTTAGTGACTGGATCTCTATCGTATCTATCTTAGTGATGCTAATAACATTCTCCGGGTAATACATATTGTGATTTATACGAGTGTTGTACAATGTTTTTGCAAGAAACTTTGTTTTCAAAAAGTTTGAATTAAACCGTGTGACTTGTCAACTGACGTCGGAATAACTCTACCTATGTGCCGGATGTGTCCTACAATCGGTTAGGGCGATTTTACGTGCCACCTTGAGTGGTGTACGTGTCCCGATACCTATGCTGCCAAGAATATGAGTAGCAACGGGAATCAGGTGCCGTTGGCGCCGAATCAGCGAGGACCCGGATCGTATCCTTTTTAATTGAAGTTTAATTCAGCTTGTAGTAATATTTTTTACGTAATATTTGCCACTTCAGCACCTACAAGTGCCGCAATTGCGAATAATTACTCATGTTGTTATTACTAACTTCCTTATTTTAATATTCAAATGTGATTTTCTCTTATAAAGTAAGACAAGAAAACATGTTAAAAGTTGGTTACATTACAATAACCAACTTTAACATGTTTTGGCTTAGTTGTTTTGCTGTAACATGAACCATCAATCTTGTTTTAAACAATATTGTGCTACTCTGCACTCAAAAACTTGTAAGCATAGATTTTCTGTCAGTAGAAAGTTGTTACTTCCAGCCTGCAGTTTTGTATGTATTAAATAATATTATCATAATTGCTTGATGTTTAAAATTTCGTGTATTTTTTTAGTATTTTTAATTGTTTTTAGCGAATGTGTTTTAATGTGCTATGCTTGTACTTAAATAATTGTGTCTGGTACACTACTTGGTGTAGTACATTAATTCATATGGATTAGCTGTGATATTTAATTGTAAGTATTATAATTTGTATGGTTGGGCAATTAAATAGTTCACTACAGGTTACTGTCTTCCTACTTTAGTAAGATACTATGTGAATAATTATCTGTAATTACATACAATGTGGACCTTTAATTGTCAGATACTTAAATAAATATAAACTCAGATATTCATTGTTTCTGTATCTCATACTAGATAACTTATTTCTAGAGGGATTTCCATTATGGTGGCCTTAGTAGTTATCAAGTACTAAAGTTGTTCAGTCCAGTCTGATTTTTCCAAATGTAGAAAACCCTACAAATATAATATCTTTTGTTGTCAGATGTTTATTATGTCGTTTTAACTTTGCATCAAATCTTTGGAAAGAAGAATTCCTGGTATAAGGTTGACCATTGATTTTAAGGCAAAGTGTCTTAGAGAGTATATTTTTTTCTTTATTGTCCATTATTCTGTTACTATACTATCAATCTACATATATAATACTTTCACCTGAAACCATGTATGTGCAGTACCTTAGAAACAAAATAAAACATATGGTTTAAATGCACAGTTATATTTTACAACCTAATTATGTTTCGTTGAGACACCTGTGTCTTGAAATCAATAATCAACTTATTGCACTATAAATGGTGGTTCTCACTATCCAACAGGACTGGTAAAGAAAGACATGATTTCTGCAAGTCAGTATTCTGTATTAAATACTAAAACAGCTATTATAAAATATGATAGGACACCGATAATGACAGAAGATATCTGTACTCTTTACAACCGGAGTAATTTGTTACTAAAAGGTGCAAAAAAGAAAATTATGAGCCTTTATAAACTAACATAATGATGTCTGGCAATCAGTCTAATAAGGTATAATATTTTAATATCACTGTGGTTTACAAAATACTGTGGACAAACGATATTACAACTTCATTAACACTGAATCCTCTTTTATTTTCAATTAGGAGTAACAAAGAAATATGCCAAATAACCATTAAATAGTAGTTTCTGTGACAAAGTTATTGGAACATCTATTTTTTTATTTCAAGAAATTGCTTAGTAAGCAAGCTTTAGATAATGCAGTGTGCAACTAAGTGTAAAATGAAGCCTGTGGTTTTAGTTACAATGGTATATTAGTTTCAAGTCCATTTCCAAAGAAAAAAGGATAACATGCTAGTAGCCAGGCAGTATTATTTATTTACCTATTGACGTATATAGTGAGAAGCTGTATTCATCTAATGGGGTTTTATTCAGTAGTACTTGACAGTTTTCAATAAAGTGTATGTAAAACATGGCTTTGTCATATCACATTGTATCAAACAGTTACGGAATATTCTAGTTATATTATTTAACAATGAAGTTTGATTGTGTGAATAAAGATAATTTTATGTTAAATCAGTCTAAGGCTATACAAACATACCATTGTGTAAATCAAAATCTGTTGATCTTCTTCAACCTTTCTTTTTTACAAATTTAAAATGTGTCATAGTGTAAGCATAAGAAGAATCTTTTGAGAATCTTTTACATTAGATTGGAAAACACAGTTTATTTCATAAAATCAGGCGTATTATGATGATTTCTGAGGTATTTGTTTCGATTGCAATGCTTTTAACTGGGTAATAAAATTACTATAAACTTCTTATGCTAATTTTGCCTTACAATATTCCACACTTAACAAAGCTTAGGACCATGCGAATTAGGCACACCCATGACAATGTCAAGTTGTGGATATCGAGACCACACTAGAGATCAGAACTGAATGGACTGGGCAATTTCATTATTAACTGATTAGTTTTACTGTACATAGCTGTTAAATAAAGAAATTATTCTTTCATTTACAAAACTGTTTATGGTATAATTTAATAATGATGAAATTATGTCAAATTGAAATAGAATTAAGTTGGTGCAGTGTGTATTTATATATAGAATTGTAAAACTTGTTTAGCAAGGATGATGGTATGTCGTATTTACGTGGGTTAACATGCGACTTCGCAGGTTAACCCACGTGAGCCTAGTATAAGGATAAAACTATGTATTTACATGTGGCAAATAAACCCAATAAGAGAACATTTACATGTACCAATATCAATATTTTTTAAACACCAAAGCTTCTGATGGTTAAATAGATAACCCCAGTTCAGTGCCAACCCTTTTTAAGTTCTATTGATGCTTTCTGTGAATGCACTCTTTTCAAATTCTAATAATGCTTTCTGTGAATGCATTTAAAGTCTTATGTGTCCTACCTATTGTGTCCGCACATGTTGCAAGGTTACTTGACAAACAAATATTTTGTCTCCTGATATTTATCCATGTTGCATTTCTTATTAAGACTAATGTCTAATCGTCTACACAGTCCAAACTTCCAGAAATTTGTTAATTTATTTTTTTATTGTTAAGTTCATATATCCATGATATCTTTGTGGTATCATCATACGTAGCCATTGGACAGAGCACACTGTCGGAGTTGATTTTCAGTTTAAAATGGGCTTAGTAACTTCAGAATGTAGTACTTTATTTATTAATCTAATATATAAAATTCTCGTGTCACAGTTTTCGTTGCCATACTCCTCCGAAACGGCTTGACCGATTCTTATGAAATTTTTTATGCATATTCAGTAGGTCTGAGAATCGGCCAACATCTATTTTCATCCCCCTAAGTGAACATTTTTTTTTAATAAATACGCGGTACGAAGTTCGCTGGGGCAGCTAGTATTATATAAATTTAAATAAAAAATTTGATAACCCTCTAGCGATATCTTGTTAGCTTAGAATCATGTCTGTCACTTCAGTTTTTAATAAAAAAATCGGATCATAATCGGTCCATCCATTCAAGACGATACGTGGCAACAAACTAAACAAACCTATTACCCTACTCTTTTTTGACGGGGGTTAAAAAAGCAAGTTGTAGTTGGACTTGCACCGAAAGCAGTTCCGTGTATTTTGTCGTTATAATTATGTAAAACGTATCTGAAAATTTCAGCGTTATTATTAATTCATGAGGTAAAGACACTGATGGACGGACAGCAAAGGCTACGTAATAAGGCGCAATCTGCATCATTTGCGTACTTTTGCATGTTGACAACCATGCGTTAAACTGTTACCTTTAAATGGTAGGTTAGGTATTTTTCCGAATTCGAGTATGTCGGTTAATCGGCGGCTGTCACACAAAACCGTACAGCCGCGTGCACATTTGTGCTCCGTGTATCTGCGTGCCGCCCCATCACCAGTCTCTTACCATAGTCAGTTTAAAAATCCAATATTGCGGCACATGGTGACTTTTTGTAGCGATGCGAGCGTTTAGTTAACGTGCTACTGCTACTAACGCGCGTTATTGGAACAGAAGCAATGCTAACGCTCTACTATCGCGCTACAGCATCGCGACTTTATCGATGCAAACGAGTCCATTGTGTAACTGCAGGGATCGCTGGCATTTTTGTGCCGTTATTGCGTTGCGTTTGGTTCGCGACAGTATCGCGTTTGTATCGTGGTGTTGTGGTCGAGGACAAACAGCTAGCCACCGCATCGCGACTGTTTCGAATGTTTCGATGCGAACGCGCGACAGCATCGCAACAAAAGTACCTAGGCGAGGGCACTTAGGCTTGTGATGACACAAATACACGCGGGACGGGGTTAATATGCATGCGGCTTTGTCCTCCTTCACAGTCGCTAAATGATCAAATTCATTCAAATCCTATAAGCAATTACACCTCGGACGTGACTGAACCGTGAAGGAAGCTACTGCAACTTCTAATTCGGGGCACAGCGACATCGTTCCCATGCCAAATTTAACCTTTTAACCGCTCGTGTCACATATATGCGACAAATTAATGTATTTGTCCCTCCACCGTCCGTGAAACTATATCAATACCTAATTCATCTAAATCAGTTTAGCGGAAAACAAACATGTGAAGATCGAAGAGACAGAGTTACTTTCGTATTTATTATATGAGGTGAGGTACCTATCTACAAAAATGTACCATTGTGTGGCTAATGTTTTTTTGTAAATAAAATGACGATGCGAGTCTCGTGTTTTATCAAGTAAATTACCTGTTATGATAATTCAAGTAACCTACTTTAAAAGAAAGGTTATCAATTCGACCCGTATGCAATCTTGTCGGAATTGCGTCTTATTCGCGGAAGATTTGGTCTAGGTATGTCGCAAATAGTGACCGACCGAAGATTATTTCGCCGCCGCCGAGCGCCGCACGCCGTAACTTGTTTTTTACGCTGTAGGTACATAATTAGGTAGGTAAATTGTTTTGCTGATATTGTTATAATATAACTAACTAACTAATATTGTTTTATCTAAATGGTAATTATTAGGTAGGTACCTAATAGTATCTGTATAGTTCCGTATTATTGACTTACACTTTCAAGTGATAAATAAAGAAGAGTAATATATATTATTCGGATATTACTTATTACAGTCACTTCAACCCTTTTTAGTGTCCCACTGCTGGGCACGGGTATTACGACTACTATCTTACGAGTTGAGAGCGTTTAGGCCTTAATCCACACACGCTGGCTAAGTGCGGGTTGGTGGATGTCACATGTCCTTGAAAGATCAGGTGTTACACATGCCGATGTTTTCCTTCACCGAAATTGAGCGGCGGGGATGAAACAATTCACACAACGATGTGTGGGCGAGATAGAGAATCGAACACCCCATTTTACAAAGGCGAGACTGATATTGCTGTGCCACCGCTGCACCACTTAGTATTACAGAACGTTTCACTAAACTTAAGAAATGTTTGAGCGTAGTGTTTTATATAAAGCCATAACCTACCTCAAGCTTTTTTGTGTATTGAGCATCTATTTGTAAAATGAACCTTTGATTTGTAGACACAATTTTTGTTGATTAGTATTCCGACTCCTTCTTATAATAACATGACATTTAAAAATTCTACCAAAACTTACCTGTTAAACGATGATGCTTCTTTATTCTGTAATAGACTTGCGCCTATGAACTTGCCTGATGTTAAGCAATGATTTAGTCTACGATGAAACGCTCAAACCTAGTGTAGCCTAGCGCCCCTACATGTGGTCTATCATTAATAGTAATATGTTTATTTCTCACCAACAACCATAGAGACAGTTAAAATTTTCAACCTTAAACTTACAAATGTGGTAGTGCATCGCTGGTGCCTATGTTAGTAGTAGAAACAACCTATGTTATAGGTCACCAGGGTTCCACTTGGCAGCCGATGGTTAACAAAAAAATAATTATGGATAGCCCCACTGGATTACCCAGTATATACTGATACACTCGTGACTTGGAGGCAAACCGATTACAGCTATCGGGAAACAGAATCCGGCAACGATTTGACTTCCTGGCAGTTCGCATAAGAAAAGTGGAAACAGCGCTTTGTGCGTACCCTTGGAATTTCCATCATATTATTATATCGGTGACGTAAATCCGTACCTCTACTTGTCCGATGAAAGACCAAAGGAATAAGATTGTCTAATTCCAACGCACACTCTCCAAAGATTATTCGATAGAAGATCGAAACACCACCAACCATGCGGCTGACCCATCCTAATAATAGGAGCAGTACTCCAAGAATGATTGAATTTGTGCTTGATTTAACTCGAGCATAGACGTTCCATCGCGAGGATATCTAATTTTTTGGCAGCCAGTTGAGCCCTGGATTATTCATATTTACGCCAAGAAACTCAAGGAAGTCTGTAATCGACACGGGATATATTTCGAAAAGTAGGAGCCAATTGAGATGGCCTCTTTTTACCAGAAAATAAATAAGCCATAGATTTTTAAAGTTGACCAGATTAGCGTCACCCATATAAGAGACAGCCTTGAGAGACAAGTTCAAGCGTTTAGCCATGACCACTCTAAGCATTGGCACGAGGATTAGACATAGAGCTGTACTATCGTGTGTATACTCGAAAATATGCAGACGATAGCAGGTTTTAGCAAATCGTTAATATGCAGCAAGACAATAGTTGCAGAGCGCACTTAATCCTGAGGAACACTGACTTTAATTTTGGCCATTTGTTTAGAACAGCAGCCATCAATGACCATTTAGATTGTTTTTTTCCTCTAGAAGTCCGTCCAGTCGGAGAATCCAGGAGCAAACAGTAAGAAAGAAGCCTAAGATAAGGCCATCATGTCTAATCCTGTCAATGCCTTGGATAAATCTAGAGAAACTGCTAGCACTTCTTCCTCTCCATGGCCTTATTCCAGATGTATGTGACAAACGCTAGAAGATTCCCAGTCGATTAATTTCGACGGAATCTATATTATTACTAATAGACCAGCCAGGAACCTGTGATTTAGCACACATTTTGGGGACTAGTCACCGTCATCCGTGGGAGGGAACAAAAGCTTTGACGCTGATTAGTGACCTACCAGAAAATGTTGTGATGTTTAGTAGCACAGTTTCATAGAATGGGCCGAAATAAATGCTATGAAGCGTCATTCCCCTTTCACCCTCTCATCAATAATCTAGTGATTCTGTATACTGTGTCATTGCTTCACATCAGGTAATCAGTGGTCAAACGCAAGCTTGTTTGAGCCAAACCAAAATGAGCCTATAGATAGTCAGGATCGGGACGACTGCCTTTTTTGGGAACGGACTGCTCATTCAGTTACCTATAAATAGACGCGTAATAAAACGAGCTATCGATTAAATTTTCAATCAGCCTCATCCTTTCCCGCATACCACGTAATAGACATAATTTATTGTAAGAGTAAAAAATTTAGTCATTATCTTCCTATTATACCTGTCAACGTTATAACAGTTAAATTTCGAAAAATACACAAAATTACGGTATACTATAGAAATCTTAAAATACTTGATTGAGTTTCAGTTACAGCCGAAAGTGAAACAATAACCAAAAGTTCGGTTTCGGCATAAAATCATGAGGTCCACATTTTAGGCTTAAATAAGAAAATACAATTTTCTGACTGCAATGTGTGACCTATTAAATGAAAGAACTTGTCGTGGGAAACTAAAATAATAAAAATGTATATTGTTTTTGTATCACAGAAGAAGTAAATAAGTGTGTCTCATAAACTTAAAAATTAAAACGAAATTCAATCAAAATCGCAAACAATTTAATGGAGGATTTATTTTTGTCTATTTTTAACGGACTTTTGAAAGAAAAAGGAGGTTTTATATTCGATTGTATGTATGTTTTTATTTTTATTTTTATTAGAAAAAGTATTCTTTATTTTTTTTTCATACTACTCAAAATTTGGTCCCATAAAAAAAGTGATCTGATGATGGACTTTGTCCGAAGTCACTATTTTTTTTTACCAGAATTTCTTATAATATCACAGTAGAACCTTCGCGACTAATAGTATTGCTTTCTTTATAAGTGTAGTCGATGGCTGACCACCAACAAAGGGTGGTTTTGTGACCCCCTTCCCCACTTTTCATGATTACCTAAATATACCGTGTGAGGTATAGTTTTCAGTAGAGTAAGGATTTACTTAAGTGCAGGAAAAGTATAGGTGTACCACAAAAAAAGTAAGCAATTTTTTTTATACACATATACTGCCTTCTAACAAGTGAAATATAATATTTTCGTCTCGTCCTTCGTAATAATTCGTCTGTTTTTCCAATCATGATAGTGGTAAAACAAATCAGTAGATTACGCCAGTACTGTACTGAGGACGAACACAAAGATTTCTGGTGGTTCTTTCTTCTTTGATTTCTTTTTTATGATGACTAATGTAGTTTTTGATGTATCTAAAACTATATCATTAGAAACTCTATCCAATTATTTTTTCCACAAGCTGTGAAGTTACCCTAGTAAATAAATATTTTAGTTGTAAACTCGACTATTTATCAAGTATTGTTCAAGTTTGGTAAAAGTCAGACGGAACGTCTCATTATACAACAATACGGATTTGAAAGGTACATCATATTATAAACGGTAGGTGGATGTTGTTTACTTTTGCCTACACCCCTGGATGTTTACTTAGACGGGACTTATACAAACAATTAAATGGTGTGCTGGGGTACTTTTAGTTTATAAAGATAATCAATTGTTCTTATTAAAAATAAAGTGTAGTATTTTGTCATAGACTGGTAGCAACCTAAAAAAGAAGTATGGACTTATTGGAAGACATCGTAGGTATTGAACTTTTATGGTAAAATTTATTATATCGCAACTTCTTTCATTTGATCGGTTTGTTCAATCCGGTTACATTTTTAATTACATATATCTTATTCTATAGAGTTAAGTTACACTGTACAGTGCACAGAAAATATTTCACGAATGTTTTGAATGTTAACTTTGTGTAGATAAGCGTTGTCGATCCCTTAGTTTTGCGCACCCCAGTTTATCACCCTCGTATTTCTGTTCTGTTGCTAACTTCGCTATAATTACGAAGAGACTGCTAGGAAGGAGCGTTTGAGAACGCCCTAGCCCCCTAAAACGTAACATTGGAAATGTTTCTGTCTCTTTCTTCCGTCGTACCGTACTACCGCGTGTGAAAAATTGGCGCGATATCTACAGCACAATTTTCCGACATCGTACTCAACATAGTTGTTGTAATGGTTTCGTTGAGATAATAATACAAAAGTTATAATTTTACGTAAATTGAGCAAAAAGAATAAATGTGAAAGTGTCACGTTGGCGTAATATTTGAGTACAGGAGTACAGCAATGTAGCATGTAACGCGCCGTTTGCTTATCGATTTTCTCTATGCTGCATTCAATTACTACATAAATTGTGAATGCGTCGTGCAAAATAATATTTTGAAATCATGGGTTGTGCTAAACTAACGTATTTTAATCGCGCCATAGGTTTAATATTAATAGAGTGATTGATAAAGTTGTGATTATATCGGGCGATATATTAAGTTACGTACCGTTATTGCATTATGTACCTAGACCTAGATGCGACCTGTGATACTGGGATGAAATTTATATTATATCTACCCTCTTAAATAAAGTGTAAAATTGGGAATACCTAAAATGACATCTTTATAGATTGCCTTGCCAATGATTGTGTCTCCATTGTTTTGGGAATGGTTTAATATTTGGCTAATTCAATTTCTGAAAGATTTGTATCATGAAATTAAAATGGTGGCACTAAGAGGAACAAATAGTTCATTTAATGCATTGTCCAATCATTGTGTAAACCATGGAAATCAGTCACAAAGGAGTTCGATTGATGTGACGCATAGTTTACAAACATCATTGAATATGCCGCATTCAGTACCGCGGCATATGAATCCGAATCTGCATTCCATTAATAGTATTTCACTTCAATTTGTACCACATCAGTCTAATGTTAACTCTATAAAGCATGACCAAACATCTTCTCGGTTCTCGAACTCTAATCGTATGCTGCCTTCGCATCATTATCGACTATTACCTCAAGCTAGTAAGTGAACATAAAATAATGATATCTACTGTAATGTAGTCAATAAAAACGCGGTTTATGCAACAGTAGTTATATTTATTTGTCTTGTGGAACATAACACATAATTGAATACATAGAAGGTAATAATAATAATATTATCTTACGTTGGAGCTTAGATTAGAGCAATCATTGAACTTGTCAACGCATATTATTGTTTAACTAACGGCGAATGGCGATATCTACCGTTCGTTAAAATAAAATTGTTTCTTTGCGTAGGTACCTAATCGTCTGTAGTACGTATAATATTGTTAAATTCGATTAGGTACTTCACTAATTAATAATTAATTTTGTCTGTCTGAACCCTAAGATAAATAATCTTGGTTGCATATTAATTAATGTAAGTGATTCATTATTATCATTATTTTTTAATAGGTACCTACTTAGCGATACAGTTTTTAGTTCAGTAAATTTACTATAACTTTGCCACTTAAAAACCAACATGATATTTCCTTAGCACAACACAGTTATCCACGGGCGTCAACACCACACAGTAAGTTGCTAAAGAAAATCGGGATTGAAAATGCTGGTCATGTTTTGCTAAGATATTTACAATACATGCTCGTTTTCAGGACCGGTAGAATGTTACCACCCAACGGGCGCCGCCGGAGCTGCATACATGCCGAGCACGGCCGGCGGCGCGCAGCCCTCAGGCACAGCGACAATGAGGGTCCAGCCGACACCTCAGCCATCGGCACCGCCGGCCCCACAACAGGACATTTCAAAGAATACCATGGTAATTTATATTAATACACCTTTGTGCCAGCGTCGATCAGTGCGAATCTAACGAATAGATGTTTATCTATTTAAAACTAACAAATAACCATCTACTACTTTTGGTTATTTACTTACGCACATCTGCTTTAGTTAAAGCAGTTGCGTGTTACATGTGTAAAAAATAAAACATCCAATGTAATTCTCGCATAGGTAGGTAGTTTATAAATTTTGGATGACGGTTTAAATTATTAGTAGGCATAAACATAAGTGATTTAGTGCGTACAGTTTTAAATCCAAGTATAGTTAGTTTCTATGTAGCAGTTACTATGTGAATAGGTATGTATCAATACGTAGTGTATAACTGTTAGTGGCACAATAGATCAATGTGATATCGTATTAGCTATACAGTTATAAATCTAAAGGTTCTAGATAATTATGGTACCCTATAATTTTTAAAGTTTACTTAGAAAAAGGAACTAAAGAGAAGTGTCCTGCCCCTACATGGCAAGGTCGCAGTTTAGCAGCAGCTTGCCTCTGCTAGTTGAGTTTTGTATTACTGACGGAAGGTGATTCCGGTTTTTTGCGAAATACCCAGTTGTTAGATTGTATTTTGCAGAAATATGGGCGGCAAAATAGCCTATTAAAAGAAAAAAAATCACTTAAATGAAAGTATCATAATTGCGTTCATTTTGCTTATTAAAATGGAATAAAAAAAATATTTTACTTATTTTGCAGTCTGACATTTTATGTCACAGAAAACAGCACTGCGTTTCAAGCAGTGCTTGACCTGTTGATAAATTAGCTTGTCGATATAATTTAGGTTAGGAGAGTTTAGACCTTAATCTACACACGCTGTCCAAGTGAGTGTTGGTTAATGTCCTAGAATGTGAAGTTCTGTGGTGGTTTCCACACTGGATACAAAGATGTGTTAATTGCGTTTTATCGCGTCATGTGCGTATCTAAGTAGTCTGAAACTCTTGGTAATAACGTCGCTACTGCTAAAGTTATTTAAGTTAAATACACGATGGTGTGTATGATTTTTTATCTTTATTTTTACACAGAACTTGTCACACAGTGCCTATGCCAATCCCGTTTAATAATGCTCATATATTATACAACTTAGCAATAAAAGGAAAATAGTTTATGTCCCGTTCTGCACACGATCTCATTGTGTCAAGAATGTTAATCAAGTGTTTTAATGCTTCCAGGCTGGCCATAGTTATGTATCCCAGAACCAGACGCCGCAGCCTCGACCTCAGTTCGCTAACTACCAATACAGAGCGGCCCAACACGGCACACGTCCCAACGCACATCCCAGGTAATTGATCTTTTTATTTCAGACGTTATCACAAACACCTCGTAGGTTCTTTACTAAATACATTCAATGCTACTAAGGCCCCAGTGCCAGCGGAACCCACGTCATTAAAGTACCTAGTACGATAGTATCCGAGATCAACTCACAATTGAGGGTATTATTTTGCAGGCAACAGCAGTCGTATATTCCTAGTGCTGCTGCTTCCGCGACTGGACCTGTAATGTACCCCACATTTGTGATCCAGCCAACGCCTATGGGTATGCAATCCTACCAAACGCCTCGATCTAGTACACAAGGGTGAGTAAAAAGATATTTTTATAATTATTCTCTTTTGTGCTTAGCAAAAACGCTCTACGTAGGTACATATATTAAGTATGATGTACATATTAGTATAAAGTTTACCTTCACTGTATACACCTTCACTTCCTATCTCTCGTATATTATGAGAGGTCAGGGAAGGTCCCGTAAACGTAGTATAGAATATGCTTGACTTCGCTCAGTTTCTGAAAAGCCTGTCAAGTCATGTTCAACTTACACTACTGTTTATTTTACCTGGCTGTCAAATCAATTTAGATTTCTGAAACGTTAATCACAACAAAATTAACTATATGACTGCTTTGATTTGACATTCACTTTGATTTCAATTGTGGCCACACTGCTATGTTCAATTGTTCATTCTTTTATGTCCATCCATACAGGCCAATATGCCTGGTTTCAGAGCAGACAATAAAAAGTTACCAGCTGTCATTATTGACAAAATATTTTACGAATTTCAGATTTAATAAATATAATATCTAACTGCGACTTAGGCCTCGTCACTTAAATTTTATAATATGCATAGCATTGGTATAAAAAGAAGCTTATAGCCTTCCCCAATAATGGGCTATCTAACAAAGCAAGAATTTTTCAAATGTGATCATTAGTGTGTTTCAACCGAAGAGCTTTATAATATTATGTATAGAAATCAGAAACCATAATTAAGATAATGTAGGTAATAAATCAACGCTGTTCTGTTTTAAAATGGCCTCATGAGGGAAGAATTTTACCGAAAAGCAAATACTTAACTAGTTCACAAGTACCTACAAAGTAACTTATACATTGTTAACATACACATACTGCGCTGTAGCTAAGCTTGATGCGTAATACATATCTTGTTTTATTCCATAACAAACATATTATCGAAAATAAATGACATGTGGGTACTTTTTGTCTTTAAACTTCGCGTCCTCTGATCTTTGTCATTGCTAGATGTGCTGTTATTTCAAATTTCCTATAGGGACATGGCTATAATCTAAAACAAGGAACAATGTCAAGTTTAAGTCACAAAACACGAAACGAAAATCATACGATTCTTGAGCCAAATTTCAGTTCTGTCAACTGACAAGATCATCGAATTAACTAATTAGTTTTAGCAACCCATTTGACACTTATCAAGAGATTTAACAGGCGATTAGTTAATTTTTGTGTTGATCAACAATTTAGAAACTAGGTGTTACTAACCACCTGACTCAGCTTAGGATACGCACACGCGTGTGGTGTAGCTAATCTTATTCTAGCATTGTTTTAATTTTTCTCTTACCCTTGCCCTCGCAAAAACAAACAAAACACAAAATATCCTATTTGGTGCAGTAGTTGATGGCATTTACATTGGATACATAACGGCGATTCATTTTATATTTAAAGAATGAGGTTCTAAATTCGGATTTAAAATTTTTTTATTCATAGGTTTTGTTCCATTATGATGAAATATTTAAGTCCGTTTTTGCTAATTTTCTTTTATTTAGGTATAGGAATAGGCAGATGTTCTTCTTTTAATATTGTTTTTATAGAATAGTTTTAGATTGAAAATGCAATACATACCTACTTGATAAAGTTACAGTAAGTATTCTTACTTATTAAGTAGGTATTACATTAACTTTATCAAGTAGCTATTACATTTGTAACCTAATCAATCATTACATTTAATTAGTCATCTTCATTGTATATGTCGCAGGGTTTTTTGATAATTCGAATTTTCGCAAAAATCATAGAGATTTCGCAAAAAATGGATATTAGACATAGGTTTAATTACCTTACTCAATCTTACTGGAAAAAGATTTATTAAATATAGGTGAAGTGCAAAAAGATGGGGTTTCTTAAAAAATCGAGTGATATAGACAATGAAACGTTAGCTTTTGTAAAATATAACACTGATTCGCTGGTCGGAGTCTTACCTCTGTCTAATTATCGTGTTTTTGCGAATAATCTAGGATTATTGCGAAAATTCTAATTATCAAATTACCCTGCGACATTATATAAAACTTGTTATCGTCAAATAAAAAGACTTTGTACCAGTAGTAGGTAAAAGAGTCAGGTCAAAAGATCATCCTTGTTATCTTTCTTACTCGTTATCCTTGTTAACTTCTTTCTGTTGCTGCTATGCTGTGTTTTTTAAACCTACATTATGACACATTAATGTATACCGCACGCTGGTATTAATTAGCCTAAGGTGTAGGCACCAATATCACCCACATTTCGCCGGCTATGCCATAGTCACATTCGTAATAGTGGGATCCTATAGCCATTCACCAACCCGCACTTGGCCAGCCTGTGTTAATTAAGGCATAAACTCTCCCAACTCATAAGATAGTTGACATAAGACCCGTCCCCATCAGTGGGACAATAAGAAGGGTTGAAGTGATAGCGATAGTTAAGATAGATAATAGTATTATTGCTTGACCCGTGATCTCTCGGAAATTAAACAAACACTTACCTCAGGTCCAACGAGATATAAATTTTATGTGTGTGTATTATAGTTCAGTTGTTTTGTTTCAGGTACTTTCCATATATGGGTCATTACATAGGTTATAACTCACCTCCGAGCCATACACCACCATGTATGTAAAACATTAAAATGTTTACCTTCAAATATATTTACTTAATATAGATATCTCTATATTAATAGATTTAAGAGAACATTGAAGAAATGTTCTCTTAAATCTATTAATGTTGAGTAATTCGATTATTCTTACATTATGCATAGAAAATTTATTTGCTTTTCGTACCCTTATTCAACAGCCATATTCTACTTTGCAACTTCTAAAGGGTTGTTTTAATTGTGCAGATTACTTCACGTCGAACAGCCCACAGCTGCCCACACCAAATCTTCAACAGAGTACCCCAGGCGGTAGGAGTAATCCAACAACATTAGTGGGGCCACAGGGTTCACCTGCGACCCCCACTGCGCCCACTGTCACCCTTCCTCACCCACAAGCTTCTCCACATATGCACCAATCTATTCCTGGTAATCATCATACTACTTAACTATTGTTATTATGCAGCAATACTGATTTCAACCAACTCAAGGTGGGGGTGGCTCTTAGCTTGGATGTTATTTCTATCATTGACTACAATTTTGCATTCATGCAAAAATATTGTCAAAGTGAGAACATTGATAAATCCTCTGTCTTAGCCCTGAAATCTGATTTTCATATAAATCGACCTATTGATTAAGTTTATCTTGAACATTTTATGGTTAATTGTGATATAATGATAAGAAGTACTAGAATTTATCCTGTTAGGCAGTCTATCAAACTTACTACAGAAATATCGGAACTATTTAATTAAACGTGTAAATATATTAATTAGTCAAAATTTTAACATAGATCTTTTCGAGTGTCGTTGACAAACGTGGAATAACAACAAATAACAAATAATACCTTACGCGCACGTTCAATGTTATCAAAATAATTTAAACACTCGTCATGCTTGTCGGCAGAATACATACCTAAGTCGCTTGACTATCCAAGTGTATCCCTATAATCGAAAATTTTAACTAAGGTAGTGAAGGTACGAATGTAAAAGTTTTAAATCCTAACTTTGTGGGCACTGTCAATCAATTTGAAAACTTCAAAAAATGGGCCATGCATTTTTTTTATGATTTTAGTATCTTTTTATTTTTTCATGCGTGTCCATAATTTGTTCCTGCTAGTGACAATAAACCCAAATCTAAATTACATTTCCATTTTGCTTTGCTTGTCACACCACCTTAAGTTATCTATTTTTCATTTTTTCACTATAAGGTCATACAAAGCTTAATGTGGTGGTAACCAATTTCTTGCTTGATTGTTTGTGTGCTTCTGGGTGTCCTAGTATTGTATATGTTCTATATTTAAGATCTACCTTAACTAACTTATATTGGTTTATGGTTCTAGTATGTCGCTAAACAATAGTAATAATGAACGTACGGAAACTAAAATTGTATTTAGTAGTAATTTTTTTATTAATCTTTAAATGCCAAATACGTATTCTTTAGTATTTTATACAACGACAGTTGGTAAAATAATACAAAAACGTATTTTACTTTTCTAGTCGATTCATAAAAAATAAGCATTAGATAAGTTGCATACCTTATAAGCTAATAAATAGATGAAATAGGTTTATAATTCGTTTAGTTTATGATTGTACTGTCACTGCGTGCCACCGTATCAGATGTAGGGTTGCTGACCGCTAATTTTACGCCGCCGGTGCTTTCGATCGTCCATAATTTACTGATTTAATGCTGTATAAAAAGGAACTTATTGAACTATTAATAGCAATGTGTTCTATTACAGACACAATGACAAAAAAAAATTGCGCAATGATTAAAAAGGTCCTGTGCTGCTACTGTTTGCAGAGTAACTCACAGACAACCTTATCTAACCCAGTATTACACTGTTATTAACTCTACACAACTAGAACAGGGTTGTTAAGGGTTATTAATTAAAACCAAGTTATTAATTTAAGCCGCGCACACGGCCGCTCCACTTGCATCTCAAGATATTTCTCCTGATTCGCCTGCAAAAAGTCTTAACACGCACGTGTTCCGGACATGAATTAATAAAATATCAAGACCAAGAACATTGACAAATATCATATATTCACACATCGACATAGCGAAGAGATAACTAAAGATCGAAAAGGACAAAATGCCATTTGGCAATTGTTATTTTTGAACTTTCGTTATAGTTCCGTTATGTAATTTGTCTAAGGTAGTTGTAGTTGATGGGTTGATTACGCGAATTTATTTACAAAACAAATCGGATTTTTAAACTGTTATTGGTGTGTTATCAGACTCCGGAATCTACGGGTTAAATGTCAGCGTGAAGTAGGATTAGGAATATTTGGGACGGATGGGAAGACACAAAGAGTGCTCTTTTTGACTGATTTTCTGTATAAAGAAGCTTTGTTTTGGGCCCCCTCTTTCTAATTAGTTAGTTCTCGTTTTTAGTGGAATTTTACGGATTTCGGGGAAAATATGGCGTGCACCACCAAAAAGTAACACAAAGTTTTCTAGGAAAAACAAGAACCGCCTTCTAAAAGGTGAAAAATAATACATGCACCTGTTTTTTTTTTTAGCCGTTGTTGCATCGGTAGATTTGACAGTATTTATGACGAAAACAAAGATTTGTGGGATGTAGCACCGACTTCAATTACCTGATGTAAATATAATTTTTCACTTTTTCGAAGGCGGTTCACTTT
This sequence comes from Meganola albula, assembly GCA_936450015.1. Taxonomy (NCBI): domain Eukaryota; kingdom Metazoa; phylum Arthropoda; class Insecta; order Lepidoptera; family Nolidae; genus Meganola; species Meganola albula. Next base: position 16,144,989 of record OW388142.1, on the reverse strand, counting down.
GCATAATTTTTATTTTGTGAGTTTTGAATACGTGATAAAAAAATAAAACATATTTGCATTGTCAGGTGTATTACAATATTTGGTGATGTTTGAATATAACTCTAAATTTAAATATTAATAACCAATTCACCTTTCAAGGAAAATGAAACAATCGAAATCGGTTAAACATCTAAAACTAGATTCAAATGACCAACATAATAAAATAGTCTTGTGAAAAAAATCGCGCTCGCTGCGCGCGTTTTTCATTTCACTATGTCAACATGACTTAACTCCCCTTAGACTTTCCAAATATTAGACTATAATACTTACGATTACATCCTCTAAAATAACACCTAAATTAATGACTATCTGCATAAAATAAGACGTTTTTCGTAGCTAATGACTTCAGTGAGTGATAACTCGTTAACCGAGAATGTATTATCCATTATTTAATCATTTTTGTAGATGGTATTTATCTATTTTTACTTAACCGTACATCAAATCTTTAAGTCGATTTTATTTGTATGTATGAGACGTGTCACTGGCGCTATAACGCTGCGATGTGTTGTATATAGGGGTAATGTGAGTTCTCTAACCTACGCGATCGTGTTAATGTAAACGTCAATTTGTACATCCAAAATTGTTTCCTTTAGTGTTTTACCAGATAGCTAATATTAATTTAGCAAATGGCTATAGAATTGTATGGAGTTTCGGCAGTTCACTCCATACAATCGTTTTCAGTCATATTTAATTAATACAACCAGATTTAAAAAATTAAACAATGTGAGTGCGCTAGCAGTACGTCATTTTTCAGGACATGTTCGAAAAAGTAACCTGTTAAGCGAAGTAAACCTCATCTTAGGCTGCTAATACTTCATGATAATTTAAAGTTGCTATTATTATTATTTTAATTGTGAATTGTCTAGTGAATGTTTAGTAGACTGTTTTCTTTTTAGAAAAATTTAAAGAGCCTTTTAATGTTTTTATTTTATTTCTTTAGTGTTTCTTATTTTATTAATACCTTACACATTTCTATAAAATATGATATTTTTTAGGTATTCGCCCAGCTGCTCCAAAAAGAAGTCGCAGAGTACCTATAATTGATCCTAAAACGAGTGAGTACATTTATTTTACACGTGCGTGTATTTATTTTGCTATTTTTAAGGATATCCGATTAAGAAACATTTTTAATTTCAGACCAAGATATTTTCTCAGATTCATTCACCAACGATAACAATTTTTTAAGCAGCGAAAATAGTGATCGACAGACACCACAGCCCGTGAGTAACTGGTTAATATTGTATATAATGTAAGCAAATGGCCCTTTGTAACTATTTCATACCTTATATACCATTAGGCTAATTGCCACAAGATATTGTGGTCACATAAGATGACAGCGAGCGGAGGTGTAACTTTGAAATTTAAGTTTGCGGGTCCGATCCCGGGTCATGCCCACACATCTTTCTTCGCTGCTGCTTAATATCGGTGAAGGTGAACATAGTGAGGAACCCGTCTTATATAAGATTAGACATTCGAGAACATGTGATATCCACCAATTGCGTGGGCGGATTAAGGACTAATCTGTCAACTCGTAATATAATTGAGAAAAGTCCCTTATCCAGTTGTCGGACACCAATTTGCTGTGTGGTTTTGTTTTGATTTCCCAAACGCCATTTTTATAATAGCCACAAAAAAATTCTTCTGCTATGTGGATGTTTTACACGCAATTAGTGTTTTCGGTCTTCAATTGTAAACAATAATTGTATAAACATTATTTCATAAATCTTACATTGGTTCGTTTGTAGGGAATAGGGGTTATAGGATGTGGGATAAAAGTTCTAACCCAAAAACTTTCCATCCCTCCCTGATATCTGAAAAATAAAATTGCATCCTCTGACAAACGCACGCTAGGTCCAAAAATGCAGCAATTCAATGGCGGTTACAAATTCTTGTTAAAAGTTTATGTAATATATGTTCTTAGCCTAAATTACTATCAGAATGAGAAACAATAGACATTTTATTTTGAAATAGGCTTGCGCTTGACTAAAGCTTTCCTAATGTAATTATGTAGTCTTAAGATCTACGATGGGACGCGCCTGTCCAATATACCGATTCATCCGTGTGATTACTAATGATTTTCGGGGAAAAGGTGGTAGTGGAATGTGGCTCAATATGGTTAGAAACCATAAAGGAACAACAATTTCGACCGAATTATTATTTTAATTAAACTACCTTCTTTATGATTTGAGTGTTCTCGTGTTTCTTGATAGGGCTGTTCTTAATTTTATGAGAAATCTAATTTTCTTAACTAATCTTTTAAGATATTTTTTTATTCATGCAGGAGCCAACGCACAGTGTCGCCGAACAGTTTACCAGAATGGTCAACGAAGTCGCCAACCAACCGTCATGTGATAACTCTATTAAATCGAATTATTTATCAAAAAACGTGGATGTGACTGTATCATCTACATCAAATTCTGTCCAAAATAAACCAAATGCAATAACTTCTATTAATAATAACGTAGTAAAGTCTGAAATATTAAATGTTAATGAAAGTAAAAACTTAGGACCTGATATTGCTGTAGAATCAAATGAAACACCAATAGTATCAGCAATATCAGATAGTCCTGTTATAGTGCCTAAAATGCCTACGAATATTAAGCAAACCCAAAAGATTAGTGAGCAGACTGTTCAGTCTTTAGTGTTAGATACAAATAAGAATATACCACCTAATAAGCAATGTAAACAAAGCAAAATAGTGCCTCAAGTTGATGAAGTAGATAAATCATCAGATAATATTAATACACCAATAGCAATAACAACAGGTGCGCCTGTAACAAGCTCAACGACGGTGACTTCAACGTACTCACCAGTGCCTATACAAACGACTGCAACAGCAATAATACCCACCCCTGTACCTCTCCCTGTTTCTGCCTCTGCGCCCGAGCCTCCCTTGGCACCGGCACCGACACTGGCAGCCGCGCCGTTAGCTCAAAGAATAAGAGAGCCTAGAGAAAGAGTTAAGTCAGAAGACAAAGAGAAGCTGAAAGAGAAAGAAACACAAGAAAAAGATACGACATCTGGATCCAGCAAAGTGAATGGTCCTTCATATCCTGTAGGTGAGTTGCTTTTTGACTATCATTTGTAGTTATAGATTTTGTGCTATTGTTAAAAGCGTGGGAAAACTAGCCGGCGGCTATGATCAGTGTGGTGAGGTACATTGCAATAGCTAGATTTGGTTATATTGTAGCAACAAGGAACGCAGCAACGAGCGGGCAAATACGCATTGTCCTTATCTTTGCACCAACTGATATAATCATCCAGTCTCGAAGTCTGTTGCCAAAAACAATAGAAATCTTTTCAAGCATTCAATGTTTTTTGCGATGTATTTATATTTTTTATTTTTACTGAAATATAAAATTTCTTCGCCTTGAAATTTTCTTCCTAAGAAAATTTATATTTTGACAGTAAGACTGACCTCTGAGATTACCTCTTCTATCTACGCTCACAAGTTGGTGTGTGTACTTATAATCTATCTTACGCTCCCCTATAATCCTACTCTATCTCTGTCTAATGCTGTGCGTGCGGCAAGAGACGGGCCGCGACATCCGGTGAGTTGTGTGTTGGAGGTGTCGTCGGTCACTATATGGATTTCCGGTTCTCGTACAACTATTTTTGTAATTGTCTAGGTTTCATGTGCAACACCGAAAATATTGAATAATCTTTGATTTATGTTAAGGTGGGGTTTGGGTAATCGGTTTAATGTTCGTCGAATTTTCCGATAGTGCAGTCGAGCTAGTGGAATTGCGAAAGAAACAAATTCCATTTTTCCCAATACGTTGCTAGACGCGAGCTACATTTTTCTCTTGTTATAAATTTTAGATAGGTATTTTTCATTGATATTGTTTTCTCTAATGGAAGACTTTTTAAATTCAAATTGGTGTTCCAATTTATTCCAAGGAAGGATATTTCTTTTACTGTGGTCAAAACAGACATCTCCCAGTTTATTGGAAAGCCCAAATATGTGAGAATTTTCAATACTATTATGACTTCGCCTCTCAAATGCTTTAGGTTTTATTTACTATGAGAAAATCGTCCAGTTATACAACTAATCGTATGTTTTGTTTTCCCCATTGTTATTTTTGCAAAGATTTGAGGCGCCAAGCTTAACCCTAAAGGGAGCGCTGTTAATGCGTAAGTCATGTTGCAATAGTGTAGTGCTAGGTATCTCCAGTGTGTCTTCGCTAAGGTCTGTATTGGTCATGAAATCCCACATATGAAACGTTTTTGTCTTAGGTATATAAAAGTCTGGTCGGCCACTGTAGCCGCGTCGAGAATTTATGAGAATTTTAAATTTTACTCGTTTGAAGTTTTATAACAAATCACTCGTTTGCGTAAATAAAAGCGTACTGAAGGAAGTAACAGAATGTGAGACGCGGCGCGGTCCATCACTTGCCGCTACTCACAGCATTAGAAAGAGACGATGGATAGGGTTATTATAGACGAGAATGAGATAGATAATAAGTACACACCAACTTGTGACCGTAATTAGAAGAGGTAATCTTAGAGGTCAGGCCGTAGGCAATATGTTAAGAGGTTGCTTTATGAGACGGTTACCTTTGCCCCTTGTCTTAGATGAACGGCAAACGCGGTACCTATTATGTGTCGTTGAATGTAATTTTGTGATTTTCACTGAGCCAGTCGTGACTACGTTTTAACAATACGCGCGAAGACATCACGTCGCTCATCTAGGACATCGGGTGAGCTAGTATTCCCGCATGTAAAAAGCCTGACGACAGACTCTCGAAACATGAACATGAAATATTTTCTTATTTTATCATAGTTACAATGCTACTAGCTGCACCGATTAATCGCCTCGAACCCTTGTGAATGAACTTAGCAATCACGGCACGATAAAAACACATTTCTATCAAGAACTATAGAACTCATTTTCATGCGATAAGACGCCCATTTATCTGCTGGACAATGATCAGCAAAGTTCAGTCACATAGTTTAGATAATAAACATCAACCGTTTACAATTTCTCCAGTTTCTGAGATTCTGATTAGGCATGTTACTTAAGTATGTAATTAGATAGTTCTCTTAGTGTGTGGCAGTCCAGATATTGCACTGACATCTTGTCATGATATACTAGAGGGATTTCCCTAAGTGATGCAATCGTATAAATCGTAAAAACTAACTCCCGCCCCAGCTTCGTGAGGGTGGTACAGGTAGGTACCCGTTCTTTACCGTAAGTACATATTTTTTATTCCGTCGCGTCGTTGTCCTGAAATAAAATTTATTTAAAGCAATCGTTCTGTAGTTAGAAAATAGATATTATTACTAAAGAGATTTTTTGCCGCTTCTATTTGTGAATTTAGTAATTTATTTGCTGTTTCTCTTTAATTTACCGCTTCTTTTTTGTAAAATTTGTCAATAAATAAGTATTTTAAGTTAGATCTGACAAAACTTGTTGAACCAAATATTCTCGGCCCAGCACTCTGCGATGGGTTTCGGCTAACCCAAAAGCATGTGCCATACTAAGAGCTTAACTAAATCCTAGTGACATACGTACTGGGTTAGTACTTGATAAAATAGGGGTGGTGTATCGCGTATTCGGCCTCTAGGGCACGTAACTATTTGCAGACAGGTCTCAGTTATTGAGCACGCACTTGAGATGACAGTTAAGATGACAGTTGATTCTACAGGGTTACTTGTAATTTGACGTATATCGGTTTGAAACTGAAAAGTGGTTCAAAATAGTTATCACCGAAATTTAATGCTCTTTGAGATATTTTGTTTATAAGATATTTTTATGTTCCCAAAATTTTACACTTATTTTCAAAAAACAAAACTACTTTAAGAATGAGTACTATAAAAAAAAATATTTTAACTGGCTCTTCGATTAAACTATAAACAGAATTAAAAGTAATAATTCAATAAAATAATTAAAATGAGCGATTTAGACGTTTCAAAAATGTATAAAAATCAATTTAAAGATTCGTAATTCTTGGCATATAGTATGCTTAAATCTGCAAGAAAAGAGAAAGGGTCATTCGTTTTGTAAAAAAATATCAAAAACCCGACTGCGTAAAAGAGAAAAAAAGTGTTATTGAAAAATTGGATTGGCTGTCGAATAAGTCGATTCCGACTGTTCAGTGTTATGTTCCATTATTAGAATATATTTTTCAATAGTATTCATTCAATAATATATTATAGAATTCTAGACCACCAGACATCTGTGTTTTTTTTTCAGTTATTTTTTATTATGTGTGAAGTTTGGTTCACTTTTTACGCAGTCGGGTTAATGATATTTAAATTTTTCAATTTTATACTTTTTAGATAAGAGTACCTTTAATCCAACCGTTTTTAGTGTCCCACTGCTGGTATATTGGTAGGAAACTATTCTTAAATCGCTAATTGAATTAAATACTTAATTTTGTTTATAGGATAATCGAAGTGCCAGCTACAATTTGATTATTTAATGGTAGGTGCCGATTCAAACCGTACTTAGTAGATTTTTAAAATTTAAAATGGGTAAATATTAAATTTTGGGTACATATTAAAACTCAAAAACATTGAATTTCGGTCAAGGGGGGTCTAATTTGTTGTATTTTGGCCCTGCTTTCAGCTTCTAGCGGTTATATGTCGAATTGCAAGTAACATTGTATAAAATGAAACCTATAAAAAAATTTGTCGGTTGTCTTTTAAAAAGTGAACAATAATATTTATACTTTTTTTTGAATACTTAAAGTCAGTGCTAAATCCCACAAGTCTTTGTTTTCGTCCTAAGCACTGTCTAACTAATCTACCGATTTAGCACCGACTTCATGCAATAATAAACATAATATTTTTACTTTTCAGAAGGCAGCTGTCTTATCTTTTTTTTTTGCGGTGCACCCCACGCTTTTTCCGAACTATTGTAAATCCTTATAAAATTCCCAAAAAAACACACACGGTATACTTAATCATGGAAAGTGGGGAAGGGCTCAAAACATCCCCGAAGTCCATCATCAGATCAAAAATAATGTTTCAATTGTTCGATCGAAACATTTTTAACTTGGAAGTATAAACTTTCAATAAAAAAATAACGGTCCTCATACATAAAAATATACAACCGAATATAGAACCTCCACCTTGTTTTCAGACGTAGAAATAATGTTTGATTAAATAAAATCAAGAATCAAGTTATTAGTTAGAAGCGGGCTAATTTTTCCGCAACTCGACGACTCGTGAATGCGCCTATTTTGCGTGATTGGGCCGGCAGCGCTATTGCCAGCCCAGCTCCAGGAGAAATCCCAGCAGACCCTTTATGTTGCCGATGGCCTCCCGGAGCGACCTCGGAGATCCGAGATGTTCCGCTCTGTATCTCGCCACCCCTGGACAGCAGGTGACCACGTGGGCGGCTGTTTCTTCTTCCTCCATACATGCTCTACACAGAGGACTGTCAGTGACACCTATGGTAAAGAGATGTTTGTTTAGTAAGGCATGACCAGTTATAATCCCGGTGATTAGGCGCAACTGTGGCCTTGTGAGCCTTTTCAGCCTGCGCGCTAAACCGGCTCTAATATTGGGCAGTACGTCTTTGGTTTGCCTACATGTATTAATTTCCTGCCAGTATTGTTGGTGCGACATTTTTGTGATATGTCGTAGTTTGTTACGTGTCCAGTTGAATGGCAAGGGTAAGATAGGTTCTGGGCCTACGGCGGTACTTGCAGAGCCTCTTCTTGCCAGTTCGTCGGCAGCATCATTGCCCCTTGAACCACTATGTCCCTTGATCCATTGCAATGTAATGTTATTATGAGTACATGCTTCCGTCAGGACCTGATGACACTCGTGTATTAGTCCTGACGTTGTAGTGCAACTAGTTAGTGCATGCAAAACAGATTTACTGTCAGAGAAAATACGTACCTTTTGGTCTGTTACCTCTCTGGCCGAAATTGCCTTCATCGCCATTATGATTCCCGTGCATTCCGCTTGATACACGGAGCTGTGGGAGCCTAGTGGTGCTGTTATATGGATGTTTAGCTCGTCCGAGAACACTCCGTATCCCGTGCCGTGGTTGGTCTTAGAGCCGTCGGTATATATTCTCAGTTCCGAGCAATCATCCTTTGTATCTTCATACAACTGGATCTTGTATTTTTTGTCAAACATGAATTGTTTTGTTATCTTGTCCGACACAGCCTCTATAAGTGGTTCCTTGGTTACCATTGCCTTGTAGATGTCTGTGTGTTTTGTTCTTGTGTTGACCCAGAGTTTACAGATCTTCAGCCTAGCGAGTGCTGCTGCCGCCTCCTGTTTGATGTATATGTGCAGAGGCGGCAGATCCAGCAGTACTTCGATGGCTGCCGTCGGTGTGGTCCCCATGCAGCCGGTCGTCGCCAGGCAGGCCATTCTCTGGAGTCGTTGTAATTGCGCTTCAGCTGTGGACAGCATGGTGCGTGGCCACCAGACCACTGCACCATAACAGATCATCGGTCTGATTACCGCTGTGTACAGCCATAGTGTTACTTTAGGGTTTAGTCCCCATTGTTTGCCGACCATCCTTCGGCACTGCCAAAACACTGTAGTGGCCTTATCTATTTTTGTGTTCAGGTGTTTGCTCCAATTTAGTTTATTGTCGAGTATTACCCCCAAATATTTGACTTCTGACTTAAGTTGGAGCTCCGTGCCGAAGAGTTTAGGTAATCGGTAATTGCCTAAATTCCTTTTGTTGGTAAACATTACTAGTTCTGTTTTATTGGGGTTTACTGATAGTTGGTTATGTTCGCACCAGCGTTCCACTATGCGGAGGGCCGCCTGCATGATTTGGCACACTGTGCTTGCGACTCTGCCACTTATTAGTATGACTAGGTCATCTGCATAACCTACCGTGTAGTCTCTATTTTCGTTTAGAGTGTTGATTAAGGCGTTTATAACCATGTTCCACAAAAGTGGCGAGATTACTCCTCCTTGCGGGCATCCTTTTGCCACTGTGGCGCACTGAGTTTCAGATGACTCAAATAGGATTTGTCTCTTGCGGAGCATGTTGTCTATCCATTCTATTAAGACGGTGTTTACTCCGTGCCTCTCCAGAGCTGCGGTGATGCATCTGAAATTTGTTTTGTCAAACGCCCCCTCAATATCTATGAAGGTGCCGAGGCACATTGATTTGCTTTCTATCGCTTCCTCCACTTTACTGACAACCGCGTGGAGTGCCGATTCTGTTGATTTGCCGTGGCTGTATGCGTGTTGCTGTTTGTGCAGCGGTTTTGTTTCCAGAGCCTTTTCCCTGATATCCCTGTCACACAGTCTTTCCAGCGTCTTTAGCAGAAAAGAAGTTAGACTGATCGGTCTATAGGATTTGGGGTCTGTGTAGTCTGCCTTGCCTGGTTTCGGCATAAATAAAACCTTGACTTTTCTCCACAGTTTAGGGATGTGTCTGTGGGCTAGACATGCTATCAAAATGGATGTCACGACAGTTACCAGTTTTGGCCCTCCCCACTTAAGTAGGCCTGGGAAGATCCCATCCGAGCCTAGTGATTTAAACGGGTGAAAGCTGTCGATCGCCCATTGTGTTTTGTTTACGTCGATCACTTCCGAGGCTAAGGCCCAGTGTTCTTCTAACGTTGTTGATGTTACTTCTACCACTTCCCCTTCGGTGGTCTGTTGGACTTGGCAGTCTGGGAAGTGTGTTTGTATAAGAAGTTTTTCCGTTTCGTCAGGAGAGTTAGTGTAGGTGCCGTCTGGTCTTCGGAGGGACCCTAGGCTTAGGTCTTTGCTTTGCGATAAGACCTTCCTTACTCTGTTTGCCTGTTCGTTGCTTTCGATGTTAGTACAGAACTTCTTCCAGGCGTTGCCACTTCTGTACCTTATCCGCTTTTTATATCTGGCCTTGGCATCTCTGTATTTGTCCCAGTCCAGATCGTTGCGGGTGTTCATTGCCCTGTTCAGAAGTCTCCTTACCTTGGCTCTCAGTCTTTCTAGTTCTGGGCCCCACCATTTGGTTTTAGCCGCCGCGGTGTCGTCGCCTGATGGGGTGGGTAAGGGACATGCTTCTTGGTAACTTTCAGTCATCATAGCTGTGACTTCATGTACCTGTTTCTCTATGTCTTTAACCGTCTCTAGCCTCCCTTGGGTTATTTGGGAGAGTCTGTGGTTGAGATGCTTAGAGTATTGCGCCCGGTCTGTTTTCCTTAGGTTGCGTCTTGGCACTGAGGTTGTTGTGTCTATTTGGAGGTCAAACCGAATCCACCTGTGGTCGGAGCAGGACGCCTCCGTTGACACGTGCCAATTTGCTATGTGCGGTGTTGCCCCCTCCGTGGCTAACGTTAGGTCGATGATGGTTTTCGCTCGTCTTGTCACGAAGGTGGGTTCAGAGCCCTTGTTCACTATATTAATGTTAGTTGTTATTAGGTATTCTAGAAGTACTCTACCTCGTTCATTTGTGTTCGGCATGCCCCACACGGTGTGGTGGGCGTTTGAGTCCGTGGCTATTATCAGCTCCAGCCTGGCCTCCTCGCAGTGCCTCACCAATAGGGTCAGCTCGTGTGGTGGTGGTGACACCGCCTCCGGCATGTAAGCTGAAGCGATGACCATGTCTGTCTGCACCCATCATACCGTGCACCATGATAGCGCATAGGTCCCTGGAACAGAACCTCATTAGTGGTTGCGCCTTTATGTTTTTTGATATATATATACAGGCACGGGGATTTTCCGGCCCTGTGTATGTGAAGAGATTACCTCCTGTGTTTCGTAGGCCGCATATAGTGCCACGTCTGACCCACGGCTCCTGAATCAAGACGATGGCGGTCGACCTTTCCTCCAACCATTTGCGAGTTTGAGCCGTGGCAGCTTCACTATGGTGGAGGTTTGTTTGCAAGACATTACAGGTTGGAAGAGTGGGAGCCATCTTTGGTCGATGAGCCCCTTCCCCCCCCCGCAATGTCCAGCCTGTCGAGCCCCTGTACACATCCTTCATCGTCCCCTGAGAGTCCAAGGAGGGCTTCCTCCTCTTCCATCTCCGGGGACGGCTCAGGTCGTGCTTCCGCCTGTGGAGCCGCCGATGTGACCGTTGTGGTCTGTTCAGCCTCCGTTGCGTCCATGGGCTCTGGCTGCGTCGCAGCTGCTGCTTCCTCGGCAGTTCTCGGCGGCGGTTCCGGCCGGAACCTCCCCTTACCCCACTCGAACTTGGCATAGACAGACCCTATTAGAAAACAGAGTCTGCGGCCACGCTCAAGTAGGGGTTCCAGGAGATCCTCTGGCAGGTCCGCCACCAGGAACGTACCTTCCCGCTGTTGTTCCATCCGGAGATTTTGCCAGCGCGTCACGCCAGCCCAAGGGTTCTGGTTCCTCAGCATCTTCCCTATCTTCTGCTCGTCATCCCAGGCCCCTGGCAGCAAGATGCCGCACCGGATTCGGCGCTCCAACTCGGTCTGACGCTTTAGCGCTAACTCATCTCCGGGTTGTAGGTCTATGGAGATCCTGCGGAGCGCGCTTCTCAGCCACTCCACTGTCTCTCCATTGCTGCACCAGATGTGAATGGCTCCGTCTTTATAGGCCGGTTTACCTTGAAAGACGGGCCCCACTTCCTCGTCTACTTGCTCGAACAGCAGAGCGGTGAGCTGGAGCTGTACCTCTTCTACTTGCTCCGGAGTCAGGTTCGTATTGGAGGTCGTCGTGATGGCGACCATTAGCTCAGACTTTACCGCTTCTGAGTAGAGTAATGGTCGCTGGTCCCCCGGACCCTCCAGGCGTTGTTTCTTTTGTTGGCCTCGAGGAGAAATGGTCTCGTCGAGGCGTGCCCTCTTTGCCGCCCCCGCAGTAGCAGGGCCACCAGTCGCTACCCCTGACCCAGCTCTTCCGCCCGCTGTCCCCGTGCTTGCTGAAGTGCTTGGCTGAGGTGAGTCGTTAGACGGTTCCCTCCCTGCACTTCTCGCTATCGCCGCCCGTATGGCGTCACGCTTCTTTTTGCTGTCTTTCCGCTTGTACTTCTTCTTCTTCTTCTTCTTGTAAGAAGTAGAAGCGGATTCCGGCATATTGTTAGTATGGGGAGCCAGATTCGGGGCCCCAGGAGGTATGTGGCTCCGACTCCGATGCTCCTCATTGCGCCTAGACGCGCTTTGCTGAGCCGGCGTCCCTCTAGAGGCCGCCATGCCATAGCTAGCGCTGTTAAATTGTTTGCTGAGGACGGGAGTTGGTAGCAAGGGGGCCGGTCTTCCAGGCACCCTGATACTCCCGCGCTCTATTGTGTGTGTGTGTGTTACTGTTTGTGTATGGTGAGTGCTTGTTTGACCTTGTGTGCTGGTGGATGTTTTTGAGTGTGCTTGTGGCTGGGTGTTTGTGTCTCGTGTCTGTTTGGCGTTTGGTGTTTGTGTTTGTGAGGTGTGTGCTGTGTGTGGTGTCTGAGATGGAGCAGTCCTCTTCGGGACCTCCTCTCGCCTTATGGATGGTGCCGCACGAGCGGCGCGCACCCACGGGTTTTTGTTTTTCCGTTCTTTATGTGATCTGTTAAGTTCCATGTTTAGTAAAGTTTGTTGTTCATCCCCCGGGTTCCCACCCGCTATGGAGCCCGCACCTTTGGGGATGCCCTGTTCAGGGCACCAGGATTGTCCGGAGGGATATAGACGTGATGGGTTGGTGTTCATGCGCGACATCGGGGGCTGCAGACACGCGGCTGGCTGGATCGATCAATCCCCCAGGTGTTCCGCGTGCCCTTGCCCCGTCAGCATGGCCGAACACCAGCCCTCCCGGAGAGCTCCCACCACGTCTCGCCTGCGGCCCGTGACATCTCAACCTCACGGTGGACGCATGTCCATTTCCCTGCAGTGGCTAGCTGCAGGGCTACCGTTTTGCCGGAAATCCGGACCAAAGGGGGCGTGTTGTCCACTTTCGACTCAGCCCCCCAGGATTCCTTCATCCCAGCGTACGGCGTTCGACTGCGCAGGACACACGCAGGTAGGTAGTTAGTCCACCGAGCCCCTACTTTCTCGGTGGATCCGTTTTCCTAAACAGATTCCCGCCACCCCAACCTCCACTGAGGAGGCGGATGCCCGTATAGGAAGGAGATGGGGGGGGGTTGGGGGGGAGGGTTAAGGGAGGCTTGGGTAGGAGGGATAGGTGGGAGGGATAGATGGGGGGGAGGGGGAGCGACCAACCATTTCAGTTACGTCCGATTCAGAGGGAATCGGACCAATAACAGGCGGCAACCACGTGAAGGATAAACGGTGAGGTCTTGCCCCTGGGGTGATAACGCAACCTGTGCTCGCCCAGAGGCCGTTTGCCAGACCACCCTCCGGACAGGAGGGTGGAATGAGTGTGCATCCATCTCATGACCAGACGTCAGTGTGTTGGGATGGACCCACCCTCGCCCAATTATTAATAAAAAGTCAAGTTATTATTAATAAAAATAAAATTTTATTCAAAAATGAGATCTGTAAGCTGTTGTCTGTATGTCAATAATAAAAACTAATGAATGGATTTTCATGCCTATTGCATCAGTCAACAGATTCTTGGGGAGTATAAACATTATTTTTCAGTGGCGGAAAAAGCTTTAATCGAAAACACTGTCTAACCCTTTTGAGATGTGGAAAACCAATGTATGGTGCAATGTTTTTCTATTTAATCGACTTCTGAAAAAATAGGAGTTCTATGTTCTATTAAATGTATTTCACAAGCTTTTATTTGACTTCCCCTGTTAGTATGTGAGGGATAAAGCTTGCAACTGAATTTAAGACCAGTTCTCATCAACCGATTGAGCTGAAATTTGGTATACCTACATAGGTAAGTACGATGACAATGCAATGTTATGGTAACATTGAGCTGGTCTGATGATGGAGTAGGGAGGTGGCGATAGGAACTACTAAACGTAACGGCGGAAACTCATCGAGTTTGTGTTCGTTGGATTGGTCTTTTCGCGCACTTTACTGCTAGATGATGTCCAGGATCCTTATGGCCGTGGGGCCCTGAAGACCCGTCTAGCAGAAATTTTGGTATTTCTGATGATGCATTACAAGAAATGCAGAGATTGAGAAACAATTAAAAGGGTAATATAAAATTACAATCAAAAAACTTTTTTAAAAACTAACTTTCATTCTACAATGTAGTTGCACTAAAACGACAAAAATATTTGTATGCAAGAGTCATGATGATGAATGTAATTTGGGGATAGTGTTTATTCATTTAAATGAAAAATGTTTATTCATATAATATTATTAATAAATGTTGATTCAGCAATCATGCTTAAAACTTTATTATATTCTTTATACATAGAAAATTTCGAAAGGTTGTAGCGCAAACAGAAAAAATCTATTTAAATAATGAATCCCTATTTCCCTTGGTCACGTCATCACGCTTGAACTGGCTGGACCGATTTCGCTAATTCTCTATTCATAGAAGTACAGGGATGGTTCTTACGCAGAGTAATTAAGTAATTTGTATGCCCATGAGGCTGATCACAGTTTGAACTTATTATATTACAAGACCTATTATACCTACCTTTAACCCGTGTATCACAAATAAACTGATTTGATTTGAAAAATTAAAACAAAAACAATCTCTTCCGAAACGGCTCGGCCGATTGTTATGAAATCTTGTATCTATATTCGATAGGTCTGAGAATCAGTCCTAATCTATTTTAGGACCCGGTAGGTGTCACTGCTTTACCGGGCAGGGCGACGTCTGCAGGGTCCGCTAGTAAGGAATAAATTTCATGCGCGATACAAACTTTGAAGCTTTGCTTTCAGATTCTCACATTAATTTTACCATTACACTTTTACTCACCCAGCTCCTTGCCTTCTTTCTTCTTCTTTGCCTTCCGCGAAACGTCTATAGGACGTGAGAACATCATCCAAAACTAATTTTACTGACTTTTTTAATATGAAGTAGGAACCAAATAAAACTCTACCCTAAAAGTTAGTCCCTCACAATAAGCTCTTTCATTTGATACTGAAGATAAAAGAACTTTTTAGTAAAATCAATACTTAAGTACATATTCATAAAATTCTCCTTTTTGTTAAAATGGACTTCTCTTTTAAGATGACAGACAAGACAAACGAATTATAAACCTATCTTAGCTATAATGAGCTTATGTGACGTTTATATTTATTAATATACACTCTAATAACGCAATCACTAAAACTGGATCTCTGTTCACAACTACACGCAACGAGAAACACAATTATGTGAACAATTACATAATTACAGTGAACGATAGAAAAGGACAGAGATCGGTTCTTACACAGCGTGTAAGCGAAATCACGATAGCCGTGCTGTTGAATGAATGATATTGTGGTAGCGAAATACTATGACGGGCGTGCGTTGCCTGTCTTTCACGTCTGTTTCGCATTATCTATCTCACTCTCACAAACATGGCGTAGCAAACAACAATTTTAGTAATAATTTCTATGAAACCTAAGATTTTGGCTGTATTTCCGCGTGATAAGTAATCCCGTCTGTCTTATTTTTGTTTCTTGAGCGATTATGACATTTATTAAACACACAAGAAGGCATTTTGATTTGTTTTTAAGCACAAAACCTAAAATTAATGAGCTGTGTCAACATGCGTCGTCTATTCGATAGTCCGCGTATGACTGAGTGTCGGTGAGTCCGTTGGACTCATTTTACTAGGACCGCGCGCTATGTTCTAGTACCAAATCTTTTTTTTTTATCTATGGGGGATAGGATTTTGAACAAACAGTAGCCCTATGTTTAAAATTCCTTTATTTACATTATTGCGTCACGACCCTCCTTGGGTTTTTAGTTCCAAATTTCAACTTGTTCTTACAAATTCATTTCATTACTAGTTTTCCGCCCGCGGCTTCGCCCGCGGATGTCGGTTATCGCGCTAAAGTTAGTTTTATCCGACTGCGAAAAAAGATATTAATGGTTTACCATTAATCTCTTTTTTCGCAGTCTGATAAAACTATCCTTTCCCGGGTCTCGAACTATCTCCATACAAAATTAGTTCAGTAGTGTAGGCGTGTAAGCAACATTTTGAAATCGGCAAGCACCCATAGGTATATCCATAAATATAGGGGTTTCTTAAAAAATACTACGGCTCTTGACCATGATTATTGTAAGTTTTTCATTCAATATTTATGAAGAAATAAAATTTAAATTTCGAATTCTAATAATCGGACTGAGTTATCAAACGTCATTGTGTCAAAATAAAAAGTAATTTAGTTAAAAAGCACGAAGGAGTATTGATATCAACTTCAAAGATTCGTGTCAATGAGCGCGTAGTGTGTGCTGTTTTGAACTATTTCTTTCTAGTTGCCGTACTGTTAACAATTATGAATTGTCGAATTACAAGTTACTCTGTATAAACGGCATGTAAATGTAAACAGACGGAACCAGGACAAATTTTTAAATTTGCACCTCATTCGGGCGTTAGGTTTATGCTCCTATGTAATGTTATAACTTATTTAAAAGAGTAAGTCATTAGATCTTTTTTATAAAGGTGCGCATAGATGGTGTTACTAGTATCTGATTTTTTGTTACAGGGGTTTAATAGTATTTTCGTTCATGATTTCATTCCTCTACCTTTAAAATAAATTTCATCAGTTATTTCATTCTTCTAGGTGACAATTTTTTAATAATGTTCAAACATAGGTAGGTACTTACCTTTATTTTTGTCTTACCAAAAATCTGTGTAAGTTATGTCATACTTCTAACTTAGAAAATTACGATTTTCATCTAACCGTTTAACCCTTAATTTACCCCTTTATTAGTTGATTTAAAAAATATATTTATGACAGGGATATTTAAAACATAACGTGCATCAATTGTCTATATTATATCGTTAAAGATAGCCGGCAATAGCCGGATACGACAAGCCTAAGACAACCCCTGTGAACTTGGCTCCCAACTTTTTTTTATCATTCGGTAGCCATTCGTTTGAACCCGTTTGTAGATACCGCTTTCTGGAACCTGATTTGTGGTCGTTTGTACCAGTTTGTACCGCTTCCGCTTATGATTTTACTAGTAAAGTAGTAGTTATTATTTTACTAGTAGTCTATTTTAAACAGTAGTAGTAATTTTTTCGGGTTTTGAGTAAAACTAAAATCGAAGGCGGTACAAACGACCACAAATCAGATTCCATCGATATACGTTGAATTTGCCAAAGTGGGGTGCCAGTACAAGTTTTAAAAACACTAACTTTTAGGGTTCAAACAAAAAGAAAGCGGTACTAACAGGTTCAAACGAAGGGCTATCGAATGGCATACTCAAAAATAAAAAAAACAAAAGTCGGGTGCCAAGTTCACAAAGGTCCTAAGACGGTGAAAGTTCGCTTTTTGTGAGAGGCCTCCAGCCGTGTACCTAGATACCTACTGGATAAGTTTTATTCGTATATGCTGCATGCATAATTATATCTGTAGATATGTACGCAACGTACATAATATTGAAACGACTGCTCCTAAAAACATTTAATCTGTCATTCATCATCATACAATATCAAAATATTTTGCCACACTCAAAAACGCTGCTTTTTTGCATTTCGAGGTTATTTTGCATAGCATCAAATATAAAATACATGCAAATTATCCCTATCAACTATCAAATACAAAAATTACAAAACTATTTTTATTCCATCCCATGGATTTTCTTTTGAAGGATGACATTTTCTATGCTTAGCATGAACGTATACGTTGTCATTTTGTCACTTTTGCACTGCATGACAAAAGATTATACAAGCATAGTTTTATCTCTTTCTAATCATCTTTAAACGATAGAGATAGATAGTACATGCAACATATTTTATTTTCTTGTGCAGTTGAAACTAGGGGTTGTCTACGTAAATTACTTTCAAAGACATCGAAAAAAAAAGAAAATTCTATTAATTTACTAATAAAATATTGTAGGAATGCTCAAGATATTTCAGTCGCATTATCATAGATGTTTGTAATATAATTTCGGATAGTCTCGCTACTTGAAGCATAGCAATGGCGGCAGTTATTTATGCGTGTGGGAGTAATTTTAGGGTTGCCGTGTTAGTAAGTCAAATTTACCCATTTTTTCTAGCAAACAAAATGACAAATACTGACAATTTTTTTGAAAATGTATCCATGAAAAAATATGGTTCGGAATTTAATCGCATTAACCAGTACAATTTTTATTTTAATGTAGTCCTTTCTCCAATCTATTTTTAGGAAATAGTTAAAAGCGTAAAAATAGTCTCGATCAATATGTTTAAAGTAAGATTAAAAGTCGCGAAAGTTTAAAAATATCCTCAATTAATTAATATTAAATATTTTGGGTGATTTCCCGAATTGCCAGGAATTATTTTGTTCTAGTAACCTGATATAACAGCATTTAACGCGTGAGGATTTATACGCAACTTCTAGTATTAAATTGTTTATGCCAGTTTTTGGGGTGGTGAGGTAACCACGTACAGTACATGTAAAAGTTGATGCGTCTTTACAAACACACAAAAAGCACACGTAAATAAAAGCTACACACAAATACTAAACATGAAGCGTTTAGGCATAAAAACTGGACTTGACACTCGATAGAGAGAAACGCGCGCAATACCCGTTATGTGTTAAATTTTGGACGAACTAAATCTTGATTTCAATAAATAAAATCGGGAACTATGTGGTAATTACTATAAAGCGTAATTCCTGGATCACTATTTCCACTCCATCACTGCTGTTATAAGTGAGTTTTATGGGCTTCTGTTAATTCAGTTGATATTTGTCATTTAAAGTTTGACATTTTTAAGCATTAGTGCATGCTGGCCTGTATGTTCAGTGGCAACTCTTTGGTCCAGGATGACACGTTGTTTTCTTAGCGATAAAAATATTTATACCTATATGTATTTACAACTAGTTTTCCTTCCTTCTTTTAGTAAGAACCCTTCGTTTTAAAAAAATATTGCCCATACGCCATCTAGTACCGCCACTTTTCCATATTGCTTATTTTTATAAAGATAGTTTTTAGTTTTAGAAGCAGTTCATACTGAACTGCTAAAAATCGCATTAAAATAATGCCGATTGAAGGTAAAGAGAGGTAGTTGTAGGGAGAAGCATGGAGGAAGTGGGGACTGATAAGGAAGAAAGAGTTAAATACTAATTATAAATGAATTGAAATATATCTAAAAGAGGTATCTCAGCCCGCAGTCACATAATAGCCATTTCATTTTCTAATAAATTACGTTCAATCTATAAAAATCTTACGATTTTTTTCGTTTCGGAGTTGAATATAAGTAATATCGTGAAATCCAAATATATGAAAGGAAAAATTTACGGTTTTACTTATGGAAATATCAACGCATCGCCAAAATTCTAGTTTCCTAGGTGATGTCTAGTGGTGCTCCAAGAAATGATTTTGAAATCATCTGGTTGTAAGAAAATGAACCTCATTGGAAAGTTTATATAATAAGCTATTAGAATTTAACTAAACACGAATTTTAGGAGCACCCATTTTTGTAAAAATCTAAAAAATGTAACAGAATAATGAAACACACATTACCATTTCCTAAGCAGTATAAACATTGCAATCATGTCATTAATTTCATTGTATTAAAGTACTTTTTTCTTGTAATATTATTTTAGCTGCAGTTTAATGTAATTATGACGAAAAATATTTATTATCTTATTAGTGTAATAACAAAGGCGTGGAAAAAAAGATGATTACAGGAAACGTCATGATGTCATTGTCATTGATCAGTTTGATTGACAGCGTTCTAAATAATTTATTTTTTTTGGTTGCTCAATT
Source organism: Meganola albula (assembly GCA_936450015.1). Taxonomy (NCBI): domain Eukaryota; kingdom Metazoa; phylum Arthropoda; class Insecta; order Lepidoptera; family Nolidae; genus Meganola; species Meganola albula. The sequence goes on along the minus strand of OW388142.1, from coordinate 16,125,315 downwards.
GTCATTTGGCCATGGGGTTGCCAATTGCAATAATCATAAATATTGCATTAAGGATTCTTATTTTGAGTTGCAATTAAAAAAAAAAACGGGAGTGTAAAATTATTTTAAATGCACCAAAAAATTTTAATCGCAGGCTCTATACGTTTTATGAACGTCTCCTTTTGTTGGTAGTAATGAAAATTTTAAACAAAGATCAAATGTAAGCGCGAGCGATGCGAGCACGAAAACTTGTTTTTAATCATAGAAATTGCCAACTGTCATTGTTACATTAATGAAAACGCAAGCGAAGCAAGTGCGAAATTTTCCTTAGGTAACAAGAAAAAAATAAAGTCATAATAGTGCGAGAGAAGTGAGCCTGAAATTATTGTTAATAAAAACGTAAATGGAAAATAAATGAAAACGCAAGCGAAGAGAGCGCTGAATATTTCGTTGGTGATAACGAAAACTTGAAATAAAGAATACCATTAAAATGTCAGTGAAGCAAGTGAATATTTTTCTTTGGTAACAACGGAAATTAATAACTTTGTGAACCACCTCGTAATCATATACTATTACGATTACTTTCGATCCTTTTTCTTGCTGGTATTAATGAAAATAATAGACGACAAACTTTATTTGCTTTTAAAATTATTTGCTTTGTCGCGGGCCGCACTTTGACGACCGCTGAGTCTAACTCATGGTATTCAGCTTTTGCATCAAAAAGTCGGTCAGGAAGTTTCCGAAACCGCCTAGATATTTTAGCTGAGATGCTATCATAATAAATTCATACCTTTTGACTGGCCTGTTGGCGTAGTGGTTAGTGACCCTGATTGCAAAGCCGGAGGCGTGTGTTCGATTCCCACCCAGGACAAATCTTTTTGTGATGAGAATGAATGTTCAGTGTCTGGGGGTAATTTATCTTTAATATGTATGTTTTTACAAAAAATATAACATAATTTAATATATATTTGGGACTAGATGGCGCTGTGTGTATGTGTCAACATATTATTAATAATAAACTTCTAACTTCAAAATTGACAGATCAATCAATTTTTCAACCTCTATTCACTCTTTTTGGGTACAAATTTTCAAAACCATTAAAATGCTTATTACCTTTTTACCAAACGTGTGTACAAAAATTTCTATGCTTAGATCATCGAAAAATCATTCATTTTACTCCTTTAGGGTGAAATTTCCAAAACGTTTGCCTAAGTGAAGTTTTAAATTACAAAAATACAATCAGGATATTCTCACTTAATTTCGCCCGTTAGGGGTTGAATTTCCAAAAATTACAAAACTATCATTTGATTAGCTCGAAAAGTACCGAATCCAAATGTGGTCTATATTTTATTAAGATCTACCTGACATACTAAGATTATACAACAAATTAAAGGATATCACAAAAGCAGATCAAAACACGAGTGAATCGGGTGGGATAGTATTCTTTAGTAATGATATAAATTATTCTCTTTAGCATTAGTGAAAATTTGAAAAACAAATCGTATAAATGCGAAATTTTTCGCTGCTAATAAAAATTTGTGCTTGCTACGCTTTATCAGAAATGAAAATAAAAAATGAAAGTGATATAACATATAAACGCTAGTGAAAATGCGTTGCGTAACTGATCAAAGAGATTTTCTTTTATTTATCTTATGAGTAGATTATTTCATGTAAATTGGCTTTGTGAGGATTGTTGGGTTTTGCATGCTTTTTTATATAATTTCCTGATATGCTTTATTATTCAGGTAGTTTTTTTGATAAAGTAATGATTATTTGTCCGACATTGCTCGTTTCGAAAATCTCCAATTTCAACCCAGCCCAGATTTTTGTACCCCCAAATTTCACCCATGGTCAAAAAATCTCCCTAAATTTGGGGTAATCCTCCAATTAGTGTCTAAAAGCATAAAATGTATTTTGCCAACATTTTGCCATCAAGTGCCATTTTGCCAGTTTTGAAGTTTCTGCAGACAATTAGGTGTTGCCATCGAATGAAAAATTAAATAGTTTCTGGATAATTTACTCCTGCTCTTTTATGTCGCACTGTAGTTTTTTTAGGAAAATAAATTAAATGAAAGGTTCACAACAATTACAACATTCTACTTATTTTAAACTTGAAATATCAACAAAACTTGTAACTGAAGAACGTCTACGTAACATAAAACGATTTTGCATGGATGGTTTTGGCGAAGCGATTGGAATGAGGAACGATTCGATCGATTTTGTACTTGCGCACAACACTACTTGCTTCGACCGCCTGTCCGCATGGAACGATCCAAGATGGCGGCTTTTACCTCACAGTCACTTTGAGCATGGCTGCGTTTTAAATATTTTTAACTTTTTTTATTGGTCTTTTTAACAAATGAATTGAGTAACTTAACTTCTTTAATATTAAATATTTATTTAAGTTTTAAAAATAAGTAAAGTGTTACAAGTGCAAAGAGTGATAAAAGTCGGACAATATTCTAGATCCTTGAGTGACCTTTTGAATAGACTTTCATTTACATACCATATTGTTACCCCGTCGTAACTTATTTTATGAAGAGTTATCAAAACTTTCTGCGGATTAGAATACTGTGATATAATTTAGGTTTCAGTGCCACATTAAGTCTGATAGTCAGGTACTGTGCAAGAACTCCCACGTGGAAATTTCTCACGTCTCTATTTATAGATTACGAACTTGGTTCATTAAAAATGATAGCCTAGAAGTGAAATCAATCGGATATTCAATCAAATAGCCTATTTTGTCCTTTTTACCCACTACTACATTATAGGTGCTCCTATAATACCCACACAATCATTGCGTATTGTGCTCCCGACATTTTATCGTCGTGTCCGAATAATTTCGCTTGTCATTTTATGTACTGAACTTCTAAAAAGTGTCAAAGTACCTAGAAAGCAATTCATGCTAAAACTGCTGTTAAAACGTAATAATTAACATCACCAATGACCTCCATTAAAGATAAATGTCCAGCTACATATCTCAGTAGGTAATGACCTTGGTGTTCTAAACTGCAGAAATCATGTAAAATATATATTAAAATTCAAGTTTTCACATGACCTTACATGGGACTGGCATGACTCATGTGTATATCTGTGTTATCTCCCAGTTTAGCTTTATATTTTCTCAATAATTGGGATGTGTTTTGTGATTTATGTTCAGAGATCTTACTCTTTCATTTCTAGTAACGTGCTACATTAAAATGATTACTGGTTTTTGCAAATACTTTATTACCTACTTACGTTTTAAAGGTGGCAATCACAGCATAAAGGTGGCAGCAAATTAAATTATTTGTCTCATTTTATTGCTTTCCAAGTTAGTTACGAACTTGACATTATTTTTACATTATTGTAATTTTGTTGACATTTTTGTTGTTCTTTGGCCGTCCCATAACAGAAACTATATTTCATATTGCTGGCATTTGTCTTGTTATAGCAAAGGTTTGGCAAATACTTTCTGGTTGTATTTATATTTTGCTTAGGGTTGTATCAATGATACAAACCTTAAGTTATCTCCTGCACCTTTATAGTTAATTTGATCAATGTTTTGTCTCATTGGCTGCTCATGATGTATAAGTTGGTATTTACCCCAAACTGGTTTTAATTGTGGTTCAGAACCTGTTTAGGTTCAAGATAATTCTAAGCACATTCTAGCCTTTCAGATGACAAAGTTTAATAACTTACAATGTAAACTTAGATCCAAACATCTGATATGTGTTGTTAAAGTCGAGCTAAATCAGATGATTAACATTATTTATTTGTTCACAGCGATTAGTTCTGTTGATAGCTTGCCTGAAGCTGTCAATAACCCAACTAGTCAACTTAATCAAGGATTAGGTGTAGAATTACATTCAAAACAAGCAATAATAAAGCAATCATCTTTGGCTCTTGAGCCTGAACCAACTGTTACTGTAGCAACAAATGTTGAGATTGTCAACCAAACTGAGCCAGTTGAAACTCTACCTACTGCCACTCAGCTGTTATCTAGCATTGAGAAGGTGGCCAAGGAACAGCTGCCTACACTTGTTGAGACAACAGAAGTAACTGAATCATCCGGTGCCATAGCCGCCCAAGCAAAACTAACACAGAGTATAATATCCAGTGTACTTCGCACTAACCATCCTGATTCTAAAATGAAAGATATTAACCTCAACAATAAGACTACAGGTATGCTGCTGGTTCATTTTATTCCCTAATATATTCACTTGTTGGTGTCACTCTAGATCTACCCTCAGTACTATATAACTACTGTCACGCCTTTTCCCATGAGGGTAGGCAGAGAGAGGGAGATTAGACACCCGCAAACAAACAAAAAATGGTGTAGACACTGGGAGGTTTGCCTTTTTTTTACGGTAGAACTCGCTTAAGACGATTTTGAATTGACCCAGCCAAAAACGCGTCTTAAGCGAGATAGGGAAAATTAAGTTATCATTGTAACGTAATTTTGTGTAGTAATTTAATTACATTATATTTACTATGTAATAACAGATTTTGATGCCTTAGTGTGTCATCACATTACTAAGAAAATACACAGTATCTTAAAATTATTCACTGCTAATAATGTCTAGGCGCTTCACAAAATCGGAATCGACTGTCCTTCATCTTCATTGTCATCACTTAGGGCATCTTTTTTATTTTGTTCACATGTTTATTAGACATTCTTTAAATGATTCAGTTAGCTAGCTGCTATCCAAATGAAACACGTGTTGCACACATGATGGCGTATTAAACATGATAAGAATGAAACATGCCTCTAGTTTCAGGAACCTATATAAATGGCGTATAATGCGAGAAATCGTATTAAGCGGGTCTTACTGTATATTACTATTTAAACGATTGCTTTACTAGTAAGAATACGAATTTTTAATATGTTCATGTTGGTGGATCTGTTAGGTTCTGATGAAATACAAAATTATCAGTTGTTTTAGGAATGACTTTACTTCTTTTAATTTATTAACCTACCCTGTTTGGGTAACATTTAATAATTTACTGTGTTTTGCATTGCACTTTAGACTCTGACACTGCCAATGGAAACTCTACTGAGACAACTAAATCTGAGACTGTCAAAGAGGATATCAATAAAAATGAAAAAACACTGAAGAATTCTAAGAATACTAATAAGAAATCAGCAAATAAAATGGCTAGTAGTGATTTGAATGTGACTGAAAAAGAGTCATTGGAAAATGGCAAAAATGAGACTGATAAAATAATTAATGTAGAAAAAGAAGAAACCCAGGAAGTTGATGAAGCAAAGGAAGACAAGCCAAGTATCCCTGACAAAGAAAATGCCCCTAAGAGTGAGGCAGTTACCCCTGTATTTGTACCTAAATACAAATATAATGAAGGTTTGAATCTGCCATTTGTATATTAACAGCCTTATTCATTAAACTTATAATGCATCTAAAGGCTCGCTAAAATACGATTTGACAAAGGAAGCCTTCCTTTAGCAATCCTTTAGATGTGGTATAAGTTTATATCTATGTGGGATTCATATACCAACATTTTACATGTAAAGACTGTTATCAACATACATGTTGTTTGGTTTTTAGATCAATGGTCTCCAATCAATAAAACGGGCAAAAAGTGCTATGATATTGAATTGCTCAAGCAAATAAAGGAAGATCCTCTTTCGAAAAACAAGCCAAACGTTGCTCTTCTGGAGTCAGTCATAAGGGTACATAATTTAAATCTAATATGTTTGTCGTGATATATTTGTAATGTATATGTAAATGCTACATTATGCATGTATATTATAGACTACACCAATGCAGGAGCCACAGCTGTTTACTCCAATTTCAAGACCAATGAATGATTCTCTGTTTCCTCCCTTTGCCAAAAGTCCTGGTATGGGATCTAGGAATAATACACCTAGAGATACAAAGAAGGACGCCCGGAATATGACTCTTAGTGGTATGAAGTACTTTTATGCATATTTGTTAACTTCCATTCTTTTCATTCATAATTTTTGAAATTATCAATAATTAACAGGAAAAGGAAGTGTCAAGCTTTCTCCTGCAAGCGGCAATAGTGCACATAAGCCTGTCATACATGTTTCATTATCTTTGAGGGAAGAAGTCAAATTGAATGAAGTGGACTCTGCTTGGAAACCAGGGAGGTTCCGCAAAGATACTCTTGGTGAGGAAGAGGCCAAGACACAGGTAACATGTCATATTGTATAAAGTAATAAATAAGCACTTTATTGTAATGATGATTTTAAAATAATAATGCAATTTTAGGAATTGTACAAGAAATTCAGGGGTATTTTGAATAAGTTGACCCCTCAGAAATTTGATACTTTGCTGGAGAAAGTCAAGACTTTGGAGATCAATAACCAAAAACGACTTGAAGGTGTTATTGATCTGGTATTTGAAAAAGCTATAGATGAACCAAACTTCTCTGAAGCTTATGCTGCAATGTGTAACAAGTTATCAATGCTGAAGGTAATTGCTTTTATTTCGATAATAGCTGCTCCAGCAAAAACCACGTATTTATCACCTTTCAACCTGTGAAATGTCTGGAATTTAATCTAATCTAAATAAGTCAGAAACATCAACTTGTCGGTCTATTGCCTAAGTCTCGTTGTGGCTAACAATTTCCTTAATCCTTAAATTTTATAATATGCGTCCATGCTTGTAATATAAAATAGTGTTATGAATGTGGTGCATAAGATGTTCGAAAGGTAAGCTTTTGCACCTGTATGAACATTCTAAAAACAATATCAGCCTTGGTTCCACAGTTCTCTAGTGTTAGTGCTATTAACGTATGTCAATTCATTTTCTTATATATATTGAGAAAAGATATATGCTGAATGTGTGTAGTTGTGTACATACAATGCATATTAGATTTTAAAATGTTATGTTATGTTATAGGTGCCAGCAGATAACCCCACTTCTCCCGACAAGTGCGTCAATTTTAGAGCTCTTATTATCAATAAATGCCAAAACCAATTCCAAACTCATAAAGTAGATGAGCAAGTAATGAAACTTGAAAAGGAACTGGCAGAATGCACTGATCCCGTAAGTTACTTGACACATACATTGTGGCACACATACACTACATTTGTGTTATTGTGATGTGTTGGAACAACTTTCTAATTCTAATTAAATTTCAGGTGAAAAAGAAGGAACTCACTTTGATGCTCAATGAAGAAAATAGACGTGTAAGAATGAGGTCTGTTGGAAACGTGAGATTTATTGGTAAGTTTTAACCTACATATCAATTAAATAAAATTCATTACTTCTGTACCATTTTAACTCACTGTGTCCTCACCATCTCTTTGCATATTTATGTTTTCCCTAGCTGCAGCGAAAGCTTTGTATTAATTTGGCGAATGACATCATAATTTACATTTTTACCTACATGAATTAGGGTTTTATAGCTAACAAAATGACAAATGTCACGCTTTTTCACTATACAAGTACATGACTGAGTGTTATCATCTTGTGTGAGACAATCAGGGTAGGTAATATCACACGAAAATTGGCAATATAGATTGTTCTATCCCGCATATACATAAACGTCTTATAAGCTCATTATAACTGAAATAGGTTTATAAATCATTTGTCTTTGTCAGCCACCTTGACATTTATACGAGTAAGAAGAGAAAAAGTCCATTTTAACTAAAGAGCCATATAAGATTTTTATGAATAAGACCGTGTGTGTTTAATGTGTTCAGTTAGCTGACATTGGAACTTTGTATTACATTTGTGAACCTATTTTCATTAAGCGAGTGATAATATTTATTTCATATTTTCTGTAGCGAATTTAGATGACATAGTTTTTTGCTGTGGCTGAAGCGAAGTAGGGACCTAATTGTAAATTCACTGTAAATTTTTTATGTTACTAATACTATTAATTGGTTTGCTTTGCTTACAAGTAAAATTGGCAGTTTGTATAAATGTGAATTGATAATTGTTTTAGGTGAACTGTACAAGTTAAAAATGTTGACTGCCAAAATTATGGATTATTGCATGAAATACCTCATTGATAAGGTTGAAGAGGAAAAATTGGAATGTCTATGCAAGTTACTTACAACCATTGGAGAACAAGTTGAGAATGAAGTTCATGCCCAACTGGACAATATCTTCAAGCAAATGCAAGATATTGTAGATAAGAAATCAAACAAGATTAGCAGTCGTGTCAGGTAAGCTGTGTGCGATTATGATAAGTATGTAGGTAATAACTATACAGTATATATATAATTTATCAATACCCTGGAGTTTGCTATACTTTTTAAAACTGCATTTCAATTGCGGCAGGTTTATGTTACAAGATGTCATTGAACTGAGGAAGAGGAAATGGGTAGCTAAGACTGTTATAGATTCGCAACCGAAAATGATGGACCAAATCCAAAAAGAAGCTGAGCAGCAGCAAAGGCATATTGAGGTAAATTAAATCCTAATAGATTACAAAAGATCTACAAAAAATTGTTAACACAGCTAAAAGGACGTGTGCTCTGGGCCCCGATTCTCGCACTTCAGACATTTATCTCTAATAGACAAATGTCGAAAAGTCACTTTTTTCGACATACATAAACGGGCCGCAGCAAATTTTTAAGACGTTTTGTCATAAAATATTAGACCTTTTGCGCCATTTCAGTTAGTATACACTCTAAGTAATGAATTAAATAAATTTTGTTCTAGTTAATGAACGCCTGCCCTGTTGGTGGCGGCGGCGGCGGCTTCCGTCGCGATGAAGGTGGTCGCGGCAAGCGTGGCGACAGCCGTAGACAGAATGCTAACAATTCTTTCGTGGATAATACTTGGAAATCTTCGAGAGCCAATTACTCTGCAGATACATTAAACACAAAGCTGAAGGCTGTGACTCAAAAGGTATGTAAACAATTGATATGATTGTTTCTGAATCTAGAGATGCATCTTTTTGATGTTGTAAATGTTTCTTTTAGAATTTGAACAACATTAAATTAGCACCACCGACTTGGAATCATGGTGCAAAGGCAACTCCTCAGGCTAGCAGCAATTCTATGAGCAGTCTGAGTAGTAAAAATATGTACAGTGTTTTGGAAAATACCCAGGCTGATCCGACTGTTCTAAGAGGTAAGTTGCTTAATAGTAGATTTATTTACTATAACATAGTAACTTAGAGTTAGGAGTTATGGTATTACAAAAGTGAATTACGTATTGTGTGGTATATTTTTTTTATAGGTAACAGGGATATTACTACTAGCTACCATTCAAAAGGCGCCTCGATTGAAAGGTCGACGTTCAACTCTAGAGGAGATTTTCGTAAGTATAAACGTGATATTAATCATTACTAAAAATGTCATGGACTATGTATTTTGCTGTGTACCTACATTATTTATTGATTTTTATATTACTTACACAGCAAGTGGCGGCGGTAGTGGTAGCAGATCTGGCTCAGTGGTTGTAGCGCGCTCTGGCACAAATCCAGCACCCGCGACGTCGCCCGCGCCCAGTGAGGCGTCCACTCCTGCGCCTGTCGCCGTCCCTCAAGAGCCTCTTCCAGAGGCTATGAAGAAGTCTGTGAAATCTACTATAGAACAATGCCTCATCAACTCTGATAATGATGAAATGGTGGCAGATATAAAACAACTTTTCCCACCTCAGTATCATGCTGCTGTTATTAATGAAATATTAAATATTGCATTGGAAAAGTAAGTCAGCATTTGACAGTGTCATTTTATATGCACTCGCAATAAAACAATATATACTTAAATGTCAATAAAATTCTTATTTGTTTCAGGGGAGCTAATCAATTCGGAATGATCGCCAAGGCATTACTTCATTTAGTATCCACTAATACGATATCTCCTGCAAACTTTGTAGAGGGCTTAAAAGAAATATTTGAAATAGCCCCTGATTTAGTTATTGATATTCCCATGTTGTATGACAATCTAGGCAAAATTATTGCACCCCAAATTGAGAAGAAGGTATGAATGCTCACAGTCTATTTGTTTTATGATTACGTAAGTTAACAGGGTTCTTGTGTCTGTCAAAGCCAATTTGTTCTGTAACTACTGGACCGATTAAATTGAAACATGTATATTGGTGACCCTTAAATGGATAGTAAATAAATAAATTTTAACCATGACAGTCAGACCACTTTTGGGTGTTAATTGGAAAGTTTTGGAAACTACCTCAAGTGACATGTATAAAGACTATATTTTCTTTAGTATGTATAGCTTTAGAGCATAGATTTACGGTCTTATTCATAAAAAATCTTAAGTTAAACCTATTTTTGCTAAAATGAGGTTATAAGACATTTATGAATATGGTATACAAGTACACATTGACGTTGACATAGACCAATGAAGTGATTAAGACAAGTTTAGAATCAAATTGTAATAGTGTGTACGGCAAATAGTGACGAAAAATGAACAGTTGATGCATACAAACTTTTCATGTACCTCGCCAGAAGGTGACCCGTGCAACACCAGTTCCGTGTTAAATTTTCTGAGTATGATGTTTAAAGCTCGCTAATATTCCAGTTTGAGATTCCGTTTCGTGGATTAAATAGTCCGAATGCTTTAGTTAAATTTGCTTTAAAAGTTTCGCGTTTCATTAAACTAATAATAGAATTTTTTTCAACCAGTGTGTAATATATTTTTTGGTGGTTCTGAAACATTTATATTAATTGTTCAATACTGTTAATTTTTTGATAGGACTAACTATAAAATAATTATGGTGTAGAGTGATCATTAGTGTTTAAGAATATATGAAGATAATTTGTCCTAATTTGTCCTTACAAACAGCTCGTAACAATACATTTTTATAATTTCTTTATTCGACAAAAATCCAGCAAATTATGGACGATCTAATAATCATAAAAACATTGACGAAAGCGTGCGACTTAAAATTGATCAGTGACCCCAGCGAGCGCACTGCTATTATAGCGGTGCACTTGCACAGGTTTTTTTTATCGTCTAATTAAGTTTGTGTTTGTTTCAGCATATCACATTTGCACAATTATTGGGCCTTTGCGAAACCCTCATTTCTTCAAATCAAGGACATCTACTCCTGAAATCACTCTTTAGAGAACTGAAAGAAAGCATGGGACCTTCGTTTGTCAAGAGTAAATGGCAAGAGTCTGATCTACAATTTAAGCAATGGATGGATGAGACAATGGTTTGTATTTTTTTTTATTAGTAGCCCTAACCTCTAATATCGCTAAAATACAGTTTGATAAACAGAATCTGACAAGCCTTTATATGCATTATAACTTTTTATGTAATATAATTTTTATTGATTTATATTAATTATGAAATTGCAGGTGCCAAAATGGCTAGAAGATAATAAGTTAGAATTTTTGGAAGGCGACACTACAGAAAGTGACGATAGTAAGAAAATCCTATCACCAACTCAAACTCAAAGCAAATTAATTCAACTAATGAATGCTGATGAGAGTTGTGAATGTATAAAGGGCTGGATTCAGGTAAGACTTCAATAATACGTGGCTAGTGTAGTGGCTTGCTTTCTTCCTTATATGTTAGTTTCGCTACAATTAGTCTTAATTTATTTCAGGATAAGTTTGGTGATTCTGCAAATGAGGATTGGTTTTTGCGAGCGCTTATCCAGGCGATATGCGAATATGCGTTATTTGGCCCCGAAGGACGGGATGTGTCACATTTTAACCAAGACCGGATGAACAAATATGCCAGCCTAATACATGAGTTTGGCGAGTCCAAACAAGCGAGAGAAGCAAGTTGCTTGTTTGGCATACAGCAACTGATACATAGGCTTGAGCATCCACAAGGTAAAATATGTTTATTTATTTACCTATTTATTAATTTTTAGTTCCTCAAGAATACATTTCTGGCTGTTTGCAATTAAAGTCTTTTTGTTCGCATGAGATTTTTTCGTTACAGGGTTATCATTAGATATATTCCAATATCTACACGAGCAATATATTATTTCTTTTGATGGATTTATCGCTTGGGAAGAGTCTGATAAGGAACCAGAAGGAAAAGGTATAATGTAACAAATGTAGATTGCAAAAATGTAGTTTTTAGGATTAGCAAGCAGCTATAATTTACGGCTTCAGTGCATTAAATAAACATAATTTATAAAATTAATTCGTCTTCAAAAAGGTCGGAGTACAGAAAAGGGCGGAATAATAAGTTATACACATAGTAAATCGAATTCAAAGTGTAAGTGTATGACCTAGAAAAGTTACCAAATATTTTTTTAAGTCAGTGTCAGCCTTTTGTGTAAATAGATTTTCATTAACGGATATTAATTGATCTCTGTTTGATTGAGTCTTTTTAAACTTAAAGTAGCCTGTACTTTCATATAATTTAGTATATAAAATTCTTGAATCGCATTGTTTGTAAAAAAAAACTGCCCAAAAAGGCACTGGAGGGTATCTACTATTAGCTAAATGTCAAAGGAAACATTCAATGTTGTGGCTATTTATTTTAAACTAAATATAGTTTAAGTTCCATATTCTATTCAAATGGCTAGAGAAGTTAGAACCAAAATACGTTGTTTAGGTAAGTGACTTTTTTAAAGAGGGGTTGACACCGACCTCATGAAAATATTTAGTGTAACTATTCAGGAGGCATATTTATTAGATGTATAAATTATTATTTCATCCTTTTCTTTATTTAGATCTTACGAAGTCGGAATAATTGTCTAAATTGGTGTAGTTTCTATGGTTTTTAACTTAAATTCTATGCCTGTATCTCAGAAACGGCTGAACTGATTTTGATGAGACTGTATCATCCCTAATTTGAATGCTATTGTGTTGGCCAAAATGGTTAAAATTGATTGCATTCCGAAAGTTAGTTTTGGAGAAATCTCGAGACAAACAAACATACATTCATACACTTACGAAACTTGACGTATTATGTGTGTAGAAATATCGACATGATTACTTACGTACAGGTCAATGAATTGATAACCTCTTTTTTTTGAAGTCGTTTAATAGCAGCTTACTTATTATTCCTAGTGACATTTGAACACAATTTTTTGTAATCTCCTTTTAAAACTCTTCATTTTGGTACCCTATAATTTTGCATAAAAAATCCGCCATTTTACTTTTTTTAAACCGAAAGCAATCTAATAAGACTTGGGTTATTGACAAATCTAATGATACCTTGTCGCAATCAATTCAGCTGTTGGGAGATAAGTGGTAATACAGAAATTTACAAACGAGTTAGGGCCATTCATTTGTTAATAATTAAGAATAGGCCAACCTCCTCTCTCCTCTTTTAATATCTATAACGTAAGAATCAAAAGGGAAATATGAATACACGTTTATGGGAGTTCCCGGGAGGCGCAGTGCGGGTGGCGCGGGTCCGTTGTCATGAAAATGCAAATAGTTTATACGTACCCGAGCGAACCTCGCCACTCGCGCGGTTGTCCGCGCCTTTTGAGACTAATTTTTAGTAATAATTTTCAAAGTGATTTTAACTTTGCGCATTTTGGTGATATTATTTAAGACGTATTGAGACTCCCTCCCATCCACAAGAAAATATAAGACGGTCGACCCACCTCCTAAATCGTCTTACGTAATAAATGACTGGCCCTAAACGCGCAAGAAACAACACTTCCTTTTTTTGACAGTTGTGTAAAAGAAGCGTGTGCTTAATTTGATTCGATTAAATCTATTCTGAAAATTTATATCTAATCCAAAGTTTTTTATAAGGCAAAAGTGATTGATAATGATGTATCAACGCACGGGCTAGATTCTTAAAAATTTGCCACACGTATTCCTCTTATGACATAGGCAAGGATTTTTCAAAATTCAACCTGCAACCTGGGTGAACTAGGTGATAAAGGTTTGTATGAACATTTATATTCCGTAGACAATTTTTCATGACATTTTGTATGAATATGTTATATAAGAGTATGTTAAGAATAATGACTGACTGACTGATATATCAACGCACATTCGAAACCGCTGCGTCTAGAGATTCCAAATTTAGTACATAGGTTCTGAAAGACGTCTAAGATATTACAAAACACCCCCCAAGGAGCTAAAAGGGGGAGTGACCATGTGGCCGAAAGCTAGTAGACATAACGTTAACGATATTGATCTGTATCTATAGAAATGTTGTTGTTGTCGTCCAGGTGTGATGATGATGGCTTTGGTGTCGTTCTTTACGAACATCAAGGAAGCGGACAACGAGGACTCGTGCAGCGAGGACTGACGAGCACTTCCCACCGGTGCGGCACCGCCGCCCGACCCCGCTCCAGAAACCACGTCTACATACGATGTCTTCTATATTTTTATATATTAGAATCATCCTAAACGGAACTCATAGATTATATTATTATTATAACGATAATGCTTAACCTAACAGAAGCTAGAGAAAGTTGTATAATATTTTTTATGCGATAGTTATTTATCAAGGATTTAAATTAAATTTGCTTCAAAATTTGCGTAACTCGGTACCTATCTCGTACCTCAATGTTATATGAAACATGTACGTTAATTTTTCGTTGGTGTTATTCCTCGAGGTACAATATAATCATTATTTTATGGCTAGCAATAGTTATCATTTATGAAATCACAGAATTAAGTAGTTGTTTTTGTTTTATTCATCTGTCTAATATATAATTACTTTTAAGTCGTGGATAAAATGCATGTGTGCAGTAAAATATTTTTGCTATTCTCTGTTCTCTAGATTTGTGAGTATATTCGTTTTAATATATTTTATTTAAATATTTTAAATATTTTTAACATACCTAGTATACATGCCAGGTGATGATTCTCTTGAAAATTTTACCAAGAGGCAGTGTAAAGAAAGTACGGCTTTAGGTATAAACTAACTTGGAGATGTCAAGCTCATTGCGCTTTGCAGTCGACATATCCTTTTTACTTAGTCCTCACTTTTTTGCGTTACCTGTTGGTAACTCATAGCCTATCTCTAATTTTAGTTATAGGGTAAGAGAATCAGCACTATTGATTGAGTTTTTGACACTGTCAAAGATTATATTTTTATGTATTGATTATTTAATTTTTTTAAATATATATGTACATAACGCCAATCTTGACAACAGAGAGCGCATTGGAAGCAATCTGAAGCAATAAATTTACTGGACTAGCTAGACTTAACGTAAAATTCTTAATACATGTTGTATGTACATAAGTAAATCAATATTTCATTTCTATGATGATGTAAATTTGAAACATGAGAGAATTTGCTTTCATTTCTATTAAGATGTAAATTTAAAACAAGCGAGAATTTGTTTTGTCGTATTTATGAAATGATTATAAGACTGAAAAGTCTTTATGATTAAACAAGTATTTTCAATTTGCTTGACACCCGATGCTTAAATTTGAAAGCAATACTATTGCATCCGAAATCTTTTCAATAGACTTACTTTTAGCGCATACAACGATCAACAGAAAATTACCTGGCATCTATTGTTCGTTGGATAAACACAAGTCAACCAATAACGAGGCTTGCAGCTGCCTAGTCAAGCTAAATTTCCGCATTGACAAAAAGTTTTATACGTTAGTATAAAATAAATTATTGTGAGATTGTAAATAAGTTTCATACCAACAATATGTGTTCTTCGCTTTAGATCAGAAATACGAGACTAAAAGAACACAGTTTTTGTTACTGTGACTAGCTTTGCACTTAAAGCTAACCGATGAATATGTATGTAAAAGTATTTTTGTATAAGTAATAATTGAGTAAAGACGACAAGGCAGTCGAAATTATAAATACGACATGATTCAATATGCACATCATACCACAAGGGAGGTATGATTTATTATCGATTTCAATGTGCTTAAAAGCTCGATTACACTTGGTCGTCAGCCTAAAACGAAAGCGGATCTAGATTCTTCGAAGATGGACGTACTCGCCCCTTTTTATTTACACATAGTAGTTTGTCCGAATTTTATAGGCAATGGAATACAAGCTAACGACAAAGTGTAATTGCGCTCTAAGTCTCCCGTTTAATAATCCAGTAAGTTTAATTTTGTTCATTTGTGTTACCTCGGTTTTAACTATATTTTAATGTAACTTTTATTAGATATTTTTATTTAGTTATTTTTAACTAGTTAGCAGTGACTCAGCAGCGATGCTTGTTTCAAAATCTTTCGTAAATTCAGTTGGATGGGCTGTGGGCCTTGCAGGTGACGGACGGGGTCGCCGCGCCCTCTAGTGGCTTTCGTCCTCGACATCTCACGCTGCTCTACTCCTAAGCGTGTTATGGTCGCTTTACTGTCTCCGCTACTGGGTTTATTACTATAGCTACTCTTGTCAGTTATTGCATGTTATGTAAATAAACTTTTACAAAAAGAACTAATCTTTACTGATTCCTATAACAAACACTATGTAAATGACGTGGAGAGTATATTATTGAAATTCCAAGCGTACATACGTCGTCGTAATTAAAATAGATTGATAGAAGATAATATATATTTCATTGATGTGTATATTAAAATGCATAGGTACAAGATACACGTTATTTATTATTAAATTTTATTAAAAAATATAAAATCTCTGTTAGAGATCTTTGTACATAAATTGTTTTTCATTTTCTGAATAACTAGATTAGGATTAGTATTGGTAATATTGCAGAGATTGGAAAGATACATACTTTGTACTTACTAGCTTTCCGGCTACGGTACGACCGCGGCCCCGCCCGCGTGAACTACGTTTATATAGTGTCCAGCACTGTGATAAAAAGTATATTTATTACAGCCATTTCTAAATATCTAACAGTGCAAGAATTTTTCTAATCGGTCCTGTGTGATTAGAGCGTTCAACCAAACAAATTTCAGCTTTATAATATTATTATAATAATATCATTGAATTACAGAGTAGTTAAATTAAATTGTAATCTAATTACAGTATTAAATTACATTCTAATTTAAATTTTTAATGCAGGGTGGTATGAGACAGTGTAACGAAAACTGAAACGGGAGATCAGAGCATCATTCGGAGTAGAAAATCAATGGAATTTTCTACCGGGTTAATTTTTTGAGATATCCTATGTTAATTTTGTCACAAAAAGGTGTAATAAATGTTTAAATGCTAATGAATACCTTATTTTCTTAAAACCAGTTAAGCGCTAAGAATCCAATTCCAATGTAATTAGATTAACTTGTAACTGAATTGCTTTGTAATTAAATACTGTTAATACTCATAGTAACCAGTTAAGTCTAGTAATCTGTATTTTAATTACTAATAACTGGAATTTGTGTTATTAGTCTTATTATTTTTTGCTCATCACCAGTGTGAAACAAAGTAAAATTATTGAAGTCTAAATTGATACAATCTGTGTGACAGGATAAGCGGTATCTCCTTGCTCCACATTGCAGTTGGTAAGACGTGCTTGATTAATTATTGTTTATAAATGTCAAAACATAATTTAACATCGTACAATTCCATAATTCCTGAGAATTCTTCTGTAAGACAGTTTACAACTTTATTCCAGTATTCTTGATTATGTTCATCATCTTGAATTAAAATTTTTATTTGTTCCAATTCTGAAATTCAAAGGATTAACTAGGCATGTACTGTATGTATAATGAAATTTGTTTCGAGGTAATCTCCCTAAAACTAACGAACTGAAGTATTTCATTGGTAGAAAGCTGAAGTATTTTTGAATTCATGTCATTTTCGATAGGGAAGCGCGGCCAACGCAAACTAGGGGACGTGTGTGCGTGCGTGCGTGCGTGCGTGCGTGCGTGCGTGCGTGCGTGCGTGCGTGCGTGCGTGCGTGCGTGCGTGCGTGCGTGCGTGCGTGCGTGCGTGCGTGCGTGCGTGCGTGTGTGCGTGTGTGTGTGTGTGTGTGTTTCATTTAAATAATATACCTATATCTATAATTTCCATAACTTGTTTTATGATAATCTATATCTATAATAATATTATAAAGAGGAAAGATTTGATTGTTACTTTGTTTAGAGGAGCTGGCGAACAAAACCGGATTAGTCCACGAAAATAAATTTTACACGGTAGCTAAAAAACTAATATCAGTTTATGAAGGAGACTAATTGGATATTGGACTAGTCCGGTTTTGTATGAAAATTTAGTTTTTTAAGCCTTTTTTAGC
This sequence comes from Meganola albula, assembly GCA_936450015.1. Lineage (NCBI taxonomy): Eukaryota > Metazoa > Arthropoda > Insecta > Lepidoptera > Nolidae > Meganola > Meganola albula. Next base: position 16,107,343 of record OW388142.1, on the reverse strand, counting down.
CTACTTCTAGCCGGTTTTGGGTGAAAATATTAACAGGGATCGACGAAACTAGGTCAAGACATCACGATTCGAAAAAAAAACATCTTTTGAATAGTAGTGGACAAGTCCGGTTCTGTTCGCCAGCTCCTCGTTTATATTTTACGAATACGCTCAAAAACTACTGGACTAATTTAAATTCTAAGCTACATCTTTACTGAGTAACATAGGCTATATTATATGCTGAAATGAATTAGGGTTCCGTATGAAAATTTCAATAATGTAACCCAAGGTGTAAAAAAAATAACGAAAAATATGAAATCGCGTACGCTGCGGAAACTATTGACATTAGAGGAAAGTGATGTACTACAGTTTTATAGAGGACATAAATATCTGCAAAAAAAGTGCCATGTGCCTTACTGTTATAGTTACGTCATAATAACTACTTTTTCATCATAGATTAAGCAATTGTAACACCGGTACAAATTAGACTACATTATTCATACCTTGGTATTACGGGGTAGGCAGAGCAGCAAGTGTGTATGTGATTACGAGAAATCCTTTATGAATCTCTGCCCCGCGTGGGTGCAGGACGGGGGTATGTGGGACTCCAAAAGGTTACCCACTAAAACTTTCCTGGCGTTTCGCAGCGCATTTATACCAGGGGGTCGCAGGAACTACCCGATATCTACCCGTGCGAAGCCGGGCGGGCCAATAGTAATAATATAGAGGGACATTAACACACGGCCATCTGTTCCTAAACTAAGCAGAGTTTGTACTATGGAAACGAACGAAATTTACTAACTGTCACAAACGCCGCAAGATATGATCTGAAGCATTCGACGTAGATCTACTTCATCCTCAACCTTGCCGATGTAAATGAAACGCACCAAATGGGGCATCAATTCAAACACCCGTCTCAATGGGAAACATGCAAATCGCCACTGGTGGATGCTGAGTGTAACTGCAAATAAAATTCGTTGTATGAGCACTGTCAGTGTCACGAATTAAGTAGGTACATATTGTACTAAGTAATATGCTTTTTAAACAACACTTACCTAAAGCGTTACCATACATATAAGCGCAATGACGGACAAAACAGCTAATATCGGAATCCTGACGTTGCTTCATTTTCATGTCAATGCCGAGTTGCAAGTGGACTTCATTTAAGGGTAAGCTTGGTGTCAGGAAACGCCTGATGTTGTCATAGTCACGGACTCGAACTGTGAGGAAATTAGAAAAATGGTAGGTGGGCTCGTATCTACCAAGTAGATAGGTAGGTTATATGCATAGATTGTTGTTATATCAGTCAGATAAGTATTCTACATCTAATCAGTGGCGGAGGTATATTAAATTCGGCGCCGTGCCGTGGGCTAGTATGTTTTATTTAATAGATTGCTATTATATAAAATTTCCGTGTCACAATGTTTGTTACCGTACCTACTCCTCCGAAACGGCTTTACCGATTTTTACATGCGTATTCAGTAGGTCTGAGAAACGGCTACTATCTATTTTTCCTACCCCCTAAGTGTTAAGGGTACTTCACCCTTAATTTTTTTATTTATTTTTGGACGTATTACATTAGTAATACGCGGTACGAAGTTTGCTGGGGCAGCTAGTAATGTAATAAAACTCAGCCGTGTGTTGGTGCGACAGCCTAAGTAGTTTTCTATTTCTTTAGTCTAAGGCACAGATAATATAATACTGTCTAAGGGGATGGATTAGCGATGGCGTAGCGCCCCTTGCTGACTTGCTCTCCGGGCCATGCCCCCTTTTGGCACTAGAATTAATATACGCCCCTGATTATATTAATTTAAGTTTGTAATTAAAAATACTGACAGAATGCCATAAACAAGTAAAGGTCAGGGCATGAAATGGTAACACGTCTCCAGGCAGAGTCAGGAATACCAAGACCACCGACACCCAGCGCTGGATCTGCCCGTCCAGGAATTTGGTCTTCTCTGCACATCAACTGTAATATAAACAAGCGTCGAATTACCTACTTAGGTACTAATTAATTGAGATTGCTTTGTTTAAAATTGGGTTCCTGTTCTTGAAAGTTTTATCATTATCATAGGTAACACCAGTCATAGATTTAGCATATATCAGTTTACATAGTAAATCTATGATAGTATGATACCAGTGGCGCATGGCGTAGCGAGCCTTGGCGGGGCCCCGTATAAAAATTTGTTTTGGGGCCCATATGAAGGGTAAAGATTTTTCTCACACTGCTCTCCGTGGTTTAACATCGTATGTACTACAGCAATTACTGTGGTATTCCCCCGTTGAAATACGATACCTCCCACGTAAGTTGTTGTATCTCCAAAACTGCAAATTTACAGTAGAGCGTTTCAAAGATTCAAAGAAAACCAAAATCTGCATTTCATGTTGCATCTTTTTGAAATTTGGTATTTAAATGTAATATAATAGTCGTCTTAACTTCGTTAAGAGATATTTTAAGTAATATGTTTATTTTTGGAGATATTGTTCATACAACATTTTACTCCGGAGTACAAGCTATGCCAGTTGTTGCATCTGATACTAACAACATTATAACGCGGCGCCCAGATAACGCCACTTGTGGTATATGATAGTTACAACTGTATACGTTGAAAAACATAAGTCTCACCCTGTTGTATGTGGTAACAATATTTATATTAATTACAAAATTCAATTGTATAATTTGAACGTGATAAATTTTTTAGGTTCTTAAATAAAAAAGAAATGTTTTATAGGTTAAAGGAGAGGTCAAAAGTGGGATAGAATTTTGAACATCCATGTGATATACCTCATTGGAAAGCTTATTTAATAAGCTATTAGAATTTAACTAAACACGAATTTTACAAGCCCCCATTTTTGTAAAAATCTAAAAAATGTAATAGAAAAACAAAACGCACATTACCTTTAATTATCCGTTTCCTAAGCAGTATAAATATTGCAATCACGTCAATAATTACATTGTATTAGAGTACTTTTTTCTTGTAATATTGTTCTAGCTGCAGTTTAATGTAATTATGACGAAAAATATTTGTTATCTTATTAGAGTAATAACCAAACGCGTGGAAAAAAATATAATTACGGGAAACGTCATGATGTTATTGTCATTGATCAGTTTGATTGACAGCGTTCTAAATAATTTTATTTTTTTTGGTTGCTCAATTGTCATTTGGCCATGGGGTTGCCAGTTGCAATAATCATAATATTGCATTAAGGATACTTATTTTCAATTTCAATTTAAAAAAAAAACGGGTGGGCGTAAAATTATTTTAAATACACCAAAAAATTTAATTAATTATGCTCTATTAACCTATGTAACTCAAATTGCTGTTCAAATTTACAATTATTTTAATCCCAGGCTCTATACATTTTTTGAACGTCTCCTTTATTTATTAGAAACAACATAAGTGCTTAGTGCTAAAAGATAATCAAAAAATCTTTAAAAATAAAATAATTATCTTATAAAACATAATTAAATAACTTCTTATTTTGCTGAGTAATCAAAAACGTTTCAACATACAACAATCATTTAAAAGACTTTGAAAATTATACAATATTATAAATAAAATAAATAAATAAATAGAATTACAAAAATTAACATCATTATAAAAAATTTAAATTATGAACTTACTTAATCACTTAAATGAGATCAGCTTAAAATCAAAGTAGTAATTTGGTATCCATTTATAATTTTTGGCATTGTACTTATTGGTTTAATACGATAACATCGTTAATGCATGTGTTGGCACATCTACTTCTCAATGCATCGGCTGTCATTTTATACTGTCATCGCGTTCGTCTTTGAAGTCACCTGTCACTCGAGAATGTCATTATGAACGAACGCATGAACACCGAGCGCGAGTGAAGCGGCCATCTTAGAATGACTGACACTGCGTGTTGAACCGTTGTGGCGTCCGGTAGTGCAGATGCAATAACGTGCTCGGTGAACGTTACTATTTAATCCAACCTAATCTTGGCGATCTGTGGTTAACTGGTGGAATTCATGATTGTGCTATCGAGAGATGGGGGTGAAGTGATCTATTTGCTGTAGTTATTTTATTGAAATACCGTCTTCTTACCCGATTATTCACGCCTACCTATAGTTGTCTGCTAATTTTGATATTTTTAGTCTAAAAACCCTTCAAAAGCCTTCACATGTATAATAGGTAATGATAAAGAAATTTAAAAATAAAAACAATTGTGTTATTGTCAACCTTACAAACCAAAAATTATGGGAGCCTTAAAACAATATAAATCAAATAAATATTATTTTTATGAGATCAATATTAAAACCTGAGATGCTTAGTCAAAAGCAATATAAAAAATAAGAAAAATTAAACAGTATATTCGGAAAATATTAATGTCTATTCTGAATTGAAAATTCAGCGTCATTATTAACGCCAGCAACAAAAGATAAGTGCCAAAAAAGTCGTGATATGTAGCTGGAACAATTCCACTATGACACAGGCTCATTAAGTCTTCATATTTTGCCTTAGTTATAGGAAGACGGTTGAAATACAGGGGGCATAGCTCAGCCATACTATTCGTTTGGCGTCTACGGGTATCGGTATTGAGAGCGATTGTCATAGCATTACTGTCTGCCAAATCGTACCGATATATAATTTTAAAAGGATCTTCTGCACAGACACTTCTTTTATTTTATCCATCTAACTGCGTTTCTATTTACATGTTTGGATCAATTACGTCCATTCAAAAGTGTTTTATAGTTTAAAAAATCTGTATGCTTCATATATGGTTTGCCCTCCTGTTTAGCCCACCTAACTAAGCTAAACCTAAAGGGTGAATAAATAAGTTTATTTTTAGACGAATATTCTATTAGAGCATGTACGCTATCACCTTCTGCCTGGGTGTGACCTCTTTATAGAAAGGTATGTTTGATAGTAATATTAAGCTTATGAGCAATATAAACATAAAACGCAAACACGATAAGATTGCGATTCTGACCGGCACAATTGTCAGACCAGAATCGAAATTCTTTTGCACCCTGTTCATGCATTTTATGTATAAAATGAGAAAGACAGAATTAGTACTCCAGTAGTCATATCCATCTTTTCTAGGGCCTTATTAATAACCTGATCACTGACGGAAATAGTGCTCAAAAAATGTTTTTTGCATACATCCACATAATTGTCTTCACCATGATCTAGTGGCAATGAGTACAACGTGAACTTACGCCATGAAGTGGTATCTGTGTAGACTGTAACACTTCTTGCGGCAGTGACATGGCGGGCCCATCTTTCTCTTTGCTTGAATTTTACCATTTCTTGACATGTACTCTTTTCCCATATTACGTAAATTCTTTCTCTTAGTGTCGATCCATTCATTAAAATGGCTTTTCCTTATATTACCTTTATCTTTCCTTGGTTGACGACAACGACCGCTTGTGCTAGGACTATTATTCGAAATAACAGTGCCCTAATTCACGTAATTTCTTGACGCGCCGATCAAGTTTCGGTGCAGTTTTTAATTAAGATTTCGTCGTAGTGCAAAATGGTATTCTTATAATTCGTTAGCTACAATATCTATTCGAAGTGCTCTCGTGATGCAAACTTGGACGCGAGCGTATCTGACAGCGGTTGTCAAAATTACAAGAGTACGAAAAGGGTTGTTTTGATCGAAACTAAACTGCAAGTGAACTTATTTAACTACGTGAATTAGCCTACTGACAGCGGACTATAATTGTTTAGTGTTGTATATGTTGAGCAGCTAGACAGATAACCAGGTCAGGCTACAGGCAAAATATCAAAAGTAGATAAGTTTTCCTTTTGTATATAATAAGGGCAAAAATCATTATCACAGTCGTAATCTAAGTAGTTGGTACTACAAGAAGGTGAAGAATGCGGTTTTTCGAGATTTGCAATATCAGAATCTGAAGCAACTTCTGGGTTATTATCAAAGAAATCTGTATCAATTATATTTGCTAGCTCATTAATTTCCGACTCATTAAAGCTTATTGGTAATGGAGACTCTGAAACAATAATAATGTTTTGTATAATAAATGATCAGCAGATTCGGGAAATCGAACCTGAGACCTCGGCGTGCCAATACAATGCACTAGGTACGCATTCTAGCTATTGAGGCCGTCGTACTTACCATTTAAAGATCGACTTTTCAATTGGTGACTTGACTTACAGCGTAAATTTTAAGTAAAAAAAAAGTAAATCCAACGTAAAATATAGCATTTCACTATACAACAACATTTTAATGAACGTATTCCGAAGTAAATTGTTGTATTTATTACATACAACAAAATGTTTAACTTAAACGAAAACGTAAAATATTGTATGTATCACATACAACACTTTTAATGAACGCTCACCGGCGAATATTGTCGTAAGTAATCTATACAATACTTTAGGTTGGTGCCACAAAGTAATAATAAATAAAAATCTTTATTGGAACATAAAAGTTTTAAACATGTTATGTGTACGAAAATGACTACATTAGTCGTAGACTGTGTCGCAGTCATTTACGCTACCTTCAGAAGAATTTAGAGTGTGTTCCGTTACAACAACATTTGACTTTAAACTTAGATTAAAGGAACATAACAAAACATTACATGCAGGAAAACGTTAGTAACGTAATTTATGCTACTGAAATAATACTAAAATAAACTTACCTATAATATTTCGTAGGCTTGAATCAGGAAAACTGTTGAAACTTGTTGTTTTCAATGGGTGTATCGGCATTATTACTTTGTATATTTGCATTATTAAGTAAATCATATATTCGACGCCCTCTTGATATAATACTTGTACGATTCATTATAACAAATATGAAGTAAACTAATTACGTCAATGAATTAGCAAATAAATTTTAAGCGCTTGCAACGTGCATGCGGCCGGTTGAAAGTCCGGCGTAGTCTGTTGTATGTAACCAATACGAGGCGCGAGCGCGTGATTCTACCCACTCCGCGTCCCGCGTACACAAATGTATAGGCATATACATTGGTGTACTCCGTTCGCGTTTGAAAATTACAACATTATGCGTCAGACAAATCCTTTAAAAATTGTGTTTTTGTTGTTTCTTGACTTTGAATGGATATAATGGTTCATATTAGGATATTATTTAACAAAAAAGCAAAATAGCATTTTTGTGGCATACAACAATTTACGTGGGAGGTATAATTACTAAACATGTTCAACGATGTATGGTGTTGCAAACTTTTGGAAAGCACGCTTTACGCAGGGAAACAAGAAATAAGTAGTTCTTTTTAACTTTTGTTATTTCTGAAATATAAATAATTGGGAAGATTCTAATTTTAGTTTTCGCACGTCGGGGGTGTGGCCCGGGAGCCTCCGTATAAATGGTACGGCGGCGCACTATGGAAAATAAAGGTCTGTTTCTGATTAAAAATCAATAACATTTTTATTTCTGAATATTATGTTTTAAAATTTTGCACAAATATAGAACAGTGTATATACACTGTTCTATATTTGTGCAAAATTTTAGAAGCCATATGGCTTCAAATGGAATATATATTTTTATGATTTTTAAAACCATACATAAAAAAATAAAACAAGTTCAAAATTATCAAAAATGTCCAATATTCATTTTTTAACAATGAATTCTACTAGGTATTTTACTGTTTACAAAATCCAAATATCATATAGTACATCAAAATACCAATTAATTTAAATAATAAAATCATATTATTTAATCTTTTTCTTTTGAAAAAAAGTGGTTAAAATCGAACAGAGATTAATTAATTAATTAATTAATTAATTGTAGGGTTTACTAAATATTAGGTATGTTATTTATACTTGATGAACTTCGGGATCTAAAATTAATTCGTTCACTTTCAAAAAATCTAAGGTGTCTACATTAAGTTCCTTCACATTTTAAGTATACGGTTTTCTAATACTGGTTATGTAAGGATCTGAAGTATAAAGAAGAGTATGGAATACATCCTCGTTTGTAGCAAATCTTGAGTATTTTCTAGCATGATGTAGACGAAATTTTTTGTAATCCTTATTACGAGATTCTTGTGCATCTTCCGAAAGTTGACCAATAGGAAGTACTGCAAAATGCTTTATGACACCTTTCCATGAATTAAAATTTTGTGAACTGAAGATGGCATGGAGCATACTATTCATAATTGCTCACATAGATCCTGGAAGTCTCCATAGCATAACTGCTAAATTTTTCAGCATTTATCATTACACCCGATGAAAGAGCTTATGTAAAGCCTTTTTATCAAATTTATATCCACTCCTGTAATTTCAGCAGAGCAGCTTGCATTGTGAAAAAAAATTCTGGCAGTATTACCTTATTAGAATTACCACTTACTTGTCTTGGTTTGTCGATGATCAATCCCAGCTCTTCACGGCAATCCTTTGTACCGGGGTTTTCTTTAAGAAATATCAGGGCAGTGTGCATCTTGTTGATTAATATTTTCACACGTAACATGAGTGCAAAAAAGATAAGCGCGGTAATATTAATGATAAATTATAAAACTTACCGCAAAATATTGATATAAACAGTAACATTTCAAACCGCAATAGATAGCGAGCGGTTTTCCATTTTCTGACTTTTATCACATTTTTACTAATTATTCCGAATATCGCAAATATCCGCAGCTGGTTTTTATTTGATTATGTTTAAGGATAGCTAGGTTATCAATCAACATTAAATGTAAAGCAGGGGTAAACGTGGGTAACTGCCAAAAGACTCGATGAACTTTTAATAAACTTTTTTTTTACCATATTTTATTTTGCTATTATTTTAAGCTAATGTTTAACATAATATTAAATACATATTAAATGTTTCATATTCTTCAAAAGACGAGGTTTCCAGAAATATATAAGAAATAATACCTTTTCCTGTAACGTATGACAATAAAATCAATTTGAAAGTGATGAAGTGAACGGCGAAGTAACATGGACGGCCGTCAAAACTATAAAGTTTGTGATGTTCTAAAAAAATCATTTCATATAATATCTATATTTTTTTGATATTATAGTCTAGTTTGGTCCTTAAACTATTGAATAAAATAAAGCATGCCAGTAACGGCTTTCACAAAATCCATTTTTAATCAGCAGTTGTTCTACGATTTTCCACAGTGCGGCGCGGCAGTAGCTACGCCTCGAGTAATACTTATTTAATTCTGATCACATAATATATTGAATTGGTCTTACTTGTAATCGAAAATGAGGCCGAGTGAGTATTGGCAACAAGGATAAAAGTGATCCTCCAGTTCCATCAGCTATGTGCGAATATTCGATCGCTAGTACCCTTAAGTTCTTCAGCTCAGCTACGCTACGTAGAAAGGTTTGTTTCGTAGGTGGCCTCGGTATGTATTGACCACTACCTACGACAAAACGTTATTCTGTTCTGTTAATTAGGTACGGTATCAACCCACTTTAATTAGTGCAAGGTTTAGTTAACTTAGTTATATGACAGTTAATGTAAAATATTGATAAATGTCCAAAATATTGTTTTTATTTTCACTAACCAGGAATTATACATACCTAGGGTTGCCATCTCTGAAATTTGGAAAACAGGACAAGACGCGTGAAAACCCCGGATTTTAGAGTCCGAAAGCCGGACATATCAACAAGATCTTTTAAACATATTCAATGTAATAAAAAACAGTTGAAAATGTCATAAATCACCTTTTTTATCCATTCATTATTTTAACAAAACAGAATCATATTACAATTTGTTACAAATTGTTCATATAAATCAGTTACCTACTTGGTTCGTCGGTTGATCGTGGTGTGCGAGCATAGTGCGTGTCTCGCGGGTGGCCCAAATTTTATATATTTATTTATTTTTTAAAACTCGGTCTACAAATGAAACCTTCCACGGACGCTCCCCGGATGCCCTCTAAACTAGGACAAATCCGGGGAAATCCGGACGGATGGCAACCCTATACCTACCCGAAAAACGGCAATAGGTTCGCTCTCCTTTTAAGTAAGTGTGAGACATAAACCTATTGTGTCGTTACCTACTCTAATGTTGGTTTATTAATTTTTAGCTACACATTCAGGTAATCTATCTTCTATCTAATAGGACCTAAAATAATACATGGTAAGTATATAATAATAGTATTTATGGCCGTGACAAGGAGGGCTGGAATCTCGGTCAAAGAATTTTATTATGGCATACTACTTGCCAAGTTACATGGCAATGCTAATTCTTTGAAAACTGCTATAATAATATTTTACGGTGTCATAGAACGGCTGCAGGTTACCTATACAATAATAATAATACATAATTGATATTATCCTAGCTGACTGGGAAGATTTTATTATATTAGTAGCGCGCAATTGTGTGCGCAAACTCAGGTGACTGAGGAACCGTCTCCACAACAAGTGAATCGCGGTGATATTATCGACATGCCACGTATTTATTTAAAATCTCTAAATCGCGATTCTCTCGCTCGTGGAGAGCCCCCTCAGAGTCACGGGCTGAGCTACACGATCAGTCAGAGATAGGGTGTGTTCTGGAGGTACGGAGCTGTTTGTCCATAAACTCCTAGGCTTAGAAAAGTCTTAACACTTTTTAGTCCAGCGCCAGAGTTTAACCCGCGTTACGGCTAGAGTCAATAGGTACCTAATCATGATATTACTGTAATAATAAACTGGATGCCTTCGCACTTTAATTACCTACACCTACGTATGTATTAAGTACATACAATGTAGAATGGTTTTTAAATAAATATTTTAATAATCCTTATCCTATCAATCTATTTCGGAAATTCATTTTTTTCCATACCTACCGGAAGTATGTATTCCATTAAGCCTATCCACTGCCAAGGGAGTTGAAAATTTTACAGAAAATCTCTAAAAATAAGTGATAATTTTCTGTCTATAGAATATAGTACGAAACCCTTCATAAGTATATCCGACTCGAACTTGCCTGTGTGTTTATTACACGGAAAATATTTGGTTAGCGGTAGGTAGGTAAAGCCATTGTTACTAAGCAACGAGTTTGATTTGACTTTTGTCTTGGCAACAAAAAGTCATTATAAAGTAAACAAAGACAAAATTAAAACTAAAGTAGAAAAATGACGACAGATGAAGAAAAAACTAAATTAAATAAATTACTGGAAGGGTTAGATGTAGTAGAAGTAAAGCTAACGGAGAGGTGCTCAGACATTGTGAAAGAGTTTCACAGGAGATTTGACAAAGAAGTTGAAGAAGAGAGCAAAGTGGACGAACACGAAGAAGAGTACGAGAATCCCTACAAAGTAGATCGTCGACTGATGGATGAAAACGAACGAAAATTGCGGGAGTTACTTTCACAAGGAAAAAGGTAGGCGAGCCGTATACTACTATGTCACCACTCTGTCTCTACCTAGGTAGGTATTATTGATTTTATACAGGATATACAAAGTACCTACCTACAGGGCTACAGGGTACTATACCTAAGGTAAACCAACTACCTACTTACTTATTTAGCTCGTCATACCTTAGTCAAATTTTAAAGACTTTAAGTGGGTACCGAAGTAGGTAAGTAGGTACAATTTATTGGCACAAACAAAAAAAGGATTGAATAAAGAGATTTAAAATTCAAATTATTTTATTTCTTTAGGTATGAATAATACATAATAACTAACTATAAATCATGAATTTCAGGGTTAAAAAGGCGTTTATGCATGAGACTGTCGCGACTGACGCAGATCCGAAAAGACCTTGGCGAACTCACACAAACAGAGAGAAACTACTTAGAATTGATAATGAACTGAAACGACATATTGAAAAGGCCTCGCAGCAGATTGTGCCAATGGGTGAAGGTGACATGAAAGACCTTGTAGCGGAGTGCCGAGAAGAGATACACGCGGCGCCTCCTATACGAACTGACCGTCTCCGGGAGACCGTTGAAGCTGCGAAGAAAAGCCTTCCTAACTTTCAATACAGGAAGATCGATAATACCACGGCAACTGCAATCACGATTGCACAAGATATTGATTTTAAAAATATGCAGTACATTAAAACTGAGTGAAGAATCACTAAGCACGTACCTATTTTGTAATTCAATTCTGTTTGTGTTTGACTGAAATACAATATTTACCTAGCCACTTTATATTTTAATAAATTCATTTTCCTGATAACCTAGAAAACGTCTCTCTAGGTAAAGCGACGGCGACAAAGCTAATACCGACAATGCGACGTCAGCTTCAGAAAACAGTTTCTAAATAGCGGTTCGTCAGAAATTCTTCACAATTGGCTTTAAAATAAGCTTAAACTTTGGCTTGTTCAGCGATAAAGTCAGAAAGATTAGGTATATTCTTAGGAGAAGAAAGAATCTCAATAGGAGATGAAGCATGATCCCCTAATCTTTACAACTAGCTGCGGCGTGCTTGACTCTACCGCGCGCCCTCACCGTCGCATCAGCTCGTTCAACGTCATAGCCACGAAGTGGATCGATTACGTTATAAAATTAGCAGGTCCTTGAATGTTAATGGCGGGTAAAATTTTGGGTGACGTGCAGTGCAGTCACAGAATTCTATTTAAAAAAAATATTTGACTGGTTGAATCAAGAGTTTATCACCATCTTCGCCATGGGGAAGTAGGCAGTATGTCTCAACGTCCTTTTATATACTACCAGGTAGCCAAACAAGTTTTGGCTATCAGATAGGCTGCTTGGGGTACCAGAAGCGGTCACTGTGCCTACCCTATGGAAGTCTGTACGAAACACCACATGCATCACTTGCGCGTTGACGACCATTTTAAAGCTTTTTACTTTCTAAAGCCTGTACCGGCGTGATATTACAGATAATTTATTAGGTATTATTACTACCGCAGTACACATACAGTCCTAATAATATGTTAAAATATCTGCAATAAACTTTAAAATCTGGTAGGCAGCTGAAAAACGCACACTCACCTGTAATATAACTGTAGTTTATAAGAATTGGGTTTTCATTGGGTAGGACGAACCGCCATAGAAACAAATACTTCAAACTCTTCGCATTGAAACAAGCTAGCTGTTGAAGGAGACGTACTCCTTCCAGCCGTTTGCAGCAGAGGTTTTCAAACGAAATTAGTTGTAGATCATCTTGGAAACTGAACAGAAACATAGACAATAAGACAGTTTAATTATTTAGACATTTTAGGCTGTTTTTAGGGTTCCGTACCTCAAAAGGAAAAAACGGAACCCTTATAGGATCACTTTGTTGTCCGTCTGTCCGTCCGTCTATCAAGACCCTTTTTCTCAGGAACGCGTGGAGGTATGAAGCTGAAATTTATATCAATTACTCAGGTCTACTGTCCCTTGAAGCTGTGAAAAAATCAAACTTCTAAGCCAACGCAATCAAAAGATACAGCCGTTTATGCCGCAAATTTTCGACACTTGCAAGGGAATCAAAACCTACAGGGTGCTTCCCGTGAACTCAGAATCTTGAAATTTGGTACGAAGCAACGTCTTATAGCATTGATAAAGGAAAAATTACGAAAACCATAAATTTTTAGTTACATCACATAATATATATTTTTTTAATAATTTTAAACTTACTACCCATTTCCTCATAAACGCGTAGAGGTATTAAATTGAAATTCATACCAAATACTCAGGTCTATAATACCTTTAAGCTGTAACAAAATCAAACTTCTATGTCAACGCAATCAAAAGAAACAGCAATTTAAGCTGCATATTTTGAAACTCGCAAGTACTCGCAAGGGAATCAAAACCTAAAGGGTACTTCCAGTCGACCTAGAATCTTGAAATTTGGCATGAAGCAACGTTTTATAGCACACATAAAGGAAAAATTCCGAAAACCTTAAATTTTTAGTTACATTACAAAATATATATTTTTTAATAAATATAAACATCTTTCCCCATTGTAATGTTATGAATTTCATTTTGCAATAAAAATACCATAGTTATGACTCGATTGTCGTAATGAACGAACTTTGTAAACCTTGCAGGTTTGTACGGAACCCTCGGTGCGCGAGTCCGACTCGCACTTGACCGGTTTTTTATCAATACTCAATTCATTTTTTATAAAAATTAAAGAAACTTAGCCTTAAGAGAATGGAAGTTCTGCTGAAACGCCAAAGTTCTTCCAATAGAAGTTATCTAATTATTGAAATGGGGGCATAAAAATAACTACATTATTTATTTAAAAACAATTTTTGGATAGCAATCGATAAATACAATATTTTGGTTTCGAACGAAAGAGGGGACATTTATTTTATTGCAATAATTAATGAAATTGGTGTGCTTACCTCAAAATATTGTGTAATATCCTAAAAAAATCTTTCCGTCTAAAATAGTTAAAACGATCGATATTAATCAATTGATCTGAGATTATTAACTTATCAATCTGTGCTTGAGTAGATTCCAATTTCTGTTAAAGGATAAAAGTACAAGTTACTACGTTCAAGTTAATACGGAATTGGTACTGCGCTCTTTCCCCTCTGCCGAGGGACATGAACAGTTTTAATGCGTCAACTTTTCATGTTTTGTTAGTGTGTAGCTTTTATTCGATTAAGACGATTAAGGCAATTCAACTTTTACATGTTGTTCGCCTTACCCAAAAAATGGCAGAAAAAATTTAGTAGGTGGTAGGTACTAGAAGATCTCTTCGCCCGAAAATTACACTTAAGTAAGCGATCAGGAAAAATAATTACAATCGAACGTCGCTCACAGGCAACTCAAAAATATAAAACGGACTTCAAAAACGAAATTAAAAAAGTAAAAAATAAAACTTAGCATAAAGTAATTCGTATTGTAATTTAGATAATCAGAAATATTGAATAAGTATTTGATATAGTACTTATTTTCTTAGATTTACGTAAATATCACACATTAAAATAAAATTACATTTTAAAGGATTTTAATTAAGTTTAATTTAGATTTTTGTATACCGACGCATCAGTTTTTTCAGGCTTCATGCTCAAGGGTGGACTAAGGTATTTGACGGACGCTGCAGTGTATGAACATACTCAAAAAGGCTCCAACCATTACTTACGCTTTGATAAAACACAGGTACTCGTTAAAGAACACCGATTGCTACTAAGAATAATCGGCGAAACCATTGAAATTAAAAAACATCCTAATTTCAACCGAGAAAATGCTTAAATACTTACCGCCTGCTAGGGACCCAATGCTTAATTTACTTGGACCAAAATCTAAGCAAATTCGATTCGAATTCAAGACACTGAGTTCAGTTTGCATAAATCGGAAACAACTTTAAAAATATAATGTTTGTAGATAGTCAATAATAATTGTGATTAATAAGTTTAGACGTCAAATACCTCATTCTATCCGTGACCACGGAGCCTGAAAAGACTTTAAAACGTTGGGATATAAAAATCTAAACTTACCACGATAACAGCCATTATAAAGTAGTTTTGTTTCAATATATTTGATATACTTAATTTGAAGAGAATTATAATAGTGCTATGTTTGATGCAAAAATTAACAAAAGCACTAGTCCCCCCTACTACTTTCGATAGTTCCTGTCGATTTCTCTGGGATACCATCATCAGATCCAAGTTTCCTTAGTATGGTACTAGTCTTGGAATATCACCTTTCTAACAAAAAAAAACCTTCAAAATCGGTTCATCATCGACGAAATTATCCGCAAACACACGTCAAGAGTACGTAAATTTCAGAGTTACCCGCGATTATCCTAGAATTCCATCATCAGGCCCTTACATGGTGCAAATGGGACCACTGCAGAAGTACTTATACTGTTTTAAATAAAAAAATAATCATCTAAAGAAGAAACGACGAAGTTATCCGCAAACAAACAAAAAATAACAGTAATATACTGTCGAATTGAGAAACCTCTATTTTTTGGAAGCCGGTTAGAAAGAAAGAGGTTCTAAATTCGATTGTATGCTTTTTTGTATGTATGTTATGCGATAATTCTGCCAATTATGGATCGATTTTATTTGGCAACTTATTAACTTACTTTAAGGGTGATATCGATCGAAAGTTGCAAGTTCTTCTCGTATAGACGAGAGGGTATTTTCAGCGCTGTGTTGCTCCTCCATAAATGGCTGGCAAGGGGTGTCTTCATACGTAAGTTTGGATATTGGTAGGTGAATAAAACATCTTCACAATGCAAGTTGCCGAGAAAGTGTCGCTGCACATCGTTTATATCCCAGTACCGGGTGTCTTTACTCCTAGAAAAACAATGTAAGCTATTGGCCCGGCGCCCACTATTGGTGGGCATCGGTGCAGCTCGGTATAGCTGGGGGCATAACGGTGGCTTCAGGCGCCTGACAGCTGCTTTGGGCGACATTGGGTTAAATCGGCAGTCGTAAGCATACCCAAGGACGTTAGAGTATCTCGGGTTGCATTTACGTTGCACAAGAAAAATCAACTTTCTTTCTGTCATCATCAAATCAAACGAACCTGTACGTGTAATTAATGAGGCTGTTGCCTAGCAAATGGAGGTTGCTGCTTTGAACGTTATGTCCGTTCTGCGACGTGTCTGCCCCCAAAATCCCACCAACCGAGCTGTCCTCGCCTTTCTTAGGTATATTTGCGACTGACGAAGCAGCCCGAAGCCGCCCGAAGCAGCTCTCAAGTGCCCAAAACAGCCGTATGGCACCCGAGCTGTACCCAGCTACACCGATCCCCAAAGTGGGCGCCGCAGCGCGGCGCCGGGCCTTAGTGTCACACTGCTATGCGCGGTACTTCTCTCAATCGTGTGAAGCGATTCAAGGTCAATGATGCCTAATTCAATTCGCGTTATGTGAAATATTCTAGGAGGTCAAAGACGGTCCCAACGCTACATACCAGGATTATTAAAGACATTTTTAACAAAATTCCAACTAAACTGCTATGTCAAAGCCTCGTTGGACATGTTAAAGTCAAATTCGTTAAAATAACTTCGTGGCCCGTAATAATGATTCATGAAAATGACACCTCCCGTAATGGTAGGGATATTATTATTATTTACGCAATTATTTACCAGGAGCCTTTTCCTTGTTAGTAACTGAAGAGTCACCAGTGCACAGTAAATGCAAAATTTTGAGGGAGTTGAGATTGTCAGATCATTATGTATGAAGACGGTGAACGTGTTAATAAGAGTTAAGGACTCAGGTAATTCACAAACGCTAGCCTAGTACAGACGGCAAGTGACACTAATCTGCAAAGATGTAGTGCCTCACGGTGGGTTTCCTCATGATGTTTTCCATCGCCATTGAGCAGTATATTTGTATTGCTAAAACTGAAGCGATTTGGAAATCTTCTTACAGGTTTAGAAGATGAGAATTACTGATACGAAATTCGTCGGGCATTTAGTTATAGATAATGGTAGATAATATAATTAATTAGGTTAGAAACTAACTCGAAGAAAGGGAAGGCAATAACAAATTATCTTACCTTAATTTATGCCTAGCCCTACATTTAGCGATGATGATGACGATTGCGCAATTTATATAAATCCGTTTGTAATCGAGTTTGTTTGCTTGATTAGGTAGGTAAAGAAGAATACTTAGCGGCAGCCATTGCAGCCAAGGATAAATGTAATAAGGAACCGTAGGTAATATAGGTAAAAATAGGTAATAGGCAAGATGACCAAATTTTATTTGTGTCCGTCTTGTATCTAGATTTTTAAAATATTTAATACTACAGACAAGTATTTCTTATTTTTTATGGTATCAAGGGTTTGGTGACGTCACATTCACGTAGTAGTTTTTAGTGATTATAATAACGCCAACAACCCTTTTCTTAACTTTTGATGCGATTTGTATGAGTATTTTATTATTAATTCGTAAATAAAAAATACGAATCCTATATTTTTTTTAAGTTATAAGACTGATTAAATAGAATTTTAATTTTCATACGCAGGCATCATAGCCAATTGCATTTAATATGAATGTACATAGGACAAGGGCAAGCGTGTATTTGTATCGTGATTATTTCAGTTTATAAATTAAAATCAGTGTAGGTACTTAACAGACCTGAATATTGCGTTCAAAGAAAGTCCTAAAACGTGCAGAGTTTATTCGAGTATCTACTGGTTGAGGAAAAGTAATTTATCATGTAGGTATAAAGTTTACTTACAACAACACATGATCTCGTAAGAGCAATCCGTTGCTACTTTTCACATAATGCAGCCATATAAAGGGGTTATCCACCCATTCACCCAACGCGAGATAGCCAGCACTGGGGTGGTACGATCGAGGGTACAACAACCACTTCACACTCTCTAAATGTCCAATTATTCGGATACATTTGCAATCCTCTAAAACCAGGAGTATGTGTTATTTACCTTTTATTTTTGAATGCTTAACGAACTACAGCTTCGTTTTCAATGAGGTGGGGTTGGGCGGAGCGGAGCATAAATTGACCAAGCACAATACTTGAAATCTAGGAGGGCTTTTCTCCAGTCAGCTATCTCGTTATCTAGCTCCACTTCGCTTCACCGTCCTTTGCTCTACTTCGCTTCATTTTTTTTTGCTGATGACCTAACCCAATCGGCCGGAAGGGCCTCTATTGGTTCACCGGACTATTTCGGTGAGCCGTCCGAGGACAGTCGAACCGATCAAATACTGTGGCAACTGCCATGAGGGCTCCCCATGTGGGGACGAACCTCGGCTCAGGACGTTGCCGGACACTCTAGTTTTGTAGGGGAATGGGGGGCACCGTAATCAACCGGGGGCCTATCTTAGAGGGGCGCGGCGCGGCCCACGACGGCGTGGGCGATATGTCGGCATGTGTTGTGTGCTACTATATTGGTTGTCCCTGCCTTCGCTTCATTTAAAACGAACACCACTTTATACCGCCGCCGCCGCCGCTCGTCTCCGCTCCTCACTTGCCTATTTACGCCTATGTGGAAACGCAGCCTTCAATTTACCTAGAAATGTTCGCCTGTTAATATGTAAGTAAGTACCTTGGCAGTACACTGGTTACTTCAATTATAATTTTTGGAACCCTGAATCCGATTCGCTGCTTTAAATCCCGGGACAGCCTTGTAATCTACTAAAAGGTACACTACACATTACACTGCAGTGCGAACCATTTCATAATCCCGTTACTTAAGGATAAAGTCTGAGGATGAGGCTGATGACTTAAGTTTATCCTAAATTGAGTACTGTTCTATTTACTGTTACACTATTTTCTTCTTAAAATTTAGAATCTAGAGTTCAACATACATACGTACCTTCAGTATCAACTTTTGATGATTTTTTCATGTTGCTTAATTTATTAAAACTTGAAATATTGTGTGATGAGTGGTACGTAATATAGGTAGGTACTCGTTAATAATAAATCCAAAAATTCATTATGTTGTGTAAAATAATAGGAGTAGGTACGTCTGATAAAATGTAAACAATAATAAATATTATGGACCAAAGTACAAACGTACGTACCTAACTACACAAAATTTTGACAGAAATTTGACATTAAAGATAATGTAAAATGTCTACAGACACCTAACAATTTGTTTTAGTCATAAAAATAGGATAATAATAAACTCGTTTTAGTAAAATGGTAAAAAAGAAACTAAATAGGTAGGTACTTGCCTATTTCTTTATTAAGATGTTACATTTTCCTCAACTTTCACATACCTACCTAATTATTTTTTTCCAGTAAAATCTGGTGTGTTTTTGTAAAAATCTTCCAACTTCCAACAAAACCAAAACTTAATATGAAGATCCGCCACAGACTTTGTTCATGATGACCCTAAAAACTATTCTAACTCTATGCTAAAAACCTACCTTCCTACTTTTACCCAGGATACAAAATAGATTAAAATAGCATTTGCAGAGATGCGGTGATACCAAACGGAAAACTAGTTCTGGAATAATTATTTCTACTTTTTATAAGCACCTTTCTTTTTTTATTTATTTTCACCTGTCCCGTTGTCTGTAATGAAATCTTGCAAGTTAATTTTGACCAACTTCCCGGTTTCCGATCGAGCTGAAATTTGCAAGCATTTATAAATCGGATGACATAGAGCTGATCTGATGATGGAGCTAGAAGGTGGCCATAGGAACTCCGTTACTAAACGACGCAACCCCATCGAGTTTGGACTTTTTTATTTCATCTTGTTGAGTACTTTGATACTATATAGTAACCAGGGTCTTATGATGGAGTTGGAAGGCGGCAATTGGCACTCCATAATTAAGCGACGTAACCCCATCGAGTTTGAGCTCGTTTAATTAATCTTGACGAGTACTTTGATACTATATGGTAACCAGGGTCTAATGATGATGATGAACATGACAAAATTAAGATTTATTTTATCTTATTTTACAATGGGGTTGGAAGGAGGTCATAGAAACTCCGTAATTTATCGACGCAACTCCATCGGGTTTGGGTTCGTTTAATTCGTCTTGACGGGTATCTTGGTTGGCGTGAATATGCATCACCAACAAATTTGGGGGAAAAAGTTCGTTCAGTTTGATCGAGTTTGGACTAATTTGTCTTGGCGAGTCCTTTGATACCTTAATGTAACCAGAGTCTAAATGTTGTACTTCTTATTAGAGTTAAATAATTTATTTTTAACTTTTTAGTTCACTTTATCAACCAATAAGATAAGCTTGTTTTTGAAGAAGGGTATTTTTTTTTTTTTGTACTTTTGTACTTATACCACATTGTGTTGTTGTGTTACCTGCAGTTATCTATCACAGACTACTAATATCCTATCCTATCCTACTTAATATTATAAATGCGAAAGTAAGTGTGTGTGTGTGTGTGTGAAGGTTTGTTACCACGTATCTCCACAACCGCTCAACCAATGTTAACGAAGTTTGAAACGTAGGTAGTGTATAACCTAGAATAGGACATAGGCTAAAAATATTTTCAAAAATCATCCCCTAAAAGGGTTAAATAGAGGGGTGAAGTTTGTATGCAACTTTTTATTACTTGGTCCTATTCATTTAAAATTCGGTACACATAAACCTTAAGACAAATAATGAGATACGGGTTTTTTATTTTTTCATAATTACCCCCATGGAGTGTGGAAAATGAGTTTTAGTGGAAAAAATTAAAGTTTGTCTGGATCTGTATAGTCTCACGTCCGATTCACTCCAAATTTGGCCCACATATACCTTAAAAGAAATCATAAAACACGTGTTTTTTTATTTTACCAAAACTACCCCAAGGGGGAGCGTAAAATGAGCTTTTTTGGAAAAATTAAATATTGCAGAACTGTTTAGTCCTTGGTCCGATTCACTTCAAATTCGGTGTAGGTATATATAGCTTAGAACAACTAATGAAACACGTGTTTTTTATTTTTCTTAATTTTTTTATCTTTACCCTAATACTATGCGGGCAAAGCCTGCGAAATTATTCTGAGGGTGATTTTCTTCAAAGTTGATATCAATACTCCTTCGTGATTTTGATCTAAATTACTTTTTATTTTGACACAATGACATGTTTGATAACTCAATGCTACGAATAGAATTCGAAATTTAAACTTTATTTGTTCTTGGTTATTTGAATGAAAAACTAACATTATGGACTAAGAGCCGTAGTATTTTTTAAGAAATCCCTATTGATTTATGGATATGCCTATGGCGGCTTGCCGATTTCAAAATGTTGCTTACACGCCTACACTACTGAACTAATTTTGTATGGAGATAGTTCGGGACCCGGGAAAGGATAGTTTTATCCGACTGCGAAAAAAGAGATTAATGGTTTAGCGCGATAACCGACATCCGCGGGCGAAGCCGCGGACTGAAAACTAGTTATCTATTCATGAAGAAATGGGACATTCAACTTTGATTTTGATGGTTTTATGGCCAATAAACAATGTGTCGTAGCAATTATCCTAAATAAAGTTAGGGCTAAAAAGTTAGGTCGTAAAGGGCTACAACAGGTCAAAAATAAAAATGGAATTGAATTGTATATCCTAAATCTATTAATCGAACATAGCCATCATTAGTCTATGGCCGCGTTGGCAAGTTAGGGTTAGGGCATAAAGTACGTAATAATATTACACTATTTAGATATACCTACCCAATAAAACGGTAAACAATATATTATGTGTTTGGTCTCAAAACTGGCGATATATGTGCTCTCTTTGCGTTGACGTTTATTAGCTCCCTTTCAATCTTTAAGTCAATCTATGGAGTATATCCTTCTATGATTTTACATGGCTAAGGATATGGTAAACTCTGGGTAAAGGAATAGGCAAAAAAGTAATGGTATCTTAGAATTTCAGTATATTTGAAAAAATATACAAAAAAATTAATGTTAATAATAATATTTTTCTGTACAATTTAAACATACAATTTCCTTGTTAAGAATACTAATAAATGCGTTACATAAAAAGATTTATAGAATCTTCGTTACATCATTATTGTGTGCTTCAAAATCTTAATAAAGTAACCCGTACATAAATCTAGGTAGGTACATAACTTCCTTTAGATATCAAAAAACCATCTCAATTTAGTACAATTATTATGTATGTAAATGGATAAATTGGGTAACAATAATTAGAAAAGCATACAATCAAGCGGATCAAGAACCTCCTCTTTGAGTACGCTAATTTTAAGATCATATTATCGTCATAAGGCTTTCAGCTTAGCATTGGTAGTAATTCAAATGTAGAAACAGTACTGAAATACAGGAAAGCCGGCATTTCAGCTGGAAAGAATCTTATGTAAACTTTTTAGTAGGTATATAGGTAGGTACCTATAGCGCATTTTATAAACCAACTTTTTTATTTTAATTGTTACTAAAAGTACAAAATCTTTCAAAAGATTTTAAAGGGTAGAAATTTTTCGTATTAGTCTAAATATTGATAATGAAATATGGCACAATATATGGTCATATGTCCGATTTACATTGACCTTCTTTTAATAAAATAACACTTGAGCAATGCAGTTCGGACATTTGAACGAATCAAACCTGAATTGTTGGACGCTACATTACTGTCACAATTTGGGCATAGTTTTACACAATTTCAGTCTTTTTGTAATCCGATGTCTATTTGGATGGATTTTAATTGTAGTTAGATATTTAACCTAAACTAACACTAGTATTGAAATGTTGTTAAAATTGTTACTATACCATTGTTTTAGCGTAGATCAGATAGGTATAATGGTATTTGTGAGACACACATTATTTCCATGTCAATCTTTTACATAACAAGAGTCCCATGTAATTTTAAAGTGTTCATAATTACAATCAGATAGGGTACATACATAACCGGTATCTTAAGTAGTAAGGCCTCATCGCGCATTCCATTAAAAACGCCTTTTATTTCCTAACGTCAGTATCTCTCCCGTCTTACCCTGACCACTTATCAGCAAAACCGCACAAACCACGGCGAATGGCTGTTCTTACGAGTACACAGTGATTTTAATAAAAAAGTGTTATAAATGTAAGTTAATTTATTATTGTTAACATAATTCTAGTCAGGTATTTATAGCTACTCTAAGTTTTAGCTCTTTTGCTGCTGTGCAGTGCTTAGTAAAATAAAAATATCCACAGGTTGATAACGTCAACAGTGACAGCAA
Organism: Meganola albula; assembly: GCA_936450015.1. Classification (NCBI taxonomy): domain Eukaryota; kingdom Metazoa; phylum Arthropoda; class Insecta; order Lepidoptera; family Nolidae; genus Meganola; species Meganola albula. The sequence continues at coordinate 16,083,971 of OW388142.1, read as the reverse complement.
AATTTGGGAACATACATACTGTTATGTAGGTATAAAGTCTAGATAAGAAAATTCAGACATATTTTATTGTCATTTAATGTACGAGTTTTATACCACTGTTGTGTTGTTAGTGATCCAGACACGATATAATCACAGCCGAAACATATTATTATAAAGCTTATTGATGGTACAGTGAGATCAGACACATTGGAGTTCTGTACAGATTTCATTTTGTTTGTTGAGTTTTATAATTGCCGCCTTACCACCACCAGCACCACCGCGCCATAAACTCCAGTTATTGAGACGCTGCCTGGGTCGCAAACACTATGCTTCAGTACCAAAGTAAGAAAATTTTCGTAAATCTGGTTGACAGCGATTTCTTACTATGCTATGATTCTCACTTTGGATAAAGGACTGGTGATGAGGCGAAAAAATGGACGACAATCTGTAACCTCTAAATAATTATAAAATATAGATAGATAAATCAAAAGTTACATAGGATAACAAATAATAAAACAGATAAACTTAATAGTAACGATAACTATGGCACACATGCAGGACATATGCTTTAGCTAACTGTTTATGTTGCACGTACGTAGGTACCTATATAGCTCTATTAAGAATGATGGTAACACAAACCCATCAAGCTATTTATGCTATTTATCGAAGCTCTGTTGTAGTTTGTATAGTAGATATATTATCATAACTCTAAGGCAGGGGTGGCGAACCTTTTTTTATCAACGTGCCATTTATTTAAAAAAAAAATGTGGAAAGTGCGGTCCAATCATTTTCACTGTGTGAATTATTATGATATATAATATGATAACTATACTGTTGATGATACCAAAACTGTGCTACTACTATCAAACTCAAAACTCTCTATTTGCTATCAAATATTAGTTACAGAATAAATCTTTCAATTATATGCAACTGTTCGCACTGCACGAAACATCACAAGGAAACATGTTGCAAACGCTATCCAAATCTATCGCTCAGGGATAAGTAGAAAGAGACAGACAAATAGTGCTCGCAACAGTCGCAACGCATTTTGTTGTGTGGAACGAACGCACAGCAATGCATTATGCTGATCTGGTCTTGGCAGTGGTCAAAATATTGTACCTTGTGCCATCAATGGGACGTGAGTGGGGACATGTGCCGGCGTTTCGCCATCCCTGCTCTAAGGTAGAATTATTTATAACAAACAAACATACCACTAAGATTAATTGCCAACACAATATTTTGGCAATTAAACATTGTCGCCTATACATCATTTAAACTACCGAGTAACACACAATAATTATCTAGGAACATAATACATTTATAAAATTGACAAAACTCCAACTCATGTAACAAGTTCACAAGCAACATCATTTATTGTGGAATATTTATTTCACTTGTTTAACTATTGAGTAGGTAGCAATAAAATGCTGTCCCTAAAGCAAAACATTAATAAATTAGTATCTAATATATAACTAACATTTTGATGATAGTTGCAAGTGAACTTTCAAAAGCCATCATACACTCCTTAAACTTTTCTTATAGCACCCCATTTTGATTTACAAATTTATAAATAAAGTTGCGTTCCGCTTATAATATTTTTCCACACGTGTAGAGCGATTTCTCGCCCTCGATTGAATGACGGAACTTATGTAGTATCTAAGATTATTCTAACTCCAGAGAGCTCAGTGAAAAGGCCTAATAATATATGTTAGCTACACGTTTATAAACTTAATTGTCTTTACACTTCACTATACTTTCCATTACCTATGAGAGAGATACTACTAGTTCTAACTTGGACTGAATCGCATCACCGACACCGACAAGAAAGAGTTTTTGTTGTTAGAGATGGGCACACCTCAGCCAGCCACCCCTACAGAGTGTTCAAACGGTGGGCGCGAGCGGGTGCGAGGAGAGATGCGTAGACTCAGAGCGGCGGGGCGGCGCGGGCGGAGGCCGCTTTTTGATGGGTTTGGGCTCCTCTCGTCGCGGAATTGCCTCTCGCCCGAACACGTTTTCGTAGAAAGGATCCTCTACTCCACCTCCGTAATGCTCCTGCACCCACATAGAGACGCTCGTCTCTTTATAGTCTTCTGACAACGGATATTCTCTGAAACCCAGCACTTCGTGTGGAGTGGTCGCTGGCTCTAGTTTACACTTTTGAGCGACCTGCCATTTTTTCCTCATTACTCTTTGTAAATCTCTTAGAAACTCTTTGGGAGGATTGCTATTGGAATCAGCTAATTTCTTTGGTGACGAGAGCCGCGTACTTTCGTTCCGTTTAGGCGGTGGTGGCTTTCGAGGGGACGAAGGAGGCTGGGATTCGGTCAGATTGAATGTAATTTTCTTATTCTTTTTGCTTTCATTGCACGAAGGGAGATCGTCGGCAAAATTAACCTTTTTCATAGAACCGGTACGCTCTTTATTAGATTCGAGTACTGCTTTCTTTTGGATCGAGGGACTGCCATTGCTAAGTTTCTTATTTTGCAGTTCGGCGAGGCAGGCACCGTATGCTACATTTTGTTGACCATAGATACTTTTATCGGAATGTAACGATGACGAACGGGAAGCTTCCGAATTCACACTATCTAAGGAGGGCTGTCGAGGGAATGTGCGACTGGCTTCAGCCCCCCTAAGAGTAACTTTCGTCTGCCCCGCACGAGCTGCTTGCTCTATTTGTTGAGCAGTAAGCTGGGTCACTATATCTTGCACACGTCCAGTCTGAGCCTGAGCTTCAATAGTATGTTCAGGTGGCGGGGGAGGTAAACTAAGTTGAGAACCGGTCAGATCTTCGTTAGGGTCGAGAGGAGGCGGAGGGGGCGGTAGCGAATCTAGACTCAGAGTCGAGCTGAACATTCCGTCTGGTACGTCTTCGTTAGGCGGTGGCGGAGGTGGTAGATCTTCGACAGTCGGCACAGGTGGAGGTCTCTGTATTTTATCGTATATGCTTGTGTAGCCGTATAACGCGGAGCCACTGTCAGAACTGTTGCGGTAAATATTGTCTCTAGGAATGCTCTCATAGTGACCGTAAGTGGGGGAAGGTGGATCTGGACGTACCGGACTACCGGTAGCGCTGAGACGTGAGTTAGTTCCGCAACTGTACACAGCGACCTCGGAAGTGTCTGTAGAAGAAAAAGCATTATGGTTACATTAAATGACCATTAGATTCGGTGGAAATCAATTTATTATTAAATAATAATGATGTGCACTGGTTACCCAAGGTGTGATGTCGTTTCAGCGTGGAGTCGTCAGTGCGGGTAGGGCGCGGGCGGCGTGTGAGTGTGCCGGAATCGCCGCCACCCTCGTCCTCGATGCCACACTCGCTACCCTTTTCCACCATCTCCTTCAATTGCCGCGTCATCCATGTCAAAGGTATGTTCGGCTTCATCGAAGGTTTTCGCTTTATCGTGCCTGCAGCAAGAAACACACAATATAAATGCCTATTCAGATTGCTCTTTGATAACACTGTGGGTCACAGTTGCGGTCGCGTGCATAGTGAAAGCGAATTCATTTTGGTGTGAACACTAAGATTGACGCATTACCTTACTTAGACATCACAACCCACAGCAGCAGTAGCAAACAATACTCTAGTAGAAAATGGGTCCAAATAGGTACACCATCAGTACGTGTAGGTACTCGTAACTGGTGTCCAGCAGATAGGAGTAATGTGGTTGGATGATTCCCGCGTTGTGTTTTCGTGTTAATATGAAACTATTTTGATGTTAACGAAATTAAATACAAGTTTTGCTAAGTTGACAGTTTTAACAATTCCGTAATATGTGCAATATTATTAAACTGTAAATACGTCCTAATCTTACTCACCCATAGGAAATTCGCAGTCAAAAGCGCTTTCTGACGCGGTGCCGCCATCTGATAGACATCCGCTTGAACTCGATGATGATGCGCGGGAGTGTCTGTCAGGTGCATGAGAATGTTACTATCTTCTTTTATTATAATATCTCTACTTAACGATTGTAGGTAGCAAGTAATCAACTGAGATAAAATAATAAAAATAATAAAAAAGTAAAAATACATTCGCATAGATTATAATAATAATTTTTACAAGCAAAATGAAGTAAACACGCCAGCAATACATATTAAAACTATATCTATCGTTTATTTTGTTTTATATAATCACGTGTGTTGCTACCAACCTGCCGCTGCTGATATCAGAGTTGGCGACACTAGCGTTGCTTGAAGTAGATTGTGCCGGGCTGTTGATACCAACTGCGGCGCTGCCATTTGTCTTAGTTGGTATTGATGTGATCTGTCAATTTGTTACATACTTTTATTTTAAGTAAGGTTCGAAGGTAAGTAGTAACCAACCTAATCAATCAAACGCTATTAAAGGCATTGAAAGTTGACTCACTTCCAAGATGAGTTTGCAGGTTATTTTTAAATAAATACAAACAAAGCTTTTTTAACCGACTGCGCGACGCAAAGGAGTGGTGTAATGTGTTTATTTATATAACCAGTTAAGTTTTATTCTGGTTTTTACATACCGAACATGATCGTGCATGTGCAAGATGATCCAAATCTTCTTGAGTTAACTCCTCAACTAGAGACCGATAGTTCTCCAACAGTTGTCTCCCATGCTACAATGTGAAATATTATACGTGAAATGAACATTGGTAGCTATAATTTCAAACAAAAATATTAGATTGAATATAGATCAACACCTTTGCTATGCGCATCGCTGTGATCCACCTCTCGAGCGTTCGCTGGTCGTCCGCACACAGGAACTTAATAAACTTAACACTCTTTGGTTGCTGTAGCCTTGGGTGCTTGATCGCGAAACAGTAATCAGTCGGCGACTTGTATTTTTTCTTCCAATTTAGTCCTACGTACACTTCATTCGTGTCGAACGTCGCCAGACACACTAGGTCTTTCAATGTTTTCACCTTGTCCTTGGGCGAGTAGTACAAGCCTAAATAAGTGACAATAAGAAAAATAAATAACTAATATAAGGAAGAGTACAAGGAAATTATTTCGCAATTGGCAATTCGCAACGCAAAACAATATTAACAGTGTGGCCACACTACTCAGCATTCAAGGTTTTTTACTGACCGGATGGTCGTAGGACACAGTATATTTTCTTCCATCCTTTTTTGGCATCGTTCTTCAGATAGAGAGGACCTTCCATGGGAGGCACTGGGTGGCCTGACACTGATGGCATCGTGCCTTGCGTGACGCTGCTCTGACCAAAAAATTCTTCAACGATTACTTGTCTTGAATGTTCGTCATGTTCCATAGACCAACCTTCAAATAAAACGTACAAGTTTTTACTATAAAACACCTAATATATACTTACATAGATCAATTCAGTCCTATAAAATTGATAAGTAGCTAATGAATAAAAGTTTCAAATTTCTTACTCTAGCAACTTACCACGATCGTCTTCAGTCAATAAATATTTCTCTGGTGTTTGGAACAAAGATATCTTATCTGATCTTTCAGCGAATAATATTTTATTCTTTGATTCCCTAGTCCATAACATTAAATTATCTACCAACATCTCGTGGTCTTCATAAACGCGTTCTGTAAAATATACAAGCACATAAAACTAAGTGATATTATTTTATTCTCGTTTAATCAAAGTGAACGTAAATGAATTACCCATGTGGAGGTCGGGCAGGTGTTCCACGATAGCCCACTTCGGCTCCATAGTGACGTGGTTCTTATCTGCTAGTAGTCTCGTAACATAACCGCAAGTCATTTTCTCGTCAACCAATAAGCTCTTTGAAGATCCGTCCGTGGAGAAAGCTTTGATGAAAAGCTTTTTGATGTTCGCTTCCCGCATGCGCTCTAACGCCAGTTTAATTTTATCAGCCTTTTGCTGGAAACTTGCGTCCTATCAAACAATATTCGTATAGATAAAGTAACTACTATATTACTTAAGCCTCTATAATAAAGCAAGAAATGTTAAGTCACCTTCTGGGTTTGGTGAAGATTAAGTTTAAGCGCTTTACATTTGGAGCTCGTTGAACTTGATGCAGAAGACTCACTGGACAACATAGAGACCTGAAAAGAAACATTACATATTTGAACTTCAAACTTATTAAAAAAAATGTTACAAGTTAAGTCCCTAATTAATAAGGAGTAAGTGTACTTATATGGTGGCATTTGTATTTTCGGAAGCCGATTCAATGAGACAGTGAGCTATTGAGATTTAATTCTGGTACAATGCGCACGTTCTGGATTTCAAATTTTCACATAGAACTGCGATTTGCGCAGTAAACTAAAACACTATTGTTATATCATTTATTTAGAAGAATACTCACGGTATCACTAAAAGCTGAGTCGTTATCGGGAGAGTCGGTGCGAGCGATGCTGGAGGCAGCGTCGCTGCATTCTTTCTCCGTGCTTCGAGCACCTTCGTTTGTACTGTCCGTTCTCTTTGGTGCCGACGACATTGCTGGTAAAATAATATCAGTAATTAGTGTTTGGTAAAATGCTTAGGTAATAATGTAGATATCAATCTATGTATTATTCACGGTGCATGACATGTCTTACTAACCAGAGGAAACCCTCGATATCTCCTCATCGTATTCAGAGTCGAGGGCACAGAGCTCCCCCAGTATGGCATCAAGGTCAGCATCTTGAGTCTCCTCCAAGTTTGCCATTGAAAATCGGTATGAGTCGATACGAGGTGCTACTATCTCCAGAGGCCTTAATGCTGATGTACTTTCATTCGAAGAGTTCAAACCCTAAAAAATAAAACAGAGTTAATTGTAGGAAGACTTCATGTTATTTTTAGTTACATTTTAGCTCAAAATATTTCGTTAGTTTTACTAAGATAGTACAATTGCTTGGGGCGGCCCTGTTTATTTCGCCCGTTTGCCATCTGGCGCAAATATGGCCGTCCTTTTTACTAAGCTAGGTATTTCTAACTATTCGATTCACAAGATAGAATACAAATCATGTAGGTACTGTGCTCGATTGAAATAACTTATTACGTTATGATATCCTGAAACAAAGCATCTTTATTGTTTTTAAACAATACTGTGTTAGGTACTTATAACTGTACATATAGTTATATGTATTAATAACTATGTATTGTACCCATGAGTTCAGAATCTAATAATGTATGGCTAGTAGGCACCTATAGATAGGATGGTAGGCAGATAGGTTAGCAGTTAGGTTACTGTAAGTAAAAGTGATAATCTAAGCAAAATTGTAGATAGTATATGTAGAGAGCTACAAGTATAGATGTATAGATATCTACTACAAAAATTACAATTTGGCAATGAGAATACACGGTTTTTCGTTGCAAAGTGCTTCATACATCTTTTAACTCATCATCAAGTTACAACTACATGAATGTATCTTTTTTTTTTAGTCAGTGGCGTTGTTTCTTACAATACACTTACGACATATAATTTCATACATATTTAATTAAATCCATTACGTCCAATTTATTTATAATTATGCTATCAGTATATTTCACTAACTTGTGGTTTGCCGCTTCGGTGTTGGTAAGTATCCTCTGGTACATTTTAGCGGGAGTTACCTCCTTTTCTTTTGTGTGAATTTATAATCTAAGCACAATAATTTTAGGAAAGAAAATGGTTCTAGCAACAAACATCTTGTGGACAAACTAAAAAATACAAATTTTGACCCTTCTTTCTTAAAGCATGTATAATAGGTACCTAGGTATATTTAGAACCCCGACAAAAATAGTGTGTTATAAGTTTAATGCATGACAAGTTTGTTGCTATGTACCGCCTAAACGGAGCGATCGATTTAGATACGGTTTGTTTCATTTTAAAACTGGAGTTACAGAGAGGTAGCTCGCTAAAAAATGTAGGTGTTTATTTTTTGTTTAGAGTTATCCTAATATTATTGTTGGTAAAAAAATATTTTAGTTGCCTAACTAGGTAAGTAGGTACTTACCTAGTTAGGAAAAGTAGGTACTTTTCAGTATCGTCATAAACTACAGCAGTGGCGAATTCCATCAGCTTCGCTTTAAGATTGGTCAATATCACGTACCTATTTAATTCTAACTGCCTAAAGTTTTAAATAGCAACAAAAATAAGTAAGTATAACATCAAGTTGGTCGGTGATGGTGGTAAAGGGGTAATATTTTCCTAAGTAAGAACTTTTTTGCTCTTAAGTCTGAAAATGTGAAGACACATTTTCAGACTTTCACCCTTCGCCATTTACATACAGAAAAGTAGTTGTTTACGTCACCCTAAAAGAATACAGTACCTACATAGGTACTTACATAAATAAAAATTTATACAATCGTGAATCAAAACGTTGCACGTACCGTCGTCGATGTCATATCCAAACTTTGGCCTATGCTTTTATTTCGTCCATTTGTGTTGTGAACACTCTTGGTTCTTGCTGATAACCGAAAGCTTCTGTTTATCGATGACAGAAATCCTCCGCGCTGCCACTTACTCGTATCGTTTAATTGAACATCCATCATTTCGTTTACATGGCAGCGAGCGTGACTCACTCACTAACTCTTTGCAACAATCGTGCTAAAAGGTCGCTTGGCGGCAGCGCTAACTTACATGGACCTTAACCGTCATTTTGTTGCGTCTATCAATAAGTTTAGTGAAACTGCTTTAGTAGGTATTCTTGAAATTATTTTGGTATTAAATAAGTTAAGAACTCAGTTTGTTATTGTAAGATGCACGGAGTCTGCGCGGAACTGCACCACACAAAACTTTACTACAATACAGTTATGTCCTTATATTACACTGAGCACTGATCTGACTGAATCATTTGTGATCAAAATATAGTTTTTTTATCACTCATAATATTTTTATGAATTAATTCAGTGAACAAAGACAGTGAGAATTAATATTAATATAAAACGCGCAAGTAAGTACGTCACACACGGCCAAAGGCAGATATACAACTAGTTAGTCAGCGCGTAGAGCAAGTAAAGTGAAGTGAGTAGTATTACAAAATGAAGCATGAACGCGGAGTCGAACGGTCACACAGGCAGGCAACAGCGCAGGGGGGAAGCGAGTATACGAGAGGCAAGGCAACCCGTGTTTTGTGACTTGCGCACGTGTGCGCGCTCCGTCTTTGTGTTAGTTGATCTCGGGTGAAGGGATAGGGAGATGACGTCAGTGTGCGTGCGAGCCCCCTCATCCGAGCCCGATCCCGGCAGGGGTGCCCAGCGTACACACGCACCTACACCCCGTGCCACGTGGCAAGCGCCCTTATTCGACTCCGACCCGTCACTCACCATGACTGCCCCTATTTCCTAGCTCTACATAAACAATTAACTAACTCCAAACTTGGACAATATAAGTTTCTTAAATGCAACCATACCTGCATCTAGTGAAATGTTTATTTACATATCATTTTTGATACATGCTTGCCAAGAGACGAGCGCATGAATGACATAATATGGTTAAACGATAGATTAAGCAAATTGTTGTTTTTCCATTTTTTAGGCTTCTATTTAAATTGAATTTTAATCTAATATATAAAGAATATTTTGTATTATATAAAAATTTTAAATTTATGACATACATCCCTTTATTAAAGGTATAATTTCTTTAGGCAGTTACCTTTTTTGGCTTTCATTGTCTCTATCTTTGGAGAAATTTTCTTAAAGCGTTTCTTAGTACCTAGCCATTTTCTTTCCTTTTATCTTCCTAGGAGTTGATTCCGAAATTCCGCTGTAGCTGTAGTAGGGAGTGACATTTTATTTTAAATAGAGACTTATTTTATTTTTTACCTTATCACTTCAACCTTTTTTAGTGTCCTACTGGTTGGCACAGGTCTCTCAATTAGCTATCTTATGAATTGAGAGGGTTTAGGCCTTAATCCAAAGCTGGCACGCTGACCAAATGAATGTTGGTGATGTCATATATCCTTGAATGATTAGTTCTTAGACATAGGTACCGGTTTCCTCAAGATGTATTCCTCCATTTTACATTTTGTCATAAACCCATTTGGTATCAATAATTTAATTAAACTTAGGCATTTAAGATATTGTGAACATTGCTTTACAAAATAATGTACCTACTTGTACTACTCAACTAGTACCTACAAAAAATGAAAAGAAACAAAATTGGGTGAGTGGCCCAGTTCTGTTTGTCCTACTTTTGTAGCCCATGTTGACCGTACCGCACCCCAAACATTACCAAATAATTGGTAAATAAAATAGATATAAAAGCATAATTTAGGCAAGAGGTTTTGCCGTCAATGTTTACATGCTTTCTTATAATGTGTAAATGTGCAAACAAAATCGGGCCTAAGTTAAAAGTGCTGTTTCTATTATTAAATGTCAACAGTAGTTTTTACTGACCACTTTTTAAATTATATGTTTGGACAGACAGGAGTGTAATAATTGCTTTGAATTTTGGCTCAACAAGAAACCGTATTTAGAAGTTAAATAAAAAATGGGAAACAGGTGTTGTGGATGGAACACCTGCTTGTGCGTAGGGCCAATCTACTCGACAGATGTGCGATGTTATCGATTTATGGTTTACCAGCCTCTCCAAAATTATTAACATAATACCTGTAGCTACCATTAAAATTACTTTCTTTTTAAATAACTAGTAATTAATAAAATCTGAACTTATCTGAACATCTGGCACCTAGAATAATGTTATTTTTTCTGAATCACGCTAAGTTATGTTTATCGTCCGTATGTCTGAAGTAGGTATACTCGTATGGTTATGCTATCTAGAATATTTAAATACTTAATGATAATTATTGATTTTATCAGTCCAGCACCGCGCGGTGGAAGTTTGCATGCAACACCATGTGTCGCAAAGAAAAAGTTATTAAAAGAACAGTTAAAGGTCTGTTGAAAATCAAGTTACCGCATACTCTCATTATAGATCTGACTGAACATAAGGCGCGAAGAGGTTGCCGGGCGATGCAAAATCATGGTAGAGGCGCATGTGCGCGTACGCACCTGTCCCGCACGCGGCCGTCCTCGCTGCCGGCTGCAATACACACGTGTTGCATTTCGAAATCCAGCGTCAATCGTTTCCTCTAAATGCAGCCTCCTCGTTTTTATTTATTTAATTAAGAAGATATATCTTTCAAATAAATAGGTACGTAATGATTCCGGCAATGAGCCAGATGCCACTAAGTTGAAAAGTGAACATCAAGCGTGCACCGCGTGGGCTTTTTTGAGATTCAAATTTTGTTTCCAGTATGTTTTGTTTACAGGCTAATTAGGGAGAGCGGTGCTTACTGCAGTTAGCACGGTGAGTTCGCCGAGCCACTCATTGAGCAAGGCCTCGGGGTCGTCGGCGGCGGCGCCCGCGCCTTGCTCTTCTACTAACGCCATCTGAAAATAAATAAAGTCATGTTATTTATTAAACACACAATTTTGAGGTTGTATATATTATTTAATGTCAATCTCTCTTCCAGAATACATATTTTAAAACTGGTGCAAACTGCACCAGTTTTCTATTTTAAAATGACGTACTTCTTTTACTTTGGCCTAGCAGTGTATCGTGTCCAGACAACGGTGCCTTTAGACGTGGGCATTGTTATGCACTTAAGCCTAGCCAACAAGTCGTCGCAGTAGTCTCGGCATGTAAATGAATACAGAATGCACTTGCAAATCTTTACTTGTGAAGATACCCAGGGCTTTCTATTTTTGTTAAGGTAAAGTGACTCTATTTTCTTGGTAGTCTAAACAATAAGTTGGCCTATTCTGCATTCTTAGTACCTGTTATATTGTTTCTGGAACATTCAAGGTACTTAGAATTTATTTTACTGTTATAGAGATAAGCCAACCCAACAAATTAGACTACAAGTGAGATTATAAATATTAAATACGACCCCTAAAATTTGTTCTGTCAATACCTATAAATAAATGTAAAGAGAGTCGAATCTCATGAGGCGTATGGCACATGAATTATTATTGTACTAAGTGATTCACATTTTATATCATGTAAGTCTAGCAGTGGAAGCCTTCCTCAATAAAGGGGGTAACTAATGATGTAAGAATTTTTCGGATCGGACTTAGTCCTTGAGATTAGCGCGTTTAACCATCCAAACTCTTCAGCTATATAATATTGGTAAAATTTAGTATATAGGGGGTTTCGGGGGCGATAAATCGATCTAGCTAGGAATCATTTTTAGAAAATGTCATTTAAAAAAAAAATACCGAGCAAAGCTCGGTCATCCAGATATTTTATTATATCATTTGATATCAAGCATTCGGATATTAATTTTTATTTATAACCGGGTTGTGCGTCGAACTAATAAATAGTTTGTAATACGTACTTAACTCAGCTATCGGAAGGGCTTTTGTCACGCCTAGCCGATACCCACCTTATTTTTGTTATCACTACTTACTTTGTAGGAAGGAAAGTTGGATTGATGTAATATTTTACGTAACAGTCATTGATAATAGCACCAACATTTTTTATAAGTCAGAATTCAATGGAGAAACCATTGCCGTTCGGGTTTATATAGGTCAAGTGTTCACAATAAAATAATCAGTGTAAAAAGTATCAGAAGATTTTTTCTAAGGTTTTGTCGAAGCATAATGGACACAAATAAATCGTAAACAGTGTTTATGATATTGGCTATAAGATAATACGTTTAATTTTCCTTAAAAATTTCTATGTATTAATGAATGGCACCCACTTAGTAGATAAGATTTAATAAGTAGGTTCATTTAATACTACTTGATTTATGTTGATAAGAAATTAGACCAAATTGTCCGGTACCTTTACTCACAGCATAAATTGCAACCTGTTGCTTTCGTTAAGTACTTATTTTAAACGATTTTAAAAGAGAGGATTTTGTCAAGTAAACTAAGTGCATATTATAACTATATACCTGATCCGGCAGACGTCCGCGTCGCCCTTTCAAACAACTGACTGTTAATTAAACGGCTTACACTTAAGTTTCATTACAAAAGTTAATATGCTCCTTGTTTTCTTATATTATCTATTGTTTTCCCTGAACTTTCCTAATCTTTTCGTTCATAACAATCTTATTCTGATAATAACAAATACAACAAAAAAAGAATTAGCGAAATCAGTCCAACCGTTCATCCGTTATGTCGTGACCGAAGGAAATAAAATAGGGATTAGCTGCCCGCCCCAGCTTTGCCTGGGTGGCATAATCTGTGGTGTTAACGGTATGAAACATATTTTATGACCTACTAGCTTGCGCCCACGGCTTCGCCCTCGTGGTACTTTTGGGATAAAAAGTAGTCCAGACCATAATCTATCTCTGTGCAAATTTCATCCAATTCCGTCCAGTAGTTTTTGCGTGAAAGAGTAAGAAATATACATAGTAACATATTTGAATAGTACAAAAATATAATTTAATAAGTAACAAACGTACATTTATAGTAACCTACATTCTAACAAACTATTGCGTTTATAATATTAGTAGTATTCTCAGACCTACTGATTAAACACACAAAATTTCATAAGAATCGGCCAACCTGAAGAGTTTGATTACAAACACTGTGACACGAGAATTTTATATATTAGACATACTGTTCCGGTGAACTTCATACCACGTATTTTTCACCTTCTAAACTTTCCTTAGCTTTTATGAATAGGTATTCATAGCTATAAAATCAAAAAATATAAATTAGATTTGTATGTACCGTTAAAAGATAAATTAGATTTATATTAACCGTTGATAAAAGTACTTTACTGCTAAGGACTTTCTTTGCGGTCGGTGCCAACCCCCAATAAAAAATATTACTTACCTACCTACATAAAACCTATTTGAGCAAGAACTTGTAGTTACCTAGTGTGAGTTTTCTAAACTAAAAGTTCGTAGATTTCAATTTGTATTTCTAACATTGTTTCCCTTAATATTTCGCCAGGTGACGCTACTAAAATCTACTATAAAATTTGACGTTTACATAAACTGTTTCGACTAGGTTCAAATCGCTTACTAGTAGATTCTAATGCTAGTAAGTCATGCTCGCCAAAAAGTCACTTCTTGCAGCGGTTAGATGGGTAGGTCGTTCCTACAAATTGGTTGAGGAGGGCGATGGCAGCTCTATCAAGTCAAGCTCGTGCGCGGGTGCTGCTCGAGGTTGACCGGTCGGAAGAGAGCGGAGTTGAACAAGATGTGGATAAATTTACACTACAAGGAGCTCCCAACAACACCAGAAGTAAGCAAAATGGAAAGAGACACAAAAATAACGGACTATAGGCTCAACATCAGGGGCCAAATGACTGAATTATGTATGTATAGGCACCCGACAACATCAGGGAGCCCACTAGCATAGTAATTATTGATAATAGATATAAAATAAGGACATTATGAGATAAAAGTTTAAAAGCGGCACGGACTAAAGTTCTGTGGTGTGTGCGTTTAGCATAATAAAATGATCTCTTACTAAGTACACTGAAATCATGCGGGGTGTATTTACTTTTGTCTACGCCTTTGGATGTTTCCATTGTCAGCTCTTTCAGTAAAAGTTATGCCCGTAATTGCTAAACTATAACTTTTAAATAGACTCAAATTACAGCACCTCTAGTGACCACTATATTATGTAATTAAAATTATCGATACAATACCTACATACATCGAATTCTTAATATATATATTTATTTAGTATACAATAAATAGTTAAATATTAGACATTTTACTCACGTACATAGTAGGTAGTAATGGCAGTATCTACCCTTTCTACAATGTTTCTCTACTTAGGGTTTGTTGGTAGAAAATTCACATTTGAATTAAGATGATTGATTCCTATTTATAAATTATTTATGGAAGTGTTTTATGTACAATAACGAATAAGAATAAGAATAACCCCCAAATTCATAAACTACTTTAAAGCTCATTATAGCTAAAATAGGTTTACAATTCGTTTGTCTTTGTCTGACATCTTGACATTTATACTAGTAAGAAAGAGGCAAAGTCCATTTTTATTAAAGAGTCTTAGATTTTTATGAATAAGACCGTAGGAATATACAAAAAAGAATAGTTGACTGGGCAGCCAGGATGGTAAACTCATAATACGAGCAATGTTAACTACATGAAAACTTATAAAGTAACTTACTTTAAGTTAGGTTACTGTGAGTTCAGAAACTATCAAATACTAACTGCCCAGGCGATCTTTTTAAGGCGTCTTTAACGCTTTTTGAACCTTCTTTGCAGTGCGAACATTTCAAAAGCAAAACCATGCAAATCAGTTCAGCAATTCTCGAGTTTTAGCACTACAAACATCCGTCAATTCATTTTCATCTAAGGAGATTAGTTAAAATACTTTACCACGTGTTAGTGCTTATAACTAATAACTTTTCCAAAGAAAAAGGTATTGAATTTTCCCAAAGACTGGTACTGACTTCGATAAAGAAATAGGTATACTTTTTTTAATTCTAAACGCACACATCAGAGACTTTTCGTCCTTGCCGTTTTTATACTTTAACTCTTAATGTCCTTATTTTATATTATATGTATACTTGGCACATACTAATTTATTTGTCTGAATTTTGTATGTTATTAACGGTACAAAAGTGTTTTATTACATTGATTGTCTTTACATAGATATTTTTAAATTTCATTTATTGTATTTCATTACCTTTATTTTGCTAGTTACTATTGTATAGCTAATCCTTATTCAATACTGTGATCTTCTTCTTCTTCTTTTAATTATGGCCTCTGCAGAAATTATTCCGCAATTTTGCCAGTGTCAAATTTAAATAAGTATTTTTAAAGATTAGTAAAAACTTATTTTAAAAACTTCTTTTTAAAGATTAGTAGTAAAAAACTAAAAAACTGCGACGTTCTAATACGCCATTTTTTTTTCCTTCACAATACTGTAATAATTATGAATCATTTTGTAAAACTCCAACAATGTCACACAGGTGACATAAATCACCAAATACATTGAATTGTCATTTCTAACATTTATATTAAAAAGGAAGATGTGGAAATGACAGTTTATCTTTAATTGGCACTCTGTTAGTCGTTCAACGTAAAAAAAGGAAGCCTGGGTTCCCAAAATACAAAAAAATACTCTATGAGGCAAAACAACTATATTTGGTTACCGAATGGCGCCTAATGGGCTCTAAGCCGATAGTAAGTAAATGCGAGTTTTCTTAAGAATGTCCTCTTTCTAGCTTTAACAGACTCATAATAATTTTTGAAATAGGTATCTACTGATCATGAATGTACAACATAACACCTTACAAATGTTACGTGTTAGGTACTTCAAAATGTTGCAGCCGTAGGTAACCTAATACCATATATTTAATAAAAATTACAGCATAATATGTATTATAATAACTAGGTAAGCAAATGCTAGTTGCGGACACAATTTGCTCGTGTCATAACTTAAACATGATGTATGGAGCAAGCTTTCTCCGAAATGCATAGAGGTATTAGTTATGGGAAAGTAAAGCAGTTGTTAAGATAAATTAACTGCTTCAAATTGACGCGAGTGCCCGTCTCAATAAACTGAGATGCGGGTCTCAAATAAACTGGAACAGAATGGTCAATGTGTGCTCTTCATTCACTCGCTAGGCTTGCATATTAACGGTGAAAGCAACTTAGTTCTATGAAACTGAACATTTCAGGTATTGTAAATTAAGTAGTGTTGTGTATCTATGTAGCTTAGCCATACCTACTTCTTAATATAATAATTACATAGATACATGTGACGGTAGAATATTATATTACTGCCAAAGGATAAGGTAAGATAAGGTAAGGGAGCGAAAAAGCGGTATTTTGAGATTTACCTACTCTGGCTAAGGCGTCAGATTAACACGCCTCGTGTCGTTCCTGCACCAAATTAGAGCTCCTTATTAGCCGCGCGTTTGGGGCAGCCAATCAATTAATAATTAAAAATATTTGTCAAGTAAAAATAAATAACCTCCGCCCTAGAAGGAAGGACATTCTCTGATCTCATGGATCAGTCCATCAAAAGAGACAGTGTGCGTGTATAAATAGATGTACCTATGCACATTTATAAGGCCAAGAAAGTGTTTTTATATAGTAGCAAGAGGCGTTATATAGTCTCTGCCTATACCCATGGAAGTACCCATCGTAGACTACATCATTGCTTAACATCAGACAAGTTGTAGTCAAGCGTAAGCCTATTGTAGAATAAAAAAAAGGTGTGGAAGACCATGCTGTTTTCTTAATGCCCTAATGTTTGTAGCATATGCTGAGTTACGTACTTCTACATTTGCTGCTAGCTGTTACCGACATGTCGGACATCTGTTTAAATCTTTACTTAATTTTGGCATCATAACAAGCTTGTCTCAGATTTAAACTGACTTAGAATGTTTGAAAATACTGTAAATTATATTACTTAAGTTATTTTACACTTTGTTCGCTCTGAAAATAAACGAAAGAAGCCATACCCAGCAGTCAGACACTAAAGGGTGACTTCTGTTTTGCAAGAATCAAGTAGGTTAATAAACATAATAGAGATAGCTTCACTGACGAGAGTGATAGGTTTGTAAAAGGGAATATTAAAAACCCATTTATTATTTTAATTCAAGAGTTGAATGCCAGTTTGAAATTAGTACCATACATAACTGACAATTTTTGCAAAACCCGAAAATCTTATCGTACCAAATTATATTTGATCAAGAGAAATGTAAGTAATCCATTCCTCGTCCCTTAGGAGAACCATTACTACTACGTCACGTGATGTCGGAAAATCAGATAAACGGTGAGTCATAATAGTGATCAGTATTACATGAACTACGCAATGTAATAATTAATGAATGAATGTCAAATAATTAACGTGCAGAGCTATTTTTGTTATTAATCTAATCTTAAGCCTATTGAGAGTTAACAAGCAGGTAACTATATTTATATGACCCACCTTCATTATCAAATAAACAGTAGTTACAGTAATCAAATAATTAATTATTATTATTATTAATTATGATAATATCGTAACTGAGGTTCATAACTTTTTGGCATAAACTTTAGTAGCTCTTTGAAGCAAAGGTTATCGGATGGCGATTAAAAAGTTACGCTGACGAAATCAATTACCTTGGAGCATTCAGATATGTCTTTGTTGATCTTCCACGGTTGAGTGTAGGACAGGAAAGTCCTCGATACGCCGCACTAGCGGTAAAACTTTAATTTGAGCAAACAATGCAATCCAATTTCTTCAATGCTGCACTTGGTTCGAGTGGTCTGGTCGTTGCACACACAGTAATATTTCAAGCGGTACACGCAGACCGTTCTGCAATTCGCTTCGGTACAACTTCACACAACCACGCTAACAGTCCAAAGTGCGAGCACATAGTTAAACGATATTGCATTGTATCATGCGTACGAGCTGTCCGCTGTTAAATGAATGAATCTCTATGTGGTCGCGTCATCGTGCCGCCACTGATGATCATTATACTAAAAACGCGAGTTACGTCAGTATCAAAATTAAAATGCAAAAATAAGTTTTTTTTTGCAGAAACAAGTTCTGGGTCAGTTTGCTTATCGGTTATTGCTTGGCTTCAATACACCTTTTGTGTCAATAGTCGCGACTTGTGACGCAGTCTTAGAGGAAATATGATTCTCACTTTCATTTAAGTAGGTAAGCTATTTATGGCAGCTGAGCCAGAGCAGGATATTGATGTTATTCTACTAAAGCAGGTATCTAGATCTAAACACCTGTATAATAAGACGGTTTGAAGTTCTACCCACTTTTTCACCTTGTTTACACGAAGGCGGCTCGAGCCGATGACTGTTCGTCCGCCGAATAGCTGGTTCATAGCGTGAATCATATCGACTCAGAATCATTGTTTGTAGAACGGGATTAGTATATCGTTGTAAAAATAAACTAGCGTTTACTAAAAAATATGAATCTAAAAGTAGCATACTTATTCTAGAATACAGTATACAATATAAATCTGCCTTATTTAATGCATATTACTAGGATTTTAGTCAAATAATTATTACGTCAAAAGCGCTTGGGAAATTGTTATTTTACCTAAAATGGAAACAAATCCTTTAGAATTGGAATTAAATCCTTTATATTTTTAGAGAAACGTGCTCGAGTCGTAAAATAGGCGGTGGTTTCCCCTGTGAAATGCATAAAATGTAAACACCAACGAGTGCTTAGGAGCGTGCGACCCTGTTTCGTCCAAAATACATAACGTTGCTATGCCGTTGCTTGCTTGCATATATTTTAATATAAAAGGAGTTAAAATATACATTGTTTAGTTGATTCTCATTGCTCCTAAATAGGTGCTCATTTTGAATCATTAAACTATTTGAGCCTTGGCACTAAAGGCTCTTCAAACGCAAAGGAATAATCCGGGATTATCACCCGACTTTATCTTAATTTCGTATGGAATCGACAGTCGTTTATTAACTGAAACTCACAATAGCGTTCATAATTAACCATACTTACAACAACGAAAGCGAATATTCCGTGTTTCTCCTGAAGTTGGAATATATATCGAGATTTTATTTTAAACATTTTATGTTCAAAGTCTATCTACTGTTCCACGAGTTCTCAGGTACTTCACATAAGTGGTGCAAGATGGTAGTTGCAACATTCGATGTGCCCAAATATAGAACAAATTCCTGCCTGTTAAGGCAAGTGGGTATCGTCTCCCCCACTGCCGCGGTCTACACTGGAACCGCATCAAGCGCTGTGTGGCGTCGCGGCGGCGTCACACCACGGACATTGGCCCTGCCGCCAACTGGAGGAACCTTATTCCTTTTGACTAAAGTCGGTATAAAAGTAAAATCAGTGGAAGAGTCTACAAATAGTCAATGTAACATTAATTGGCGAATTAGTCGAACAATATTGTGGGAATTAAAGACTTATTTATTATTTTATACCTTACAGGAACTATAATGCGATAGGGTAAGCATTTAAGACAAAGGGCATGGTTGGCATGGCAAGGTTCATGATACATGGGCTTGGGCAATGTTGGTGCGAAAGCTTTGTAACGTTTGTTGGCGAAGTGCGTGACGTCGCATAATTTAAACACTCTAAAAGGTAACGCCTCGACATAAACAACATAATGTTTGTAATGTAAGTACTGTACATAGTACATATGACATGGATGTGTCATGGACATGTCACATGTAGGACAACGAACTTACTGCTGTCGGTAAAACAAGATTTGGCACAGCACTCCCACTTATCCCTTTCAGACCTACCAAACACGATTGTGACGGTAGTTCAAAGCAATTTTTTTTATAGTAAATATTAAGATATCTAAACGGGCCCAGCACCGCTCGTTTGTGACGATTGGGTTTTTTCTGTGAGTGTAAGCCAGATAGGTTAATAACGCTCTGGCAAACAGATTTATACTCGTTCACTTCCATCACTACGCGAGCTCCGACTCTCTGCACGTAAGTAAACTTTGTTATTCCAAAAATAGTTAAATATCCAATATTGTTATTTAGCCTTTTAGATTAAAGATTTATTTATTTAAAATCATATAATTTAACGTATATTTGTAGGTATTTCTAATCAAAATCTGTTTGTGAAATCAGCCGTCACGATTGTATCATACTGGTCTGAAGGATATACGTCCACTCATAGGAGTAGGAGATGGTGAAGATGAAATTGAAGGGATTTTAGGTCAATCTGGCTAAGGAGACTTCGACATCGACAAAGATGATAGCTTTGTCCCGTTTGAAGACCTGGATTCTAGTGAATCTGTACCCGAACAGCAGTCCGAAGAGGTAAGAAGACCTCCTCAGTGCCAGGGTAAACGGCTGAAAAGGAGATTCAGAGGCAAGAATTACCTCAAGAAAATGAACCACCACAATCTCCAGCTCAGTACTTCCTAGAGTATTTTACAGATGATCTTCTCGAGAAAATTTCTGATGCGACGTCGCAATGCTACATTGCAGAGAAAGGCCTATGCACCCAAATTGTTCACCTAGTGCAATAAAAAAGTTTTTTGGAGTACATAACATGATGAGCATAGTCACTTGCCTATGCTCATCATTCCATGTACTCCAAAAAACTTGAATCAACAAACATGCGCATGAGAATGTACTGGAATCAACAACTCAGATATGAACCAATAACTAAGGCCATGTCACCGGAGCGATTTTTTTTAATATAATTTAATTTTCATGTCGTAGATTACAATAGCCTAAGCGAGGACTAAAAGAGAGCAAACAAATTGTGGTACAGATATTTGACGTTATTAGTAATCGCTGTCTTCAACTACCTCATAACTGTTTCAAGTACTCCATCGATGAAGTATGAGCACTGAGAAGCAGTATTTACCTAACAAACCTTTATTTTGCAATTATTTTAATAAAGATTGTTTAAAACTTATTTTATTTTACTAAAACGAAACTAGTTACAATGGTTAGTACACATGTAATGGGGATCTGTTGAATACAATTGTGAGCGTCACGATTGTGACGATTCAACTATTAGGCCTACCTTGATACAATTGTACGCCCCCTGAAAAAGCAAGATGGCTGCCTGAAATTCCTGAAATCTCGTAACTACCAGTTTCACAAAAACATAACGAGCATAAATCAATATTCATTTTATTAGTAACTTAATAGGTTCCCGTTTGGGTCTGAAAGGGTTATAGTGGACTAAAAAGAAAAATGTTGATTCCTAATTGGATTCCACCGTCAAAAGTTTTATTATACTTAGAGTACTCGCTACTTTATTTGCGAGAAATAGCGAACTCATTTCAAGAGAGCAAATTATATGAGTGCGTACCTATTATATCAATCAAATTAATATTTCAATCAGAACAAAGTTTTTGCAGGAACGAGTAACAAACAACTATCCATCAGTTCTAACAAACAACAACATTTAATTAAAACATAAGTACTACCTTGCAGGACGCAAAGAACTTGAAAGTACCTACCTATTTACTAGTTTATGTAGATCTTAATTATGAAGAGTGAAATTTATTTTGCGGTAGATTTTCTAGCTATAGGTACTTCAGTTTGCCTTCAACTTGAACCAAGAAATGAGGTATGACCCTCGCAAAGTTTAATAATAAGGAATTTCATAACGTAACTCAGAGAAGTGAATCTTAATTAAAACGGATTCCTCTGAGGATTGGGTTGCCACGAAACATTTACTTTATTACCACCGAACATAGTGATAATAACTACGTAGGTATAGTGCAACGAAGCTCTGTGCCTGAAGGAAATCGTACTGATAACAAAAATGTTATTGATTCATACGCGTCGCCGTAGGTATAAGTTTTCATAATATTTAATTAATTCAGGG
Organism: Meganola albula; assembly: GCA_936450015.1. Lineage (NCBI taxonomy): Eukaryota > Metazoa > Arthropoda > Insecta > Lepidoptera > Nolidae > Meganola > Meganola albula. Next base: position 16,061,878 of record OW388142.1, on the reverse strand, counting down.
GACCAGTAATACTAACTAATGGAGCGAAATATTATACATCCCATGCATACAGGACCTATATCTGGTATTACAAAGCGCTTATTAGTACAAAATAATGAAGAAGAATGAAATGAAAATAGAACCTTATTTTATTAACCTATTTTTTTTCTTTATTTATGTATTTCATTTTGGTGGCGTTATTGTATACGTATATAACATACTAAATACTATTTAGATACGAAATAGGTATAATAAATAATAATAATAAAGGCGACGAGGGACGTTTTATTTTATTACTGTTTTTCTAAGGCCATATTCCATTTCCATCATCAGACACTAGATACCATCTAGAGACAAAGTAGGTACTTGTCAAGAGGAATCCTACGAACCGAAACTCAATGTGGTTGTGTTGTTTTATTACGGAGTTCCTAAGGCCACCTTCCAACTCCAACATCAGATTAGCTCCATGTCAGCATTGTCACAATTTACATTACATACTGGTGCAAACTTTCCAACTCCTCCTATTATCTTTCTGATTAAATTCATGCGGGATCCAAGACAATTTAGGTGTCCTGGGACTTGACAGGGTTCAAATGCCGAGTCTCTTCATGGCGCCGTTGTCGATCCTGGCTTACAGGAGTAGCAATGGCGGGATTGGGGTTGTGGGTTAAGTCCCATTAAAAATACTGGTGCAAATTTCAGCTATATCGTAATCCGGGAAATGCCACTTTCTTAAGAAGTCTCAAGTCTTTTCGGCCTAGCCCCCATCTGTTCAGAGTTTATAACGTGTGATAACAAACTTCATACCAAAAATGTAGCGTCAGACCAATTCTGCCACAATTTTAAACTCAAGACTTAGTTAGGTTTATTTTTTGCCGTGGTTTTATTTTAGGCTCTCTCGCTCTCTAAACGCTGCATAGTTTGTATCTACTTAATTAGTTCATGGATCGTACCTGTGCGTGAAAAATCGCTCACTATTTTGTTTGCCGTTCACGTTCTGTTCACACTAAATTGCACCGTCTATCTGACTCACTCATAACACGTAGTTACCTAGTGAGCTCAATTAGAAAAACAGTCTATGAATCCTCACTAATAATAAAAAGCAAAAGTAAATGTCTGACTGTCTGTCGACCTTTAATGCCGAAACTACTACACTGATTTGGATGATATTTGGTATGGAGGTAGTTTTAGACCCGAGGAAAGACATAAAACCTATTTATCCGACTGCGCAAAAAGAGGTTATTCGCGTAAACCGCCATTCTTATGGGTGGAGCCGCAGTCGGAAAGCTAGTAACAATATATAACATAACTTAAAATTAAATTGAGAAAATTTGTGAAAACAAATCAAAAGAATGAATCAAGCAACAAATCTGTTATGACTTTGGAAACGCTTTGAACAAAAAATATGTTTACGAGGATAAGTATTTTACGAAATTGTTGTAGGTAAAGAATCAATTTCTGGGAAGAGAAAGATATTTTCCTGGAATGAGTTTCATTCAAGTATTAGTGAACTGTGGAGGAGTTACTTTATTACGTGCGAAATATATCGAATTATATTTTAATGGTTCTTTTTAGTATGGTTGCACTACGGCGGCGAATGGAGCGGGTGGCAGTGGCGGGGAGGGGCAGGGCGGCGAGGGGTATTGATCGGCGCCACCCGACTGCACCACCTGCCCCTGCAACCAGGAAAATTCTTTTTCTCGCAATAAAACCGGACTATTATCGATAATGTTCAAGTTCAATGCGCTATCTACAGTCTATCATCAGATAGTGCTGTTATTAGGTGTAGTGATTGAAAATATCAATAAAACATTAGTTGATCCGACAAATAATTTATTAATATATTCTCTACCTAGATTCTTTTCTATATTTGTTGATTCTATTCTACCTATACTCACTTTATATGATACTAGCTTTCCGCCCGCCCTTTCTTTGGGCAATCGGATAAAAAACATCCTATCGTCGGGGATAGTGCAAATCCGCGTAAATAGCATTGGATAATTCCGCGTAACTGACAAATGTAGCCTATTTAAGTTTTTACGGGCAATTCACGCAAAATCTTGATTGACTGCTACCGCCTTCACATGAGTTTATTTCGTCCAATTGGAAGCCAAAAATCGCCAAATAACAATACTGCGTATCTTCCGCCGGCAAGTGTCAAAACCGCTTAAGTAATCTGATGACACCGGGAGCACTTTTGTGGTTTATTTTTGCAATAAAACTCTTAGTGTTTACTTAAAATTAACCAGTGCAACATTAGGAAAGTATAAATCTAATGTTTATTTTGTGTATTTTATGTCAAATATCCTTATTTAGCACAATTTTAGTTCATTTCAAGCTTGTTTTTAAATTCTAACCTTGCTAACATCTAAACATTTTTTAATAACGTACAATATTATTATTATTATTTTTATTTCAATTTTGACTGATTTAGCTAACTGTGACACAATTACTTTTAGTACTTCTTACTCAGCAAAGCTGCTGAAATTTGGTGATCCAGATAATGTTTCTGAACCTGCTATGACTGCAACTAACAATTTTGTAACTACATTTGACTTTTCATCAGATGACTGTGGCCGATCCACATTATTCACATTGTCTGAAAATAACTTAGATACTAAAGTTGCAGCAGAGTATAAGGACATGAAAAGCAGAACAAATGTCTTCAAAAAGGTTTAGGAATAAGAAGTTGAGAATGCTAGGTCAGGAATACTTAAGTATTAGTAAGACTGGTGATGAATTTTTTTTACAAGACTAGCAAACCGGCGAAAACTTGGAGAGGCTTGTAATTCAAGCAAATGTATAGGAGCAAGGTGGTTAACTGTGAAAAGTTTATTGAAACTACAATTAAATATCTTTAAAGAAAATTGGGAGATGAGCTGGATTGAGAAAAAAATGTTTGTTTCATCCTTAGTAGATAAAAAACCGACTAATAGAACAACTACTGGAAGGGCTGATACAAGACGAGGTAGTAAAAAAGTGTATTATTTGAAATGAAATGACCAAAAATATAGAGTACGTTTAAAGACATTCTTAAGCATTAAGGAGTGGGCTATAAGGTACTGGTTAGGAGAGAATCCAAATAAAGGGATAACCATAAATTGGAGGGAAAATAAGTTGTCTACGTTAAAAGAATTAGTGCAAACATTTTTTAAGGGACATACCCAAAATGCCTTCTCATTACTGCACATTTGTCACGAAAAAATTTAGACAAGAAAAGATTTTAGATAAAGAACGTGCACAAAATTGAACACTGTGTCCATTTTTGAAAGCTACTGCATTGTATTTTAAGCTGATGCTGATGCATAATTTTCCAATTTACAATCTGAGTAATAATAAAGAGTTGTTGGTTTGATGAGGCAACTACTGATTTAAAAGCATCAACGTACGCTTCTTTTTACATTGATTATTTAAAGATTAATTATAGATGACTCCCCAAAACATTTTTAGTCGTTATTTTCAGTGATGGATGTATCACAAAATAGAAATGTTGTGGTTTCGAACGCCCATCTGCGATGGTGACTGGCGATGGAAAAAAACATTGTTTTCACACAACAAATTTCAGAAAAAGGTCATACTCAAATGGAAGTAGATTCAGTTCAGTCTATAATTAAAATAAAGTTAAAAATCGTAAGAAAAATTGCCAAGTCAGTACTCTTTGATTACCAAGGAAGCTAGACTAAATCCATCTCCATATGAGGAAGCAACAGTGGACCACACTTTTTTTTTAAAGGAAATTAAGATTCTGAATTATTTTTTTCATTTATTGTCAATATTAAATAATATTATTGTTAAAATAATGTTATTTGTTTAATTTCAAAACCACGTACCATACTCTTAGGTTCCAAAGTGATATGTTTATGGTTAAATCAAATCCGCGTAATTGTCGTAGGGCGTAAATTATTTACTTTATGTAATATATTTACCTAACAACAGATAGAACATATAAATAATGAGTCTCTGTGTAAAAATGAGCTTAAAATTCGTTAAAATAAAAAAGATTTAAAGTTATAACCTTCTCCTGTAAAACTGGATCTATTGCAGATACGCGGCCTTTACGTATGGTACATCCGCGGATTTGCACTATCCCCGACGCTATGTATTTCTCCGGATGTCTAACATTCCATACCATTATTCATCCAAATCAGTTCGGTAGTTTAGGCGTGAAAGTGTAACAAACAGGCAGTTACTTTTGCGTTTATAACATTGGTAGGAATTGCTTTTCATCTATGCAAGAAAAAAAATGCTAAAGGAGAGGTCAAAAGTGGGCTAGAATTTTGAACACCAATGTGATATACCTCATTGGAAAGCTTATTTAATAAGCTGTTAGAATTTAACTAAACACGAATTTTAGGAGCAACCATTTTTGTAAAAATCAAAAAAATGTAATAGAAAAACAAAACGCACATTACCTTTAATTATCCGTTTCCTAAGCAGTATAAATATTGCAATCACGTCAATAATTGCATTCTATTAGAGTACTTTTCTCTTGTAATATTATTCTAGCTGCATCTTAATGTAATTATGACGAAAAATATTTGTTATCTTATTAGTGTAATAACAAAACGCGTGGAAAAAAATATAATTACGGAAAACGTCATGATGTCATTGTCATTGATCAGTTTGATTGACAGCGTTCTAAATAATTTTATTTTTTTTGGTTGCTCAATTGTCATTTGGCCATGGGGTTGCCAATTGCAATAATCATAATAAGTATTGCATTAAGGATTCTTATTTTCAATTTCAATTTTTAAAAAAACGGGGGGGTGTAAAATTATTTTAAATACACCAAAAAATTTAATTAATTATGCTCTATTAACCTATGTAACTCAGATTGCTGTTCAAATTTACAATTATTTTAATCCCAGGCTCTATACATTTTTTGAACGTCTCCTTTCAATTATAGATGCAACCATATCACACAATAAATCAAGAATATAATATTCTTAATATCGGATTTCTAACTACGTAAATGTAATGTTATACCTAGGTGTTACTTGTATGGCTAGTTAGGTACTGAGTGGTGCGTGGCACTGGCCTGCATTAGTTCTAGCTACATAAGGTATACATCTGAAGTTATAGAATGTGGTTATGCTATGGACTATGACTACACCCTTGGTAGATTGTAATAATATGATCAATATTCTGAGGCTCAACTGTGCTGTAGAAATTCGATACAATACATTCTGTGTTATCTTTAGATACAGTTCCAAGTATGAAAGGGGTTAACTAGAAATCAAATGCGCCTTGCGCCTTAGTACAGATAAGTTCCTACCTATCAGGATACACACGAATGTATAACAATAAAAACTAACCCATTCAAATCCAAAAACGATTCGATTTTGGATTGTCATTACTTTCTAGTGTTATCTCAGCTTTTAAGATTGATTTGATTTCCTCATCGTCTAATGCTAGTTGTTTTTGATTAGCAAGAATTTTTAATGACTATTCTCTGATTTTTATTCAATTAATTTTATTTAGAATTTCTCGATCTAAATTAGTTTCTATGCTTACCACAGCTCGATCGTGCGTTAGTTTCGATCTCAAAATGACAGAAAAAGTGATTACAATAATAATAAAAATAATAATATTTATCGGATTGGTCCTGAACTCGATGCTGTCGGTAGTAAACTCAATGAACCTATGGAATCGACGACGTGGTAGAGTTCAGTTAGACTGCTATAATATCGCACACTTGGTGACAAGAAAATGTTGCTTACAAAAATAGTACTTAATACTAATAATAATTAGTCGCAAAACATACTTTTGAACTGTATTTACCGACTTCTCTTGGTTTGTTTGAATTAGTATTGTTTGAGAATTTAACTGAGATTCTTGCAACTTTGCAAATATAGATAATAAACTGCTGTTGACGTTATAAAACAGGAAGCCATTATATTTCCCACAGGTCATTAGAACTTGCCTTTAGTATAATATCAATATTATTAAACGTATCAACTCTGTAATGAGTTCGTAAATACAACGGGCTGTAGTTAGTATTCACGTGAAGGGTGAGGTGGAGGGTGGGCCTAAGAGTGGGAGACGTCGTTCGCTAACGACCAAGACCTTCAACTGTCGGTGCTATTGACCTGCAAATGGATTTTGTAACGTCATGTGAACGTAATCGTGGCTAACAATCGACATTTCAGTATCTAAGACCGATGTCGCCCAATAAAATGACATCTCCAAATGTTTTACCGACCGCTCCTCACCGTGCGAATTGTTTTAAATTGCTCTATCCTGGTCAGTTGTGCGAAGTGAGTTCACTTCCCACACTACTCAGGTCGATCGGAGTTATCTAAGAGAACCGAGGTCAATACTGCCCACTCATCTTCTTTTAAGCTAAACACTTCTGTTGTTTTATTCCGGTATTATTTTAACATAATTTCTCTGCCAGGTCAAGGTGCCTGCGATATGCCATATGATCGAGATATTGAAATCTATAGTCAGTACCAAAAATGTAGAAGGTCGTGATTATTGCGATTTTTTGGGTTTCGTTTCTTCCGGTGAGGCACACAAGGTCTGGGTTGGCGGGGTCGACGGCCGCGCCCGCACCCCCGTGCCGCCAGCTGTCTCCGCCCAATTATATTTAGACCGGATGGCAGAGCTCTCACTGAAACAGTTTCTCCCCTCTGTTTGCATAACGCACCAAATTGTTTGACAGAGTGACTCCTTGACTGCAATACAATGATAGCAACCACGACCAGGTCGTCCGGTGAACACACTTCGTTTGCATAATATGTGTCTAAATTACGACGATTGTTAGGTAAATTAACATCGTATTCACTAGCCTTGAGTAGAATTGACGAACTAGTTACAACTAGATAACAGACCCTTTGAGTGTCGACACTTTAGACGTACTTCATAGCCTTCATAGCATACGACACATATATGGACGTGGATGTTGTTACGAACGTACTAAATCAAATGGGTGATCGATCCGAAAAAGGGCAATGCACCGTTAGCTGACTAATGCAGTAGGATGCAAACGACTAGCGGCGTCGCACAGTTAAACACACACCGGCGGCGTATAACAAACACATCAACGGACCTCTGACGGGCCCATTGGAAACCACATCACAGAAAACAAATACTTAACTATCGACAGTAATGACTATGTTAATTCCATCGCTCATGCGCGTCAGCTGCAGGAGTACTTGACAAACGGTAAAGACTACGTTGCAACATTGATTTCGGGGAGATAATGAAATGCAGAGGAAATAAACTTAAACCATAACAGTGTAAATTGTAACTATGTTGCAACTGCTTCAAGGAGAGTTTATATTCTCAGCACAGCCATTGTTGACATCATTGCATTATTATGTTGATAGAGGCGCTGTGCTAGATTTTATTATAATAACGATACTACGCTTCTGATTGGCTCTATGTGTTTATAATATAGATACTATAGTTATATGGACATATTGTCGTTGCAGTTTATATAGTTGCACTAGGTGCATAAAGTAGCTGTCTATTGTATTCCCGCACTAACTAATTATACCCTATAATGCCACTACTTTCCAAAAAACATTATATGTTCGAGTGCAATTTTATCCAGGTTTTGAAGTATAAATACAGAGTGAATGAAATTGCATTGCCTAGTTTGGTTCGCAATCGTCAATAATTATACTAATATAATATTTTGGTCATTTAATCCTAAACTAAGAAGAGGTTGTGCTTTGGAAACCAAATAAATGACATGCTATACAACGTATAGTACTTTTCTTTGGTAGGTAAATACAATACATCGAACTTGCAAATAACTTTGATGAGACGTAGTAACGGGTCCTTCCACTGGCATTTGTGTTAGTTGATATGTGGTGATTAATGATTGATGGGCACGTGGAGTGCAAAACTTCGTCCATGCAAGTTCCAATCTTGTTGTGGTATGCAAGATATTAAAGTCCGGATCATAATAAGTACTATAAACGGGGTAGACAGCCTTTATACTTCATAATGTTTTTTAAAATAAATACTTACCCGCTAATGCAAATGATTATCGAAGCTGCATTGTTGATGTATCTGAAATTAAAGAAAGGCTTTAAATTAGGGGTACAATCACAATGATCACGTACAGGTATGGCATTCACGTTAAATATTTTATTTGAAACAGTTCGCATGGGAAATAAAATACAAAGACGTGTCTGAAGTATTCTAAAATAAAATAAAAAAGGTTCCACACATCGGAATCATGGCGGGACTACTGGAGACTCCCATTAAGGAAAGTTGTACAAACGACGAAAGCGTCTGACTAGTTTTTTGATTATTTAGGAAACATCAAGGTAATCTGTAGGTATGCCTACAAATATAAGACTGTTAGAATTTCACATTTCCAAATAGGTTGTATTCTATAGAAGGTCCTCGTGACCATAATAACACAAGTACAATCCTGATTTTGCGGATTCCAGTTACTCTACCAAACAGTATTCCTCGGAATATTTAATTTTATGGCCATTTTATTTAACACATTACTTAAAAGTTTACATTGTTATATTTTTATGCACTTAATAATGGACGATTAATTACATGATGATATTAATGTATAGCAACTAAAACCATCGTAGTGTTAAAACATTGTTTTAACTTTCATTACAAATTACTTAACGTGGTCGGAAAATAAAATAAATGTCATCCTAACCAATCAGTGCGCGCAGTTAAACCAAGGTCAAACTGTCAAGCGGAAATGCCAGACCTACACAGCCTGCGCGCCCGCGCAGATTAGATTTCGAAATTATCACTTCATTCCCTATAAGTACCTAGCCACAAAGTTGTATGTAGGTTACTTAAATATTCGAAAGAGCAATAAACAAAGTTGTGTATTGGACCCGTAGACTGATTTAAAAACAATAATCAGATTTAAGTAGGTACACGAAAATCTTCACTAACAGCAGATGACCTGCATGCATGCATATTTATACGATAGTTGTAAACTATCGTATAAATATTACTATTATTATTCTACTATTATTGGGTTGTTTAATATACTACTATTACTTGTATTGTTGTTGACGTTGTTGTATTGTTGTTTTTGTAATTATTGTTGTTGTCAAATTCGTGGGATTGTGTTAGGTTAGGACAACAGTTGAATATTTAATATTTGGCAGGCGTGAAACTCTCGACATCTTAGTTAGCTAATTGAAAATATGGATGCTAACATACGTAGTATCATATTTCACTACAATTTTAATTCTTTAGTAAGTTAATCCCAAGAAACAGAGACACAATTGATTAAATACATTAGTCATGGAGACGTAGTGTTCTTTTTCTATTACACGGAATTGAATAATTACATTAGACGAATCAAGCGTGCTGGATTATCTTTTTTGATTTTAATATCACGGAAGGTTCACACAAAAGCTAGGTTTTGCAATGACCTTATTTTGAATTCTAAACATGGATAGTTACACATCTTTATCTTATCACACTTTAGATCATTTTTAATCCCTGACAAAAAATAGGGTGTTATATACTTCAGGCATGTATCTGTGTGTCTGTGTATAGTGTACAAATTTGTGGCCACGTATCGTCTAAATATATAGACCAATTTTAATGCAGTTGTTTTCACTAGAAAGCTGAAGTTCCAGAGATGGTTCTTAGTTGGAAAAATATGGTTCGGGATTCATTTAATTTTTAACTTAGAGTTATTTTATATTTTCATGCGAACCTTCACCTCTTCGACCAAGTCTAACCTGGTACTAACACCAAAAGGTGGTAAAATATTAAATAATTTATTTTAAGAAAGAAAAAATAAATGTGGGTCGCGAAGGAGAGGGCGTTCACGCTAAAGGCGTTGGCCTACTTAAATGATATAGAAGCTATTAGATAAAAGATATCGCTTTCGGTTATCGACATTCAATCGTTCACGTAGGTGGCGCCTTACATCACGCCTGTAAAATAGAGATGGCTTGAGCACGCTTTATGACTACGACGAATGCGTAGGACCTACGCCCACCCTTTACTATTGGATGAGGAAATTAATCTATCCAGGTATAAATTTAGAAAACGGTTATAAATTGTTTACTAAATAATTTCCATCATCATCTTATCCAGTCGCAAAGGGCTTTAATCTTGTACCAACTTTCCGTGATGGTTACTAATGATTAGCACGTGAGAATTGGGAGTACTCATATGTTGAGATATTTTATCTCTATAATGAGAGGAAATCGGTGCCCAGGTGTTCACCGTTAATGCGTTTAAGTAATTTAGCAATGAGGTAAATGTTTCAAAGACTACGTTTGTTATGACTCTCGTATCGTGTTTGGAAATAGTTGTACTGACATACACAGATTGGCACGTAAACAAGTTGGTCGAAATCATGCATGATACGCCGTGGATGCAATGCATTAAGAGGCAAAAGGGCGCCGGGATAACTGGAGACAGTCCCTACAAGGAGACTGGCAAGAGTTGGATAAAAGTAGCTGCGAATCGTTCGTTTGCAAACAATTTACAGGCTGGTAAGTATTTAAACTTTGTTAATGGTTGATTTTAACTGAAGCCGGAAGCTGGCTCAACGAAGATTCAGCACCCCTTTTCAATAATAACTTTCTTGTGAATATCGTTCAATAAGCGTACTTCAATGGCTATTATCATAATTATTAATGTTTACTTTTCCACATGTGTTATACACAATTCCAGTGTGACCGTTTAATATATTCTGCTACATATAATGTACTTGGAAAGTGGATGGATGAAAGATGGATGCCTGTTATTCTTTCACACTGATACGGCTGCACGGACTTGAATGTGCATACAGATAACATAAGTAGTTGCGATAGCAGAAATCATTTTGCACACTGTTATCAAAGCAAAAACCTGGGTTAACCCGCATTTTATTCCGGTTATTGCCCCATAAAGCTTACAGTGTTTTACGTTGGCAATGTCGTGGACTAAGACTAGTTAAAAATATCATGTAGTATGCTTTAAATGAATACTAATAGCATTAAGGGGACGTGGTGCGGTCCACTATACAATCATAACTTAATTTATATTCTACCCATAAGTATCCCCATGACAATTGCCGAGGCCTGGCGAACAGATGAGCCGGCTTGTAATTAATGTAGTACACGATAATTTGGTGTTGGTCGTCCTTGTAACAAATACTAGCCTGGTGAATCAATTGAGAGCGAGCGCTTGCAGTCTATACTTATGTAATAAAGTTTTAGTGGCTTCTGATTAATTGCTTGTTTATTCTAGAAAAAATATTTTGTCCATATCTTGACTACGATTATTTTGGACTCGAAGCCAAGCGAGAGCAACCGCAAGTTATTAAAACATTAAGTAAAAACTGATGTCGACATCCGCATGACAGTCACAGGCGCCGGCGCACACTTTGTACGGCACATAAATGAACGACTCGACGCATTTCTACTTTCATTACTGCATTGCGAGCCTGCAATTGATAGTTGGTGTACTTAGAAGCTGTTTTATATTGCTCAATAGTGGAGACTTATTTAAATATTTTTTTTTTTATATTTATTTTTTTTGATAAAGATCTTATTACATGCGCAATAAAATAATTGCTTAGTTCAATAATTGCCTTTATTAAAAGAAATGAAGAACTGATTTTTTTCTTAGTCCGTAGGGTTTTTGTTAATCCACGGATAAAGTAATATAAAAATATATATTATCGTCTCTATCACAACGTTTTAAAATATCTAAACCTTTCTACTGGAGTTCAACATTACGTTTATTATAGTCCGCGCACGTTCCAAGTGATTGTTAGGCACCAAATCTGCCGGAAGGATGTCCCAGGGAAGCCGCGTGCGCAGAATACAACATGCTTTCATTACCCATTTAACAATAAATATATCTACGATAGCAGTTAGACTAACACATCCTGACTTCCGCTACTTCTAATTTCATATTCCTTGGCTAACTAACAAGATTGTTTGATAATATTGTTTGTGATCCTATTACCTGCTACCTGAGATTGTAACTCCCGGAATAATGAGTTTACTTAAACCCTTCTTCGACACAAGATTGAGATAACTAGTTTGCAACACGGGCAACATAGAGGAAGCCACGCGACAGCTGCTAAGCGATAATAAGGGAAGGGATTAGATCCTCCGAACAAAACGTGGTTCATAGAAACTTATCGTGCCTCGGAACTGTAACATCAGTGTACATTGTACACAGCTATGCCACATAGATTATGAATTCCTGTGGGGACACAAACACGCTGTTTGTTATTAATCTCCGCAAATATGTTAGTAAAGGAACAGCGTAAGTACCTATACCTACTTAGATATTATGGCTTCAGTATACATAAACCGATATGATGTTATGATAATATTAATTGATTTTATCTGAATCACCACGTAGCGTTCAAATATGGAAATAGAGGTTGCCAGTGTCGTATTATTATTGGCCAAAATATAGAAACTAAATATAACCTTTTGGCGAGGAAACTGCATAGGTTTAGCAATGTCACGGTAAAGGTAGATATAGTTAAGCCTAGTCAGTTTTTATTAAAGGCGACCACACGCGTGTGTATTGTTCGAGGAACCCACGCGTGCTGTAGCCCTACTCAGAGATATATAAAAATATTGGTACCGAGTAGAGACAGCGTTATATCTTCATACAAATATTGTCTAACCCCCATTTTACAGAACTTGACTTAGTTATACTAGTAATATAAATAAAAAACAAGGAAGCTCGTCAAAACAATGACAAATATTATTCTCCTTTTAAACAGAAAAACTATAATAGGAATTTTCAGAAATAATCTTTAGGTAAAATTATCTGGCTATTCAAAATTTACCCACACACCGCGATTTTGTGTTTATTTCATCACACCATGGTAAAGTAACTTTGCATAGAGGAGAGTGTGTGTGAAAGAGTCAGGCTTTGAAAGAGTCAATATGATTTTTCTAACTCACCTAATAAACTAACATAGTTTAATTTTTTATTAATATGGAGCACTAGATAACTATTACTCACAAAAATGTGACAGTTTTACTTAAACAAAATTTGTATTCGTACAAACCGTCATATTTTTGTGATGGCCTGGCTCTTTTAGACACACTCTCCCCTACTAATCTTATAAACAGAGGATTAGTAACATTTAAAAATAGAAACAAAGAAATATTAAGTAGTCTTTAATGTTAGAAGGTGTTATTTTTACCCGGCAACAATATAGTACAACAGTGCTGGTTGTTGTTAGATTATCATTTCACGGAAGTTGTAAAAGTCAGCCTCTAGAAACAAACTGCTACTTGTTCCCTATTAAGCATAACTTACAATCTTCAAAATAGTTCATTGTTACTGCTGCTTGGTAGTTTTAACCTTTTTACTGTTTAGTTCTACACTTCTAACTAAATACCACACATAGAGGTTATTTTAATTTATACGTGTTTTCTGTTCGCTGCTTCGCCCGTGTCGACTTACACGCTTATAGTACTCAGGTCGCTATTACTCGAAGGTGTAGGCATAGATGAATAACTATCACTCAAGTTTCCCCGGTTATATTTAGTTTAGATCCCATACGTATTATTGGAAGAGCATAATAGTTCCGCTGATCGGGATCAATTTAGAACTAATATTGACCCGGGATTCGGACCCGGGACCAAGCAGTTATTAAGCGAACATGCTTTGTTAAAATTAGACTAACGAGGTATTAACCGCTAACATGATTTGTGGAGTTAAATATTAACTTTTCTTATCTGACTGATGCCCCCTGGCTTTTATCTTCCTAGGTTAAGTAGTTTTCGATTTTTTTATATATGAGTGGGTGACCTATAACTTATTAATACAAACTATTTTAGTTAATAATGCAAATCGCAGTCGCAGAAAGAATGCATAAGTTTGCTCTATATTTCTTTACAGTTTTCAACTGACTTCAAAAAGAAGGAGGTTCTCATTTTAACTGTATGTTTTTTAATGTGATAATTCCGCCAATTATAAATCGGTTTAGATAATTCTTTTTTTGTAAAAGGTAGATATATTTTCCAGATGGCTCTACGAGTATTAAAATTTTATCAAAAAAAGTATAAAAAAGTATAAAAAAAAGTATAAAAATCTTAAATCGGTTCAGCGGGTATTTAAAAATAAAGCTATTGATATCAATGTCCAATAAAGGTAGTGTAGAGCCGAAAACATGACAGGATGCACCTACAATTTAAATGCTGCATGGAAGGTGATATTATGCACAGAGGCGCGTCTTGTGCACGTCACGTAACGTATGTCTCTATGCATAATTATGCATAATAAGAATCCTTCTACGGACTGAACACTACCCAAACAATATTCACTTCAGACTGCATTTGGTTAAGCTTATGTAGAAGGATCCAAAATATTCTTATTTGTATTATTCAGATTGTCATAAAAGTCCAACTCTGATTCTTCATATAAACGATATTGTGTCGGCGGTCGGAGTATTTGACAAAGTGACATTTCTGTAACATAGCTATCATTAACCCGTCACACGATAGGCCGAAGCGGAAAAAAAACAATTCTTTTTGGGTTATACCTAGTCTCAAATCACTAAGGGAAGACATTGGATGGTGAATACTAAAAACTTATAGTAGAGATTGTTAATTAAAATCTATGTATATGTGGTCTACAGTTTATAGTTAATAATAACTTTACTAATATGTAACAGTTATCCTTGGTTATACAAACCATAATATCGTAGATAGTTGCGTCAGATAAACGAATTATCACAACGATGAGAACGTGATAAGGCATGTTTGCAAACCGAGTATTTATGAAGTAATCTACACACTATATTACGTTAATTATAATATGTTAGGCAATTAATAAGAGCTGTATTTACTGTAACTACTGCTTTTTACTAAGTATTTGTAGAAATTGTGAAGAGCTTTAGGACTAATGTAAATCGGGTTCCTTTTTTTAATAAGTAGTTTGGGGTCTTGACTAAAATGAAGTCGGGTAATGCCGTACTCACTTGCATTAATAAAGTGACCAGCGTATGGCGCATAGCGCGGCGCCCGACACCCTCTGTGTGCGTTGCAGGCTGGTCCGCCCACGCGGCCCTGCACTCCACTGTACCACTGCCCACATAGCGACGTTACTACTCCTCACTAACACGAGTCAACAATCAACTCAATTCTAGAAAGAAGCCGTAACGTAGGTGTGTGACAATGTGTGCTCGATATTTACATAAACTCGGATATTTACAGCGTTATGGATAATGTGGCAGTGTGGTCAAGAGTACCATGTGTAAGTATGTGACTAACTATACAACGATAATTTACGAGTAAGTTCATTCTGCATTGTTAAAATTACTACCCACAGAATGTAAGCTAAGCTACCAAATGGATAGACGTACTTTTAAATTTTTCATAATTACCATCACCAAAGTCTGGATTTAGCATACTTTCTAAACATTACTAGCTTGCAGCGTAACGTATTAGAACAAACAGGTGCTTTGTACATGCAATAATAGGCGATAACTTTCATCTACCGAGAGACTTCCGATGTCTGTTGCGAAATTAAACGCTCACTTTGCACGACCCCTTTTCATTACCAGTAACCAGTTCTGTGCCTGTGTTATCGTATATAACCAAATCAATCAAAATTATATTATCGATATTGTATAAGTATAGTTATTTTCAGTTCCGGTATAGGTACACTTGCCGGATACTATAACTAGCTGCAAGCACTCGCAATTTTTTACTTCAGTTAGTTCATGTTAAAATTAGACCTTTAGGTACAGGTCTTTTTCTGGTATTTCTAAATCCACGATACCCAACCTCTTCAACGGGCTTCATTGTATACATAAGGTTATGTATTTTCAAACGTTATTTAAAAGTTGTTCAAAGTTCAACTATTTTTACATTCAAACATTTCCAGGTATTTTTGAGTTTACCTTAAAATAGCAAATCCGAAGTTAATTTAGTAAGCTTCAGTACTCGTATATCGACTGTGATTTACAGCTTTCGTAGAATCGCGGTACCTATTGCTACATTTGCTGGTATTAAATTTCATGCTTTACTGCATATTTCACTCCAGTACTATTTTCAAGATTTCACGAACCAGGCTCTATTTCCTAACAGGTAGGTACTACCTTATGCAACACAAGCTACCTACCAAACACTTGAGTAACTTTCTCATTTCAGATGTATAGGAAAGTTCTAGAAGGAAACGGTACCTATAACTTTAATACAATCATTGCCTTAATTCAGTGTGTCCTTACATTTAATTTCCTTCAAACTTAACGTAACAATAACAAACACTACAAAATCGATTTTTACAATCTAAACGTATTTACTTGCAGTGGTTAGAGCTAATTACTTAATGTTAACTTCTAGGTACAATTTATCGAGTATTTAATCAGTTTGACCGCATAGTATCTGTCTGGTTAAGCTTGTTAACAGTTTAGGTAAATATAGGAACCAAATAGACTGTGTTATCTCGCGCAAGGAATATCTGGCGGCCTCGTTCGTCGGTCGTCGCCCTACACCAGGACGGGTCGCTTGCACTCATTATTATAATTGAATACCGATTGCATGTTATACGTCTATTGGTTTTGTGTAAGACTATAGTTATATAAAGACGACGCAGTTACCGGTGACACGGAGTTTCTTCAAATGCCTTTTTAACCGACCTCTCCTATGAAACTTTAACCTGCCTATATTATAGGTTAGTGAGCTTCCAAATTTTTTTGATGCATGAGTGACCTTTTGCTTAATCAATATCCTTAAATGATCATTAATTTTTTTTCGAATAAAAAAGAACAACCCTCTAAAAGCGAGTAAAATTTTCATTTTTTAATTGCATTCGGTGCTAATATCTCCCAAATCTTTGTGTAAAAACCTATTTAGCACCAACTTTAGTTAACACATGTAATTTCTAGTTTTCACGCTTTAGAAGGCAGTTCCTTTTCTTTGAAAAATAAAATCACTTTATGTGGATCTTTACAAAATTCCGCTGAAAACACGGTATAATTGATTGTGGACAATGAGGAAACGCGGTCTAAAACACCTCCCCATCCCATTGTAACTGGTTAGCCATGGACTACATGTAAAAACAAAGCCATACCTACTACTTGTCAACTGTGATTCTATGAGGAGTTCTGTTCTGCTGTGAAATCCATCATCAGATCCAAAAAAAGATCAACGGGCCAACTTAAAGGATACTCTTTAAAACATTAAAAATGAATTTTAAATCCGTCCACATTCGGCGAAGTAATCGGCGAACCTCAATGACGTTTCTATATTATGAACGCCATTTGCGAACATACATAAAAAAGGCAACCGAACCTAGAATCTCCTCCTTTTTTCAAAGTCCGTTAAAATAGCTAGAAACTTTATTTAAAATGCAGACTTATTTTTGTTCTAGTTTTACTGTCGCAGCGGGTGGCAGAAACTAGACACATGAACTTTGAAACCAATTACTACGCGAATAGCCACCCTTTTAAAGTTAGTTGATAAAACACGTTGAAAGGACTCAGAGTCAAGTTTTGTCAATATTTTAATCTAAGTTAAACGTGGCATTTTGCTGAAAGAAACCGTGTGATTAGTGGTAGGACATACGATTAAATCTTGGCGAAGTTGGGCTTAAGTGACAAAGCGTGCGGTACATTCTCAACACATGAGCCGCGGCAGAGACGACGTTCTATAAATAATCGCATATAAAAATACATACGTCTTCTCAGAACTTCCGCATATAGCAAGGGACTGACAGTTAGTTTATGGCACTTTTTGCGCATCTTACTTCTGTATACTTTTGAAAAAAAAAGTTGCTACCAAAAGTATGTTTCAATCCAGACCATAATCTGACCAGAGTTCTGTTTATGATGGCCTATGCGTGTATATGAAAATGATAAGCCAGGCAAGTATTCTTATGGTGTTGTATGGTGCAATCATGATTCACGTAAGCGAGGTTCGCGGCGCCCGCCGGAAGTCGCTTCCGCCAGTGAACATGCCTCAACAACAATATAGCATCGTGTTGTGTCGCCTCGTCACTGTACATACATGACACTCTACTTTAATCCTCCGGGTGCATAGAAATAACAGTGCGACGAATCGCTACTGAATGGAATTTGCCAACATTTATTTTCACAATTATTATCCTTTCCAAACCAGTAGATAGGTTAGGTGAGTATTAGTAAGCAAATTATTTAAAATAATATAGAATTCTGTAAAATGATGAAGACCTATAGCGGTCAAGGCAGGTAGTGACAAATTGTATTGATTGAGATATATGCCTAATTGGGGTTCTTTAAAGTAATACAGTAATACACAAAGATAACTGAGGCAGCTCGGCGGCCAAACAGCCTGCGAGGTTGGCGAGATTGTCTTAGCGAGTCCCTGCCTGAGAATGAACACCATAGAAAATCTATTAGACGTTTTAAGTTTACTGACTGCTCAAATTTAGAGAAGATCTTTGGCTATATGAGTTGACAAAATTTTCTAGATTTTTAGGCAACAAATACATAAAGGAAATATTTTTATATAGGCAAACATTGAACCTCCTCTTCTCTAAGTTTGAGCAGTCAATAAACTTAAATTAATTCATGACGTCGAAATCGGTGAAAATATGACAGGAGCTCATTGTTTAATGTTCCCATGAAGACGAAGACCGTCGAGCCCCAGGAGCTGCGCGACTCGGCGCGCCGTAATGGGATATTATCGCTTATCTTTGAAAGCAAATAGGTCTCTATACCATACAGGACTCATAAAATAAATTTGCATGATAACATGACAACACAAGTTATTAGCCTGTGTTCGGTATCATGGCAAAGTCAGTGATCCATCATCTTTGTTGATGTTTTAATTCTCATTTAATGGACCATTTCCGGCGCGTAGTGCGCGAGCGCATCGCTCCGATTGTCGACCTGGGTCAAGGGTTGACCTTTTATTGTTCGGCGATCGATAAGCGAGGCGCCGCTGTCACTTTACAACACTAATATATCGCTAAAGCTCTGAAAGATAGCACTTAAAGCTCAGTCAGAAATGAAATTAAAAGTGATAAATAATTCAAAATAATTACGATAGATGTTCAATAATTTAACTGCTAAATGGGATATTAAGTTGTAACACTAAAAAAGGTGACTAAAAAGCAGGCGATCTATTTGATTACTTATCTATAAATTAAAATTTTTCGCACACTACAAACATTATTACGTCGGACAGTATACGAATTGTGTAGTATGAACGTAGTCTGGTTGTACCAGGTTTTCTCGTGGAAATGGTTTTATGCGAAGTTAATCCATGCTAGCCGTAACAGCAGGGCGCCGGCGGACGGAAGCTCGCGTGGCACCATCCCGTGGACTGGGAGCGGCCCTCCGCCCGCGCCGGCGCACCCCGCCCTCAACCATCTCCCTCGAGGTGAATGAACGTCTTACAGCGGATTCCTATTATGTGTATAAGAATTAGGTACGCCTAAATAGAGCAATGAGGCACTTAGTACTAGTTCTACCTACAAAAACCGGTTCATAGCTAGAGTCACGTGACTGTAAACTTAATGTGCCTAGTACAAAAGATTTTCATTCAAATTAGATAAATGGTTTATAAATAAATAAATACTGAAAATTAAATTTAATAACAATAAATTCATTTATAACATTATTAACTGGGAGAAAAAATAATTTATACGGTTGAATAAATTCAATTAAAAGTTTCAGTGTGTGTTTTCGTGAATAGGTTCAAACACTAAATAGTTATTTGAGGCAATAGGTATTAAGTACATCTAAAAAAATAAGTATCGCGAGACAAACAAACATAGGTGTACATACATAAATACACTTACTAAACTTTGTATATGCGTTTAAAAGCCTAAATAGACTGTCGTCAGCGAATTTACTAATTTAGCGCAATTCCGACAAGATTACTTACATACAGGTCGAATTAGCATTTCTTTTTTAAGTTTGATAAAAATAATTATTCTAGGAAGGAAGGCGATTTTTGTGTGACAACAGATTACTACAAAATTACATACTCGTCACAAAATAGGCTTTTTACCTTGTTAGGAAAAAAGCTTTGGGTACTATTAGAATGGATGAGATTCAGTTTTCGGTTGAATGGGTTGAGAGGCGCGAGGGTGGGTTGGGGCGCCCCCAAGCGGAGTGGAGCACGCAACCCTGTGACTCATCAGCATCAGCTGTAAGCACTATTCACAAACCAGCTTAGCTCTATGTGATGGACATAAATACCACTCGTAATAATACAAATATCTACCTCTACGACGGTAATCTGATGAACTGAGAAATAAAATTTTGTTGCCTAGGTACTTTGCCGTTTTATCCGGCTATGCCATCGATACGAGTGTCGTTTTTGCCGCAGGTAAAAGCTTATCTATTTTAGAAACCCTTATGGATAATATTACTAATATTTATACTTTTCACTTATAGTTCGCTAAAATACGATCATCACCAGTCGCATGAGTCTTCTCTAAACTATTTTACGAGTTGAGAGATTTTAGGCAATAATTCACATTCGCTGACCTAGTGCTGGTTGGTGAATGTCACATGTCCTCGATTGATTAATTCTTGGACATGCCAGTATCCTCACGGTGTTCTATTTCACCGATATTGAGCTAAGGCGATGAATCAATTGCATGATCGGGGATCGAACCCGCGACCTTAGATATATTTCAAAGGAGGGGTCGATACCTCTGCACGACCGATGCTCATAAGAATATGTAATGTGATTAGACAAAGGAAACATAACTATAGCGAGCATTTAGATACGTATAAGTTTTTATGTGTATGGGGTCTAGTCTATTTATAAATCTTTATAACTAAATTTAAATAGTTGTATACTAATTTTTATACTATTGCACTGTTGCACATAGCAAAATATTACAACGTGTAGGTAGTAAGAAAAGTTACAACAATAATACGGTCAAATGGGTGTATTGTTCAATTATGTTTAAACTTAAATCGTGTATGTTTTTACTTTGCGAGTTCGTGAGCGATATACCCCAAGTGTTTGGGTTTTATGCACAAAGGTCATTCGTTTCAGAGAAAGTAAAGTTGTTATGAAACCGAGATATGATCTCAGAACACACAAAGTCTGTACAAAAATCCATCTATTTTAAATAAACCTTAGACTGCTGCGTAAATACAGACTAGCAGTTTAATAGAAGATATGGAGTCCTGAAAAGTCTTAGGTGGATGCGACAAGTTCATGACAAGGTAAAATCGCGCTTATTGGAAGATGCTTATGTCCAGCCGAGATTTGGTATAGGCATAGGCTGATGATGATAAACATTAATAGGGATACGTATACGACTGTTATATATTAACGACAAGTAATAAATAGATAATGGACAAATTGATTCAACGCAAATAGGTTGGGTATGGTATTTCATATACCAGATCTCGCACTACTCGATCCTTAACTTGAACTACTTGTGTTGTGTATAAGTTTTCAAAGGGCATCTTTTAAAAACCGAATTGCAAGCATCATTCACTTCATTTTGTTACAACCATCAAGCATAGAAATGCTTGGGGTAATCATAGCATATTCTATACCTTCAAATCTTAAATTATAAAACATTTGCCAGACAAGCCCTTCTAAGTACCATCAATGTACTTACAAAACAATAATCATAATTATTACTATGTAATGCCAATTTAAATACGAAGTTGGAGCAATATAACGTGACCAGTTTCTAAACACCCTACTTAATTATGTATTATAAGTTAAAGAAGGCAATGATGATCTTATCAAAGACAATGCGTAGTTTAGTTAGCAGATACCTACACATAACCACCGACTTTGTATCCTAATTTGTATTGTTATTCATTAACACACAAACGGTTGAACAAATTTGGATAATACTTGGCAAGGGATAATACCATGGATTATATCATGGATATAATACGCTCCCGTAGGTACTATCTAAGCTTTGTGAAGCAAAATTATGAGAATTAATTATATGTCTCTACTTAATCGTCACTGTTTGTCTCTACATGTAAAAATTCGCCGTTTTTTTTATACGTTTGCGCTTCTCCACAACTTGCTCGTTATTAAACGCTGTGGTCTACGGTGGAAAGCGTTTAACTTTACTTGATAACTGAAACGTTCATGTGTAAAATTTAGTTTTGCTACCTGTAGAAGCCGGGGCGGATTGCGAGTATTAAATAAATACAAACACTGCTACACGGGTGACATAACGTGGCTGTCGCGGTCAGTCAGCCTAGTCAGGCAGGTCGGATTTCAGATCGAATGTCACGCACGAGGCGGCGGCGTATCATAGAAATATGAAATATATAATTACAAAAGAAGACTACCTAGACTACTGGAACTGGTATCAGTTCATAAAACTGCTTATACAAGGAATATTAGTTGTTGTATAGAGGTAAAATTAGTTTAGTTAAATTATATTGTAAATGAGAAAGTTCCACGATGTTTGTTGCTCGTTACGCAAAAACTACTCTATGGAATTGGATGAAATTTGGCATAGAGATAGATTATAGTCTGGAATAACATATGACTTTTATCATAACACCAAAAGCGAAAGCTAATATATTAAACCTCTGCTCTAATTTTAGTGCATTATAATTTTTATGAAATCGGTTAAAAATGGACAAATCTTGCAATTAATTGCAAGACCTTTCAGGCGATACTAATTCGTTTCGATATGCAGTTGGTTAACTGAAATTGGTCTAGGTATTGATTACGACAGTATGTATTAACACTTATATTTTCCACAGACTCCAAAAAGAAGTAGTAGATTAAAGATGTTTACATATTATTATAAAAGTCGCATTTTTCTCTAAATTTTATTTTTATTGTAAAATCCAAAAAGTGACTTGCGTTAGGTGTCGTATTAGAACGGGTTTTTCTTTAGTTAGTTCTATAATCTATGAAAAAGTTTCTGGTTTTAAAGAATACATTTTCAGATCTTGCATTTGTATTTAGCATGGAAGTAAAGAAGCAAATTGTTGGTATTTAGATAGTATAAAACACTATTTCAAAGTCGAATAATGCCATACTGTAAAATTACTATATGCGTAAAGTGCGATCTGTGGTAGCGGCAACTTCAGCGACGTATACGATTCTGCAATGGTTTTTAATATATGTATGTATATCCAAATATCGCAAAGTAATGGTTTTGGATGTGCTACATCTGTCGTGCTTAAGAATTGGTCACGCGGCTCAACTCAGAACAAAATTGTTGCGCCATCTTAGTTGTAACAGCTGTATTGTTCATAAGTTACCAAATGTTTCATAAAACTACTTGATCACGTAGCTTCCTTTACCAACTTTATAAACATAAAATAACAATACATATCATCCCTACTCATTTATGTTACATGAAAATTTTTCAACAACTTTTGATTCTAAAAATCATATTTAACGATAGCTCCCTCACGAAAAATCAAATACCTATAAAATCATATCTCCCTCTTTCCAACACTTTTATTTTAAATATATAGAACAAGGACCTGACTGATAGCCTAAACCAAATTGACTCCAAATTTTGCACAAAGATCCCAGGAACAACGCAGGTGAAACCGTGGGCGGAAGCTAGTTCACATATAAATTTTATCCGAGGAATATATATGAAATAAAAATAATAAAGTATATGTAGGTATATCGAACTGGTGGTGGAGTGGTAGATGTAGAGAAGAGGTGGCGCAGCGGTATGGACCTCGCCTTAGAGTAAGCTCGCGGATCGATTCCCGGTCGTGACCGCAAAGGAGACGTTCAAAAAATGTATAGAGCCTGGGATTAAAATAATTGTAAATTTGAACAGCAATCTGAGTTACATAGGTTAATAGAGCATAATTAATTAAATTTATTGGTGTATTTAAAATAATTTTACAACCCCCCGTTTTTAAAAAAATTGAAATTGAAAATAAGAATCCTTAATGCAATATTATGATTATTGCAATTGGCAACCCCATGGTCAAATGACAATTGAGCAACCAAAAAAAATCAAAATTATTTCGACGCTGTCAATCAAACTGATCAATGACAATGACATCATGACGTTTCCCGTAATTATATTTTTTTCCACGCGTTTTGTTATTACACTAATAAGATAACAAATATTTTTCGTCATAATGACATTAAGCTGCAGCTAGAATAATATTACAAGAGAAAAGTACTGTAACAGAATGCAATTATTGACGTGATTGCAATATTTATACTGCTTAGGAAACGGATAATTAAAGGTAATGTGCGTTTTGTTTTTCTATTACATTTTTTTGATTTTTACAAAAATGGTTGCTCCTAAAATTCGTGTTTAGTTAAATTCTAACACCTTATTAAATAAGCTTTCCAATGAGGTATGTCACATTGGTGTTCAAAATTCTAGCCCACTTTTGACCTCTCCTTTTTGTCTGAATTGTTTCACCTCCGCTGCTCAATATCGGCAAAGGAAAACATAGTGAGAAAACCGGCATGTCTAAGAACTAATCTTTAGAGGACATGTGACATCCACCAACAGCACCAGGCCAGGGCTAAACTCTCTCAACTTGTAAGACTGTTGAGAGAAGACCCGTGTCTAGCTGTGGGACACTAAAAAGGGTCGAAGTAATATCGGACAGTCAAATTATCCCTTAATTAAAAGTTTTCTGGCAATTGAAAGTTAAGTCTAAGTACATTAGGTTAAACAACTACATTATTAGTGGAAGTCCAGCGGGTAATCGATGTCAGCCTCTAAAGTGTGTTTGATTAAATCGGGTTCGAATTCCAACAAACATGTCACTGTGTGGGAGGTTTGTTCTGCCACTACTACTCATTAAAGTTCAAAATGGCCGAGCATGTTCGACACTATTTTTGCGACTGAACCCACTCTCATCACTGCTGCTCCTGTAAGCCACCGTCGACAGCGATTGAAGATTGTTATACGGCGCCATCCTACATTTCCTACAACGCACTAGGCCAGTGCGATGGGTTCATTCAGGCCTAGGCTCTTGTAAGTTATACAAAACGGTTGAAAGAAGACTAAACCCAAATGAGGAGTTAATGGGTTATTTTATTAGGTAAGAGAGGTAGGGCACAACCATGGAAGAAAGAAACAAGATCATAACGATTTTATTTGATATTGCAGCGCGACTGAAACAGGGTCGGGTTAAGGGGAGAGCCAACGAGGCTACAGTCCTTAAAAAAATCAAATTCAGTCTATGAAACAACTTTCCCGTTGATATTTTTTTCTCGTTTTACCCTTGCAGTATTTTATACAAACGTCAAAGATATTTTGGTATTGTAGGTAGTATTATTTAATAAACGTCTATGATAAACATAATTATATTAAATGTTAACAGAAAACGTCGATCTAATTTGTTTACTCCAATCAAGCAATCAATAGGTAAAATATCAAATTTTGTTTGCAAGTGCTTAATATTTAAATGGTCCTCACATTTGAGATTATTAAGCATTTGCAAAAAAATATCTATTTATATCAGAAATAATTTCCACTCCTTTGTTGCCCCAGGGCCTCCAAAACGCTGAATCCACCATTGCTAGAAAGGTAGGTACGTACGTCCCTACAGAATACACTTTACACAAATAACTTCTTGTTTTGTTCCTAGGTGTGGATAGTTAGTGCCCGTAGAGATCTAAAAGGCCGGCAACACGCGACTGATACCCTTGTCCTTGTGTGGTGTCCTTAGGATACGGCGGCACAATCACAAACAGGAGGGGCATGGTTATTTGCCAAATTAGTATCTAGTTAAAAAACCTTAACTTTTTACTTTAATGTGGTACCTATCCTAATTAATTAAGTATGGTTGATTTACTGATCACACGATTTAATGAACGAGTTGGTTTAACAAGTAGATAGGTACGGATTAGTTAATTTTTGTGTCAGTGATTGTGAAATGAGTTGGCAGTAGGCAACAGGCGCTGCATCTTCGATAAGCCGATGTCATGACCGCGGACTAAGTAGAGACACTGTCATAGCCATGACGTTGGGCATTCAATTCGAAAAAAAGATGGTTGCCAATAACATATATTCAATTAGTTTCTCCTGCTCTGCTTTATCGCTTTAAGAAAACTGGAAAGCGTATAACTTAACTTTCCAAGTCCTCCGATACCTATAGGATCTAGTGGTCCTTGACTTGACTGGATTCTAATACCCAATAAAGGGTAGCAGCCTTAATCTTTCCATAATCTGATTGGTTAGTCCCATAGTCTAAGTTAACTGATAATAGTTTAGGATAATCTTTGTGAGTTTTTCTCATAATTACGTGAAACTATATACTTATTTGATGATTTATGTCTGCCTGCCAGGTAGTCTGAAAACCTGACTAAATTAAATATCTGAAGTCATGACAAAGCCAGACTGCGAACTGCCAGTTTATTGGCTATGTCAACAGCACAGATATTATAATAGTCTGCAGTTTATTTTATAGTTGAATTCAACAGTAGGTAAACTTATTTTTATAACAAATTGTCTTGTTAATGAGTAGGTAGTAGGCACTTCTATTCCCACCTATTTATTAGTAATGTATATTTTTTAAGTAGGCAAATAAATATTTTTAGTAGGTATCACAAGTTACAGAAGTATGTATTATCGTTGCCTCCCTCATCATTATCATTTACAATATCAATTTTAGAAGTTATCACTGTTTTTCAGATCAATGTTTTTATTTTTTTAAAAGGGAGAAATAGATTCAACTATAATTTGAAGTAAGCTAAGTTTCTCTTCAAGTGAACAATGTAATATTATAATTTAATTCTTTGAGAAATAAATTATCATTAAACCGAAGTATCGATACACCAATTAAGTTCTTATTCCATAAAAATTGCAAACTTTTCATAATAAACTTTAACGATATTATATTCGTCAGAGTTGAATAACGCTTTTTCTTCTGTTTTTTAATTGAACATGTAACACAATAACAGCAATAATTAATAAACAATCAAGTACTTAAATAACTTCTAATTGAAACAATGTATGAACACTTACCGGTCTCCACCCGTATCACGTTCCTAGATTAGGACTATCAAACATATCCCGTCTGTAACCACCAAGCAAAATTCAATGTAAACGGGGATTTAAAAATAAAGTTTCACTTAGTTAATGTTCACGAAGTTGTAACATTCGGGAGAGTTACGAGCACATTCCGTCGAATATTCAGCACGATGATTGTTCCTCGTACGTACGAATACGTCCGCACCACGTCTCCGCCGCGCCGGTATCATACGTACCATACACCACGACCAACTCGCTTACACGAGTGTAGGCGGAGGCAAGACTGTGTGTATGTATGTAAAGTATAATGGCATCAGACTTGGATAATTAGAATTTGAGCAAAGCGCCATCTAGTTTAAGAGTTATGCGTTGTTTTCTCATTTTCATGACAAATGACAGCGCCATCTATGATCAACTTATTAAACTAATGAGCAAGCCCAGTTTCTTACTGCAGACTCGAGTATAGTGTTTCGTCTTCATCTTAATATTTCTGTGAGGGACCAATAGATAGTGTTACTAGAAATTGGTCGGTGTATAACATGAATTTAACTTTAGGCTTTAAAAGTTTCCCTTTTGTATATTTTTCTTAAAAAATTATACCTTTATCGTGTATTTTGCAGTATCAAATTGTAATTTAAAGACTCCAAAACCGAAACCATTAGGTACATTAGGTTCTCGAATGACATCACGAATTGCAAAATAATTACGATTAGTGCACAGAATTACAAAATCCTTTAGGTACAATGCAGAGTTAAAATTTAGTTCAATACAAATGTTCTGACGTCACATTTTGCCAAGTTTATAATAGTTGCTTGCCCGGATCATGCGCGACAAGGGCAAAGGCTTCCTGTAAGACGTTCCAGGCATTTCGAGCTTATGCCACCTGGCACCTCCATCCAACCTGTGGAGGCAGATATTAAAAATTTAGCTACTCTAACAGTTTAACACTGATGATATGATACTTAGGTTTAAGTGCTTCACAATGCCATAGAACAAATACATAACACTCTTTTCAATGATATTGTATGTAGATGATTTGTAATACATAATGTATTACAATTAATTTATGAACACTAATCCATTTCATTCCTATTTTTCTTTCCTTATTCTATTTTTATTTTTTGCTTATATTTCTATTTTCTTATTTCTTTTCCATTTTTTTCCATATTCATATAAACTGGGACTGAGTCACCTTCGTCCGTGGGAGTGCACCTTTTATCTGAATACGCACACGTGGTCCCTGGGTGGTGCAAATCAGGTGACAATCAACTGGTAATTATGTTTTCTGGTAATAACTTGTGGTTGGCTTCGGCCGTGGTTAGTGACCAGTCACCACCCATCAGACAAAGCCGAACCGCCAAGCGGCCTTGCCTTGTTCCGGTGCGATGTCTGGTGACACCATTTAAGAGGGTGGGTCGAATTGTTGCTCCTTTATGGTTTCAACCTCAAGGAGCCTTATTTCACTGCCATCTTCTCACCAAAAGTCATTTTCACGAGTGAATCGGTACATTGGGCTGGCGCGTCCCAACATGATATAATAATAATATATTGGGACATCTGATGCCAAACTAAGCAGAGCTAGTACTATGGCAACCAGATATATACTACATATAATACTTTTCTTTTGTAAATATATACTTAAATATAGACAATTACACCCAGACACAAGACATACACATTCAAACAAATGTTTGTCTCGGGTGGGAATCGAACCCACGACCTACGGCGTGAAAAGCAAGTATCTTACCGACCACACCACCGGCCCGTCAATCATAGACTACATCATTGTTTAACATCAGGTAAGTCGTAGTCAAGCGCCAGCCAGTTCAAGATAAAAAAAAAAACATAAAACACAAACGCAAGATTTTCTTTGCCAAATCGTATTTAGCGAGCTTTTAGATGCGATTATAAGTTTTATGAATAAGGTGGTAAATATTAAAATTGAACAAAATTTCACCTACATTATACAATTTCCATTTAGGTTACATTGTGACATACAAATACAGGGTGGCTGGTAATTAGTATAAAATACTTTAACACGTGTTAGTGCTTATGATTACAAACAACTAGCCCAAAGAAACATTTTTTTGAGCAACTAATTTTTTACAATAAATTCGCTATTAAATATTGAACCGCGGAGTAGCCGACGATGATGGAGTGTTATCGTAGGGGAGACGAGTTGACATTCAGCGGAGCGATGGTTTTGTGCCGCGTTGTTGACGATGGTCGTTTCTACTAAGCGATTCAATATTACAAAAAGAAGTAAATTTATTAATAAAAATTTGCTTTTAAAATTTTTGTTGGTCATTTTATTGTAAATTTTACTACAACGTGGTAAGGTATTTTTCCCTAATTACCAGTCACCCTATATTTGTATATGACAATGTGACTAAATGTACCTAGATGGAAATACTCATGTTTATAAACAACTTTAAGATTTAAAAATTTAAGAGCAACTTGCACATGCACAGTATGCACACCCTTGTAGGATGCCTTAAAATTAAATCGTCGTTGCAAGTGCCTTAATGTCATGTGTTTTTCACTGGTCCCAAGTCCTGATGCTCACCCGACTCGTGGCTAGATCTCTTAACAGTCGTGACGTAATAAATGGCAATATTTTCCGCACTTTGATAAAATTGTCTTTTAAATTGTGCTATTGCCAACCAAAAATTTCGCATTTGCTATATTGATGAAACAACTTTCATCAGATTGGTGCTGTTTGTATAGTCATCCCTTCTCTTTCAAAGTGTAAAATTTTACTTTGTCTTGATAAAGTTTCCTAGCTAATAAAGTATCGAATAAATTCTGACTTTCACCCTACGGCTCAAGATTCAATTTCTTTGCGTGAAGTAATGAATGCAATTATTTCCCAGTGTACTAGTTTTAGTAGTTTCTGTTTATATTACCTAACGAAAATTTTCACTTTTGGTCCAGGGGCGCGCAAAATTTGAATACCTAGCCTACGGGCGACAAATGTCTCAATCCGCTAATGCTACCGAGTGCTTCGTCATCTCGCACTTCATTAACTGGCAACTGAGTTGCGAGATAGCACTTTTCAATTTTACCTATTTTATCGTTCGTCAACTGGCACCTCCACTCTAGTACACCAAAATATTATGTGATTCTGTACAGTCAGCTGCAAAAATAATTGAATGACCTAAAATTACGGAATTTTGACTCCCAAAGACGATAGATGCTTACGAAAGCAGGAAGTGTATTTTTGAACCAAAGTATTTTTAACTTTTGTTAATTTTATAATTAACTATAATATAGTATGCAAATCTGATATAGGAAGCAGGCACTTTCAAAACGTTTATTCAAATGGGATTCTCAGGAGTTAACTCCTATTTTATAAAAGTATGGTGACTACTTACATAATATATTGAGTAGTATCCTTCTGGACACAAACTTATGTAAGTTTATGATATCCTAGTAGTTTTCTGCTGTTTGTTCTACGCATATCGCAGTGGCTATCCACATTTATTTGATAAGAAAGGATAAAATTTGAGACAATGTTTATTTAATATTTATATTAAAATAAAATAATAAAAAATTAATAATAATAATTAATATATTTTTTTTATTTATATTAATATTTATATTTACTATTTATATTTTTTATTTATATTATTTTTATATAAATATTTTTTTTTTCACGCAAAATAGGCGCACTTATAAGACGTCGAGTTGCGGAAAAATAGCCCGCTCCAAACTATAACTAATATTTATAAAGGTATCAGCATGGCCAAAATAAAACAGTTTAACTTAGTAATCCTAATCAACAGTAACAATGACTAAATAACATTTTTATAACAAGCATCAACATTGAAATAAAACTACTTTTTAACGGATTTTATCGCTGTTTATTTTAGATTTTTGATCCCGACGTTTCAAAGTCTTTTCAGACTTCATGTTCACGGGTGGACTGAGATATTTGACGTCCAAAAATATTAATCACAATTATTAAAATCCGTTAAAAAGTAGTTTTATTTCAATGTGTGATATTCGCGTAAATCTAAGACAATACTAAGCATCAACATCTTGGGGACTATTAAATCCCTGATTCGCTATTTACTTTTGAAACAGTTATTATTATAAAAACTATGATAAATAAATGACATTATAATCATCGCTTAAAAATATTCATCATTCAAAAAGTATGCTAAATTAACTACTAACTAAAACTAACTTATTTAAAGTTGCAAATCACAGTTCAATGTTTGATTTAATGTTCAATGTTTATGTCCCAAACTAATGATTTTGTGCAATATTTTGAGCTTAGATATGCATGCATGCTTTTTTGAATGCAGAACCGAAGTGCAATGTTGTTGTAAATTTTGCTTAATCTTGAATTAGCAAAATTAAGCTTTAAAGAATATCGAAGTCCCGATGTCCATTTGTTAATAGGTATGTCAATGAAGGTATGTGATACCTAATTATTATTTATATTATAACTAACTTACCACCACAATTCATCAAAATAACTAAAAACTTCCACATTTTAATACTTTTTTCTATTAAAAAGAAATAATTCACAAATATAATAATAGAACTAATGTTATTGCACTGTACACGACATAACCATAACTAACAAGACGTCACTAAAACAATGACGTATCTCATTACATGTTTAAAACCTGTTTTGAAACAAATTAGAAAGAGATAGCTTCACAGCGCTGTCTCTTTCTAATTTGGGTTCTAATGCGTCATCAATAGTGTCGTCGTCGGCGCGGCTTTTTTCTATCGCTCGTATCTATATTTAAATTTCTTAGTAATGTAGTACCTAGACTTGAGTTTAAGAGGTACCTACAAACAAAGTTCAATGAGTTTTTATTTTCGCGACTGTACTTTTGATATACTATAGTGGAGGTGCCAGTTGACGAACGACACAATAGGTAAAATCGTAAGGTGCTATCTCGCAACTCAGTTGCCAGTTAGCAAAGTGCGAGATGACGAAGCACTCACCATTACATACAGTTATTCATGTAAGTACCTATTGGCACATACAATAGTTTAAATAATGTCATAAACTTGTTTAAGAAGACGGTAGTCATCGGATAATAGTTAGAAGATCACAATAAACAATGTGGGAGTTATCTTTTGATGTCATTCACCAGGCCAATGTACTTCGACTGAAGACAAGAATGCATTGTCTCCGGTCATATTGGCAACAAATACCTATACCTACTGATCATCTGTTTTGATTATTCTACTTCCATTTGTTAGCAGCGGTGGCGCAGCGGCCTCGCCTACGAAATATAATGTCGCGGGTTCGATTCCCAGCTTTGTGTGAATTATTTTTCATAGGCGCTGCTGAATATCGGTGAAGGAAAACATCATAACGGAAACCCGCATTTCTGAGAACTAATCATTCGAGGACATGTGACATCTACCATCCACCACTTGGCCAACGTGTGTGGATCAAGGCCTAAATTCTTTTAACTCGTAAGATAGTAGAGAAAACACTAAAAAGGGTTGAATTGATTTCAATTTGTTAGGGGTTAAATCCAACGTGCGGGTTACACCTGAGTCTAAGCGTCTAAAACTAGGTATAATGGTCATATCTTGGGATTTCGATCGGGGCAGAGACGTATCCCTACTCTACCTTAGTAGTGAACAGGTGCTAGTTTAACTTGGAATAAGTTAGTTTATACTAGGATCTTAGAAAACTTAACACGGAACGGGTATTAAATTGCGCACGTTCTCCTCTGCCGAGGTACATGAACAGTTTGTATGCATAAATTGTTTATGTTTTGTGTTTGTACGTAGCTTTTATTATCGTGTGTTTTGTAAAGACGCTTCAACTTTTACATGTGTGCTGTTATATAGTTACCTCGCCTCCCACAAAAACTGGCACAAACAATTTAAGTAGTATTAGAAGTTGCGTTTATCACCTAAATGTAAAACGCTCTAAGACTAGGATAC
This sequence comes from Meganola albula, assembly GCA_936450015.1. Taxonomy (NCBI): domain Eukaryota; kingdom Metazoa; phylum Arthropoda; class Insecta; order Lepidoptera; family Nolidae; genus Meganola; species Meganola albula. Next base: position 16,029,136 of record OW388142.1, on the reverse strand, counting down.
GAAGTTTAACCACCGATTAACAGGTGCAAGCAATAAGTTCCAAAATATAAAACTACTTAGATGTAACCGTATTTCAGCTTCTTATTCACCTATTTTAATGATAATTTTGACTTTTTTGACTAGAGTCTTTAACAGCTTTGTTAGAACATTTTTTATAGGTATTATAATAATTAATAACGTACCAACTACTTCATTTATTTATTCTTACCTTTTCTACATATGCTTTTCATCACAAAGTTATTAAGTGTTGTAGAATGGGTCGCTTTTCATTTGTTCTTGTAGCCTATTTGCACGGTTTGCTTCACTTTTGTTACTCTTTTTATTACTGAGGTAGCTATTGGAAATCGGTATATTGCATGCGCCCCACAGATTTAATTATTGACAGTAGATCGATGTGTATGTGATGCATCGGTAGCTAATGTTATTATCTTCATGCATTTAAAAAAAAATGTTACTAACGTCTATCTTGTACATTTAATAATATTAGGTGATAAATTTTCATAACTTTTTTTTCTTTGTGAGCTCACTCCAAACAAATCGATCAACATAACACAGATTTTTCCCATTTCTATTGGGGTCGGCTCCCAGTCTTACCTGTAGGGGATAGCTACTAAAGTTCAACGAGTGACTGCCATCCATAACCCTTAAGGAATCAGTAGACGAGATTGTTAGCCCGTGTGTTAAATCATTTTAGGTTTCTAACTACCTATAATAATATAAAATATAAGACTTTCTTGGGCATGAATGGTAGTCCCTCAACCATCTAGACACCGAAACAAATCCTTGTCGTTACACAAAGCTTGCTGGCTTGTTGTTACAGGTCGTCCATGAATTATAAAGTACCTATTACTTATTTTGAGTAGGTACCTACTTCGTTATCGGGAGCGTACCGATCCCGCGCGGAGACCAACAAAATTCGGCACCGCCCTCAGGGTCATAGGCGGTTGGAGTGGGAAGTCCCGCTGTTCTTAATACATGATCCTGGGGATGAGGCAGCCTGTTGTAGCCACAGGTTGCCTATGGAGGAGTGGTCGTAATGATGAACTTACGAATAGGCTATGGTGTGATGGTTCCTAGGTTTTTAGTGGGTAACCTGAGCTTACTCACTCGGTATGCGGGCAGGGGAGTCCCTGCATACCAAGGGGATAAGCTCAGGTTACCTGCCCCGCTATCTCCCCAGAAGCGGGGAGCCATAAAGGGTTTCCACCACTTAAAAATAAGATAGGTACCTATTTAGGTGAAGAAGTAGGTATTCATTCATAGACATTAAATTATACAAGTAGTAGTAGGTAAATAGATAATTCCGTCTTTAGTGGAAGTGTGTTAAGGAAACAGACAGTGTGCCTTCATTGGCATGCAACATAAGTAGCAAGCGATGACCTTAACTTGGTTCTATGCCGACTACAAGGATGAGCCCCGTCCAGTTTCCTACTTTGTAACGACTTCTTAAGATAATGCTGATTCGGGTGGTACAGTTCTGGTAAGCGTGTCTACTTAGCTTCACTTCAACCCTTTTTAGTGTTCCACTGCTGGGCACTGGTCTTTTCTCAATTATTTTTCGAGTTGAGAGATTTGAAACCTTAATCTCTATCATATGTCCTCAAATTACTAGTTGATAGACATGCCGGTTTCCTTACGATGTTTTCCTTCGACGATATTGAGCAGCATCTCTGTTGTTAGCTTATTGCCATGTAATAATGTGGCCGGCGATTAGTAAATGATTACACAGTTGAAAAGAACTTTGTCTTACGCACGTCTAATTAAGTAAAGTACCGAAATCTAAAGACTTTTATACAAATCTTAACTACTTATGTAGTTATTAAAAAAAAGCACAGTATTACGTTTAGCATTCGAAACATCTAAAGGTGATTAAAATAAAAGAGCAATTGAATCAGTTAATGGCCTCAGAATGAAGTTGTAAAATATTTATAGCGCTTTACCAATTAGAATGAGATTAGTGTGCAATTTGTGTCCGTTTTTTCATTAGTTTACTTCAACCTAATAAAAACGTCCTGTTTCATTGATAATGAACAATCTGACTAAAGTACCTTACCTTAACGTCGTAGCAGACAAATCAACTCTCAAAGAGATCGTCACCGTATCAACTCGAGCCGTTCAGTATCATTTGTATAAAACTCCCTAATGGAACGCACACCAATCGTAACCGCCTTGCTTTGAAACAAGCTCTACTCACCGCGGTGTGGGGCGTAGTAGACTCTCAGATCCCGCGCTTACGTCTCTCCGTACCCTAGGTTTCTTTTCCAACCACGGCATTTTTTATCCTAAAATAGGCTTGCGCTTGACCACAACTTGCCTGATGTGAAGCAATGATGCAATCTGCGATGGAACGCGCTTACCCAGTAAATATCGGAAAGCATAAATGCCGGCAGCGAATTCCACAACTTGGCAGTTCGCACAATGAAAATGGCAGCAAAGCGCTATGTGCGTACCCATGGAATTTCCACCGCAAAGGTGGCGCATAGACGTACCTCTACTTGTCCGATGGAAGAACGAGGATGAGGGAATAAGATTGTGTAATTCCAAGGTACACTCAGCGAAGTGTATCCGATAAAAGACCGAAAGACTAGCAACTATGCGGCGATGCAATTTAGCCTTGACGAGGGATTCGTTGCTAAACGTGCTGTCATGGAAATGGTCCTGCCTAGCCGTCAATCATCAGTCGGCGAGCCGTAAGCGCGAAGTAACTTAGACGACGGATGGCTACGTGATTACGTAAGGTCGATACAGTTACGATCCGATTACTAGTTAATATGTGTGCTACGACCATAAGCTTTAAAATATTACTATTGACACTGTATCACGTAACTTATTTACGTACAATAACAAACGAAACAATAATAGAAACTGTAAAAAAAATAGTCTAACTAATATCAATGCCCCTCCTACCTACCTTTTATAATGAACAAAACCTCTAAATAGGGTAAAAAGTAAAGTGTAAACTCTGATTTTAACCTTCTAATGTTGAGATTCTTCTAGTGGAAGGCGTTCCAAGTTAAGGTAGTTCTGGTAAGGGAGTCACCAAAAGCATTCGCAATGTGGCATTACAGAGAATGCTCAATTCAAGTGAGCGAGGTGAATCAAGGTGAAACATTACAGTACGCAACCTCTCATTAAACAATTCGACATTTACAAGTTAACGTAAAAGCTCCTATTAACGACCCCCTATAATGTGTACTCTATTACCGATCTAATTTTTAAATCACTCATATTAGACATAATATAGGTTCCAGAAAAGTCATACCTCAAAAATTTGTTACGTATTTTGGTTGGACAGCAAAAAAAGTAAGGTTTGTGTGTTTAAATAGCCAGTGAAATAAATAATTTGAAAATGAGTGGGACGCGCCTGAAGCGGACGCACTTTTCATAGTATCGCGCCTCCGGCCACGTAAGTACACCTATTTATTACTTAAGGAATATTAGACACTAAAAATGGATTCGTCTTCTTACTATCACATTACAACTGTAACTTATATATTCGTTTTCGAAACTAACTCTGAATATAACACTTTTTGTTGGTTTTTGTGTTATAAAATCATGTTTTAATTTAAAGCGATAATAGAAACCAAATTTAAAAACTTGATTCTAATAACGACCCATGGCGTTGTTTAAATTTTGAGAAGATTTAGTATTTTAAAATAATATCTATTATAAACTACCTCATTTGATTTTATTTTTTTCTTATTCAATTCCTTATATTATTTTACTTCGTTAGATCTATTAACGACAGAGCTATTTCTTAAAGTTTTTGTTTGAAACTCTATTCAACGTTCGACTATATCCCTATTATTATAATGATATTATACTGTAAATAACCTTTAATGGACGGAATGTGGGCCATGTAATTTTTAAAGCTTCTTTCAAAGAATTAAATTCTATATCTTTTTAAAGATTGTGTTCTTTTATAGAATTATGGAGCCACGGAAGCGCAAGCAGTATGCCTCTGCTCAATTAGAAGCTGCGCCTCTAGCTAAAAATGAAGAGACCAGCATATACGAAGCTTCAAAAACCTATGGTATACCGAGGACAATTCTGCGTAATAAATATATAAATTTAGAACATTGTAGAAAACAAACTGTTTTAACGAAGGAAGAAGAAAAAAGACTGGAGCATTTAATTATTTGTGACGGTTTTCTGAGATTGATTATATTTTTTATTAATTAAAATAACAGAAAATGAGTGTTCTAAGCGTTGCAATAAATAATTATGTTCTTAATGTAATAATGTTGATCTCATAACTATTGTTATTATATCATAAATATCTTAAAAACGATTTTTTATTATATTTAATAGTATGGAAGAAGTGACAACTTCGTTGCGGTCGGTAAAAGAAGTAGGAAAATCGGTAATAGAATCTTGCCGCTTTCTATGGGTCGGTAATAGAATCAACTACTCTTTTGGATTAAATAATTATTTAGTAACTATTGTGTTATTGAATATTTAATTAAACCACTGAATTGCAAAGAATACTTCGTTGAGATTAGTTATAAATTATAACATCTTTCCTAACATAACGACTTATATCTATTTTTTTAAAGTGAATCCTAAGACAGCTAAAACTGGCCGTAATAGGAGCTTTTACGTTACATCTATTCCTGTTTTGACTCATTTGTAAAATCAATAAGTTCTATGTGATCATCTAAAAATATACCTATATTACAAGTGAATGCTCTTCAGTCAGGCTGGGAGGAATCTATAAATCAATTTGGACTGACAGAACTATAATAACGGTAATAAAAACCCACGTCTGTCAGTGTAAACGCGATAGTTTTTTTTAACCACTAAGTACTTACTTAACTTTCTTAAGAATTTCACAACAGATCATATATTCCTCGAGGCGGTTGGCCGCTTAGTGGGTTTTATAAATGTACAGTGATTAAACCTGAAGAAAATTTTAGGAATATTACATAATAAGCACTTAAAATTTTAATTAACAAAATACAACTTAGATAAAATTAAATTTTAACTAAAAACCTAGATGGGGCGTCATAGAATTCCTCCGAATCGAGGCCTTAAGGAAAGGCTGGCAGCATTACCACGGTGTATGGCAATGCAATTTCTTTGGCCGAGATAAAGGCTAACCAATTTTTAATGAAATTTCAAGAAATCTCGCGTTCAGACACCAGATTTCTTGAAATTTCATTAAAAATTGGCCCTGCGGTCTAAAGGTTTCAACCCCAAACGGCTCAAAAATGTAATGGAATATTAATATTACTAATAGAATATGTACACTTTTTGTCTGCTTATGAACAGATGACGAAACGTTTATTTATACAGATAAAACAGTTATAAAGTTTGCATTTCAAACTAAAAATATGTTAATTAACAAATAAAGATAAGATCTTGTTAAAAGTCATTAATGTGGGCGAAGTTTGATTGAATGTGTTATTATATCGATTTTCAAAAGACTAATCTAATTTCCTACTTTTAGAACCCAGATCTGTACCTATCTCGTTTTAGAGATCTGTATAATAACTAGGAACTCTTATAGAAATACACATGTAAGTAGTTGTGTGTTTTGAACTAGTAAACCTTATCAAGGTAGTAAGAAGGTTGTTGCAGGAGGGAACAAGGGCCACTTTGTAAAGGATCGCCAAATGGCGCAAGATAAAGTAAGCAGGAGAAGCGTGGTTGCGCAGATTGCGCACCACAATCACGTCCCTCAGACATGAGGATACAACCAAGAAGAAGAAAAAGTTACAACCATATTTGACATGACTGATGAGTAGTTCGTGTTATACACCCACCAATGATATAAGACTTTTAATGTAGTTTCATTACCAAGTTATCTATTTTTCTTTTAAATCATGGTCCCATATGATCTGCGTTCTTGTACTTGTTCTCTGGCCTCTTCCAAATATTTTTAATGTTACCCTCTCCTATCTCCTGCCTTTGCTTCTTATTCCAGCAAAGCATGTTTTGAAATATTTGCAGTTGTGTGTCTATCTTTGTGCCTAAGTGACAGTGATGATATTAGTTTTGTTTAAAATCTGAATTGATCGAAATTGTTTAGATTTCAAAAAATCTGCTCAGACATTTCAATATCATCTCTGATCAATCCGGAACCACTGTCACTTGTAGGTAAGCTAACTTTGCTCTGATACGCAACTCGCCAGGAGAATATTTTAGCATCCAAGATACTAAAATCATTCTTAATTTTTTTTATTTAGTTAGTGATACGTAAATTACAAGTTTACACAAACTATAAGATACGACAGATAACTGTGAGGCTCAAGACATCTCACAGCCTAACAAGACAATACGTATAGGCACGTTTAAGTGACGTGAGTGATTAAGGTAGTAATTACCTACATTGTGTTAAAACACTAAAAAGTTTTAAACATTATAAATTTGTATTTATAGTCTAGTTTGAAGTGCCATGAATTTTCAGGAATTGTCTTCAGAAGATGAAGTCGAAGAGCCAAGGTAAGATTTCCGCGGGACGATGTGATGAGCTTACGAGAATGCCTCGGCAGAGCCTTCAGCATAGCGCCTGTGGTAAACTCACGTAAACTGATGCGGTATCTATTGAAGGCAATAGTGATGGGTCGTTGATAGCTTTTTAGTTGATAATTCGATTGAATTCGTCAATGAGTTAACGTGTTACTAAAAGCAGTCAGTAACAACTTTTAACGTGAACCGTTCATTAATTGAAGTAACGACATTCAACAAGTTCCTTAGAGTTCAAATTCGACCGTCACTCTCAGTCAATTATGGGTTTTTTAGCAAATTTTCGAGTTAATTTCTTATCGTCGTTGACGAATTGAATCAGTTGATTCAGAAACAGTTAACGTTAAAACGTTGACAGGAGATCAAAGGTTGATTTAACTAGTTCGTTAACTTAACGTCCAACACTAGAAGGCAACAGCTCTCGCCTCTAGAGCGATACGATACGATTCCTTTTATTTAATTGCTACATAACTCCTGTATTCTCAGCAGCGAGCTCGATAAGGATTTTTATCTCAATATGTAAAAAATATTCCGTAGTCATAAGCTTCTCTAATCCTCCCTCTGCTTGATAGCTCCACAGTATTTATTTAATAATTTAAATTATACTAAAAATATAAAACGAATCTATGTCAAAGACGGTAGGCACTATAAAAGTGATAACCTATAAATTTATATAATTTATGTAACGGTTCTTGTTTTGTTGTAAGATATTTGTAAAATAAGGATATTTGTAACAAACCTAGAAACATTGCAAAGAGACAACATAACCGTGTCTAGGAGAGAATTCATATAGTAATAAATGCTTAGAGGATTTTCGGAAAACGTACCAATATTGTTGGATTTTCCATTCTGCGCTCATGACTAATACAGATTCAATTTTTTTGTCACTTATTATCCTGATTACAGTTACAAATATACCGAACTTTATTCTCAGAATATTTATTACTCTCTGTTGCAATGGCTTTAGATTTTTTGCAAAGATTCTGATTTTCCTTTTACCATACGACATATAACTTGAAGATCCTATTCTGTATCGGAAGAGCTCGGCTACAGCTGTTGTGCTACCCAAACAAGTTTTTTGACCGTTCGTTAACCTGTTTCAACATCAAGACATGTTTAAAGAAGGTCATGGTGATATATGGCCTTTGATATCGGTGTTTAATACGTAAAGTAGTGTGAATGGAAATGTTTTGAGTCTGCTTAGATAGACTATAGTGACCTGGCGCTTATTGTAAAATTTTCTTAGTCTTTAACGAATACTTAGGGTTCGTTTCCGCTGAGCTGGGCGGATTGGAGTGGAGCGGAAAATCTTGCGATCTGGTCAATAGAAACATTTGGTGTTTTTCACTGCACATCCCCACTCTATTTTGCTTAACTACGCCTCAATGGGAACGTACTCTAATGCCTGGGTTCCACTGCTATAGGGGCAGCAGTGTTGGAATTGTTATTATTTATCTATGGGCTATTTCTCAAAAATAAGAAAAATGTTTTTAACATGAAGTAACTACTAAATTTTGTGTGAACCGTTTGGGTACCTACAAGGCCAGTAGAGTGTAATACGAATTTTATCCCAAATTATTGTTAACTGGAACAATTGTTTTGGAATGTAAGTAGGTAGACAAATACACTGTCGTTTTTAGATAAGTAATGAACGTTTACTTCAGCTCTTCTAAACAATGCGCATAACATTATTCTTAGATAAGTATTACTTATAAGTAAATAAGTAACGTTGTTTACAAAATGTTGATTACGAAATGCTACCAATTGTTGTTGGATACTCATTGTGTATGAATAATATAAACTCTAAATTGTAAAATTTTATGAAAGCCACGACCTAGTTTTTATCGATCAATTATTATTACGAACTACCTTCCGCCCGCGGCTTCGCCCGCGAAATTGATCTCACTAATCTTGTTTCTCCATACAAACTTTGGAACCCCGTTTCACCCCCTTAAAGGGTGAGTTTTAAAAAATCCTTTCTTAGTGCACCCCTAGACCCCTTAAGGAACCTATGTACCAAATTTGGAGTCTCCAGACCCAGCGGTTTGGGCTCTACGTTGATATGTCAGTCAGTCAGTTTCTTCTTTTATATATTTAGATTGCAGATAACGTCACACCTAGGCAAGTTTTATACAGAGATGTGCGTAACGCCCTCTCACTCCATATTCCATTTTCAATAATGTGACATTAATAACCAAAAATCTTAGATGGACTGTACCTCAAAAGCTGTTTTGATGCAACTTTAATTTATCCCTAAGATAAAATATCTAATTAAAAAAGAAACATTGCAATCCGATGGCTAGTTTTAGAGTAATCACGAGACAAACAAACATGCATACATACATACCCTTACGAAACTTAGTATAGCCTACATAGACTGTCCTCTGCGAATTTGGCTCAATTCCGACAACATAGGTACAAGTCGAATTAATGACCTTTCTTTTTTTAAGTCGGATAGTAAAATCAAAATACGAGTATTATCAGACTTAGGTTACCAGTTACGCTATATGTTTTTCATAAGATAGGACAAGTAAAGAAAATAATTCTATAATAATTAGCAACAAAACACAAAACCGACTTCGAACTAGGTACCTAGAGTTATGCGTTTAGGACAATTGCTCCTATAATTATGGCAGGCCGCAGGCGCTTAACGTAAATTGACGTTTACTTTTGACAGAGCTAAAAAAGTCAGATCTTGATCAAATTTAAATGGGACCACAGAAGAAGTACCAGCTTTCAAACAAAAGAATCTAAGAAATTGATTTACGTATTATAAAGATTTTATGTAAATTTACGTAACTCGTAAACATATTACTTAAGTAACAAATATAAAAAAAAACATTGAATCGAATTGCATATCTCCTCCTTTTTTTGAAGTCGGTAAATAGAGCAGATCATTCAGAGGTTAGTTAAGTAGGTAGGTATTTAATACCTATTAGTTTATTAATATTATAAACATAATTTAGTTTTTAGCAGGTATCTAACACAACATCTTTTTGTAATTAACAGAAAAATACAGCTATTTTTGTGAACTAAAATACTGACATTATTATCTTATTGACATTCTTAAAAGCTCTAAGAATATATAATGTTTATCATTTTCATTTAAATCCAATAAACAACCGTAGGTGGTTAGATATATTTAGGTTATGTAGTTACGTACCTAGTTAGGTACCGTATTAGCAGGTAATTTAGACCTTGTTTTTAGAATAAGTAAAATGACTAACTACATTTTAGGTCGGTGGCCTAGTGGTAAGTGTCGGGTCGGGCAAAAGGGCTTTTTGGATATACTTAAAGAATCCTAGTCGCAGTTTTGAGACCTAAACGTAGCCGGCAAAAAGTAGATGATCTTCAACTCTGCTTACACCTTCGGGTAATACAGACGTTGTCATGTAATGACTTTATTTTAATTGTAAGTCCGTTGGTAAACGGTTTTATTTAACTTCCCTTGTTTGTTGTTGTTGGGTTAAATAGTAGGCATAATAGTATTCGAAAACCTTTTTCGTATTGATTACTAAGGGTAGTGGTGACAATACAATAATACGTATTCTACATCCTTATAAATCCAAGATGGCCGTTGCCATAAGATTGTGATACATCAAATTTATTGCAAACCTGTCATTAAGGATATCAAGATGGCCGCTGATATGAAATGGTGGATATAAAGTAATTAAAAAATAGATTTTAGTTTAAACCTTACCTAAAATCTTATCGTAGAAGTTATTTTATAAGATAAATTAAAATTGAATTGTGAGCAAAATAAATTAATTGCTAAAAGGTGTCGCTATATTATAACTATGTGAAGATTTTACATAGTTACATGAACATCACAAACTCCCACTATTTTAATTGTTATTAGATATTGAATATTGACTAAATCTAATCTTACTAACTTCTAATGTACTACCCCACGACTAAGTTTCTGGTGGATATCACCGTTCATCATGGAATTTTATATTACTTAGATAGGAGTTTTCGTCAGTTTACCTCCAGCAGGTATTGAAATTAAAGCACCCGAGACAGCCGATGGTGCGACTTAGAAAAACGAACAAGTAGCTTCTCTCTACCATGTGGTGGAACTACCAGAAATAATATAAATTTATAAAACTATACTAAAAGCCGGTATTTTATATTGAACGCCATCTTGGATTTATATTAAACGAATATTACAAGTCAATACTTTTGTCTTGGTCTTTGGTTTGCAAGAAAATTAGTGATCCGTAAACTTTGTAATGATGCTGAGTACGTAATATAATATTGTCACCGGATTTAATAGTGCGTGTAAGTTTTCAGATCAATCGATCAATTAGAAGGGGGTAATAATTCAGTTAATAGATTTGACAAATCTACAACAAACAGGGCAAGCTAAATAAAACCGTTTAATATTAAAAGTTAAGGTATAACGTAATATATAATATGTGGTAAACCTAACAAAGTTGTAGGATGAGACAAAATAACACGGAAATAATTTGTACGGGCAGTTAATCATACTAAATTAATAATTAAAGATTATTTACTAAGTCTACACTTAAATACTAAATTGATTTTATTAGAAACAAATGTATACAATAGAAAATTATTTAGCACTATGTTCGCACTTGACCTGAAATTTGTGAGACAATATGTTTAACACCCGGACGGGCACCGCGCTCAGCTCCGTCACGGGTCAATGGTATCCAGCCAGAACCCAAAGAACAGAAAAATGATGTCGAGTCCTACGAGAAGGGGAAATATATAAAGTGTGAGGTAGGCGCGCGACTCAGTCGCACCGCGGTCGAAGCGCAGCATTGGGCAAGTTGACGACTCCACTTAGGCAGCACAGTGACCGTCAACCATCGCACAGAACCCGATCTTCCGCGCCTTCCTACAATTATTACAGTAGCGAGTGTCTGTGGGCGCGCAGTCAGTCGGAGGGCTACGATACTCACCACCGCAATCCGCGACTTCTCGTCAGCCTGCCGGCCGCGACGGCCGCTCTCGCGACGTGCTCTCGACGCGACGGTACATGTAGCGCGCGTAACTTATTGTTTAACCACATCTTGCAACCACCCTCGCTTCAATGAGGTGAGTACGATACATTTATTTTTTTTCTTATTTTTGTAATTAATCCTTGTTTTTTGGATGCTTTGCGACATGCGATTTAGTTTTATAAAAAATATTTATTTAACTACTCATTTATTTTGGTGTCACAACATTTAATTTTCTGCTGTGTTTAGGTCAATTACGTATCGACCCCGAGGTGATAAGCTTTAAATTAACCTTAAATAGTAGTTAGTAATTTCAATTAACAAAAATAAACAGCGTACTATCTGATATCGAATGTGATACGATCATAATAGTTAATCAAGTTTTTATAGCTTTTCTGCAACAGGTGGTTTAGTAGAAAAAGTATAATTTAATTTAGTTGCAAAGAAATGTGCACTAAGTCTATGTTATACATTATTTAGGGTCTAACAAATACCTATTTCATTTATCTATATTTTATATTGTGATTTGTCAAAAAATTAAGTGATTACCTACTTTTTATTAGTTACATCGGTGACTGCTTTTAATTATTAGGTACATAATTAATTTTTAATACAATAATTAGAATATCCTAATTCTTAATTATGACCTATTATTTTGACAAGGCAGTGTTCTTCAGATTGATACATTAGATTATAATAATAACTTATTACATTAAATAATATAATTTGTCAATACATGTTTTTAGAACCAAATTGTACGGTGTAATAAGCTAAAAAAAAAATTGTAAATTGTTACAATTTAAATTACCAAAATAGTTTTAAATAGCTGTTAGTATATTTATTTTCAAAAAATTAGATTATTCATAGATGAAAACTTCAACTTCAATCCATAAAACTTTGACCGTGCGTAGTTAGGTAGTTACATTTTCTTCTTTCGCTACGGGTGTCAAGTAATATAGCCTGTTACTTAGTGAAGATAATATAGCGTTTTACCTCATTTATTTCTAAAGCATTTTTACAAAACCAATCTGAGTGTTTTTCAAAACATTTAGGAAAAATGTCAACTTTTAAATAAAATAGTTTCAGAATAAAACTTCTATCAAACCAAAAACTATTTTTAGCTCCGTCTTCAGTCGTCGTCGTTTCGTCATATAGGTACTTATATGAGACAAGTTATGCCGAAACAAACACAATAAATATTAACATCCGAAATCATAACTTATTCCGTTTGAACTCGATTGAAAAGACAAATAATTAAAAAAATACCAACAAATAAAAAAGGTGACTAAATAAATCGCACCACTAATTTAAAAGTTGAGAGAATATTGACTTGGACGGTCTTGCCTGTGATAAACAAAAAAGAATCGCTAACATAGACCTAAGTCCAATAACACTTATCAAATGTTTAATTTTAAAATTAAACAATTGACGTCGATGTCACCGAACTCGAGTATAAGGTGCCTTGTACAGCATAAACGTTTGGTCAAAGTGTTATTGTTAGTTACGTCGGTGTCAGTTCTTGATCGAATCCGATAACTAATCGATAACATATATCGAATCACTATAATAACGTGCAATTTCCACAATACATCACTTACATCATTTAAATCTATGTTACCGATGTTGATTAATATGTGAATATGAATAAATCGATACAATCGTTTGAGCTTTGTTAGTCGATGACGATAAGGTGAACTCTACCTGTTTTTTAAAACAAATAAAACAAGCGTAGGGCCCTTCTCTATAGCATATCCATAGGTCCGTGCAGCACGTGTTGCAAAATTCCTTTAATATTGTATGTGATTTGCCATGTTTTATAACATTTTTGTTTTTACATGGGACATTTACCAAATGGTATTAAGTCAGAACAAACAGATTGTGGCCTACACCTATTCTGTCAACTCGATAGTTTGCTAAAATTCGTTTTTAGAATAAACCTTTAGAGTCCCGCGTTTAGAGCTCCTCCACTATCCTGCCTCATCAATTAATTACAGGTTTTCACCAAGAAAATTAAATCTAACTTAATATTACAATGCTGAGGACTTTGTTTGGTTGAACGCGCTAATCTCAAGCACTATTAGACTGATTTGAAAAATTCTTACTGTGTTAGTCAGCCTATATATGGAGGAAGGCAATAGGCTCCTTTTTTACCACTGGGTATGATATAAAATGTAGGTCATACAAGCGAAGTCGCGTTGTGTTGTAGTCGACCAACGTCATTTAAAGACGCTACTCTGATTGGAATTAACGAACACAGATCGTTAGATATAGAAAAAACATCCTCTATAAGTAAGTTCTAATGAATAAATTTGCATATGGAAAAACCAACCTCCATTTACTTACACAAAACATTAATTGATCTATCTTTATGTATAAAAATGAATCCCTGTTTTTTTTGGTTACGCCATATCAAGAGAATAACTCTACCGAAATGAATAATTCTTTTTTTTAGTTCGTTATTATCAAGATTTTGGTAAAGATGGAAAAATGTATACCGGGAAGTTTTCAAAATTGGATTTTAAGCTGTGACGTAGTTAGTTTTCATAGATTCTGCTAGTTGTGCAGTAAAAACGTGTAATCTAAGAACTTAACGCTCAACATTACGTATGGGAAAACATACATACGTAACGTACGTATCTACGTGGGCACCTATTAAATGGATACCACCATACAAGAGAAGGCGCTATGTAAAACTATGTATTCTTTTTTCATCAGTTTACTACGTAGCACCTAGAATTGTAATAATTTTAAAAACAAATACTAAAACCGGATCCACACATACAAGGTTCCGTACCATTTTTGACGTGACAACGTCTTAAATTAGGTTGCGGCTGGGAGGCACTTATGAAAAAGTGTAACGCTCGGTAACGTTACGATGAGTCACCGAACGAGAGAGAGGCCCGCCGAATGCCTTGCGTCTCTCTCCCACTCAACTATGTTTCATCCTTCTTCCTACTATACGAATGAATATTCACATTAAAATTATTTTACCACTCAAAGTCGTTGTCACGTAAAACTTTCGCCCGTATACCGAATTTACAGGCAACCAATTTTTTTTAAGATGCATTTTTACATTTTATGACTTGGGTGACTATTACTAGTCAACCTGTAAAGCCAAGTTAGGCGTGATAGTTTTTATTTTATATTCACCATTATACTTACCTATTGTGATTTTTTTACAAATCTAGAATTCGGTTTAGGTTCTAGGGGGATCCCTCCCCGAACACGTGATATTGTGAAATGAAGAAGTGAGACAGAGAAATTTCAAGTTGGAAAGCGTTCTTAACATATCCCTACTATTATTAATAAACTATCTTAACGATATGCCACACGACAGGTTTGGGGAAAAAATCATACCTATATAATTTAATGTATTACTGAACCTACACGATAATAAAAGTTGTTTTAAGATTGTATTTTACATTTTTGTTGGCGCTCTTGATATGTACTATCATACCAAATTACAGTTCTGTATTAAAAAGCGTCTATTAGCTAACCCGCGCACAGACGGACGGACATAGAAATAAAATTGCATTCCCTGTCTATTATATTATGTACTTTTTTCGCAAACTAAACATATTACCTAAAAGATAATAAAAAAGTTAATCAACTAATTAATTATTATACATAAAGAAGTTAATCATTCCGCAAATCATTAGATTCCTACATATGTTAGGTCAATAACAATTTGGGCCTAAATACATGAACAATGCTTTGGTTTAAGCTTGTCTAATAAATACTTGGTCTGGTACCACATTTAGTGATGTAGCTTGAAACAGTTTACGTTATCATATCAAAGATAGTTTTGACGTGATGTGGGCTCATGCGGGGTGTAAAATATATTGTTAGATTTATTTATATTGTTCCACTTGAGTAACGGGCGTCCTTGGGCCGCAGAGCTCCTGGTCTGTCTGCGTCATCACTAATACCTCTCATAAAAAGTCTATATTCTCATAGCACTGGTAATCCATCCCATCATCATAAAATTGACGCCGGTAGTAAATTCATGTCCTATAAAGCAGCACCTTTGGATGCATTAACACTACATTTTTGAATGTTATGATGATGGAGATAGTTTGAAACAGAATCGTTAAATTATAAATTTACTTCTATAGGTACCCAAATAGATGTAATCCTCGCTTTGTTTTATGTAGATACGATAGTAATATCTTCGAAGGATCTCTTAGCCTAATAATAAATAACTCTAATCTTTCTAAAGAAATTACACATTAAACACATTAAACTATTTTCTTAAAATATCACGGTTTATTTAGATCTTTATATCCCAACGTTTGGCATGCTTTACAGCTAACGTAGTCCCGGGGGATTAAGATATTTGTTGGAGAAAGTGTATTTCTATAGCCACGCACCGTTATAGCAACGATAATAAAACGGTAAGCAACCCATGATTAAAACAGGGGTAAGAACTTACGATGATGCGTCAGGTCTTATTGCAGCCGAAGCGAAGCGAGATCGACTGCACACTATATAGTTACTTTATAAATTAACAGTTAAAAACGTACTACTTCTTATCAATTCTAAGAGCTTCGCTCTTGACAATGGAGTTTTCATGCATTCTCTGCCAGTTCTTAACCTTCTGAATCTCCTCGGTCTCACTCTGTCTCTGTTTATTACAATCTTTCTCTCCTATGGTGATCTAAAAACGTTAATTAATTAAGCGACAAAGGCCAAAACAAGATAACCTAGCACATATATGCACATAAAATAACTTCGTTGCGACCTTATCCTTCTTTAGAACAACAGCAACCTTTGTTATTTAATTTAAAACTCTTATACTTGGGTAAATATAAAACAGAGGCAGCCACAAGGTTTTCACGATAATATATGACATGATAACACTTGCTTGAACACCACTAGAGATGGGCGGTGAGTAAATACTATTTTAGTATTTACTGAGTAAATAGTAAAAACTCAGTATTTACTCATTTCTACTGAGTATTTACTCTATCGCATGAGTAAATACTTTTGACAATAGTGGAGTGTCTTTTTTGCGAACTGACTGCTATGCCGGAGGTCGGGGGTGCGATTCCCGCCCCGAACAAATCTTTGTGTGATAAGCATGATGGTTTTTTTTTAGCTCTGGATTAAAATTTATCTATAAATAACGGACCCGGTTGACGTCGTCCTGCCCGTTAAAGCAATGCCATCTACCGGGTCTCAGACCTACCTAATATAACCACCCAAATATAACCACGGCAGTTTAAGTCATGAATACTAATTGCTTTTCCTTCGGCTTTCCTTTTATAATATCTCGCCCAGTTTTCGGCCTTGACTTTTTCTTTCGGATAACTTCTGTCTTTCTAATTTTCCTTTCCCAATTTCTTATTTTTATATTTTTTTCTTAAAAAACAATCTCGTACTTCAAGAAATATTCTAAAAACAGAATTAGCGAAAGCAGCCGTTCACGCGTGATGGCGTGACCAAGGGAAATAGGGATTCATTTTTATATAAATAGATAGATTAGTGACCGACCAAAAGTTCGGTTTCGGTTGCGGCAAGTTTCAGCAGAAAAATGCAGCTGCTATGCCAGTTCCGTTTTTGCCAGAAAAAGTGCCGAAACTGAAAGAAAAAGTAAGCAATTTTCTGAGTAGACTGCGTTGAAGAGCGTAGTATAGCATACCCTCCAGTTAAGTGGAGTGACGATCTGCAAAAGATAATCGGCAAGCCGATAACAGGGTGAAATGAATTGTTTTGGTACAGATCTATGTCCAACCATGGACTGCAACAGGCCGATGATGATGATGAACCACCAAAACAACTTATACTATGTGTGACCTTCAGTTACTTTGACTTTCTTTTTATCCTAAAATAGGGTTGCGCTTAACCACAACTTGCCTGATGTGAAACAATGATGCAGTCTACGATGGAACGCGCTTACCCAGTAAATACCGGTTCACTCGTGACTTGAAAACCGGGAGATCTATTGGAACACATAGATGCCGGCAGTGGATTCCACAATTTGGCAGTTCGCACAATGTGCGTACCCGTGGAATTTCCACCATATAACGATGGCGCATAGCCGTACCTCTACTTGACCGATGGAAGAACGGGGATGGGGGAATAAGATTGTGTAATTCCAACGCACACTCTTCGAAGTGTATCCGGTAAAAGACCGAAAGACTAGGAACTATGCGGCGATGCTCGAGACTTTTCAATTTAGCCCAATAAGCTTCTTGGCTCGCCTTACTATAGACTCTAACGCCTCGTGTTGGTATTTAGCTGACACAACCCAAAGATGCGAGCACTACATGCATGAACGAACTTGTGCTTCGTATAGCTCGAGCATCTGTTTCGGCCTAAAGTACTGACGCAGCTTCGCGAGGACACCTAGCTTTTTGGCAGCTAGTTGGGCCATGGACTCAATGTACGGGCCAAATGAGGGTCGAAGTCATATTGACGCCAAGAAGCTCAAGGTGGTCTGTAATAGGCACGTGTACGCCTTGAGAAGTAGGAACCAATTGAATGGCCTTTTTTTTAGCAGAGAATAGACACGCCTGGGTTTTAGCAGCATTAAACTTGACTAGATTGGCGTCACCCCAGTCGGAAACAGCTTTAAGAGACAAGTTGAAGCGCTCAACCATGGCCTCTCTAAGGGACTAGATCTCAGCCGTACTGGCAAGTGGACTAGACATATAGCTCTCTACAACTGTGCTATGTTAAAACGTAGTTCATTCCATTTCCTAGCCAGCTTCAGCCACTTCTTTTATTAAAGGGAAATGTCTCTAGCATCTCCTCACCCTGGACAGACACGGGGGGAGTGGTACTCCTGTTTGTAGCAAGGGTAAGCAAGACCCAGCATCTAAAGCTGCGGAGCGGGACGATGTTTGCCACCCTCTCTTCTATCCCAGCCATCGCGACCAGTCTATGACGGCCACATCGGGCACTTGGTCAGCGTATGCAGCGCCATGCCCTTCAGCCCCGTACTGGTGGCACTCGGGTGACTTCTCCCGTCCGAGGTGATTTAGGTATCTAATACCAAAAACTCCCATGCATAGCCTGTAAGTGCCTGCGTCGTTCATAAGTCGAGAGTCACTTGGAGAGGATGGACCTTGCTCTGCCTCAGCTACCTCGACTCGCCCTTTTCCGCATACCGCGTAAGGTCTATCTAATTATTTCGGAAAGGTAGCTTTCTAGTTCTTAGTATAAGTACCTACTATTAGAAAAAGAAAATAATATATTTGTTGCATACCTTAATTATTGTTACTTTGTCATTTTAAAATATTAGCGCGCGCGTGTGTGTGTGTGTGTGTTAAAATTAGATTTACCTACTTTATCGAATCGGTTAATCAGTTGGTCTAATTCAGGACTCTATGATAGTTCAATTAAAATTATTTGCTCTATTCCTATATGTAAGTACCTATGCCTACAGAATCAATAAATCAGAATAGGATCCGTAAGAATAAGTCAAATTCAAAATGGATTTACAACGTAAACACACACGAGCGCACTCTACGACTGAGGAACACGAATAAGCATGTCCTTGATGTTTGTTTGATTTTGCCTCTCATTCTATTATTTTCTAACTTCATTCAAAAAAGTGACCGAGAAACTAATAGCAAGTCGCATACCTTCTATTGTTTTATGCAAAACATTATATCCCTTCAATGTAAAACAAAGAAACCTTACCTAAGTAGCCTCTTAGTGTGGTTGGTGATATGGACTTTAGTGTGTTATAATTACTTCATATTTTTGGGTACGAAATTATCAAATTTAAGCAATACCTAGCTAACGTATCTATTTTCAAGCACATTTCTAACTAGGTACTAAGAAAAATTACAAGGAAAAGTTACATTGGTTCGGCATTTGTATGAATTAGCTAAAGAAATTAAATCCTTAGCGGGTCCTATCCTCAATGGGTCGTATTTTCTATGTCAAGCTCCTGGAAAGAACCAATTAATGTGATAAAAAATGAAAAAAAGTATTTACTGTCGATTTTTAGTAAATACTCAGTATAAAAGAGTATTTACTCAGTATTTACTCACGTGACAGTATTTACTGAGTCTTTACCCATCTCTAAACACCACCAACACTCTTCAAGTTATTAATTTATAGTGTTGTGACTTAAACGAAAACAAAACTATTGCTTAAAAATTTCTTAGGTGCAAACTTCTACTACAATAGCTATCTAAAGATTGTTATAATAACTAATATCCCGAACGATAGAGTCATAAATTGCATTTGTTAAATAATTGTAATTTAGCGTTTCTACTCGCTAATCTCCATAACAGCTCTATCTATTTTAATGCGGTTTTTACTAATATATTGTGGCCAACTTCCTTCAACATTTTAGTGCTTGTTTTATTAATATCAGTGTGAAAACAAAAATAACTAAGTTGATTCAAAAAGGTTATTATACCAGGCATGACAGTGTGCAAGAATATACAAGGTTACTTTGTTATATAGGTAATATTTTTCTATTATTATTTATATTGTAGGTTTCTAAACTAACGTGCATATTAACAGAGATTAGTATGGGTAAGTTAGTATAGGTAGGTACATTTATTATTACGTAAATGATTTTATAATTTTAATTAATTTTATGCCACGCGTCTACTAATACGCAGTAAATAGACAGATTAGTTTCTAATATGCAATACCTACAAGCAGTTTCGCAATCACCGTCTGATTTTATTACGTACCCTTTTGCGTGATAGCTAAGCATTGAACCAAGACTAAATTACCTTAGAAAAGAGAAACTTTATGATGTAAGTAATAAATAACGATTATGCTTTAGTCCATTAGCGGATGCAGTTAGTGCTATGTCATGAACTAAGCTTTTGCGTCAGGCAATTTCATTGCAACGGTAACGCAGCTGAATCGGACTCAATGAAATACACTCATAAACATTCTAGGCCGCAAGTAATTTTTTATTGTTACAGTTTTATAGAGTAAAATTTTCTTTAAATTGCAAGAACTGAACTCTAAAAAGTGTGTATGCACTGACGGAAGGTTAAATACTGTACTGTAGGTTTCGAGTTGGCTGGTCGCTTAGTCCTTAGTCGAATAAAACCAATTCTAAAGCGGAATGTGGCTTACGTTCAACGATAAAAAGTGACTTAATTTTTTTTAAATTATTATTATGTGACGTATGTAGGTATGTAGGTAGTACTCTAGTCACGGATTCGAACCTAAGTTGTATCTCTTCGGAAAACGTTAAGCATAAGGAAATCGGTATGTCTTAGAACTAGCTTTCGAGGGCCTGTGAAATTCACCAATTTGCATCTGACATGCACCAAGGGTTCGCGCGCAAATCTCTTCCACTACGCCTCGTTTGGCTAAGTCGTTTGCTGGTTGCCTTTGTATCAAAGTTAGAAGGTGATATAATGTGCTTGAAGAGTCGGTATCCCTACTCCTTACACCCTTAACATCTGGCTTCTCTTATAAATACTAGATCCCGCAATGCGTTACTATACCCTATAGTTAGGTGGAACTACTTCTCAGCCATCTGGTGCAATCAAAAGATATCAGTTATCTAATATTACTATAAACTATAAATTACTATAAACATCATATTACAATTGAAGACTTGAAAAAGGTTAATAAAACTTTACTACCATACCTATTACTCACGTATCTATATTAGCTTTCGATCCGCGGTTTCGTTACTCAACTTTAACGAAGTCGGGTAAATAATTTTAAACTATATCGATCTAGACATAATCGTAATTGTGAGCGCGTTGTGCCTGTTGATCCCAAAAGCGGCTTCTTTCAGGTTTGCGGGTGTATAAAATTCGTGACATACTCTTACATTCTTCACCATTATTACGTACCATGCGTACCTATATTATAAGGCATCACTTTCCGTGGGTGCGTCATAAGCTCCATACTGCCGTCGTAACTGAGATACCTATGTATATACATTTCTTGGAAGTAAAATGTCAGATGCGCCTTTTTTCCTTCTGATACACCCTTAAATGCCATTGTGCGTCATGAACATATTTGTTCATTTTCTCCTGCTTTTAAAGCGTAATAACATTATGATATTAATAGCATTATTTTTATCAAAAATAGTGGATGCTATATAAAGTGTAACCTCCTAAACTCGCCTGCAATTCTTGTCAGCTACAGAGAATTTAAAAAAACGGTCACAATTTTTCGGAAAAAGCACTCTGTGTGCTGTCTTCAGTTAATTGATATTATTTTGATAGGGAATAGTATCTAATGATAAACTAAAAAAAACATCGATAGTTTAAACACGTTTTATTGGGTTACAATTTCAGAAACTCTTTCTTTCTTATAGTTTGTACCAATTGAATAAGAATGACAAAATGCATTTTATTAACTCCTAAAGATTCTTGAATTGTCAATACAGGTTATATTGAATATGGCATTATTCGAGTAATAAAGTTTCGATATTTCCTTAATTCACTTCTATATTTCTCCTCATCATCTTCAATAAACTAATATGAATAAACTATAATGAAAATCGATGTTATATCGTAAAAATATACTGACCTTTTCTAGATCGCCGAGCGCTTGCTATTGCTTCGCTACACTATCACGCACGAAGCACACCATCGTAATTTCAATGCCGCGTGTATACACTTCTCATACCGCATAAAGTGCAATAAAATTAGTCGCTGTGCGTCGTGACTGTTATTTTGTCTTAAAATATAAGTCCTATAGTATTGTCTTAGATTTACGCGAATATCACACATTGAAATAAAACTACTTTTTAACGGATTTTATCGCGGTTTATTTTAGATTTTAGATCCCGACGTTTCAAAGTCTTTTCAGACTTCATGTTCACGGGTGGACTGAGGTATTTGACGTCCAAAAATATTAATCACTATTATTACTGACTACCTTCAAACATTAATATTTAAGTTAATTGTGATTAATATTTTTGGACGTCAAATACCTCAGTCCACCCGTGAACATGAAGTCTGAAAAGACTTTGAAACGTCGGGATCTAAAATCTAAAATAAACCGCGATAAAATCCGTTAAAAAGTAGTTTTATTTAAATAAGTCCTGTTAAAAATGTTCAAAATATTTTTTTATGTCTTTCATTCTCATACAATAAATTAAGAAAACAACTGCCGCAACATGATAAAAACTGTTTATTGTACGCCGCCGTACCAACACGGTTGTCTATACATGCATAGAGAGTTCACAACGCCTATGACGTGTTAGAATTAGGTATTATATTTGTTTCATTACAGTCGGTGCACAAAATCAAAAATAAAGTCGTTTAAATTACCATTAATTTTATGAAGTATTTAAACGAACAAACGTAAAAACGTTTGTTGCATAATAAATTAATATTAGTATGAATATAATTTATTGCGCATTAATAAATCATTCGCGATAAACTTCTGCCGTTCTTCCCCACAATCGCACCAATCGTAACCTCAAAGGTTGATCATTAAAAATAAAAATATCCTAAATATACCTCGTAAGACCAAGGTATCAGGGCCAAGGCAAACACGTAAAAATATAAACCTATCAAACTACTGTCCGGGGCTTAACCTACCGGTTTTTGTAAACAGGATTAAAATCATAAATATTTTTCTAGCTTTCGTACTCCCTGGTTTTTGGCCAAACATACATTACCTAAACAAGTTAGTGCCTTTTTTGCTGCAGTCGGATAAATAAGCCTTTTAAGTACATTTAAATTTATCAAATTTGATCATTATTATTTCAGCTGCTATTAGTTTAGCCATGAAAAGTCATTAGTTTAGTGTGCATTAGTCAACCTAATCACCTCGCGTGGTCGTTCTTAAGTTCTACACAGTCCATGTTAGTTCTGACTAATTTAGTAAAAATCTGTTTATCTCTGGATAATTTGGTTAAAATATTTTTTCAGATCGGTCCAGTAGGTACTGAGTTTATTCCACGCAATAAAGAAACAAATGATTTATTCATTAAGTAATACAAAATACAAAACCTTTCTATGAATAAATTACAATAATTATTAGAATAAATAAAGACGTCAACTGTCGTGATAATCTTTGTGATATTTTCTCGCAAATAATATTTTCTCATAAATCTGTTCCTGTTAAGTCCTCCAACGAAGTGGAATTTATTTATCTCGACACATGAGTCACTGGATTATTCCCGCATCGTCGATTCAATTCCATTATTATACCTAGACTTAGTTCATCGCCTACCATCATTTAACTTTTCAATGATAAACTATTGTTTATGATAGGGTCTTCATAAACGAGCCGTCGATTACAAGTCACAAAGAGCTTATATTTATTTTGGGATTAGGTACCCTATCCGAGTCTAAGGGTCTTATATTGGTCTCAAGAACAGTAATTGGGGAACCGGACCGGGCAGTAATTGCCGGGCATCACTACACGCCCGCCTGGAAGATTTCTTTTCATTGGAGTCACTACCACCGGTCCTCCAGTCCCCACAAAAGTATTTAGCAGCAGCGTGCTACAGGTGGCATGCGACAGACATTTTAGCGACTGTAAACGTGTTGCTAAGCTGTCGCGTTTGAGGTCCGTATCGTGTAGCAACCATCCGTGGCGACATTCATACATTTTGTAGTGACAAGTGGACGGCTCGACTTGTTTGCGCTAGCCTTTAAAATGTTCTTACGCGAAAGTAGCATTGAAGTTACTAGTTGCAATCTAGAAAGTTAATACAAGTTCTTGTCTAGATGGGAACCGCTTTGAGTTATCCGATTAATAGAAAATCAAGATTTGTTCTAGTTTCCATGAAGATGCATGATGCACGTAGTGCAAGTTTCACTTAAACATAACATATGCGGCTTTAGATATGAAAATTATAAAGCTTGTCCTTAAATACCTGCAAAACACACAAATGTAGTCAATAAAGGATGGTTGGGGAGTCCGTTTGTACGCAGTAGAATAGCGGTTAGGAGTGAGACGGTACTGAAATCATTCCAGTGTTGAAACAATATGCTATGTGCAAGCTATTGTGGAATAATGCGCTTAGAGCCGTAATGCACGGCCCGAGTGCAGTTTCGTGAACCCTTCAGTTGGAAGTGGTATTGCGGCTATGTCAGCTTAGGCTTCGTGCCAAGGTTGCCAGTCCTGAGTTACCAGTGTTGAGAACTAACCCATTCGGGGAATAAGATGATCGCTCACGTTTCTCAAACTTTAACTTATACGCATAGCATAACGTAGGTACTACAGCATAGCATAAGGCATAACTTTTGCGAAGCGCGATTCTTAAATTCATACTGCACTAAGACTTTTATTATAAAAACCTAATCTTAATACTAATTATAATATCTTAGGACATTAATCCACATGGCACAAACTAAGCCCAACTTGTACTATGCAACCCACATAACATATAACTGATAATATATTACCATTCTGTTGCGAATACGTACTTTTAATAGATAATTACATTGGGTGTAATGTTCATAAGACAGACAGAAATGTTCATCACACAAAAGACAGTCGTGTTGAGGGGTGGAAATCGAACTCACGACCTCCACGCCACCGGTGTACGTATCTGCCTATAACTTTTTGCGTCGAACGTTATAGTTATAAAAAAGCCCTAACAGTATTAACATGCAGTAGTACACACAGTACTCCACTCTTGTAGAGAGTCTACATTGCCGGTTTTATGTGACTAGCATTACTATTAGGGGAAATCATAACGCGTTAAGAATCAAAAAGTAACGTACTGGAAAACATTTTGCGAGCATGTTCTCACCAGTGTATAAGTACATGTTTAGTATTGATTATAATGTGTATTGAATTGCGTAAATTATTCGCATAATCACATTTATATATGCGAAAGAGCTTGTCTTGATGACGGGCCTAAATGACGCACGACGCACTCATTTGTGAACAGTTGACAGTAAATAAATTAGAAATCACCCCTTAATATATTGAAGGTTATATAGTTAGAAAGATCGTAGGCGACACTAAGTCGCCGCCATCGCTATTTTGAACCCCCTGCAAAATATACGGGTGTAATAAGTTTGACACGTGTATCTCTGTGTCTGTGTATGTGTACAAGTACCAACTATCGTCTAAACGACTGATTCAGATTCTTTGTTTTTTTTTAGAAAGCTGAAGTGGTGAAAATGGTTTTTAGCTTTAAAGATGAGTCAGGGATTATTTAAATTTAGAATTATCAGAAAATACACATTATCCTTGTAAGTTAACATTTGAATTAAATAAAATTTTAACTTGTTAACAAAGCAACAAACATACATTATGTAGGTATGTGTTGATAAGTAAGTGTTAATTGTTATGAAAACTCGAAGCAAAACAGAGGGGCCGTGGGTTCAGCTCGGAAAAGTTTTATAAATTAAACAAAAATAAGAATTTATGAAATATTTTTTCTGTAGAATGTATTATAATAATTGAATGGTTTGACTGAATTGAATTTTGAATTGTTGAATTTAGAATTTTGTTAGTGTAAATGAGATTATGGAAAAGTAATTACCTACTACAACTACGCTTACCTCCAAACCATTACGAAGCAACCTTAGTACTTTGATAAATAACCATGACGTTCCTAAGAAATGTCTTTAGAAATAAAGGTATAACCAGCAATTAATTACAGATTAATAATTTTACTTGTTTAACTTTGGTTTGAGGATAAAAACGACTCATATTTTCAGGATATATCGCATTTACACGTATTTTTCGTACAACTCCTTTTTTACGGATGGCCTTACCCAATAAGCCGGAAGGGCTTTAATGGTTCACCAGAATTTTAGGGTGAGCCGTCCGAACACGGTCGAACCGATACGTACAACTCTTTTCGTACCGTTCCTGAGCTCCTCTTACAAATAAGTAATTATATATTTATGTAAAATATCAGTATGTTTGAAGGCAATACTTAATTGACCGTAGGAACACAATAGGTAATTATGCTTTATATTCACTAAGCACCTAACCTATTCAACTCGTTCTCTTAATGGCAGGTTCTACTTAAGCTACTAAGAAGATTAAAACATCTACTATGTATTTATAAAGGGTAACTGGTAATTAGTTTCAAATACTTTACACACGGTAGCAGAGTCGGATTAGCCACGATGGTGGAGAGTAGCATTTGCTACGGTCCCTGCGCAAAAGTGACGCATATAGGAACCTCAAAACATTAAAACTTCCTAAGTCTTAAATAAGTGGTTCTGATGCGATAACAATATTAAAGTCATACGATACGAAAGTGGAATCTGGTATGAGACATATTATAGAAAGCAGATTGCTCGATATCTAGATAAATTCTATATAAAGATTTTGTGATGTATTGACAGATTTTTCTATAACTACATTGTTAAAACATAAAATATTCAATAATATTCCTGCGATAAAAGAAATTTCTAGTATTAGTACTACTAAGATTGTTCAATACTATATATTTGAGACACCCTAATCGTTACTAAAGTAACGACTTTTACTTAAAAGCCCATAGCAGATTAGGGTATTTCAATATGATTTGCTACGGCCCCGCGCTATTTTAATCCGACACGTGACGCAGCATTGGTAGCGATCGTCGTCTCTACTACGCGACGCAATATAAACTAGATAGTGAATTTAATTAGAAAGAATCAAATAAAAGTTGCTTAGGGAGTTTGTCTGCACCACGTGGTAACATTACACTAATTACCAGTCACCATATATACGTATGTGTATGCACAAATTATGTTAATACCGTTGAAGAGATTACATGAACTCAGTTTAACAAAGTAGGAAGCTGTTAATTTACGCGTGCATTAACGAATCTTACTGACCTCATACTCAAGTCAAGATCACCAAAATAATGATTTTAGTAATTATAGGCACTTACTTTACGATTCGGTTTCATAATCCCCTCACGATGTCTAATTATATGCTAATTACTTTTTTGTTTACTACATAATTATTACTGGCTTGGTGGTACAGTAGCAAGCGTGTTCGTTTAATAACAGCGAGGTTACGGGTTCGATTGCTGGATTAAACAAAAACGACTTTTTTGAAGCCTAGTTGCAGCAATCATGCACAATGATCGATGATAATCGGACCTAAACATAGGCGGCGAAAAGTGGGTGAAATTCACCACTACACTTGTGGGAAATAGAGGCGTGACAGTTATGTATCATAAGGACAGACATGGATCGGGTTAAATTGACGCTCTTGAACGTTTTATTCTCCCTCACAATTTAATAATAATATTTAATAATAGGTAATATTTTTGGACATTAACAAACACGGTCATCTGATATGTATACATACTACTTTTTTTTGTAAATACACGAGTATACTCACAAAAGCTAGTCAAACTCAGACTCAAGACAAACGGACATGTTCTACACACAAATGTCTGTCTCGGGTGGGTTTCGAACCCACTACGTGCACAGTTAAAGCAAGTATCGACCACCGAAATATTCATAAAATGTAAATAAATATTCTGGGACATTAACACACACGGTCATCTGGACCCAAGCAAAGCAGAGCGTGTGTTATGGAAACCAGATAACTGGCATATACTACACATACATTACTTTTCCCTTGTAAATCTTATCTTAACGATTTTCATAAAATTTTGTATATAGGCGGTTTCGGGGGCAATAAATCGATCTAGCTAGGAATCATTATTACAAAATGTCATATAAAAAATAAATCATCCAGATATTATATACTTATAATAGATATTTACACCCAGACTCGACACAAACACAATTGTTCATCACTAATTAAATGTTTGTCTCGGGTGGGAATCGAACCCACGACCTGCGGTATGAAAAGCAAGTATCTTATCGACTACGCCACCGGCCCGTCAATATGTTTGTAATTAACCTTCTTTCTCCATATACGGAGACGAAATTCTTACAAACATTAAGGCACCTAATAAGATATCTAATAAAAAAACATAGAATAAATAAATAAAAGAAACGGACAAAATAATCCGGGACCTTTTACTGTCAGCCTCACTAGGGACTCGCATGGCCTACCTTATGTAATTAGTGACCATAGAGGCGTATATAGAAGAGAGAAAATCAAAGTGACACTACGTGATCCCAATAGGCATCGTTCCTGGGTCGGAAAAACAAAACTCTATTTCGTCTGTCAGTTGGTTTAATAAATAAATATTAGACGACCATTTCTTATTACTCGTGTATTACAAAATAACAGGAAATACAAAATGTCCGAATCAAATAGAAGCGATGTAAAGACTGTTCAAATTTATAATATACTAGCTGGCCCCACGAACTTCATACCGCATATTTCTCACAATTTAAACTTTCCTTCGACTTGTTTGAATACTTTAAGACCAAAATTAGTCGAATCAGACCCGTCCTCGAGTTATAGCGAGACTAACGAACAGCAATTGATTGTTTATTATATATAGATTTTTCTCAACTTTTAAACTTTCCCTAGACCTTTTTTTTCTTCGATAGGCTGGCGCTTGACTATATTGGGCAGGCGCGTTCCATCGTAGACTATATCATTGCTTAATAACAGGCAAGTTGTAGTCTTGCGCTTGACTACATTTTGCCTATTTTGGAATAAAAATATTAAAAAAAAACACATTATAAACTCGTAATCACTTCAACCCTTTCTAGTGTCCCACAACTGGGCACGGGTCTTCTCTCAACTATCTTATGAGGTGAGAGGTTTAGGCCTTAATCAACACACGGTGTCCTAATGCGGGTCGAATAATTAGTTCTTAGACACGCCGGTTTCTTCACGATGGTTTCCTTCACCGATATTAAGCAGCGTGGATGTAACAATTCACACAAACATTACGGCATGACTGGGAATCGAACCCGCAACCTTATATTTCTAAGGCGTGGCCCGTACCAATGTGCCACCGCTGCTCTACTACGCTACCGTAAACTCGTAATACAGGCTCATAATACTCGTAATATCATAACTGTCTCGGTGGTCCTGTGGTAAGAGGGTTCGGTGCCCGGCTCGAGCAAACAGACTTTTCTAATAATTATACTCAGACGGCCATAGTCATAAAAAAGTTATAAGACTCTTTAGTTAAAATGGACTTTGTCTCTTTCTTACTAGTATAAATGTCATGGTGACAGACAAAGAACGAAATATAAACCTATTTTAGATAAGAGCTTAAAATACGCTTATGAATATGGGGAGAGAATCTAAGTTGCTCCTCGGGGTTTGGAATTGTACGATGAACGGCAAAAGGCTTCCTCTTACGTATGGGACCTAAAACGTAGACAGCCAAATGTATGAGATTTACACAGCTGTCTACACCTTCGGGTAATACAGGCTTAAGTATATCTATTTCTAAGTAGGTACTAAGGACAGTTATTGCGAAGTAGAAACGTGACATTCACCGCGGTGGCGGCGGCGTGTCCGTATTCCGCGGTACTATTGTCTGTTTAATAGATAATTAGTGGATACTGCACTCTGATTACTATCTACAATAGACGACAAATACGATTTATTCAAGGATCAGCAACGAGTACTTGCTCATTTGTGACATAGTTTTTGCATTTTCATTATCATCACATCATAATGAGAGTGACACACTCCACAATAACAACCAAATGATTATTGTTTACAAAATAGTAACTTGCCGAATCACAGTCTCTTATAAACGCATAGCCATAAGACTAGGATATAATATTGCGCAGTATTTGTATTTGTCACCGCATGTTATAAGCTGTAACAATGAAGTAAATAAAAATTGATTAAACGCGAAGGTTTGTATGTATGCGTGATTTTGGATGGATGTTTGTTACTCTTTCACGCAAAAGCTACTGGACGGATTTTGATAAAATTTAGCACGGAGATTATGGTCTGGAATAGTACATAAGCTACTTTTAATCATAATAATACGAGAGCAAAGACGTACACAGAAGCTAGTAGTCGTTTAAAAATATTTACACCAATCTCTCCTTATTTAATTACTAAAGTTATTTATTTATTGTTACAGTTCGGACGCGGGATATATTTCGACGAGCTACGACATGAAGAACAACGCGAAGTAAGTTCCACTATGTCTAATTCATAAATTAGTACCTTTACTAGCTAAAGGAACACAGTATGTTCTGCAGCTTTTTAAGACAATCCTTTTTAGTTTACAAATAGTTTCACAGGTACAGTTGGTACCTGATATGCCAACATTTATTTTAGTTACCTTTAATGGGTGGGAAGTTGTAAATGGAATGGTAAAAAAGGTAGATTATTTTACTAAAGAAAAATTATTTATTCTTAAAAAAAAGTATGCTTTAATGTTTGCTTTATGTATTTTTATGAAATAAAGCGATGTGACGTGTCGTGTAGCTGCGGAAGGTATTTCGCACAAGTACTAGAAACCAGGGCCCGATGTGAAGCAAATTCGTTAGATGAATGTCTATCTTTAAATATAAAAAAATTAAACCCGTTTTCCGTTGTCACGACATAGCATGAAAACGGCTTGATCGATTTGGCTAATTATTTTTTTAGAATGTTCCTTCAAGTACGAGGATGGTTCTTACGCAAAAAAAAAAATCAACCTCCTCAGTAACGGCTTGACCAATTCGGTAGGTCTGAGAATCAGTCTTAATATATTTTCAGACAGGCTAGGTGGCACTGCTTTACCGGGCAGGACAACGTCTGCGGGGTCCGCTAGTTAGAGATAAATGTCTAAATAACGAGAATCGAGACCCAGGGCTCCGATTCTGGCGCTTATGTATATGTCGAATATAAAATGGATTTCAATAGTTTTCTGACATTCTGTCGAGAATCCGGGCCCAGTCGTGTCATAACGACACGTCGTCGCCTGCTGCTGATGTCTGCAGTCGGCTACGATATACACCGAGATATACGAGATTTTCAGTTTTTAGTAACTCCAATCTTGTGTTATTTTGCAATACCTATAAGATCGTATAATATTTCAAAGAGTTGCAACATAGACAATAAAAGAAGTTAGGTACTCGAGAATTTCTAAATAGGAATATTTTAGAAGATAATTTAACACTACACAGTTTTTTTGTGTACATTGGAATTTAATACTCTAATTGTTAGTTAGAGTTATACAATAATCAGTACAATGGTCTACAAAAATAACCCACCTAAACATGCTACGAGTATTTAATACAATTACGTAAGTAATAAAAACATAACGCTCATATTGAAAACATTCATGTTATCACCAATATTAATGAGTAAAATAACTTCACGACCTCTTTAGTTTTTGCGCAAAACCGCGCATCAATATTGTTATCTAACGATAAACAACAAAAACATCCGACTCACATTAAGTGTGTACCTACTTATATCACGGATTTAATTAATAGTTTCCTTTTTCAAACTATAGAGTAAGCTGAGAACAGCTAATCTATATTTTATCACCACCAAATAATTTCAAAGTGTTATAAAAGAAAAAGACAAAACTTAGATTTACTATTCTAAGCCTCCGTGAGGCCATTAACTAGGTATATTACTTGTTCTTAGTATTTTTATATAATTGGCCATTAATTTGTTAACACCGTGATGTCTTCAGATGCAGATAGTGATAGATAGAAATGGCCCATGGACAGATTGCTATAATAACTGTTTCAATGAATATATCCATAGATACTAATATTATAAATGCGAAAGTCTGTCTGTCTGTTACGCTTTCACGTCCAAACCGCTGGACCGATTTTGATGAAATTTTGTAGGGATATAGTTTAAAACCATAGTTCAAACATAGGCTACTCTTCTTTTCAAAAATAAACCTCTAAATGTCTGTCATAGGGGTTGAAGGTTTTTATTACTATACACTTTCACACAGGGGCGTAGCTACCGCCGTATTTGCCGTATCAATTATACGGGGCCCCGGGCCACGGGGGCCCCCAAAGTGTGTAAGGAAAAAGAATAAAAACAAAAACTAAAATCATCATCACCCATAAATGATTTGATAAATCAGTTTGCCGAAAAAAAGGCAAGGAGAGTAAATATTTAAAATTCGATTTTTATTTGTAAAATGGGTAAATTATGTGATAAATAAATATTTCTTCTCACAATATTTTTTTTCTTTTGTGAAAAATCTTTACCTCCATATAAGGGCCTCCAAAAATTTTTTTATATGGGGCCCCGACAAGGCACGCTACGCCACTGCTTTCACAGCCAAACTGCTGGACCGATATGGATGCCTTCAACCCCTATGACAGACATTTAGGGGTTGATATTTGAAAAAAGTAGCCTATGTTTGAACCATGGTTTTAAACTATATCCCCACAAAATTTCATCAAAATCGGTCCAGCGGTGTTCTACAAAATACATGGAAATTAGGTTGCGTTTGATTTTTTCTCAAAACTTATTTATTAAAATTACCTAGTTGTTTAGGTACCTGTTGAACAATTGACGTCAATATGTGGTCAGATACGCCGAAAAATAAATGTGGTACTGGGAACTCTTAAATAAAATATAATGTTAACAGTTAGTGCGCATTACTATATGACATCGATATGGTAAATTTGTTGTTTGAACGCAGTTATTCAATCCTAATAATAATATTATAAACGCGACAGTTTATAAGAATGTATGAATGTTTGTTACTCTTTCACGCAAAAACTACTGGGTGGAATTGGATGAGATTTAGAACAGAGATGGATTATAGTCTGAATTAACACATAGGCTACTTTTTATCCTAATAAGTAACACGCGGGCGAAGCCGTGGGCGGAAGCTAGTTATTATTATATTAAGTAGGTAAAAACTGCAGGCTGTCATACAAAATTATCCTGTGGAAAGTCCCATCCTGAATTATGTTTAGATGGCTAATATGGCAAACGCTAACATTCAATCCTTACCAATGCCGTCACTAGAGCGGTACAATTACATGAGAAAATTGAAATTGCGAAACCCGAGTGAAGTATTGGAAAAAATAGGCATCAATGTGTAGCATATCTGTGTATGAAAAGGAATCTGACAAATTACGTAAAATATTGATTCATCTATAAATATTGCTCCATAATTGACAACTCAAAGTTGTAGGCATCTAACTGTCTTTTGAATCAACTACTTTTCTACATCACTAGGATTTCCGTCATTTATAATAATATAACAGTTTCTGTGTGTATCGGTCCATTCCGGAATATTGGACCATCAATTGTTTTTCCGATTGACCCGTCTTTTGCCCGCGACTTTTCCCATCATGATTGTAGCAGCTCGTACCAACACCATGTCCTTAACTATTCTTTGTATAACAGTCTGTAAAAATTCACGTGAATGCTTTACTTCTCGGAGAATCTTCTTATTGGATACTTTCGGAGTCCAGATATGATAGCGAGCATCCGTCTCGTCTCGTTTCCTAAGGTCTTCTTTAATCGTTCAAGCCTCACAATCGTATAGAATGCCGTACTGAATCAAGTCGTCATTCCAGTTTCGCTCCTATAAAAATCAATTTTCTCATGTGGATCATTTCACAGGATAATTTAACTCTACGGTTTGTAATGTACTAGGTACTTTGAAGGAAATTGATTTTGCTATTATGTGAGTCGATCTCGTGTATTAGTAAGGTTTCCTTTTATGTACAGCGAGATGAATGCTTTTGATATTAGGTTGTCATGCCATAGAAAATCGTCTATCTAATAAGTAGCTACATTGGCTATTTGAACAACATCTCTGACATAAGTTTCATGAACTATTCATTAGAGCGATAAGTGTTAACAAATTGAGGATACAATCTTTACGTCATTGTTTTATCTTATACCTTTACAACTCTTCACAAAATGAATTCAGGTACTAATTTGTGTCCAGTATTGTAAATTAACTGGGTATGATATTTGATTTGGCACCCAACATTCGCATAGATTGTTTGTGACAAATGTATAGTATACTTTGTATAGTATTAGGTAGGTAGAATAATAGTTCGTGGAGACAATGAATTGCAAAGGTAGAGTGACGATCTCAGCACGGCGCCCGGCGAGATATGGATGAGAAAAGCCGCGTCCTTTAGGAGAGGTCTATATCCAGCAGTTCGAATAGGGTGATGATGATGAAGATAAAATAATTCATTCAAATACACATAACGATTGGAAATACAGATTTTATGCAGTCTTTGTGCAGTTTTTACTAATAAGTACATTATGTTCCCATCAAGAATTTGTCGTAGGTAAGTACAGAGACCTATACCTCACACAGTCACCTTTTATAACCTTATTATTGTTTGCTCTTTAGAACTTCAACACTAGATTAAAGTCAATCTATGTGCTTTATCTGCGATCTAATCCCGTAGTCAAATTATACTTCAATATTACCTTTATCAATCAAATTATAACGCTTGTCTTATCTAAATCTATAAATAAAAACAAAAAAAATGTTCTGATCTCAATCTACTTAAATTAATCTTCAAAGGACATAGGACATGTTGTCTTGTCCTCGTTGTCATTGCAGACACTTACCGAGCTATGACAGTCGTGATTTAGTAGTTAATAAGCAAAAATAAAACCATTTTTATGTTAGGTTTCCATATTGTTAAATCGAAGATTCTGATTGTAAGTAGAAGTTAATTTGCGAAGATGGCGCCTATAGGTACGTCAGTTATGTTAACAAGTATCATGAGAAAAATAAACAAAGATTTAGCGTCACGTGAACCGTGTCGCAGGCGTTAGTTTTCCTGCTTACATTTAGATAACAAGTTATTGCTTTGACTTTATACTTATAAACCACTTATGGTACCAGGCAGGACATAGAACCATTAGTCCTTCATATCAGACATTTTAAGAATATAAAGACACCTTTTAACATTAATATGCAATTCAAAACACTCATAAAAATGTTGGTAACACTTTTTTAATTATAGGCATAGGCAGAGGTGAATACGGCTATGTTTAGGTCCTTTACGTAATAAATCGGAGATCCTATTGCCGTTCATCGGGGCACAATTTCAAACTTCGAGCTGCAACTAAAATTCATTATGTAGGTTTATTACAAAAGTATTTTGGCTCGACCCGGGAATCGAACATGGGAACTCACGGTTATTAAGTGACAAGCTTACCACTTTCCCACCGATGTAACCATCTAATCTTTAGGTTCTTAGGTAACTCACTTACTCATATAACTGGCTATCCGCGGCTGATTTTGCGCAGTGGGATATCCTTTCCCAAGTCTCGAAATATCTTCATACCAAATTTCATCCAAATCGATACAGTAGTTTTGACGTGTAAGCGTGACAGGTATTAGGCAGACCGAAAGAGTTACTTTCGCATTTGTAACACTAATAAGGAAGTAGGTAAGAATGATCTTATTACATTATATTAGATTATCTAATTACATGCACATATATACAGTTATTTACAATTTTGCGTTACGTTTTCTAGTTCTGTTTTATAGCTTAGCAAGTCACGAACACGCTGTAGGCACCTAAGTATAGCAAGTGTTCGCTTACAAGTATTTATTGCTACCCGTACCTATAGGAAGTTCATTCAACTATTGAACTTTGCATCCGTAGTCCGTAAGTAACGGTCTATCTCCATACAATGTCCTGGCACAGACACTCCTGCGCACCGTTACATACCTAATAACATATTTTCGTAAGCATAATACACTTATTGTTAATTTTCTTAGGCCTTTCAACCCCATTACCATTTAGTTAAAATTAGTTTCAGTCATTTGTTGTTAAAATTAATGTGACTTAAGCGAAAACCCTTCTCGTTTAATAAAACTACTACATCTAATCAATATCATGGAAGTAGTTATAAACCATCGGAGTTATTAATAACATTGCAATTAGTAGAAAACTATTAGTTTAATTAACCAACATCTTTAAAAGTCAGATTATTGCACCGCCTTCTAATAAAAGTAACAGTGATCGATTTAATTACCTTGAAGCTGGCGTTAAAACGGTCAAAAAGGTTTTTTGACCTCATCGAAGACAATGAACTTGTAAAACCGGTATAGGCTGTTGAGAAAGATCTCATGATATCCAATAACACAGCGTAGGTTACGTAACAAGTATTATCAAAATACATGTGCCTGCACACGACACTGGACAGTGGACAGTGAGACTCAGTGCGTGTGACAAGTACACACTGGGCTACACATCAAGCTATACAAATCTAGTATAAGCTGACCTCTTTTTCTCCTGAAATCCTATACAATGCAAGATCATCATAAAATGGAAATGTATTACTTGCTACTACTTTGGTATGATCTCTACCTGCTTCTCTAGGCTTGAGTCATGGTAAAGTAGTATGAATTCAAGATGAAGATGTTGAATATCTACTAAAAAGAGACTACAAATTATGGTCATCTTGTCTTCTTAAAAAGCCGTTCAATCTTGTTCCATAAAACCTTTTACCGGCAATGTCTGAAATCCTATTGGAAAGTAGATTCGACTTTTCTCAGGGGAAAACAGAATAAACGTAAACAAAATGAAAAACGGACAATTAAATTATAGGCTTTATCCATTAAATCTGGTCACAGTCGAGTTTGCTTAAGCCTGAAAGTGCCTACTTTGATAAATTTCGTTTAACATTTTCTTGAATTTGACCGGATCGTCGTAGGATGAAATCGACTAAGTATTAACAAAATTTGACTTAAATGATGCTTTATGATCAGATATGTAATGATCTATCTTGTTTAAAAAGTGATAGTATATTATTTATTAAATTTGTTTAATTTTTTTTGTGAATATTAGAATAAATTCAGTAAAGTCTATACAATGCGCAATGGTCACAATCGCCAATTCTTTCGGTATTGTGGGAGAAATATTTCTGGAACTACTAATTTTCAATATCTTTAAGTACCTATCTATCAAAACCATTATGTCAACATTTCCTTTTATGTTAAAGTAGTCCATCTCATACAGAAGAAAAGCAGTCGTGGAAACTGCAAATCCATTTGCTTATCTTTTTTAAATGTCTATTGCATTTTAACTGCTAAGTCACCATTGTAGCTCGTGCATAACTTACTGGGGTGGTATCGCTAGAGCCCATTTAGTAATCTACTGCGTGTTCATAAACTCAGATAAGGTGGTGATTATGGAGAGAGTTGTCTAAACGTTTATCTTGCTTTTGTTTTTAGAAACAAGTTCAGTTAGATACAGAACATTCGTCACGTCGTGATTACCTATGTAGTGTATCTTTTTGTAATTTTTAAAGGAAACGCTTTAGGTGCAGCAAAAATAATGTTTACATACAACTAAAATTTATCGCATCTGCTGGTAAGCATTTCAATTAGGTAAAATCTATTTCACATGCAATAAACATCTAATTATATACAAATAAATTTAAGAATCATTTCCAAATAGGAGGTGACCTAATTGTCTAAATAAAAATGTAGGTAATTTGTATCTAAAATTACCATTTAATTACACAATAGTTAGTTCCACTTTTTCATACCTATTTGCAAATTTAATTTAGCAAGCGTAAGTAGGTACGTAAGTACATAATTATTTAAAGAGCTAGGAACACAATAATGTTAAAAAATTTACATTACATACACATTTAGTTCCGCTAATTTATTCTAATGGGCCCACTAACAAACAAGAACTTTCATTATAGTTGAATAAGAGGCCATTTAACTATTTATTAAAAATCATCACCGTGTAATTTAAATGTCAAGGTTGAGTCATTTCTTTAGAAAACATAATTTTGAAAAGTTCGTTTCTTAGAAAGGTAAATTCATCACAAACCAGTAAAAAGTGTTATCGTGTTTCTGAACATTTACAAAACAAAATGTAATCAAAGATTGGACTAGGCATTGGTTATTTACTATATTGACTAAATTCGGTAAATTCGGACTACGTTTATAAGCCGTTTTGGTTGGAATCAGGCAAAAATATCTCAGTAACTGGATTATAATATTAATTGTGTTTCCTTTAGTGAGATTTAGTCGAATTTAAGGACTACGAACTTTTTGTAAGGTAATATTATGTACTTAAAAAAATATTTATAGACCTTGAGTTCGGCTGAATCTTTTATTTTATCGAACATATTTAGTTAACGTTTGATACTTCCTTATTGAGGGTTTTTAACTGATGACCAGTTTCCATTTAACTTACGACAGAAAAAAATAGTTAAGTATAGTGTGAATTACTGCTTAGGCATGCGCATCTCCTCACGTTCAATTGCGTTATTTCCTTTCTCTGTTGGTGCATGACAAACGAATTAATTGTTTGCTGCGTATAATATCTCCTACTAGCGGTCGACCTGTTACAAGCCTCGCGTGCGATATACCTGTAGTTACTCCATAAAAATATAGTTTTTCTCACATTGAAATAAAACTACATTTTAACGGATTTTATCGCGGTTTATTTTAGATTTTAGATCCCGACGTTTCAAAGTCTTTTCAGACTTCATGTTCACGGGTGGACTGAGATATTAGACGTCCAAAAATATTAATTACAATTATTACTGACTACCTTCAAACATTAATATTTAAGTTGCGTTCCGATTTAAGCAAACTGAGCTCACAGTGTCTTGAATTCTTAGTTGATTTTGCTTGGGTTTTGGTACAAGTAAATTAAGCACTGGGTCCCAAGCTGGTGGTATATTCCAACCATTTTCTCTGTTAAAATTAGGATGTTTTTTAATTTCAATAGCTTTGCGGATCATTCTTGGTAGGAACCGGTTTTCTTTGACAAGGACCTGTGTTTTATCAAATCTCAAGTAATGGTTGGGGCCTTTTTGAGTATGTTCACACACTGCAGATTTCGTTGAGCGTTGATGTTTAACATCAGCTATGTGTTCTTTTACGCGGGTCCCTATACTTCTTTTTGTTTGTCCTAATATGAGAGTCCACACTCACAGTCAATTTTATAAACACCCGCATCTTGTAGAGGGACTTGACACTTGACAGATGGTAAAAATTGACTTATCTTGGTTTTTGGCTTGAAGTAAGTATTTATAGAAGCCCGCTTAAGGATATAGCCAATCTTGTCGGTCACTCCTCTTATATAAGGAAGAATTGCAGGTTGCCTTTCAACTGTAGCTGGTTTTACACGTGATCTGCGGCGACACGGTGCTCGGAGCTTGTTGTCATGCAATACTTGCTTGATGTACTTACTTACTCAACGCTGAACGAAATCTGCAGTGTGTGAACATACTCAAAAAGGCCCCAACCATTACTTGAGATTTGATAAAACACAGGTCCTTGTCAAAGAAAACCGGTTCCTACCAAGAATGATCCGCGAAGCTATTGAAATTAAAAAACATCCTAATTTTAACAGAGAAAATGGTTGGAATATACCACCAGCTTGGGACCCAGTGCTTAATTTACTTGTACCAAAACCCAAGCAAAATCAACTCAGAATTCAAGACACTGTGAGCTCAGTTTGCTTAAATCGGAACGCAACTTAAATATTAATGTTTGAAGGTAGTCAGTAATAATTGTGATTAATATTTTTGGACGTCAAATATCTCAGTCCACCCGTGAACATGAAGTCTGAAAAGACTTTGAAACGTCGGGATCTAAAATCTAAAATAAACCGCGATAAAATCAGTTAAAAAGTAGTTTTATTTCAATGTGTGATATTCGCGTAAATCTAAGACAATACTATATAGTTTTTCTCGTTGAGTACTTTTAAAGATTGCCGTATTTCTCAGTATCCTCAGAACATTATTAGTGCTTAATGTTTAATTGTATTATTTTTTATTGTGTCTGTAGTAGGTAGGTAGCTTATCAGACATTTAAAATACTTTTAGATAATGTTCCTTCCTTATTATTAAAGATATTGGTATCAATATTTAAGTTATTTAATATGTTTATATATTTGTTTCATTCCGAAGGTTTCCTCACAGATAAAATTTTGTTGTTTTTTAAACAATCTCAAGTTGTAGCAGCACGTCGTGATGCGTCGCGCGTCGTTTAGATCGAATACGACGTTGTTATTGGTATAGAAGTGTTGCTGTATAGGACATAATAATATTAAAGACACCTATGTTTGTAAATTTTTAGTAGCAGACTCATCCACAACATACTTAGATATAGCATGAGTAATGACTAATTAAGATAAACATTTCAGCAGCAGACAGCGAGTGACGAGTATGTTATGATGCTTGACACGCACACCATTTTACCTTTGAATTTGTAAATATAGCTGAAACAATTATAAAATCACCCTATTTTTGCGCAGTCGGGTATATTTACCCGACTAGGCAAAAGTATCCAATGCCCTTAGTTCGAACTTTATTTTTATCTTGATTTGTTTTTATGTAACAAGTTGTTATTTTTTTCCATCACATGCATTATTCAGCGTGAAAATCCAATAGACAGAGTTACAGCATTTATCTCGTATACCTATTTAGCAGCGCGTAACCTATTAAACGTAGCAAGCTGTTGCTTAAAAAGACGGTAAGGCGTAACTTCAATCACTCACTTGTAGCATAAGACCTGTCAGTTGATAAACTTACAAGACGGCAACGTCGCTCAGGTTGCTTCTCTGTGTTTTATTATTATTATTATCATCATCACATCAGTTAACATAAAATAAAATCTGTGTCCCACAAAACCACGTAAGTGGTTTGACTGTGGGATCTAGTCTCCGTACAGTTTATTAAATGTCTAAGTTAGGTATACCTAGATTTATAATTAAAATTACAAGGTTCATATGTCAATTATTTTAAGTTTTTTCTTGAAGATATACCTATTTGTTATTGTTACATCAAAAAACAATGTGTGCACAGACTACTAAGAGTACCTAGCGGTTGTGAGGTCAGTTGGTCTCCCAACCAACCCAACCCCAACTTTGTTTGCACGTGGTGTGTGCAAACAAAGTTAGTGATAAATTTTTATTATAATAATTTTCACTCCCCACCCCTATTTTTAATAGCGACATTTAATCTAAAGAGGGTTTAAAAACTGATACGCGATACGAAGTTCGCTGGGGCAGCTAATAAATATTAACCAAGCACTTCAACTAAACGAGTTATAAGTTAGTAAGGACTTAGACCTAACCTATTAGAGAAGTTTTAAAGGTGCTTCCTTGCCAGGCACTAACGCTTGTAATGGAGCGTTATTGATTCGATTTTGAACAGGTACATAGACCAGAGCGCACAAATGGGCTGTGAACTATCTAACGCCCATAGCTGG
Source organism: Meganola albula (assembly GCA_936450015.1). NCBI lineage: Eukaryota > Metazoa > Arthropoda > Insecta > Lepidoptera > Nolidae > Meganola > Meganola albula. The sequence continues at coordinate 15,987,781 of OW388142.1, read as the reverse complement.
CTGTTCACTAGTACCCTTTCTATACTTTTTTGTGATGCGGGACAAATAGGGAATACTTGAACTTACATGAACTTGTGGGTGATATCTTACAATTTGACTCGGACTGTGAATCTTTTATAATATGTACCTATTCAGAAGAAGCAGTTTGTACTGCTTCTTCTCCGCTTGTAACTAGTTATAATACACGTAGAGAAATATATACACGTATTTGTGCATTCGTGTCAAAGTCGTCTCAATAGTCGTGACTGTAGACTGTATGTAAGGTTCACTTTTTCTCAATCAGCTGTGTAATGCTCGAAATTCAAACTGTAATCGCCTCTAATTAGATCGCCTCTAATTCTGTCACTAATGAATACTCGATTCTGTAAAGGTGCATTACCTACAACAGGCGAATGTTCTGGTTAACGAGCAATTTAACATTTTGACTTTTAATTTTAAGTTTTTTCTACTGGTGGATGTTAGACCTAGTTGTAGCGACTTTTTTAGTTCCATCGCTTTATCAAAATTCGTATTATAGATTAAATTGATGTTATCTTACTTGAGAAATAGTTAATTATAAAAGTAGCAGGATGTGTGTACCTACGCTTAGGAGAATTTACGAGCTTTTTACAGGTCCTATATCCTATATCGCCACTTCAACGATCTAATAAAAATAAATGTTATACTCTCGTGGTTGATCAAATGGATAGGTACGGTTTATTCAATATAAAACAGTTTAGTTAGACGATATTGCACTTATAAAGAAACAGTAAAGAACGCTCGAGTGATCACAAGTTGATCCCTTTCATATTAAACTCTTTGATAAATAAATATCAATACCCATTGAACTGTATCGTAATCTCATTTAACTTTATTGCATTTCCAATGTATTTGTAGCAAGGACTAGATTTCCAAAATCATAGCTCTGTTTTTCATCACCATAGTCACCATTATCATCAACAGCCTATTTTTGAGAACCTGGCACAGTGGTTTTCCGTTTACTACGTGAAATCTTACGCCAGGTTTACTGTAAACGTACTTTTGTTAATTTGTGGTCTCCACCTATTGGCTCGTACACCTCAAAGGTTGTCAGTTCTGCAGCCAGTATGGCCAGCCCATGTGGTTTTGTTTAGCCATAACCGAGTCAAGTAGCTTAACAGTCTCTTGTTTGCAAAAACTAAAAGAAGCTAAATACTGTTGAGTAAGGGATTTAAGATAGTAGAAAAAGATCCAGTTTCATCCACCAGGTTTCTGGGTTACCGTGGTTTGGTAAAAGTCACATTTCGTCAATGAATTTCGTGTTAATTCTATAACAAAGTTACTTCAAGTTTTTACATATTTCTCGCTAAATCAAGTTAATAACTAGGTAATATGTTGGAATGTCTTACGCACCTGTATTTAGTTTTATATCTAGTCTTACCATCCCGGTATCATTTTCTCTACAGGTGACTTTACAACTTATAACTAGATTGTTGTTATAGGTACACAACTTTAAGTACTAAATTATTTCTGCCAATTTTGGAGAAGGCGAGGTAAAGCGTCTTTACAAGTGTACATATAAATAAATGCTACACAGAAACACAAGACATGAACAGTTTTTGGCGTAGCAGTGGGGTACGCGCGCAATACAAGTTCTGTGTTAGTTTCTATGGCTTACCTATCTACATACCTCCATCTAGTAGGTACATACCACCAGGTAGTAACAGATTTTTTGTTTAATTAAGTACGTACGTACGCTAATTTTTGGAACATAATAATGATATATAGTGGGACATTAACACACACGGTCATCTGATCTCAAACTAAGCAGAGCTTGTACTATGGAAACCAGATAACTGGTAATATACTAAGTACATATAATACTTTTCTTTCGTAAATATATACTTAAATATAGATAATTACAAATAAATGGAAAATGCAATTCATTTTTTTTAGTTTCTGCTGAGTCCGGAGGTAGGTAACACTCATAAGAGTAAGCCATTTTGTGAGTAGGTACCTAAACAAAACTTTATAGAATTTTGTCAAAATCCCTATAAATTCGTGAAAATCATCAAATAGGGTTCCCTTAGCGCCTTCATTTCGATTAGCACCAAGGAAAATTACGGTTACACGAAAATTGGGTTACCGAAACAAATTGAAAATTTGGAAGCAATTTCCTCACTCAAAGGACAACCGCTTTCATTTTTTTATTACCTAGTACATATTTTAATTTGAAATCTTTACTGTACTAATGAGACTAAAGTAGCCTACTGAGTTCTGATTTAAAAATCTGAAGATCCACTCATAGAAAAAAGGAACTAGCTACCTATTACGAATAACTAAGTACATACCTAATAATATATAGCCTCTGCTCAATATCGGCGGAAGACAACATTGTGAGGTAACCACCGGACATGTGACATTCACGATCCTGCACTTGACTAGCTTGTGTGGATTAAGGCCTAAAGAAGACTTTTTGGTGGCCCAGCACTGGGACACCAAAAAGGGTTGAAGTGGTATCTAATAAGTCCAATGCCTAATGTTTTTACTATATATGAGAGAACGAGGATAGCTAAATAACCATATTTCATTCGATTCTAATTGCGAAAAATGTTTCAGAGCTTCATTTTGGAGCCAGCGGACGAAGATGGAGAAGCGGCTGATATTGGGTGCAGGTGTGGCCACAGTGCTTGCAATCGCGTTCCTGGCCGCTTTCATAGCCACCCTGGTACTTAAGAACTACACCGAAATCAACGGTAAGTTGCATAACGTTGCGATTACACACGATTATTTCAACAAGTTAATGTTTTCATTAGTTTTTGCTGCAAAATAGTTAAATCACGCCATTAATATTGGTTGCATAAAATTTGGATAATAGAAATTTTTTTTATTTATTTCGTACAGATCACTTCATTTATATTCTTACGATTTATTAACATAAAAATAAAAATCAATTTAAAAAGAGGTGGCAGTGGCGAAACGTCCATACAAGCCGATTCCCATCGGCTTCTCTTTAGGAAATGGTCTACATAGTAATATATTATGTAACGCCTAAAAGTTTAAAATACCAACAAAAATAAGTATAGCATCAAGTGTAAGAACAATAGGTGACTGTAGTGAAGAGATATTATTTTCTTAAATAAGATTTTTTTTGTTCCGTCTTACCATTTTCGGATTTTCACCATTTGCCACTTGTACCGAGTTAATACATATTTTTTAAAAGCGTCTTAGCCGCAGAATAGTATTATAGAAATTTTAGCCACACGTCTTGAGTTGCGTATGCTTAAAAGTCTGCCGAGGCCACATGTCACTATAAAAACTGTAAAACTAAATATGCAACAAACGTAGCCACTTCACTACTTACCTTCGAGGGCCAAAACAAAACATTCGCAATTCAAGTGACGACCTCAACCGAATGCCTAATTATAGAAAATTAACGAGTGATTCATTGTCTTTGTCCAGTTATTACTGTTCCTTAGCGAACCTGGTCGCACAGTGATGTATCATTCTGAGACTTTAACCATATTGAAAACTTCTTTTTGTGCGTTTTTGTCTCTCTACATATTATTATATCAACTAATCCAATTGTTATATCTTAGCTTTTGAATTGGTAATCTCGGTCATATAAAACTGACGAACAGCGAAAATAGATTGCATTTATTGATAGCGCATCGTGTGAAGATCGAACGCCGAACTTGACCTAAATTCGGATACCGGAAATTATATCAATATATCTTGATATTTGAATTTCTGCACGCCCCGCTTCACAGACTTATATTAGGTGTCTTCAATGAAAATAAATATATTACGTTATTGTTTATTGTTTAGCTAAAGAGAAACACATGGGACTTTCGTCTACTTCTTCCTGATTTCTTTCTACGCACAAGTCCGTAGTCAGAAAGTTGGTAGTGTGAGACCTGCGTTGGTCCTGCGTCTCACTGGTCGTGTCAGTCGACGATGCATTGAATAAGTTCAATTAGGAAGCAAAAATAAATAGGGGTGCAACTGTGTTAGTTCATAAACTCGCACCTCTTACGTAGACTGTAGTACGTACTTTGCAGTCAGTTCAATCTGAAAATATTGGAAACAATGAACAGCAATAACAAGCATTATTGACTCTGTTATGATTAATAGTATAATGATTTGGCATAAACAAAGGACAAACAGATTTATTATACATACAATTGTGCATGACCAACGTCTGCAATTCTACCAGTTGTTCTTATTCCAATTTGTAATAGTTGACCTGTGCCCCTTGATGTTTACAAATACTTTGACAGTCACTTTGATGTTATAGCTAAAAGTACAGACAATTAACAACCGGTACCTAACTACTTGGTATGTTCTAAAACATCACTACTTAGGTAAAAGAAAGGAGCGAGACAAGTTAGTACATGAATAGTTAATAGTGAAATTAAATGGTAAATTAAGGACGACAGGAAAAGGAGAGAATTCGAATAATTTTTATACAACATTTACAAAAAATAAAAGTCAGAGAGAAAACATCGTCAACAGCTCTTGAAATTAAACATGTATTTATGGACTTACATTAAAGTGTAACTGTAAGTAATCAGGTAGGTATTTGAGCGTAGTATTGCTGCAATTTAGATTACCAAACTTCCTCCTTAATAATTAACCTAAATTCCTTTGAAATGTAAATTATGCCTGGACACTTTGATGTAGATACTACTTTGATTAATGTAAATGGATTTTTTTATAATGCGTCTAGTACCATAACTGAGTTTATTGTCAAAAGTAGTTTTTCCGTTTGAAGTTCGTTATTTCTTGATGGTCGCACTCAAATTTCCGGTACTAGATGGAACGGAACTACGCCATCTTCAGCCCAGCCTGAGGGTACCAGGCAAACCTAAAACTTATTACATTTTTGCCCCACAATCTATTGCTTGTAGGATATAGTGTAAAGGGAATACCACAAAAACTATAAATATGAAAAGGAACCAAGTTCAATCTATATATATAAAAATGAAACCCGTTTTTCGTTGTCACGACATCACGCATAAACGGCTGGACCGATTTCGCTAATTCTTTTTTTAAAATACTCCTTTAAGTACGAGGATGGTTCTTACGAAGAGAAAAAATAAAAAAAAAGAAAATTTAGAAAGCGAAGAAGTGCCGAATACCGGCTTTGATATCTTTTATTTATTATTGGTTATATTCGGTAGGTCTGAGACCCGGTAGATGGCACTGCTTTACCGGGCAGAACGACGTCTGCCGGGTCCGCTAGTATTAGATAATAATACTTTGTTTTCAACTTTCAATGTAATATATAGTTATCTAATTTGTGAACTTTCATGCTTGACGTTACTTTGTCGTTAGTAATAATCAATCGACGTTTTCCTGTATGTCTGCGTAAAATATACCTTGTTACCAGACCAAGTTTTTAAGTCATCTAAGTCTAGAAGTGGGTTAGGTTATAAATACCTATTAGTTTTGAAACGCTATAGGTATATCAATTTCCTATTAGATTAGAGCTAAATTAACGAAATTTTGCATTGTTAACAAGCTATATTAAATGTGCCAATTATTCTTTGAGTAGATTAAATTTTAATAAAACACTTTGGACTTGGCTCGACACACTATCCCTTGACTAGATCCGCCTAAAGGCATCTAAATAGTATCAAAATTTTAGTAATAACGCACAAAAGATAAAACTCCGTTACACCCCTTATTTAGGTCGGATTTCAAAAGATTATGTTTTCACAAAAGCTACTATAATAAACCGTTGAACAGTTTTGTAAGTAGGTAGATAGCTAAGATTTTTAGAACTGCAACTGGATAATAAAGTGCGACTGTGGTGAAGGCATTAGCTACAAACAAAAACATTGAATAGAGATATAAATTTAATATCTTTGGATACAAGTGACTAACGCTAGCTTAGGTCACGTCGAGTGGCGACATCGACGACGACGGCCACGACCAGGCGCAGGCGCACGCGCGCTCCCCTACTTCGCATTACATTAGCTTAATAATAACATTACAATTACAATACACCGCTACGGTCAGAATTTGCACAAAGTTGGGCAAGCAATTAGGAAATTTTGACAATAGAATTTTATAATGACAAATATTGATCGTGTATTTTTTGTTGACATTTGCAACTGTCGGGGTAATAAACTTTATCCTTGCTCTTTATTCGTGCAATGTTCACTCGTTTTAGATTGATTAATACTTTGATGTAATCACTTCTTAACGTTTGTGCTCTACTTATATCCGACTTTCTCATTAAGATAAAACGAAACGTATTCGTCATCATCAGCAATAAACTAGGTAAGTTCTGTTATATAATTAGGTATAGATAAACACAAATCAGCATTTTTATATTAAAGTTAATCGTAATACAGACAAAAAAAATACACACTTTAACTATCATTTTATATTAGGTACTTTAATACATGATTACATTTCAACCTCTAAATATTATGTAAATAAAATTCTACGTTTAACCCCTTAAACGTAGAATTTTATTTACATAATATTTAGGCAACCAATTTAATGACGCGTCTTACAATTTGGAAAACATTGAGCATTAGAGTGACTCTCTGGCTTCTGAAAACTGAAATGTGATTATCTATACATACATATACCATCAATATAAGCAGGTCAAATAAATAATTTGACAAACAATAAAGAACAATCTAAGGCAGAACCGAAAAGTGAAATTTGATCAAAACCTAATTTACTATTTTAAACATGCCTATGTTACGTAATACATATTATTATTTAATAATTTGACACAAACTTGTTGACTCAACTTTATTGTGATGTCAATTCAGACCTAATAAACCACAAGAATAGATTTATAAAAAACGAGCTCATAGGTACATTATTAGGTATACTAGCCTAGTAAGAAGTTCAGACTACTTCAATCTTGGACTGTGCAATAGTAATATGAAAATATTGATATTGATACGAAAATATAGGTACAATATTAAGATAGCGCATAAATTTGTTACGCGTTTTTTAATTTTAGAAGTATCGATATTTTTTTTTACCCAGCGCAGCGTGAAGGTAAGAGTTGTAGATATATAGGTACAGCTTAATTAATGCCGGATTTATTAAGGTTTTTACAATTTGATGTTAAAAGTAAAAAACAATAAAGACAATAAGGGTTCACATGATAGAATAATGGCAAAAATTAAAGTCAGAATACAAATAAAACGTAGTTTTGGTATGTGAGCGTGCGTCGCTAACAGGGACACTAAACTGTAGACAAATATAAAATTGCAAGAAACGATACTCAAACAAATACATTGCATAGGTTTATATACCTAAACTTTTCTTTATAAAACGTACACTAAGCGAAGAAAGACAGTTATATCGTTTTTGCAACTTTACGATTACTTGTGACTGTGGCATTTTAACTCGGTTTTCATAATAAAGGCTACTGCAATATCAAAATAAATATCTACATCTAAAGTCTATGACGATAGACAACTGAGTGCATACCTACCTGTAACACAACTGTACATTAATAGTAAATAATAGGATGCAATTTTAGACTTAGTAGGTAATGTATAATTTAAGGTATTTAATATTTGGAACGGTAGTAGATATGACATTTAATATAACATACATCATTTTGATACTTAGAAAATTTAACATGGAACTGGTATTGCGCACGTTTCTCTCTACCGATGTACGAGTATATGAACAGTTTGTACGCATAAACTACTCATGTTTCGTGTTTGTGTGTAGCTTTTCTTTACGTGTGCACTTAGGTATAAAGACGCTTCAATATTTAGACATGAAGCTGACCGTGGTTGCCTCACCCCCACAAATACTGGCAGAAACAATTTAGTACTAAGTTGCGTAATAACACCTTCCGTGTTAAATGCTCCAGGTTTTGATCATTTGTAAACATAACTAGACATTTTCATATAGGTACACGCTGACAAAATTTGCGGAGCACATAAAAAGTTTAATTATGAATAACATTTTTATTTCACAAAATAATATACTTAAGATAACAATTACAGTTATCGTCTACCCCTTAACTACGAGTAATAGACGATGTTTATGGTGTGAATAGCTACTCTATGTTTTGTCTCTGTCAAATGATTCAAAAGTGTCGCACAGGAGAATAAAACATAGAATATTCAACCTTATACCGTCATTCAATAGTAGGATTTCCCAACGAATCGTGATTACAACTACAGTCCATCAAATCTAAGAAGTACCGTTTGACAGATCTAAACGTACCTAGTATTTTTAGAATTCTATTTTTTGTACGAAAATTGTTTATGTTATGTTAAAATAAAAATAGCTTCATAATTCAATTATTTTACAGGAAAGCTAAAATAGTGTGAATTACGCCTCTATAAAGCTAATATAATAGAAAACAGTGAAACGTCAAAAGGTACTTCTTAGATTTGATGGACTGTAGTTCAACTTTTTATAGGTACCTTCTGCAAATTTTGCTAATATGTGCAGGTATAATTAAGTCTTGACATGTCTATTTAGCATCCAATGTTGCATTTTAGACATGCCCCAGAGTAGTGAACTGAAAATTTCTTCGTCCATGCCGCCGGCTGTTATCGTTAAAGGATCCGATGGAGATGAACAGCTTTGCAAAACACCGGGCTGCATTCACACAGGTATGGCCGTTGTTTTTAACATTAACAGTTAAAATAAAACTATTTTATAACGGATTTTATGGTGGTTTATTTTAGATTTTAAATCCCGACGTTTTCCCAGAGTCTTTCCGACTTCATGGTCACGGGTGGACTGAGGTATTTGACGTCCAAACTTAATAATCACAATTATTACTGACTACCTACAAACTTTAAAACGTCGGGATTTAAAATCTAAAATAAACCGCGTTAAAATCCGTTATAAAATATTTTTATTTCAATGTGTGATATTTGCGTAAATTTAAGAAAATATTATATAAACAGTTCATTTAGTGTATTATAATTTACTACATAAACACATTAGGTGTCTTAACATAAAGTACCTTTGATAGTACCTACCTATTGCTGAAATGCAAAAGGAAAATAAAAAACCTTTTAGTCTCCCCACAACTATCTTAATAGAGAATAATAGTAAAACTGTAAATAAAAATACTAAGATATAGTTGATATCTCGATATTTGATGAGTGTATTTCGGCCCCTGTAGAGCGAAAATTAAGTTATGATACTTATGTTAGTACCTACTTACCTAACAATTTTCTGTCTTTGAGTTATTCACACAGTTACAAATAAAAGAAAAAAATCTGTATTCATAAAATTCTATTAGTATTCGCTCTACGGGTACAATTTATTCAATATCTTCAGTTTATAATACTCTAAAAGACGTAAAATTTTATGTTATTACTTAATAGCAAAAATCACTGATAACACGACAAACTGGTTATTTAATATAAATTTAGTTACCTATATCTTTAATAAGGAATTTTATTCATTAAAATGAGTGATACCTACCTAAAAATTAGCAACATGGTGATTGGATGACGTACCCATCCACGGTAAATACACAGAGGAAGCTACTAGTTATAGGAAAACGCTGACACATGCCTACATACCTTCATCGAGTTTTGCAAGCTTCCGCATGAAACCTACAAAACTAACATACCTACACTTTCACCGCAACAAGTAAATTTTGATAGGAAATCTGGTTATCTTAATTATTAAAAAAAAAACAACCCTTTAAAGTCCCAATACTGGTCACGGGTTTTCTTTCATATATCTTATGAGTTGATAGAGTTTAAGCCTCTACACATGTTGGCCAAATATTACTAAAATTAAGATTTGATTGAGATTAGATTAGACTTAACCTATTTAAATAAGAGATCACTCAGTACGTAATAATTAAGATGTACTTAATGAAGGTCTGAGTGTAAGCCAGCAAGGCGTGCTGGTGGGATAAATTGTGTGTGGAAATAGCTCTACATACACACATCTTACACGCCCTCAACATTGCATCGCTTGCTACGGTGAAATCGTAGGCAAAACTTAGTTTTAGCATAGCTCACTGTTTGGTACTCCGCGTACTCCAACTGGAAAAATAGTCAGGCAAGCGAAAAACAGGAACTTTGGCTGTTTATCGCACCTTTCCAATATAATATTATCAACAAGTGCAATTATTAACTAAATTCATGTTCCTAGCTTCAAAACTGCTGATGAATTTGAACGAAAAAGTGGACCCATGTGACGACTTCTACGACTTCGCATGCGGCACCTTCGTTCAGAATACACGCATCCCTGACGACAAGACCTCTGTGAACACCTTCTCTATCATCACGGACCAGCTGCAGGAACAAATCCGAGCGCTTCTCGACGAACCCATAGCGGAAAACGAGCCCCGACCCTTCGCTCTTGCCAAAACTCTCTACCAGGCGTGCATGAACAGAAGTAAGTCAAATAAAGCGCGCTACCTAGTTGTGCTTCCCGTAGTTAGGTACTCAACTATGTTTTATTTAAGGTTATTAAGAAAATACACTTTTTACTACTATTTTAACTATCTGCTAGGTACGCACACTTTTGGCAATAAAATAAGTACCTTAATCACTAGGTAATATGTATATAGAACTTACTTAATGCAAGTATGTCTCGATGTTTATAAATTACATCTACCCTTAAAATAGTCCAAAATTTATTTTAAGTAACTTTAACAAATTTCTTTTGCGTTAAGACAACAAACTTTGGCGAGTCAACAAGATAACCGCAAATTGGAAGGTAAAGTAAACACAGTAACGAAATTAATTCTTGGTGATTTGGATTAAGTACAGCTTAGACAAAATTATGATACTTTTTAAATTATAAAATCATACCTACTTAATAGTAAACATTAATAGTACAAAAATAATTTCGTATGTAAATAGTTAATATCTGGATGACCGAGCTTTGCTCGGTATGTTTTTTTTTAAATGACATTTTCTAAAAATGATTCCTAGCTAGATCGATTTATCGCCCCCGAAATGGCCTATATACTAAATTTTATCAAAATCGTTGGAGCCGATTCCGAGATTCCAATTATATACAAGAATTGCTCATTTAAAGATATTAGATAAAGTGGAAATCAAAACATTGTTAACCAAGTAGGTACTATTACTATACTTATGAATATAGTACGAACGTCAAAATAAATGCTACCCAAAATGTTTAAATATATCAAGATTCATGATCGTTATTTTTACACTATATTCAAAGGAAACATCGTCCACTGCTCGAAGAGTTTCAACGCACACTAAACAACTTCTTCGAGCGAGCTTGTATCATGTACACGCATATTTGTAGATAACCATGCTCGGATGAAACACGCTCATCAAGCATGTTCACATCTGTACATACCTACGTGTGATGTGTACCCACCATCAGATAAAAGTTATATCGTACCTATAACAAACTAAAACAGGAAAGTAGGAAAGTGGTAGAACGCTTAACGGAGTTATATAAAATTAATATTCAATGTCGCCGCTCTCCACTCTACAACTCGCTTCTAGGGTTGTCAGGGATTCGCTTTCGCCAGATATTCTAAGCTATTGATTATACAGTTCAAATAGGGTTTGAACACTAACTTATCCGGAATATATGATTTTGGTTAGGTTTTTGGCTGGCTGCTTTCGCAGTCAAGTTTGGTATATCGCAGGCAAATTAAAACACTCAGTGAGTACAATACAATAAACCAAACTAGCTTCAAGCAACTGTCAAGGCTTTGTAGGACAAAAAGTTGGCGTGGAACTTAAAGGCCTAAGCACCTAGCGGCGTTTGGTAGATATGGCAATAATAACTAAAATACTTACCTGACTTAAAATGTTACTGCAGTACCTACTTAACATTACTTAATTTAAAACCATCTCTACCGGGTGATGATAGTATTAAATTAAGCGCAATGGCGGTTTGTTTTTATTTTAGAGCTTGACAACCCTCCTTACCTATTCCGCTATCTACAGCCAACACTTGTTTTTCCTACCTATCACACCTCGAGGACGCTAATAAAAAGTGAAAAACAAACGAGAATGAAAAATAATTTTCTCGTAGCGGGAAGCTGATGACATAACACGATTTTACTCGTAGTAAATGAAATTAAAAATCACTTCATGTTATAGGTATATTATTAAGTGTTGTTAGTTACTAGGGATAAATATGGGGATTCGCAACAGTATAGTTGGGTAATTAAAAGCTTGCGGATTAATTACAGGGCGCCTTACGAGAGCGCGCCCCGGTCTTTTGAAGAAGCGACTTTCAGTTGTTACTTTAGTCAATTAACCGGATTCTATTCTCAATTTATCAAGCTTTAGCACTTTTTATCCACTCCGCAAAGTTTGGCGATTTCCATGCAACGATAGATATACAACGAGTAGAGGTGAATACCTAAGCCTCAAATATCTATTCGATACCAATAATTTGTTAGTCCACAATAATTTGGCGAGGTTTTCGGCGAAGAATTAGGCGAGTATCAGCTATACGTTGCATTAGCGTAGATATTATTTAAGTAGACAGGTAAAGTTTGTAGTAAAGTCGACTTCATGTAAAACGCGCGCGTCGTAATCATACCCAACAATAGGTAGGTACGGTTCTTTGTTAGCATGATAAAATTGCAGAACCTCACAGGGACACATAATATTAATTACAGCGAATTATTATTTAACAACAGTGTGGTCATCAAATGAGGTGAAAGTAAACTAGATGATGTTGATTCCGCTGTTTGCACAACAAAGGTGACGCAAGTGATGGATGACCAGGCTCTGAAACTAACTTACTTCGTATTTGGATCTTTAACTCATATGGTTTGGTTGGATTAGAATGAGTTGGTATAGTTTTAATAGGTACGTAGGTAAAGCTATGGGCTCAAATAAGGTATCTAGATCAAGTCATCTTATCACTTTGGTAACTACCTACCAACTATTCGTAATAGCTACATAAATCTTGAATTCTCTTAATTTACCTAATACAAATCGCATAGTACGACAACAGACTTAGGCTTTCATTGTATTGTCATTCAAACTTGCAGCTGCTATTGAATCCCGCGGCGTACAGCCCCTGCTTGACATGCTTCGAAGACTTGGCGGATGGCCGGTGCTCGACGGCGACTCTTGGGACGAGAAGACCTTCTCTTGGGAAACATCTGTATACAAGTTCCGGTCTGCTGGCTACTCCGTCGACTACTTCCTTGACTTCTCAATCAGTGTGGACGTTAAAAACTCCACCAAGCGAATCATTGATGTAAGAAACTAAATTGCCATTACGTTTCCTTCTATACTAAACTTTTTGAGTGAATTATATATCGATTCGGTCGGCCGACCTTGCAGTATGGATTTCTTGTTAGCACTTATGTATTACCACCAAAGAAATGTAATCTGGGTAATAGTTACCTAATACAGCTAATTAGGTACCTACATGAATGGCGAATTATATAAGCTGTGCGAATTTTTCTTTATTAGCTCGGCGAATATTTTAGTTTTTATTGTATTTTGTAAAAAAATGTTCGATTGTGCTAAAAAATATGTTGTCTACAGTTGGACCAAGCGTCTCTAGGTCTGAGCCGCGAGTACCTCAACCGTGGGCTGAGCGATAAGCTTGTGCAAGCCTACTACGAGTACATGGTCGACATCGCCACGCTCTTGGGCGCTGACCGCGTCCGCGCAGAAACTGAACTAAAGGAGTCCCTTCAGTTCGAAATGAAACTTGCCAACGTTAGTATTATCTTTGATAGTCAAACGATTCTCAAGTATTTAGTTTTCTGACTACATGTTACAACGCAAGAGCTTTTAAAGAGGCCATTCATTAATATTTACGAGCTTATTGACGCTGATAAAAAGAACATTGAGGCCCATCACGAGTTTACGAAGATCGTCCAAGTGGCCATGAAAGGCCAAGGTCTTGTCAAATCTGTCGTATTTGACCTAATTGCATCGGCGGCGCCGTGGCTCAAGTCAATCGAAAAACGCCGTTCTGGTAATTGGATTTTGCGACACTTTCCAATTTAAATTTTATAATGTATGTGTCATTTTGTAGTGACGATAGCAAGTAAAAACTAGTCTGCACTTACTGAACCGTTAAATGTTTCCAGATTTCCTTGCCGCTTGAGAAACGTCGAAATGCAACCAGTCTCTACAATCCTATGACTATTGCTCAGCTCCAGCAGAAGTTCCCCAAGTATGTTGAATTAATTGTAAAATATATTTCTTTAACTAATATATTCTTGACGATGATAGATTACAATAGATGTGATGCGGTATTCCTGCCAATATTATATGACACGCATGTTTGAACAGGATCCCCTGGCTGCAATACATCAATCGTCTCCTTGCTCCCCACGTGGTGGTCGATCTCGATGAGGTCACTATTGTCAGCGTGCCTAAATACATTTCAGATTTAGTGGTAAGATAGAACTAAATACATTTCGATTTCACACATTGCTTTGGATTGGAGAAACATCTTGAAATACTTCATATACATCTTTAGGTTCTTTTGGAAAACACACCGAAGCGTGTCCAGGCGAATTACGTAATGTGGCGTGTGGCTGGTGCGTCTGTCTCCTATCTGACGGAGAACCTTCGTCGCCGTCAGCTCGCCTACGTCACAGCGCTCTCCGGGAAGACCGAGCGGGAAAGCAGATGGAAGGAATGTGCAGACACCACTAGCGTTAGGTACCTACCTACACAATTCTGTTAACTATAGAACATTGATTCTGAATTTATGATGTTTAGTATTTTCTATTTCAATAAGTAGCGGAATTGGCTAAAAAAATATTGGCATAATTTACGCGTAGGTACATATGAAATTACTAAGTAAAAATTCTGTCTTACATATCTTTCGCGTAGGTACGTGTGATAAGGTAGGTTTTCTTAAGACAACGAAACCCTGAAAACACGTATAAAATCTTACATTGTTATTTAAAAGGTACATTCTTGAATAAATATTAAGTGCGACATGCGACATTGTTTAACTGCAGTATTTTAAATGCAAATCAATTTAACGAGTAGGTATATAGTATAACACTCGCCACGTGTAGTGATAGAATTGTATTTATATCTATAAAATTGTTACATTTATGTTTTTTTTTGTACTCGACTGTAAATAAATATCGATTCCAGCGGTAGCTCGTACTCTCCTTCGAGTGCGGTACCAGATTAATATTTACCGTTTCGTAAACTTATATATAAAAAACATTGGCCAAGTTTATCTCATACCTTCCTTTTTTACGGATGACGTAACCCAATAAAGGATGACGACAAGCTATGGAAAATCGTATTTAAATTAGTCCGTCATTAAATTTATAAAAAAAAATAGATATTATTGAAATGAAACAATATTAATAAGATATAACGCATTAAATTTGTGGAGAGAGAATGCACTACGTCATATAAAGCTACAAAACTTACCTATTCACGACGTTATTCGAGATTAAGTACCTACACAAAAAATAAGAAAAATAAGGAAAAATACTAGCACAATATTTTTAATTTATTTAACTGACGGAGAACACAAAAATCATTTCCTCATCCCTATTAGTCGGAGGGGCCTTAAGTAGTTCACCAGACATTTTCGGTGAGCCGTCCATGAGCGGTCGAATTGATCGCGATGATTCCCTTCTGATTTCTTCCTAAATCCAATTGGTAATCATGCGAGGATGGGAAGGTGCGTTCCAAATAAACTCTTTCAATCTCTAATAATAATATAAATGCGAAAGTAGGTACTGTACTGTACTAGTCTGTCTGTTACGCTGTCGCGCCTTAAGTACTCAACCGATTTAAATCAAATTTAGTACAGATATAATCTAGAGCCTGAGAGAGGACCTAAGCTATTTTATAATACGAAAAAGGAGTTGTAAGGTGTTAATAGTTAGGTTTGTGTGGAATACGATGTATACGATGTAAAAAATACAAAAGTAAATCACGCGGGAGGAAAGCAAGTTACCTATAAGTAAGTGTATTTGTGACTAATACTTAGTTGTGTACTGTAGGTAAATAATATTTTTAATTTTATTTTACAGCATGTCGATTGCTGTTGGTGCTCTTTACATTAGGAAGTACTTCAATGAGAAGTCGAAAGCCAATGCTTTGGAAATGGTTAATGACATCAGGTACGTATCAAAAGATCATATAGATTTCAGGGTGTATTTCACAATAAACTAATTTACAGTGTGACATGAAAGAGTAGAGCGCGGAAACCTTAGGAAATTTTATATCTTTGTGGCGCTCTCACTGATTTTCCACTCTTTTGTGGCGCACTGTGTCTAATCCTAATTTGTTTTCCTAGACAACAGTTCCGCAAAACGTTGACTGAGGTAGACTGGATGGACGAGAAGACCCGTCAAGCTGCCCTCGAGAAAGCTGACTCTATGGCCTCCCACATTGCGTACCCAAGTGAAATGCTGGACAACGATAAACTTATACAATTCTACTCTGGGGTAATTTAATTGATTGAAATATTTTAAAGTATTTTCAACAAAATATATATATATATATATATATATATATATATATATATATATATATATATATATATATATATATATATATATATATATGGGTGCTGCCGTGTAAACAAAGATTTATGTAGTCGTTCGTAAGCCAACGCAATTATGTTTGGCAATTTTTAAATTGAAAGGTTTTCACTGATACCTAATAATTATAAGGTTTCGTTTTGTTTGATATTCAACATGTAAATTAGTATGGGTATACTTACCTATGTTATTTTGTAACTAATCGGTTGTTCACAATGTTAATATTTTAGCTGGAGATGTCTTCTGATAAGCTCATGGAATCAGTGTTGAACCTGACTCTTTTTGGAACTGAATACCTGTTTGGCAAACTGAGGGAGCCGGTGAACAAGACTGACTGGGTGACGCACGGCCGTCCAGCTATCGTTAACGCCTTCTACTCTTCTATAGAGAACAGCATACGTAAGTATCCTCGACATAGGCACCAATCTACATTAAAATATTGTAAAAGGAACAGGCAAAAACTCAGAACATTCCTTAGCAACAATAAACTTGTAAAAATTTGCCCTACGAAAAGAATACGCATTGTCTAAAATCGTATTGTGTTGATCGAAAGAGGAGCTAGCAAACATCGAAGTACTTACCCATGTAATCACATAGTAGCAAGTACGTCGGTAAGTACCTACGCTATTTAGAACACGAGAGCACTGCGAATTAACGAGTTAATTAACAAACACAATTAATAATTACAATGTAGAATTAGGCGTTTTATCCGTTTACACATTCCATGGTTAAATGTTCACAGAATTTCCAGCCGGTATATTGCAAGGAGCATTTTTCTCAGCCAAACGTCCCGCTTACATGAACTATGGCGCCATAGGATTTGTCATCGGCCACGAAATCACGCATGGTTTTGATGACCAGGTAAATACAATGACCTCAGCCAAGCTATAACTTTTCTTACATGTATTGTTTGTATTTTGATGTAAAAAAAACTGTGCTACATTTTTATACTGTATTTACATACATTTTTAGGGTCGCCAATTCGACAGGAACGGTAACTTGGTTGATTGGTGGCAAGAGACGACTAAGCAAAAATATCTGGAAAAGGCCAAATGCATTATCGATCAATATTCTAACTACACTGTAAAAGAAGTTGGACTGCAGGTAATTATATTGTAACTAATGTACTTGTTGTTAAGACCATGTTTATAAACAGTGAAGACGTTATGAACTTATTCTGAGTGTGTTACAGTTAAATGGAGTAAACACACAAGGAGAGAACATCGCTGACAACGGAGGCATCAAGGAGGCTTACTACGCGTACCAAGCATGGACCCACCGACACGGCGAAGAAGCCAGACTTCCTGGTCTCGAGAAATACTCACCCCGACAAGTAAATATATCTAATACAATTCCTTTTCTCTATTGTTATATATCATATCGATTGTGTTCTAAAGTGGTAACTATATACCTAAGTATCTATATTTAATTATAGGATTTGCGATAGAACGGTCCATTGCGTAATGAGTAATAGGTATAAATATAATAAGCGGGTTTAAACTTGCAGCTGTTCTGGTTGAGCGCTGCGAACACGTGGTGCGCGGTGTACCGCAACGAGGCGATCAAGCTGCGCATCACAACCGGCTTCCACGCCCCCGGACGCTTCCGTGTCGTCGGCCCCATGTCCAACATGGAAGAGTTCGCCAACGACTTCAAATGCCCCGCCGGCTCGCCTATGAACCCCCTCAACAAGTGCAAAGTATGGTAGAGCCCCACCCGCCACGCTTGTCCTACTCCCGCAGACACATACTACTCAACCTACCTGACGAGCTACGTATTCTGCTCCGATGCTAAATTACGCAGTTTGTACTTATTACTCGATATTCTACGAAGTCTATAATTATTTATCTTCAAAAAATTAGTTGTAGTTACTACGTTGCGCTGTAATTCGACAGGTAAAAGTACTTTACCTGCAGCGCGATGTGCATCGAGGTACTGCGTTAAATGTTTATATGTCACAGACATTTTGATGTTGTTAAACTTGTAAATAGAGTAGATGATTATTATTTAGGTATTATTGATAATATTATGACTTAAATAGTAAATGAATTTACCAACTATTTAAATGATACCTTAAATTCTATATGTCAAATGTATTTTATCTTAAGACCCGTCTCCCGGAGGGACGTCAATGGGTTGGTAACTTACCTATATTATAATATACCTTAAATTACCTATATTATACTTTAACTAATTTTATATATCCAATCACATACTTATTACCTACGCTACAGTTTAACTTGTATATTTTTGGGTGAGATTTTAGACTGAGCACAGAATATTAGTTATTTAACGGGTAACTTAATATGTATAAGTATTATGTGAAGTTTGAACAGGAAAACACTAACTTACTTTTATGTTGCAGTTCTAGAAATTCATCCGTTATCATGCAATTGCAGACGCAATCTAATGATAGTGGGTGTCAGTCCTTTATAATTTATTCTAAGCCTTAGTTGCAGAACTGTTTCCCACACAGACTTGTTTATTATAAGTTTAATTCAGAACCGTATTAAACTAGTGTATTAAATGTATTAATACTGTATCGGATCTCACAAAACGTGACTATGAAACGAACAGTGATAATTTAATTTATATTTAAGTACCTAGCTAGTAACATTTTTGGATACAATTGTATTGTTGTAAACATTGATACATCAATATAATTTTTTTTTTCAAAAGCTGGTTTTATTAACTCAGAGTAGTTAACATAGCTTACCACCTGTAATATTCGAAAGTGGTAGGCAAACGTGTTTCCGTTCCACGACAACATACATGGCAATATGTAATGTTCATCATACAGGTACCTACATGTACGTACGGCTCCACATCATCAAAATATTACAGAGTCACGCGATTTACTTAAGAGCCAAAAGACATACTCGCGTTGCGGCGCCGCACCGCAAGAATCGGCAGCGCAACGATCGTAGTGCTAGTACATTTTGTTTTGTGTAGAGGCGGGCGGCACTGCCGGTTCTGGCGGTGCGGTGCCGCAACGCGAGAATGGTCCAATATTTCAAGATTATTGGAATCTGGAACACAGACTACTAAGAGAATCTGGAAAGTGCCCAAGTGTTTTAGACACTTTTCGGTCTAGCCCCTTATCGCTCAGAACTTGTAAAGCTCGTTATGGACCTCCTTTCCCAAACCTAAAATTGGCTTTTAGTTCGTTTGTCTTTATGTCATCTTGACGTTTAAGTATACTGGTAAGAAAACAAATCCATTTTAAAAATTTTATGAATACTCATATGGCCTCTGCCTCGAATCTTGCGGGCAGCGGAGCGGCGACGGCTGCGGCGCGGCAGCGGCAGGATCAAATGCGTAAAATCAAATGGACCGACCCTCGTAAACAGAGGCGCGGGAGCCGGCAACGAGCGGTGCACTCCAGTCAAGCGGTGACCGCCCGCGCGTCTGTATTGTAGTGTTGTGTGTGCAATTTCTTTGTGTGACATTTCGAAATGTCCTCCGACATGCTAGAATAAATTAGTTTAAACAATTCGTTCGCGAATAAAAACAAAATCTCGACGACACAAACACGAACACAACACTACGCCGTTATAATGCCGCGCGACCTGCCCGCTGCTTTCGAGAACGGGTATGCGTTGCCCGCCCCGCTCCCGCGCCTCTGCCGCTGCCACCCCGCTGCCTGCAAGATTCGAGGCAGAGGCCTTAGGGTCGTAGCATAATATCCGCCCGGAAACGCCTTTCGCCTCTTCGCGCCGGCAACCAGGCGTCACCTTATGTGAGCAAAAACAAAAAACTATACAAAAAAACTAAACGTACTAGAAGATACATCATAGTACCGACACTAAGTAATGAATTACTTGTTGATTTGTTGTCATACATCACATCGAAAAGCCAATTTCAAAGGGTTCGAGAGGATGTCCCGAGGCGAGGCGATTACCTACCGATTCCGATTAATGTGCATAACAGGGAGTGAGGGGAGTAGGGACTTTCATACAAACGATGCTGAACGGTTAGAGTTGATACGGTGAAGGTCCCTTTCTAAGTTGATATGTGCGCTACACCTTTAGAATGTGGTGAATGGGGCAGACCACTAAAAATTTACAGCTGATATATGTGAAGGCTATTGTGTTTTGTAACAAGGATCACGCTAACATAAACGTCAATTTATATTACAAACTTGTTTCCGTAATATCTCTATAAGATGGCGATGCTAAAACTTCATATTTTTTCGCATTTGAGCAATCATTTTCTACTATTTAAGTTAATAACTTTTAAGCTAAGAGCACAAAAATAAATGACTGCCGATTGTTTTACGACACTTTAATTGTTTACCAAATTAATATAATTACACAACAATGTTTAAATGTATTTGTATTTTACTTTATAGTAAGTATTTAGTAAATATGCAGTTGGTACAAGACCGACGCAACTTTGACAACACTTGAAAAGAGAAATGCGTCTAGACCTCCAATATGTTTATTATTAGAATTATTCAGACAACTTTGACATGTAAACGTTGATTATAAAACACATAATATTATATTAACCTATAATTATTTTTGTTGGTATTACAATTTTATTGGATGTGTTGTGCGAAACGGTGGTACTAGCTTCAGCAATTGTTCAGTGTCCATTGAACGTCTCAGCACCAGCCCCGCACCGCCTCACTTCTTGTCTCCTTTAATATAATGTTTTTTAAGAATGATCTTTCTGGCGCTTAAATTTATTTTTTATCGATTTCCGAGATTCAGCTTCTCCTCGCTCATGAAACAGCCGGTAGTTGCCATAAGAAAATATTTTATTATATCAACCGATTTAAAAGGCGAAGTGATACAGGCCTAATGCTGACACGACACTGTCAACGGGAGCACCTTATTATAGCCGCAATAATATTAGACGTATTGTGTATGGTAAAAATTGATTGATTTATACATTCAATAAAAATATGCACACCTTGATAAAATTGTTTCGTTCGATTGTTCTTAAAACGTGTTTATAAAACCGTATAAGATTAAATTTAGAAACTCTTCAAACAAAGATACATTAACAGTCTACCCTTACGAACGTTATCAACTTTAAAAATATTGCAGCACCCAAATAACAATCCTTCTGGTAATGTACCTTCATATTATGCAAAATACACTAAATATAAGTATAATAAATACAAGTTCTAACATAAAGTAAAAAAGTAAAGCATAGATAAGATCAAATATGAGATCACGAAAATAGTGTTCTTATGTTCTGAGTGGGATGTGGAGGATAAATTCCAGGAATCATTAAAACGAGAGACTATAACTATAAAACAGTGGGTACAGCGTATTTTGATCTTCAAGTACTATTGGTTACTACCTAAACTGTGGAAGAATGACTCACCAGTGACTACTGGCAACAACTTAAGTTACATTACTAGGCTACAAAACGCGGCGTTCAGCAGCGCAACTAGCGATTCAGTTCATTGTATACTTGTACTGCCAGTTTATAAAACAGATGAACGCCGAGGCACAATATTTGCATAATAAAGCGTTTGACAATTTTTAATATACTACAGATATGCTTATTATTGTTACGGGTTTCCTTGGAATGTGGACAGACAAACGTTTTCAGTAAATATCTAACACAGAATTGTCTTTACTAAAGTGGGTAACTGGCTAAAACCGCTACCTGAGAAGTTCTTATAGGACGAACTTATCTACTTGTTTACTACCAAGATTCTACGCGCAGAGACTTTCAGCCTTTATATAATGACGTTTATCTCGTAGCTAACTTCTAGAGTCTATTAATACAATAAACATACTATAATAGCCACTTAATTTTGATTCAAATTTTCATAATACTTTGAGATCAAAACATCTGCAGAACAAACACCTTATATGCGCCCCACACTATTATTATCGTATATCTATTATATACTTAAGGACAACCGTTACATAGGTGTCTCTTAATCTTATTTAATATCAATGTATCATACCTGTATTTCATCAACGATATATATGTATATGTTACTGTAAAAGCTCGAACTGCAGTAAATCCTAAGATATTCCAGTAAAACCTAAGATTTACCAATTCCTAATGGTAAATGTCCCAAAAGATTTGCGATTCGAACTTTTACTACCATTCCGTTGGTAAATCTTAGGATTAACATTAACGGCACGGTAAATGTTGAAAAACAAAACATGTCATAACGTGCTCAGCGCATCGAATTGTAGCTTGCCGCCCCCGCTACCCGCGCACCGTCTCCGCCACTCCGCTCGCCTCAGTCGCTCGTTTGACACGTTTGAACTCGCACGATAAATTGATTTCTAATTGTATTTTTGGTGTTTAAAAGTTATTTGTAAATAAAAATGAGTATGAAGCAAAGATTTTATGAAATAATGGACGAGCTTGTGGCAAACAAGAAAGATAATAACTTTTATCTCGATAAGGACAAATACGCTAAGTGTTTAGAGGAAGTAAAAACTGCAAAGAACATTATAAAGAAGGAAGCTGTTCATTACAGGCGTATAAAACGCTATGATATTTTGACTATAGGCGGCGAAGAAAAGCTAATTGCCCCGATGAAGGAAGATAATGGAGAAATCAAATATTATGTTTGTTACGACGATTTATTTAACATTCTCGAAGAAACGCATTTTGCTGTTGGACACGGTGGAAGAACAAGGATGCTCAAAGAATGTAACCGCAAGTATAATAATATTACAGTTGAGGCTATCATGACATATTTGAAATTATGCCAACCTTGTCAAAAGAAACAGAAGACTTTGAAAAAGGGTATTTTCATTAAGCCTATACTTCATAGTGAAATGAACTCACGTTGTCAAGTAGATCTCATAGATCTACAAACTAATCCTGACGGGAATTATAAATTTATATTAGTTTATCAAGACCATCTGACTAAATTCGTGATCCTTCGTGCACTTCAAACTAAACGCGCAACTGAAGTCGCATATCATCTATTGGATATTTTTACCACTTTTGGAGCGCCGAACATCCTTCATTCCGATAATGGTCGGGAATTTAGTAATCAAATAATTGAAAATTTATGCTCTATGTGGCCAGACGTTACAATCGTACACGGAAAGCCAAGGCATAGCCAAAGTCAAGGATCGGTAGAGCGTGCAAATCAAGACATAGAAAATATGCTCAGTACGTGGATGGAAACCAATCAGATTACAAAGTGGTCAGAAGGCTTAAAATTTATCCAGGCCATGAAAAATCGAGCATATCATGAGGGAATCAAATGCTCTCCTTACGAAGCAATGTTTGGTAGTCCAATGAAAATGGGCATTGCGACATCAGCTATTCCTAAAGATATGATTGGACTATTAAAATCTGAAGAAGATTTGGAAAATGTGTTGCATTCCCGAAAAAATGTTGAAAATATGATAGAACAGGACAAGGAAAACAACGTGGTTGGTAATGAGTCAGAAGGAATAAAAAAAGGAAACAGTAAAAATGTGAACAACAAAACACAAGAAAAAGAAATTATTGCACTGGAACAGACCGCAGAAAAACAAATAACCGATGATAGTGATGATACCAATCTAACTTTTCAAATACAAACCGATTCAGAAACAGAAAGCGCTATTCAAGCTGAACAAGATCCAATACCAAAGAAGATAGAATCTATTCAAACAATAAGAACAAAAGCAAAAGTTAATTTGGAAAACCAAGCTGAAAAAATGAAAACCATGTCAGCTGATAAATATTCAAATGTGGAAGTGGGCCAAAATGTAAGACTGAAAGTACCTGAAATTGACAGAGCTAAAACTGACCCAAAAAGCATTATTGCAGTTGTGATAGACGTAAAGGATAGTGAGTTTTACCAACTAGGTACCAAAATGGGAATACTAAAACAGCTTTACACCAAGAATCAGTTCGCCGCATGCTCTGAAGATTTTATAAAGATAGAAGAAATTGTTACGGATAAAGAAGTGAGTCTTCGAGAAGTTGTCGGAAAATTGTCGTTAACTGGAGGACAAGGATTCAAAAAATGTAATTGTCAAAAAAAATGCTCGACGAAAAAATGCACCTGCAGATCATCAGGATTACTTTGTAATTCTAAATGCCACAGCAGCAATCCTTGTTGTAACAAGTGAAATGTTTTTTTAGGTACCTTACCTATTAATCAATCAGATTTGATTGTCTTTTTTTACTTTTAAACCAAATAATAAAAAAAATAATAATTAAGTTTGACTAGCTTTTGTAAGCATTATGTTTGTATGTCGTTGTTAAATTCCAAATAGAGAAGTACTGATTCAGTTAGATATGATAGAGATTGAGATATTCAGAGATATACGTTATGTGTTTTTTCAGAATAATTTAAATAAGTTGGTATTAGTTTGTACTTATTACTATCATTATGATACCTTTAAAATACTATGTACCTGTTTTGTCTAATAGTTCAAAGTAAATAATTCAGAATTAATCATTGTTTTATTCCTAAAACGAACATCTACCAGCTGACAGTGGTAAAACCTAGCATATACTGAATTCGAATGGTAAAAGCTCGAAAACATCGTCGTATCTTCAGAAATACTTACATTTACCAACTCATGTCGGTAAATCCTAAGACTTACACTTAAATCTTAAGATTTACCGTAGTTCGAGCTTTTACAGTAACATATATATAATAACAATAAAACGCTTTGGTCTCGGTAACGTTCCAAAACCAATACAAGACGCCGACAGCCGTTTACTCGTCTTCTTCGTCAAGACTCGGAGAGCTATCCTCAGCAGACGGTACGTACGGCTTTAAAAAAATTAGGAAAGCCAGCAAACGATCGTTTTCAGGTTCTGATCCCCTGAAAACAACAGTTTTAAGGTTAAACGAGTTGTATAGAAAAATTGCTAGTAACATTTTTCTGTTTCTGCTGTGATTAAAAAAGCCAACATACAATTTTGAGTAAACAATTTATTATAAAATTATATATATAAATTATAATAGTCTGTAAGTTTTTTTTAACCTAAACTTAATATTAAGAGGCATATTAAGGTCTGAATAAATATAGTATAAGTTTGATAAAAAATTAAAAATACATACCCAACGTCAATTTCAATAGCAAGTATTGATTGATGCGGTTTCCCTTCTTCGTCAAACCAGCTGAAAATAATATAATTTAAAAATACAGTATGGGGAAAGAAATTCTCTTTAGTATCTTACAGATTTCAAATTAAAATGCAGAAGCGAACACTGAACATACACGCAAAAAGGGCTGCATTTCAGATTGTTTGTAGGATGAATGTAGCAATAAGTATGTGAACGTACAAGTCGAGACGCAGTGGTGAGGAGCTAGGCTTCGGTGGAAGACAGAAAGGGCGACGCATAGCACCGCGGTCGCTTCTTGTCACTTGCGCAGAGCCCAGTGTAGAACGGGACACGTGCCAGTATCCGCGCTTGGTAGCTCCCGCACCGTCAATACGCCCAATACGTACCCAACCTGAATAGTGAACACAATCACGTCAATTTGAAATTATGTAGGTATCCAATGCCAAGACATAAAACCTGCTCAAAAGGACACTCCAAACACAACAAATATTTGTAAATTTGCAACTGAAATATACTTTTGTATACGTATTTTGTAATTGTATGAAAGGTGTAACGCGTAATGTTAAATTTTCTGTAATTTAGCTTCAACAATGAGGACGGCACACATCAAGCTATTTACTTCCAGTATGAGCTGATCTCACATTGTATAGGATTTTAGAGAGGTTATCTTACTGAAAATATATGGCTTGATGTGTAGCTGTGTGTACAAGAATTCCAGAAACGAATACTGTTCAAAAGCAAATTAATTAATTTTATTGTTACGAGCATCCCGAATGTCGGAAAATTCCCTGATGCGTTGCTTAAGACGGACAGCTCAAATAAGACGCTATTTAATTTACCAAAAACCGTAAAATAATAATTTGGTTGACTTTCTAAAAGGACACTCATGTAGTTGTTCTCACGTAGGTATGTGTGTATTTATTATTTGTGTACTTTTCAAAACTGATTGAACAGCGATAATATTACTAAGTGATATGCCTGCTGTAATTTTAAATAATATTGCAACTAATGACTCACTCCTCTAATAACTTAGGCCAGTAAACAGTATAGCTACCTGCTAAAGGTGGTTGTGCATCCGGTTGACAGTGTGGGCAGTAACAGCGCACTTGTCCCCACGCCACCGTTTGTCTCATTTCCGGGTACGGTATCACTAGATAGTGCCAATATTTCAGGACCAAGTGTAAGTGCTCGCAGCCGTC
Organism: Meganola albula; assembly: GCA_936450015.1. Classification (NCBI taxonomy): domain Eukaryota; kingdom Metazoa; phylum Arthropoda; class Insecta; order Lepidoptera; family Nolidae; genus Meganola; species Meganola albula. Next base: position 15,961,143 of record OW388142.1, on the reverse strand, counting down.
CCCCGACGCGCCCCCCTCCGATTCCGAACTTCGCCCTTCAGGGACTTCTTGGTCGAAACATAGAATGCGATTCAAATAACGCAAGTTCTCGATATACAATGATTCTGCAAACCACTCATCCCGTCGCGATTCGTCGATCGAGGATGATTGCTCCTCCGTCAAATCCGGTAGATTACCAGTCTCTAACGTCAGTGCATTCACAATTTCATTGTCCAGGTTATCAACATCATTTGCTTCTGGGTAGCGATCATTATGACGAATATTTGTGTCACTAAATTGTTCGTGGACAGCGACATCATTAAGCTCCTCTTCTAGATGAGGATCTCCAGCGCTAAGAGAATGACGTAAAGCCGTAGATTCGTTATCTAACCCTTGCCAAAAGTCATGGGTAGAATGGCTTTTCTGGATGCATCGATTTATCATTTCTTTGTTGTCTGTTAGGGAAGTGCCTTCGGGTAGTATGAGACTATGGTGAAGAGAGGCGGAAGGAACAGTTTTCATTAATACGACTTCTTTGTTCATTTCACGGTCTGTGGAAGTACTGGTGCTAGGCACGGGCTCGATAGGAACATTGTTACTTTCTGTATTAATGAGAGGCTGAGGTTCATCGTCTAGCAAGTTTTCTTGGCTAAATGTTTTCATCTTTCTCTTCGGGCGGAATTCAGGCAACGAAATCGACGCTTCCACGTTTAGTTCTGGAGTGCTTTCGCCGTTTATAAGTTCTTGTTCGGCAAGGGTTTCTTCGCTGAGGTTTTCAGTAATAACTGGCAAGTCTAAGGATGCACCACCTACCACAACGTAAGGATGTAATAACACCGAAACCTGAAATGACAAAATAGACAGATATAACTTACTTACACAAAGGTCGCTAAAGCTATATTTTGCATTAGCGTGTACAGAGCAGCAAGAGGCGGAAAGCTAGTATCACATTTGGCAAAATACGTACCTGAGTTACTTTACCATACAAGTCTATGGCAGGGAAGACGTGGCTATGATTCCTGCCGATTGTTGCGATCACTCCGACCACTTTGCCGTCTATGTCCAACACGAGTTCGCTGTTGAATCTAAAATGTATCGTCAGGACCGAGTGCTCTGTAAGATTGTCTAGTGCCAATCCCAATGATGATATCGTCTGAAAGGAAATTTATTTATACTGTAGTTTTAAGTTAAAAATTAAACGAATCCCCGATGCAATACATGCACAGCATATGCACTCAAACATTTTTAGTGACCCGCTGCTGGACACGGATCTACTCTCAACTATCTAATGAGTTGAGAGTTTAGGCTTTAACCCACACACGCTGGCTAATTGCGGGTTGAATGATTAGTTTTTAGATATGCAGCGGTGGTGCAATCTCTGAAAATTAAAGTAATCTAATTTGAACAATGTGTCAAAAGTTTGATTTCGTATCGATCAGTTACATTTTCGGAAATGTTACACATTACTAGAAATGTAATATGCGTATTAGGTAAAGGTATGTATTTCAATAGAATACACATGTATTCATATTAGGATAATTAAATTTTGCATATACGATTACCAGATATTAGTTTATATTAGGATTAGATTAGGTATATTATTATTATTGTTAAAGTGCGCGTAACAGTGACACAACACTATACGCGCTTTCAGTTATCTTACTCGCTCGAGTCAGGTACAGTGCAACATAAAAGAGTAGAACTCGGGAACATCGGGAACTAATATTTTTAATTCCGTGTGGCGCCCACATTTATTTCCTATACTTATATGTCGCACTGTAGCCAATCGCTATTGAGGCCACATGAGTGAAAGGGACGAAATTGTGATTTCTACCTATTTTGTCATGACAAAGCATTTTGTTTTAACTAAGTTATATCAGTAACAAACACTAGCCAGTAACTAAATGGCAAGCATGCAAAACCCATGAATGCATTAGGAATGGATCCTAGTCCTGATGAATACGGATTATGTGTTAACGGCAAGTACCATCAAAGCAAGATGTACAAGCTGTACCTAGGGAGAGTACTTGAGGCTTCCTAGTAATATCGAAAAGCACAAAAGATCCCGCTGGGTCGAAATGTTCTGGGCAAAATGGCTTTGACAAGTGGCAACTTGACAAAGTCACTTGAACTAAAACTTATAATAGTACGGCACATAATCACATTTGGCTGACTAACTGGAGTATGAACTAATGGAAGGAACATGATTTAGTAATAGCAGGCCTTAAGGACTACAAGAGACGCGCGCAGCCATCGACTGTCGAAACCCCAAGCGTCGGTCGCAGTCCCCAGAAACGGCACCATACATTTTCATACGACTACCGTCGCATCGACCGTCCGCGTCAGCTGAACGCCATCTAAGCTTGCAGCTAATATCGGTAGCGGAGCGAAAATAAACCTTTCGGTATTTAGACCTTCACAAGGAACATGGGATTAAATAATAATAATACTGTTTATTATTAACATGCAAGGACTTAAATCCTTTAAAAAAACATAGTTTGTCCTTTTTCCTTTTTCGCTTTTCTTTTTTTTATACCGATTCACTCGTGATTACGAGTGACTTTCGGTGAGAAGGCGGAAGTAGAATAAGGCCATATTATATTTAGAATAAAGGCAACTATTACGGCTCACATGATGTCACCAGAAATGGCATTATGATGCCACTAGAATTGCACCGAAACACGGCAATGCCGCTTGGTGGCGCTGTTTAGTCTGGTAGGTGGCCACTAACCACGGCCGAAGCCTACCAATTTATTGTCACCTGATGTGTACCACTCGGGCACTACGTCTGGAGATTCAGATTGAAGGTACGGACGAAGCAGACTCAGCCTCTCTAAGCTCAGCTAAGAGGTGGTATGACCATCTCAGTAGGTAGAAACTTTAACTAAAATTCTTAAGGCAGTAACATGTATACATTGAAATTATTAATTCTGTTTATTATACATACATTTACTTGCTTTCCACAGCCTTTATTCGCTGGTAAATTCGGAATCGAATAGGACGCACAGTGGCATGGCCTCTTTGGTGCACAATCCTATCGGAAATAGTAAACACATTTTGTATAATAAACACTGTAAATGTTATCAATATATACACCGAAGGTTAAGTGATTGTTTAACAGTAAAGACATACCAATTTATCAGGAATTATTGAGGGGTAGTGACGTAGCATGTCAATCATTATGTTGAGAAGGAATATGTGCCTATCCAAACCAGAATACAGTATTTATGTATTGACTGACAAACTCGACAGTCTGCCCTTTTGTCTCTCTGTCTGAGTGTGTTTTAGTCATAGGTATACTAGATTCTCATGGCAATGTGAAAAGAAAAACATAAAAAAAATATAAGTCAATATGAGATTTTGTATTTCATGAATTATTTTCCGAAATTCAATATTAAAGTCTTGCAATTATTATTAACGTTTTGTCTAATAAAATATAAACAATAATCGAAATGTATCAAGGTTGTTTAGTCAAATTCGGTTAATTTCCCCGATAAAGCACACTCTTATTTTATCCATTTGCTATGAGATCCTGGTACACATACACACGAAGACTTTTTATCGGTGAACAGGAACTACTGATTCCGACTAAGTTATTTTTATGGGATGTAAAGTTAATATGCCAATAATCATGTTCGTCCTACTTCTTGTTACAAATAAAACCTCTTTATAAGTACAGGTATAGCAAATATAATAAACCTCATTAAAAATCTAGTAAGTCCTCTAATTCTAATTAATTTTGGTTGCCTAATTATATATAATGGAATAATAAAGGCTTTTTATTTATTTAATTAAATATAAAAAAATATTTGTTTAGAAAGAAAATATGTAAATACTATTATTATTGCAATGTCCAATAACTTAGTGGGATCAGTCCCTTTAAAAGTTCGTCAATACGAAAAGTTTTCAAATACTATATTAAGTAGGCAGAGGTGAATATCACCGACTTCTGGCCGGCTGTTTAGGACTCGTACGTAATAGTGGACGAGTCTATTGGCGTTCGGGCACAATTCCAAACTTCGAGCTGCAACTAAGTTTCTTCAAGTATTTTGCTCGACCCGGGAATTGAACCCAGGACTTCGCGGTTTTTAAGAGCACACGCTTACCACTGGACAAACGGCTTTTCAATTGGCATCTTCTTTAAAAAAATTAGCACAACACTTACAGTATTTCCAGAATCATGTATGAGATCATTGGTCAAAAACCAGGAAGACTTCGTCATATGAACTGCACATCGCGGCAGATCTACGTCTCCCGGCAAATAACCTATTGCGCCGATACCGACTGTCCCCCACCACTGTCTCGCCATTCTGTCCACACGGAACTATAACAAGAAATATTCATAATTATACATCGATTTATTGGAGCATCAAATATTGGATACACATTGCAGTCACTCGCAAAAGGCGTTGTTATTTTTAATTACTATTTTAAAACTTTATTTTTAACAGGTACATTGATCAACAAAACAAAAAAATCGCTTAAAAGACTTATAGTGAGATTTCTATAATATACGACCAGCGGCGATGCTGAAATTCCATACAATTTAGCTTTTACGCAAACTTCTTTTGTATTATCTAACATGTATATTTGTATGGTTATACATCTATATTTTGAATGTAATATCATAAGGAAATAATGCTTCGATTCTATAATAATGTGGACCAGTTGGAAGCTATACTCTTCCTGAACGCTATAGTCAAAATGAAATGACATTTGTCGCGCTAATACTCAAAAACGGCTGAATCGATTTGGCTGATTTTAGTCATGAAATATTCGTCTAAGGAAGCTTTAAAAGGTGAGAAATACGCGGTATAAAATTCGCTGAGGCAGCTAATAGGCTATAACAATTGGCGTCATAAAGGCGGGAAAGAATTCTATTGCTCCCTACGCGAGCACGTCCGCTGATAAATTTATGGATTTTTAAATTCGCTTCACGCACACATAGGCATATTACTCGTATGTGTAAGTATGTATTAAGGAATTAAAAAGCATATTACGCATCAATGAACTATAGCATTAGCAAAACACGCAGCAGTTCTATGTTTTTGTAAGATCAGAAAAAAAAAACAAGATCAAACAACGGTTTCACGAATAAGAAAGAACCAGGTTTAGATTGGTTAGTGACGTTTTCTTTTTGTATTTTATAACATAGATAAGATATTCTCAGGCACTCTTACCACCTTCATGAATATGTTATAAGCATAATATAGGTCTATATTTCTAATCATCTTAACATTTATACTAGTAAGAGACAAAATTCATGGTCATATTATTGTAAGAATATCGTTAGTTTATTAGTAAGAGAAGAATCAAAAAGTGCCAGCGAAATCTAAAAGAAACAAGTCGATAGTACTACGAATTCAGAAAAGCAATCGCATTATGCAGGTTGATTAGTAATAACAAAATAATAAATTTCATTGGATATGTTTCTGTATTGCTACTTACCCGAAAGTTGTGTCCTCTCCGTAATGGGTGGCTAACGATAGCTATAGCATCATTATATCCCGATGTACGCATCGCCACTGTGTCTGTAAAAATATATACCAGATACTAACAAATATTATTACGTATAATTATATATTATAATGGTATAATGTATATAATAGCTAGTTATGTGCCCGAGTTTTCACCTGTTTTACGAATCCCCCATTTTACTCCTCATGAAGTGAAGATAAAAATCTTTTTGGCAGTATCAACAAGACAAGACCACGGGTCGCTTTTATAATAAAAACTGACTTGACAAATCCAAGCAATTTCTTACCAGAGCTACACAGCCTTATATTTTTTCCATGAACATAATAGAATGTGTAAGGCAAATGACGGCGACGCGGCTGAGAGGATGATCTATCTGTGAGTTGCTCATCGTCTTGTGGAGTGCGTTCCCCGTCTTCATCATCATTGCTCGTGGGTATCCCTTCACTTATCCCATCCTCACTTCTTTCACCATCTCCTGTCTCATCCACTGGATCGTCTGAAGCCACAGGTAGCTCCTCTAATGGTAATTCAACATTCTCAGTCGAACTGTCAGGTTGAACTTCTTGTTCTGCAATAGGAGCCATTTCCACGTTTTCTGGGTTCACTTCAAATGAGTCCTTCTTTTTCAAATCCAGAAAGGTAGGTGGCACCAAAACTCTCGGCATCGCGGGATTTACTTCTGCAGGAGCTGATAGAAATATTATGCAAAGTTTATTCAATAGAAGCAATAGAAAAACAACCTCAATGTTCAAGAATGACGCAACTCACTCGAATATTCACTGGGTAGCTCGATAGGTACACTAGAAGGACAATGAATTGGTAATTCAGTATTTAATTCAGCATTTGACAGTTGATTTATTCCTGGTATAATATTCCCCTGGATGACGGCTTGTATCTTGCTAACTTGGCCGTAAATTTCCATCACAACATATACCTTCTGAAAAATATACAATTATAATATCAGAACATATCCTTGAAGAGTTTGAAAAATACAAATTATATTATCAAATAAGGTCGTATTATGGTAACACAGTCATACAATTATGTTAAAAGCCAGACATTTTCGATCCGTCAACGTCGAATCAAAAATCAAGGTTTTCTTTTTCAATTTTAAGTTGTTATTCTTACATGCAAAATGTTTCTTTTGAATATCTAAATATTTAATCGAGCAGACAACATTTTATCACTTTATTTTTATCTTATTATTTATGCATGTAACTTTAATTTACAGCAGCAATCTGAGACATTTGATAATTACTAATGCCTGGCTTCTACATCAATAAAACGACTCGTTTTATAACAAACAGTCTGCCAACCGAAAGCCAAAACTGTTCCAATTTAAAAAAGCTTGTTGAACGCTATGTTCTCCTTGTTACTAGAAGGTTAGTAATGAAATGTTCACTAATTACCGATCGTTGTTAATAAGACTGCCACGTTGGCCTAGTAGTTAGTGACCCTAACTGCTGCCCAAGGTTGTGGGTTGGATTCCCACCCAGAACAAATCTTTGTGTGATAATTATTATTGTTTGTTTCGTATCTGTGTATAATTTTTGCATAATATGTATGTAGTTACAAAAAAGAATATGTATTAAGTGGTATATAAGTTTGTAGTACACACGGCTACACATCAAGCTATACAAATCCATTAAAAACTGACCTTTCGTTGCACAGAAATCCTAAACAATGCGAGATCAGCTTACACTGGAAATGTAAAGCTTGATGTGAAGTCGTGTGTACACACAAACCAAGCAAATATTACTACTCAATTTGGGACCAAATGACGCTGTGTGCATGTGTGAAAATATTATAATATTATTATTATAGCAACCGAGTGTAAGGCAAAAAGATACCCTAATGAGCCTTTTAAGTTAAATATACTAACATCTGGTACTCTCTCAAAGGCTGTATCCATCAGCTCGGAGTTGTAGTACACAAGGACCCTCCCGTCGTCAGTTTTTTTGAAACCAAGTCGGTCTCCTGGTCTCAACCACTCCAAAGAGGGCACGAAGGAGAAAACTTCATGTACTATGGTATTAGGTTGCGTATATTTCATGTATTTTCCTGGAAGTAAGTAAACTCTATGAATAACAAACTTTACTCTATGCTAGACCAATACTATTATTTTTATTTTCTTCTCAATTCAGAACATGTTTTCTTATCCAACAAATCAGATAATCAACTTAATTTAAAATAACTACTTTCGATATGACATCGATAAGTCTTAAGAAACAAAAAATATTATCATCCTAACACCTTCTTTTTAAAGTCGGTTACAAACTTATATCACACTACGCTTTGATTCTGTAATAAGGTTTTAGAGTTAGTTTTCTTGAAGATGCAGCTAAGAGGAAAAAGCACTAGAAGCTCGCATTATATTATAAAACCAAAACATCTTAGAAAATTTAACGCGGAACTGGTATTGCACGCATTCCTATCTACCGAGGTACATGAACAGTTTGTAAGCAGAAACTGTTCATGTTTTGTGTTAGTGTGTAGCATTTAATTTACGTGTGCATTTGTAAAGACGCTTCATCTGTTACATGTGTGCTGCACGTAGTTCCTCCCCTCTCCCAAAAAAATGGTAGAATCAAATTAGTACCAATTGAAGTTGCTTATAACACCTCCCGTGTTAAATGCTCAAAGCAAAACAGAGTTGCAAAATCTTAAATTACATTCTCCTCTGCCCACCAGCTATCGACCTACCTACCTTCAAGGCTGAATTTTATACGTCAATTAATTTAAAGTACTTTGTTAATTTAATTCATATTACCATCAATATATGCAGTGTAATGAGGCAGGTTGGAGACCGATGCTGGAAAGTTGCGGTTGACGTGAGCGTTCAAGATATTGATGTCAGTGATGCCCATCTTAAAACTGCCTGCGAACCCGTGCTTACACTCCAGAATCTTAATCTGAAAAATTCAAATTCAATTTGATCATTCATTCAATTATTCCATTTAGTCCGTCGGTCACATGTTAAAAATATATGAGACACGTATGTATTTTGTGAATGAATAAAACAACACAGATCAATTGCATTTAACTCTAAAGTGGGGATTCATAACTAAGTAAAATATAATATAAGCGTGACGTCACACATTATATTGTATTCATCGCCTTGACTTTTTAGAAAAGAATATTAATAAACAAGAGGTACTAGTAATTATGGTTGTGCGCAGCGGTACGGGCCTCGCCTTAGTCGCGGGTTCGATTCCCAGTCGCAACCCCACATCTTTTTGTGAATTGCTACATCGCCGCTGTTCAATATCGGTAAAGGATAATATCATGTGGAAACCGGCATGTCCAAGAACTAATCATTCGAGGACACGTGACATCCACAAACCCGCACTTGGCCAGCGTGTGTGGCTTGAGACCTAAACTCTCTCAACTCGTAAGATAGTTGAGAGATGACCCGTACCCAGTAGTGGGGCACAGAAAAGGGTTGAAGCGAAATTGCATTAAAATATAAAGAAGGGTTTCATATATTCTCTGAACTATCTAACGAGTTGACAGAGCAGGCAATCCACACACGCTGGCTAAGTGCGGGATGTCACATGTCCTTGAATTATTAGTTCTTGGACATGCCGGTTTCCTTACGATATTTTCGTTTGGCGATAATGAGCACTGAGCAGCGGCGATGAAACAAAACATCTACAGTGAAGAAAACATCGTGAGCAAACCGGCATATCTCAGAACTAACTATTTGAGGACATGTGACATCCACCAAACCACACTTGGTCAGCGTGTGTGGATTAAGGCCTAGTCTTTCAATTCGTAAAATATTTGTCGTATCGTAAGTTGAAGCATGTTTTGAAATTCAAATTTGGTGACATACTGACAGCAGTGCCACCTACCGGGTCTAATTGTATTAACAAACCATCCACATATTCATTGAAATACACCCACAAAATTTCATCCAAATCGGTCCAGCCGTTTAGGAGCTATATGAAACACACGTACTGAAGAATTTTTTTAGAACTAGCTGTACTGGCGTCACAGACTTGCTACTTGCGTAGCATAGCGTAGCTAATTTTCTAAAAATGAATTGAACTAATGAAACTCGAGAACGGCTGAACCAATTTGGATGATTTTTGTTTTGGAATGTTCGCCGGGCAGCTAGTGGTACAGAAAATATTATTCTATGTCAAATAAGACCGTTATATAGTACCTAAGTAAACGTTTTAATAGTAATATTCACTTAATGAACCACATGTGTATTTAAAAATTAAATGCCAAATTAGTTAATCCATTGGGCCGTGAAAGCGTGCAAAAAAATGTATCTATCCACAAAAATTTCACAAAAATGCAGTAATGAGGTTGTTTACAAACCATTTACCTAATTAGATAATGATATAGATGATGATTGACTTACCTCAAACATTTCCCCAATAACTAGATGCCCAGAACTAAACACAAGCGCTGCCATCGGATCCGATGTGAGACGTCGGGCCATTGAATAATCGTAGAGCAAACAGATATTGTTGCCGCAGTATTCCGAGAAACTCCTAAAATATTTTAAATTCAATTACATAAAATATAACGAAAGAGACGTCTAGACAGCTTCCAACGCCAAACTATTATATTAAAGCTGATTTGATTCGAATAATAAATTACCAATAAAATAAACAGTAGGTGGGTATTAAAATATCTAAATGTAAAAAAATTCAGTATCCCATTTTGCATGTGTGTGTTTGTATTGTTTGCAAAATTCGCATATGTATGGTGACTAGAATTGTCTGTAGCTGTCCCTTATTTTTTGATGAGCGAGGGAACACTTAATAAAAAATATTCAAAGTCAATAACGGCTTTCTAAATGATTAATCAATACATGTCTAAAATATACATGTAGGAAAATTATTTAAATAAAAGTATACAAAAATGCCAGTCATTTCGATTATTAAAGTAAATCATAATGCAAATAAAATGTTATTTTCAATTCATTCAATTAATTAATAATTTATTCTGTTAATTCTTTGTTAAACTTTGAAAATTATTAATTAATTTGGTATTTTAATCAAACATGAAATCATTAAACATTTGAAAGGTAGCATGTGGCTCTTAATTTTTTATATGATAAAAAAAATTGTTAAACACGAATAATTAAGAAAGCTAAGAAAATAATGAGTTTGCATATTTAGTTTCTTAATAATATTATAAACTTTAAATAGGTACGGAACGAATTGCACACGTAGGAGAGATTTTTTAAAGTTTAGAATTTTTAAATTATTAACTTACCAATAAGGAGGTGGAGGCGATTCTAATGCTCTTGAGTTACTCATCATTGAGTTATCTGAATTAGTGTTATAGTTAAACACCCTTTCTTCGTTTTGTAATATCGTTACCTATTAAATCAAAATAAACGAGTTATTAACGCGGGTATACTTCGCAGACTGATCTCTGGGGCAGTCGCGGATAACTCTAAAATTAACTTATTGACAATAAACGTTATCTTACAAAACTACGTTTAAAATAATTTAAATAAACATGTTGATCAATATTTTTAATTACCGTTTAGGAAAAATATTTATCTAAAGAATGTACTAGAACTGATAACATTTTCTTAATACACAAGTAGACAAATAATTCCGTATTAAGTACATCCCGGATCCTGTTAAGTACCTCGATATATATTAAGTATATAATTAAAAATGTTAGACGGAGAGCTACTGAACCATTTGATTTACCCGTTTCCCACAGGGCTAGGTTTTGTATTTAAATATTAAAATATATTATCAGTCATTTAAGAAAGTCCCAATCTGGCAGGAATCTTGATGCGTTATCAGTCCTTTCATTTTCAAAAATGCAAAAAATTATGCCTTCAGCATAAGGGTCAACTTTAGTCATATTTAGTGTCCCACTACTGGGCACGGGTCTTCCCTCAACTATTTTTTAGAGTTTAGGCCTTAATCATCAACACACGCTAGCCAAGTGCGATCCTCACGATGTTTTCCTTCAACGATATTGAGCAGCGGCGATGAAACAATTCACACAAAGATGTGTGGGCACGACTTAATACTAGACATACATATAGTATGAAGTATTGTAATCGTCAAAAGTTGGCGAGGTATGTACTAAAAGCTCATTTAGATTAGCTCGTTCAAGGACGAAATCCCAAGTGCAAACATACTTGTAAAGTACTAAGGAGGTCACATTAGGAATTGATAACAGTTTCAATTATATCTACTCTAGAAGGAAAAATATGATTGTTTATTTGTTTATTACGATTTAGCTCAAAACTACTGGATGGATTTTAAAAATTCTTTTACCATAAAAACATGTACATTTTTAACAAGTAACATAGGCTATCTCTATCTATATATCCCACTGACTGACTGTCTGACATATAGATGCAAGCACACCCGTAAACTGTTAATGGTAGAAACGTGAAATTTGGACAGTTGTTTTAGTTCAAAATGCAGACGCACATTAGGAAGGGATTTTGAAAAACCCATAAAGGGGTAAAATGTTACGAATCGAAAGTTTATATGGGAAATTTTTAAATGTTCTTATTTCGTTGTAAATTATCATTTGTTCTCTAAAATACATTTTATTGAAGCGTACTTTAAGGTGTCTTAGGATTCACCCCCTGTGGCAGCAAAAAATGACAGAATACGTATATTACCGGTTTTTTTTGAGGGTATAAAATAGGGGCTGACAGTTTGTATAGATATTTAAAAACCAGCGGTTTCCGTGAAATTTAATATCCGGGCCCCTGAATATAAATAATTAAATACACATTTTACCATTTGTTTAAATTTATCCCTTGAATAAAGGTATACTAATTTGATAAATAACTGCAAAACAGGGGTGCGCAGTGGTTAGTGACCTCGCCTTAGAAATATAAAGTCGCGGGTTTGATCCCGGTTGTGCCCGGATATCTTTATGGAAATTGCTTCATCGCCGTTGCTCAATATTGGGGAAAGAAAACATCGTGTGGGAACCGGTATGTCCAAGAACTAATCGTTTGAGAACATATGACTTCCACCAACCTGCACTTGGCCAGCGTGTGTGTATTAAGGCCTAAACTCTGCCATTTCGTAAGATACTTAAGAGAAGACTCGTTCCTAGCAGAAGGATACTCAGAAGGGTTGAAGTGAGATAACTACGATCGCTAAAATATTCTGGCAGTTTGCATCTCATACGTTTTAAATAATTAAATCAATGTTAAACCTCTGCCTACCCCGCGAGGTATATAGGCATAATAAAACATTTAACTACCTCGGTGATCCAGTGGTAAGCCTGTTTGTTTAATAACCACGAGCAAAAAGACTTTTCTAATATGCTTAGGCAATCTCTAGGGGTGTAAAGGAGCACAACAACTACCACTTAGTTGTCCCAGTCAACCTCACCTACCCATGGTGCATCCTGCTAATCAACAGACGAGGCTATAACCATTCAAATTTATCGTAGCTAAATGCTGTAGACCGGTGATGGGCAGCAGTATCATCGGTGCGAAGAGCTACGACCTGCGATCGCCAACCCGTTTGCCCAGCGTGGCGATTATGGGCAAAATCTTCTATGGCAAGTCAGAACGAACCACGGCCGTCAGTTCCCGGTAGCCCTGCTATTCCGGACTACGGCGGCGGTCACGGTAAACGCAGGGCATGGGGTGCTAAGAATCCCCGGGTTACGGCAGGCCGCCAAAACCAACTGACCTTGGCGACGTACAATAATAGACGCACGTTACGGCTACAAGAGCAACTCGAAGCGGAACTCGAAGGGATAAGGTGGCACGTTCTAGGGTTTTATGTGAAGTCCGAAGACAGGGGGAGGATACCATAACACTGGAATCGGGCCATCTTATGTACTTCCGAGAGGGAGACCAACAATCCCAGGGTGGCATAGGGTTCCTGGTAGACAAAGCCCTCCGTGACAATGTTGTAGAAGTTTCGAAAAGGGTGGCGTACCTTATTATGAAAGAGACAAAGTCCATTTTAACTAAAGAGCCTTATAAGATTTTTATTAATAAGACCGTAAATTTATAAATATACCTACAAAACATAATGTACACGTAAAATTGGCTAATGGTCCCTGTATATATAAATGAATGTAATTCATAACACAGCGTCACGCCTGTATTACCCGAAGGTGTAGGCAGAGGTGAATATCACCCAGTTATCACCGCCTATCTTTAGGTCCGATACGTAAAAACGGGCGAGCCTATTTCCGTTTATTGGGTACAATTTCAAACTTCGAGCTGAAACTATGATTGCGTATATTATGATTGTGTATATTAGAAAAGTCTTTTGCTCGTGGTTATTAAGCGAACAGGCTTACCACTAGATCACCGAGGTAGTTGTATGTTTGCCTATATACCTCACGGGGTAGACAGAAGTTTAACATTGTTTTAATTATTTAAAATGTATGAGATATGTATGCCAGAATATTTTAGCGATCGCAGTTATCTCACTTCAACCCTTATAAGTGTCCCGCTGCTGCGAAGGAGTCTTCTCTCAAGCATCTTACGAGATGGCATAGTTTAGGCCTTAATCCACATACGCTAGCCAAGTGCGAATTGGTGAAAGTCATAGTTCTCGAATGATTAGTTCTTAGACATGCCGGTTTCCACACGATGTTTTCTTTCCCCAATATAGAGCAATGGCGATGAAACAATTCCCAAAAAGATATTTGGGCACAGCCGGGATCGAACCCGCGACCTTATATTTCTAAGGCGAGGTCACTAACCACTGCGCCACCGTTGTTTTGCAGTTATTTACCAAACTAGTATACCCGTAATTTGTAATAACAGGTGTTTGCTATAAATTTATCAATTAAAGTTTTCTTGTATTTTATAGAACGGCTTTATTTAGCTTGCTCTGTTTGTTTAGGTTAGTAAGTATAGAAAGTGAAATTTGACCCCCTTCCTGATTTAACATAAATATTTTACGCTTTTAAATCGAAGGACTATAAAATAATACACATTCAACGCCCTTATAAATCCAAGATGGCCACTGCCATTAGATTGCGTCTCACCAATTTTCTTGCAAACCTCTCAATATAAGTATCAAAGGTCTTGACAAGGAAAATTCATTTTTAATAACTTTTAGTATATTTAAATAAAACTGTTTAACCTAAAAAATTTTTTAGGAGTTATTTGAAGACACTATGTTATATAAAGGTTATTGCTATATTTTTTTCTGATTGGCATCATAAAAATAGAGGTTGCTATTCTTTATTTCGTCGATTGAAATCTCGGATAAGGCTATGTGTCTGTAATATAATCGTTTGATATCTTACCTGAGTGCACTGCCCGTACAGATCGACCACAGCGTAAATGTTCAAATGTGGCACGTACCAAGCTTTGCCCATATCTATGCCGTCTAGGTAGTAATGGAGACTGCGGTCGGCATGCCACATCATGCCTGTATAACATATATAAAAAAAGTAGATATTACACACTAATTAGCATCAACATTTATTTATAAATCACAATCACTGCAGACGCACGACGCAAACAGAGTTAAGTACTGAGCAAAAGACTTGACTTTAATTTGATGATGGTCTTACCAACTCGGCTGCCGACAGTGAGTGTGTCCAGATCAAGAGGGTAGCCGCTTCGCACACACTCGCCGTCCTTCATCATGGCAGCCCCGCTCAGTATGTATGTATCCCAGTTGAGGTCAGTTGCAGTCCCCGCTACGGCCCCCACACCTCCGCTCGCCTCGAGGTCTTCTGGACGTATCGCTGTTACTCCTGATAAAATATATTTTTAACACATCATAATAAAACTAAAACAAAATAACAAGCGAGCACGGGCAACGGGCCTCGCCTTATAAAATTAAGGTCGCGGTTTCGAATCCTGGTATGCCCACACATCTTTGTGTGAATTGTTTCATCTCCGCTGCTCAATATCGGTGAAGGAAAACATCGTGAGGAAACTGGCATGTCTAAGAACTAAACATTCGAGGACATGTGACATCCACCAACCCGCACTTGGCCAGCGTGTGTGGATTAAGGCCTAAACTCTCTCAACTCGTAAGATAGTTGAGAGAAGACCCGTGCCCAGCAGTGGGACACTATAAAGGGTTGAAGTGAAGTGAAAATAATTATTTACTCTTCATGACTAGATTGTGTCAGGGTTTAGATCTTTTTCACATGCATAAATTAGCTTCCGGATTGATATTAAACATTTCATATGTTCCGATAAGCCTAGAGGTCTACTACAGATTATCAAACATAGTGTAAAAACGCCCTTGGTATAGGTGAAGAAATGAGGTGGTTGGTAATAGCTGGATGATAGTAGTCACTGATCATGGTCAAAGTTATACAGGCTTATGTGACAACAACAACACATAACAGTAATACAAATATTCATACCAATTTCAAGACTTCCAATCCAACAGTCAACCATTTTGTCGATGCGTAGTTCGAACATATCGCACTCTCGCAGCGGACGGGAGCTGAACAGGACCGCATCGTTGAACTCCGAATAGACGGTGGCTCGCCAGGCAGACAATCTGTTGCGACTTAGCCGCGCGTTACGGCCGTGCACACGGTGAAAGCACATTTCACTGTAATAGAACACACGAATTCTAAGAAATTCAAATCCCAGGTCAACAGAATGTGGTATTTTCAATAGCAGACCGAAGTTAATTAATTAATGAGCCGATCAAATGGTTAAACGCTCGCTTGCCTCTTGAGTATGGAACATAAACATAGTTTGGATACCACAAGCACTGACTTTATGTGCTCATGTTTCATTCGTTATACCACATGAAACATTTGAGGTTTGTGATATTATTATGTAGTCACTTACGGAAATATAGTAGCGTTAGATTCTGTGGAAAGCGGTGACTCGGGTGAGTAGATAGGCGGAGGAGTGTAGGTATCTACGATAGTTGCCTGTGCCGCGCGACCATACAAATCTGACAAAACAAATATACAGTATAAAGGCGACAGTAGTACTGTACATAATGGCAATTAATCACAAATACTCAAACATTCACCTAAAATTCCATACACATGTTCAGGCACGTTGAACGCAGCGGGTCCTTGGTCTACTCCGTTCAGAAAAAAGTGGAGTATACCTAAATCTTTACGCATCATGCCTATTGTGTCACCTTCCTACGAAACGAAAAATAATATTATTGTAACTAGATTTACCAAGTAGTTAAGGAGTATATAGTAAATTATATTCACAATTTCTGCCAATGAGTCGACACGTAAACACAAATCTTACCAAAGTTTTCAACAAATATCTTTGTTACTGATACCTACCGTAAGCTTGTTTAGATTTCTAACATATTGAGGAATTAGTATCACACCATCTCTGATGACATCTTCTCCGGTTACAGCCCAAGTTCCGGATCTAAGCGTAACGAAAATAATTACAAACTATGATTAAAAACAGCAAAAGTTAAGATTAAAGATTATTTGAGCAGAGAATATCGAGTAATAGACTAAAAATTGCTGATATTGATAACAAATAATGTCAGGCAAGATGTGTAAATGTCAAATGTGTGTGTGTACTGACTTTGCATTGCTCATTTTGAATGGAAACTTTATATCATTTGGAGATTGCTGCGTGACTCCAATTTCAATGCTTCCAGCCCACTTCGGTATAACGACATCGAGACGCACTTGGAACAGCTCGTTGGTTCTTAGTGAGCGATTGGTCATTACGATTCCATTGTTGAAGTTTTTGAAAGCACTAAAATACAATACACAAAGTATAACACATTTACGTTATCTTGACTTTACAATATTATACGAAGGAAATGTTTAAAAAGTATACTTACTTAGGCCTATGAGCAGTCTTACCATCATTAATAACAATAACATCCGAATCACGCAGCGTATGAAATAAAAGGCTATCTTCATCTATCCTTGGTGGTGGAAGCCTACCTTTAAAATATTAAAATAATAATTACATCTTACATGTTATTTAACTAGTGTATGAAATGGTTTATGATATAAACAGTTAAGAATAGAAATAAGGTGAAACAACTTACTAGGAGCCGGCACGTCTGGTGTAAGTGGCTCAAGTGCATAGGGGTTGGTAATGCTGGTCTCAAGGTCGTCACATGGGTCTACAATGGTTACCTAAAAGACAAACACATTGGTATATTAATATTTTTACAACATAACCTCAGCTTTATAAATAAATGCAACTGACTACCAATGGCAGGTGGGGCAGGCTAAGACCAGACATTTTCATAGAAATTTCTACAATACGCACTTTAATCCTAGTCACCGTAATCTGTTTCACTGCTAAATTCCTTACCTTGACAGTCATCCCATACAAATCGATGACACCCCATACTTGTGGATCTACTTTCTCAGTGGCAACACCTTGGTCCACGCCATTGACGTAGTAATGTAATTTTCCATTGCTTTTTCGCATCATTCCGACCGTATCACCCTCCTAGATACATAAAAGATAAGACATTACCATTTTTGCAAAACAACATTATAAAGTAAAATTTTATTTTAATAAATGGATTAAAATGACTGACGAATAAAGAATTGTGATAAAATCGCACACATATTGAATCGAATATATGTATTTTTTAAATGTTTTTATTTCGACATGACATATTTATATTTTTATTTATTTCAGGTTTAATTTTTTATTTCTTGTAATGCATTTAAAAGTGAAGTCCTTACCCGTAGTTCATCTAAGTTGAAATTGCCGTACTCAACGCAAGTGCCGTGACCATTTAGCAGTACCTTGCAGCCAGACATCATGATGGTGCCAGTTTCCATATTGGTCATAGTCGATGGGAAGCGAATAGTGGCCGGATTGTGTGTTGTCACTCCAACCTGTGTCACATTGGACTACCATCACAATTATAATTTTTCCTATTATTTTCTACAGTAAAATTATAGTACAGAAATACTGAATAATTCCTATAACTGCATTTAGTACCTCAATGCTACCAGACCACTTATCCACAAGCCTGTCGATCCTTATTTCAAAGAGTTCATTGTCATAAAGCGGCCGATGCGTCATAACGACGCCATTATTGTAGTCGTCCAAAGGGCGGGCCCTTTCTGCAGTCCTAGACAATATACAAATATGAGCTAGCTTAAGGATGAAATAAAGTACATTATAACACCACAGTGTAAAAAAAATCTTACAGTGGTCCAACGCAACTGCGTTTTGCACGACTTAGAACTCTAAGTCGTGCGAAATGCTGGCATCGATAGACATTACGTCATACCTCAATTTTCACGCTTTAGACATTTATATTTATACGTCGAAAAGAATGTTGATTGAAAACTTTCATATTCTCAGAATATCACATTAGAGATAAATCCACCATTAAAAATACGCCATGCAACGAGATAAATGTCTAGAGTACTTCACTGACGAATTAACCCCCGACGAATAGAAAGGGCGACGCAATAATAATTAGTCAACTCTCAATGACTTACTTAATTATAAGGCTACTCAGTACCGCACCCACCCCGTTGGACGACTGTAAGAAAGAGTTCTATAGACGTTGATACAACTATACTACATTTGAGATACTGAAAATTGCAGCATAATCTGTAACTTTAGGAGTTGACGAATATACAAGCAGACGTAGGGGCAGGTGGGACATGCATTTCATAATATTATTAGCTTTCTTATCTTCCTGCTTTATCTTCGTCCAATTTATACAATGAGACTACCCGTAGGAAAATATTATCAGAAAAAGTATTCTTTATATTTATAGGTAACAAACTATGTGTGCGAAATTTTATCGAAATCCATTTAGTCGTTTCTCTGTCAAAGTAACAAACTTCCTTACAAACATTTCCATTTATATTACCTAGTAGGATGAATAATATTGATTATAATTCATTTTAATTACATTCATTTCATCAAGGTTCAGAGAAAATTTCACTTACTTGTGATTGTTAGATAATTTCACTAATATGCCACATCTTGGATGGAAGCGTAATCGATCTTGGGTAACTGAAAGTAATAATTATAGTTAGTGCCAGACCAAATATAAAATTCAGACATTGGACTATGCCGATCATTTCATCCTTTCCAAGAAGTAATAATGTTTGCAATTATGAAATACTTGTCATTTTTCTTAATGGAACGATAAATAGAGGAGTATCCTTCCATAAAAAAACAAGTCATTGACTGCTCTGACTAAACAACTTGAGGAAAGGAGAATCTAAATGTTTCACGTCAATGTAGACAAATGCCCACTGATTCTGATGTATCTAGAGCCTATTTAACTACTAAACACCCGACTTTATATAATATAATTTGTATTACTTATAATAATTTGTTTTGGAATTACTAATAGCTTGTGCCCAAGACTATACTTTAAAGAATTACCTAGTCCACAAGCACCATCAGAAGACATTGGAATGAAGGTATTTTTTGGGTCTGTATATTGACTTGGCTGTGGAGGTAGACCAGCTCCTTCCATTTCAGATAAAGTCAATGTATCATCATTATTTGGATCTTCTTCAACCTGTAGATATTTAATTTTCAATGTTAATGTTAGAGATCCAGCAGTGCAATGACTGATTTTACTCATAATTACATGGTTCTTTAGTATATAAAAAGTTCGAAAATTTTTAGTCCATAATAGACTACAAAGTAACATAAGGATTATTTCTATAATAGACTAGCCGCCTCTGCGAACTTCGTACCACATATTTCTCACTATTTAAACCTTGCTTGAACTCATGTGAAATTTTAAAACAAAAATCTGCTAAATCAATTCAGTCATTTTCGAGTTTTAGCAACACAAATCAAATTTATATAAAGAGACAATACATAATTTACCGGAGCACTGGGTTCCATGATTGGCATGAAACAAGCAGAATGTGTCTTAGTGACTTGCACACATTGGCCATACAGATCAATAACAGCAAACATATTTGCTGGTATATCTGTAGCTGCTACGCCAAGACATCTTCCATTTATATAAAACAAAAGCTCCGCCTGAAACAACATATTAATATTTAACACCAGTATGTTATAATAATAATATTTTCACACATACACACAGCGCCATTTAGTCCAAGATTAAGCAATTATATTTGCTTTTGTTACGGGTACTAGGACCTGATAAGCTACTTAAATACTTTTTTTGCAAATACCTACATATTATAGATAAATTACACCCAGACAACAAAATAATCATGATCATCACAGAAAGATTCGTCCTGGGTGAGAATTGAACCCACAACCTCTGGCTTATCGGTCAGGGTAACTAATCACTACGCCAGCAGGGTAGTTATAGTACTTTATGTTTGAAAACCTTAATGGCCTTATTCATAAAAATCTTATGGAACTCTTTAGTTAAAATAGACTTTGTTTCTTACCAGTATAAATGTTAAGATGACAGACTAAGACAAATGAATTATAAACCTATTTTAGCTATAATGAGCTTATAAAACGTTTATGAACATGGGGTTGCAAGAGGGAGAGGAACAAGAAAAACAAGCAATTCATAAACATATATAACATGATGTAAAAAACATCCATATCATAACTGAATTGGCTCTAACAATCCTATGAAAATTTGTATGGATAGGTAGGGGGATGATGAATACTACTACTACATAAAAACCAGAATAAAGGTGCATCTGACGTATTTTTCAGAACTGTGTAAACATTAACTCATTATTAGTATTATTATAATTATTACCAGAATCAGTATTTTCACTGACTACGATGTTAATAACCATATGGCAGAATAGATTTAGCTATTGTATAATTTGCAAGAAATGTAACCAAATTTTTAAGTTTAGCTTTTCACTGACTCTGACTGCATACAATTTGGCATAGCATGACAGCCATTTTAAAATATTTTGGGTCTGTATATCCACGAGTCTGGTTTTAATCTTAAGAATTGGCTTAATCTTTTACGTGTTTCACAAAAAACAAGATAAGCTTGATCACAAAGATATTTAAATTTAAACCAAAATTTTTCTATTTAATATCTTTCCAAACATCTTCAGAAACATAGATTATATTATCATATTAAGAGTGTAATGGCAATTTTGATTTTGCAATTTGTACCCTGGTATACTTTTAAAATTTGCTGTTTATAGGTGTTTATATTTCAATATAGTAATATCATGAAGCAACTTTTGCAACAAAATAACAATATAACATTATTAATGGCTTAATAATTGGATACTTAGAAAAATATTTAATAAAAATGCCACTGTTAGAGAGCTACAGCCACTATACCTTGCTGGTTCTCATGACCCCCACACAATCTCCTTCCCGAAGTGTATCCAGTTCTGGTCCATATGAATTGATTAGTGTTACGCCATCCATTACAACGGAACTTCCTGACATTATCTAAAAACATGTCAAATATTGAAATAAACTTAACTCAAGAATTATTATTCTGTCCCAATTATTATTTTAAATTGTATACCTTAAGGTATACAATTTAAAATAATGCTAAAACAGTCTAACTCTTACCCATGCTTGATCTCTTAACTTAGTGGCAGTAGCAGGAAGTTCCATATACTCTGGGTCTAATGTAGTAACACCAATTTCTAGGCTGCCATTCCAAACATTTACCTGATCACATAAAAGAAAATTACTACTAGAAAATATGGCTCTCTGGCCAAGAAAACCTCTACTAACTATATTTATAACATAGAGAAGTTGAAGATCTTTAAAATAATTTAGAATCAGTTAAGTTGTGCTGGAAATTTTGTAATTGGTTCCATTCTCTCAATAATTGCATGCTCAATTAGGACGCTATTGTCTTACCTTTCTATCAATGCACACTTCGAACATAACATCATCTTCTAGCGGCTCAGAGCTCAATACTAAGCCATGGTTGAATTCCACGAAGTTGCGCACAGCTGTATAGTCATCATTAAGGAGCGTGACACGGTCGCCGCACCTTCTATGAAACCTCATAGCTGTCCAAGTTCTACCTACATCAAATGAACTTGCACATCTTATTCAGCTCTTTAGAATAATACGTTATATTAACATGTTCCCATTTTCACTCATTATTTAAACACTATGTACAAAAAACGATAGGTAATGTAGACCATTGCGACCAATTTTAAAACCACTCAATTGAACGCATGTTTACTAGAAGATGACTAAAACACTTATACTAATATTTTTATATAAAATAATCTCTTTAATTCTCATTATAAATAGTTGTAAATGCAAAGAACTCTATGATAAAATCAATCAAAAAAGCAATTATCGATTTCGATTTTCACAACT
This sequence comes from Meganola albula, assembly GCA_936450015.1. NCBI lineage: Eukaryota > Metazoa > Arthropoda > Insecta > Lepidoptera > Nolidae > Meganola > Meganola albula. Next base: position 15,938,522 of record OW388142.1, on the reverse strand, counting down.
TTTTTTACGCATTTTGAATGAATGAGTAACGAAAGGAATGATTTTTGCGAACTGTCATTAATAAAACAATTTACTGTCAAATGACTGTCAACCGCAGATTAATAAACAAAGCCCTAAGCGTTTGTAAGCTTTTTGCCCTAAACATGCGCCCTAAATAAGGTGGTATCAAAACATTCCCCATACATTACTAAAAACTACTATACGTCTAGAGGACAATCCGTCGAAGCACTGGAGCAACATTGGGCCAGTCTAGAGTAGATAATGTTAGCTTTTTTAGTTTGTGACTTGTTGAAATTTCCCCTTCACTCATAGGGCTGTAGCTTTTAAAATGACACAGGAGTGGAATAAAATCTTAACGATTTCTGCTAAGTCAGAAAATAACAATTTTCGGTCAGATCGTCATGGCGTCCATCGTCACTTTTTGAAATAGTTCGATTACGCGTAGGTACTTAGTTCTAATGAGTGATGGATGAGCTAGCTTCTGTCTGGTGACAACATTTTATCCAATGTTAAAAAACTATACAAATATCAAATGTGAAAGCTAGGGACGCTACGTGCCCGTAGGTTCTAACCGCTGACCTCTATAGGTTCTAACGCTTTGATTTAGTTTAAACCTGCTTTGATGCTTTTACTCAAATTTTTGACTTGACCTATCACTCGTTATTCTTTAGTAGATCCAGAGATGGCGCTAATATAAAACCTATGCCGTAGTAGGTTCTCTTAGTAGTCTGTGGCCGTAGTGAACAAATACTTTGCTAGCGGCCCGCCCAGCGCTTAGCGCTTTAAAATTAAATGAATAATTTTTAGCTTCTTTCCACAGACTAGGTACTAAGAGAACCTGGCGGTTCTTCTTTCTTCCATGATTGTAATACACGCTTGGCAGACTTTCCATTCTTTTTTTACATTGAGTTCCACGATCGAAGTTTTTATACGGAACCCTAACTTTGTATAAGTACTATGTAGATATGTTAAAGAAGTTCAAAAATAGCATTGTAGTTTTCGAGTTAAATCGTTACAAAGAAACAATCAATTCTTCCTCTATAATAATAGGTACGTATAGATAAAAAGTAAGAATTTTCTTTGAAATAATTCGAACTAAGAACTTCCGTTGCGGTTACACTTCTTTTAGTGTAGCTCGCAAAGAGACAGCAGTTGGTAGCTACGCAGGGAACGGAACTTCGTTACAGAAAATACTCGTATTAGACCAATATACGAAATAAAAATACGGTTTACTTACCTAAAGGACAAAATTTCAATATCTCATGGTATAGTTTGCGCTTAAAAATACGAATTCTGCAATGAGCTCTATGAACTTTGTTGCTTTTATCATTCCTGTTAAAAACTGAATTTTTTTGATAAGATTTTTATTTTCTCTCATTAAGTAATTCATTATTCATCATCATAGTCATAATTTTATTTAACCACAGTGCGATTTTGCATGCAGATTTCTATTTAATACATGTAGCATATTTTCGTTACGGCAAAAGGATACACTTCGTTCAATTTTCTCTAAATCCACTTTGTTCTGTCCGTACTTTCTCCTCTCCCACCTTTTTAAAGTCCATTCTCCCTCTTCCTGGTCCTCAAAACCATGTTTTGACATTTTAAATAAGATGCCTCCATAGGCAAAGTATAACTTGGCCTGAGTAAGCAATGACAATTTTGCTAACGGCAAAAACTTATTTTAAACTTTCCTAAAGCACGCTCCTGATCACGGTCCGCATCTACTGTATTTCAGTAAACATTTTCAGCCACTTCGTCGTGTAACCCAGTTGCGATTATTACAAATATGGCTGTCTATGGCTAGGCCAGATGTTACCCTAGTTCTTTGTTCGTTCATTGCGATCTTGTTCCTATAGAGAACGTACTGCCCTTTGCACAGCACACAGGAATCCTATTCTCGCGCTTTAGACATTTATCTCAAACACTACCTATGTTGAAAAAAGAATTGCGATTGTCATTTCAGAGTGGATGAGCACGGAAGAAAGAACCAACTTGAGATAAGCCTACCACTCAACGCACTACATACAACGAGTAGGTACCTGAGTAGTCCATTTTCCGTAATTTAATCGATATTCACTATCTTTTTCGACTCGTCGAGTTCGAGATAAATGTCCAAAGCGCACAAAAGTCCAAAAGAATGGCGGATGTCAATAAAAATTTTAAAGATATCGCCATTTTTGTATGACAAATGTCTATTAGAGATAAATGTCTGAAGTGCGAGATTTGAGACCCTGATGTTATGTTGAACACAGAACACCAAACCCGTACCGTACTTAGGTAAATAGGTACCTATTTTGGATCCAAAACCGTATTGTGATAAATGTGATAATCAACCAAATAGGCATAGATAGGAATCAAAGTGTTCTCTTATTAAGAGATCCCGATCGAACGGAGCGATGAGCGGAGTGGATATTTACTGTGCCAACCTGTGCAACAAGTATAGTTTTTCAATGGGCATGCGATTAGTTTTAAGAATTACTTCAATTCTACTTTGCTCCTATTGGTCGCAGCGTGATGTTATAAAACATAAAGCCTTCCTCGTTAAATGGACTATCCAACACATATTTTTCAATTCGAACCTGTAGTTCCTGAGATTAGTGCGTTCAACTAAACAAACTTTTCATCTATATAATATTAGTACCTATCTATAGATGTATAGGTAAAGACTAAGGCCGGTACGATGTAGAGATCATAATAGACATAGAAATTAAATGAGAAAATCCTTGTAAAATTTTAGAAGATATTAGAAGTAAGTTTTTGAATTACTTATGTAGGTACGAGTAGGTAGGGTAAATTCGTACTAAGAGTAATCAATAAGGATAAGTAGTTTAAAAAAGAAGCTTGTTTTTTTATCATGTATAAAAAGAAAGCATAACTACATAGGTACTGTAGATTATGTAGATTGTGCTTCAGTAAAATAAGACCCTAGGAATTAAGATAAAATGTAAGTAATAGTATAATAAACTAAGTAAAATATTATTAGATATACAACCTGAGCCAGAAAGACTATACTATACTTGAAACCAGACATTCTTCAGGTGAATACTAATAACAAGAAACTATGTGCAGTCAGAAATTAATAAGCATTAGGTATATTTTGATACGATTTATGATGTGCTTACCTAATTAAAAAAAAAATCGCGTCGTGTAACCTTAATGGCTGTTTTTCTGAACTCTCTTTGGCTTATAAAAGATGTGACAAATGAACGACAAGTGGCGGTTTGTTCAAAAGTTAGAAAAGTTAAAAAGTTATAAGTTTAAGAATAAGGCTTAAACAAAGTACAAATTAAGGCATGATTTTAAATAACATTACCGTTGTACCCCAGCCAGCCAGTTGCTGATATTATGCCGCTCGGTAGCTGGGAACCACAGAGAGGCATAGTATTCAAAGAAGTTAGGACAAAAAGTTGTAATAAAAATATATTAAGATAAATAGATATAGTTAAAACCACATGTTGTATGCCTAGAGACATAAAACATGTAACCCAGGACTCCGATTAAGTTCGGGGTAGCTGTAATAAAAAAATAGCAGCTAGCTAGCTATTTATTATACCTACCTAGGTGTCAATTTACCGATAGTAAACGTCGAATCCCGCACCTTCCAAGACATGTTATCCTTAGAAAAATAAATAGTTGCTTCTTTCTTCCATGGTTTACCAGAGTTGTTTATATTTTCCATGGATTTACTGAACTGATATCTCGAAAGGTTTTATTCATATATATCCTCCTCGCTCAATATCATAAATAACCCATAATTCCTAAATGCACCGACAAGATACCTACAGACACCGCATAGCCGGGCCCCGCGCTCGCCTAAATTATGTCACTACGTATTAGACCTTAAGCTAATTTTGATTGGTTCGTTCAAGGACAAGAACTAAACGAACCAACCAAATTAGGTAGCTATCATCCTTGATACACGCCAAGTTTTGTGGATTACTTATTATTGTAAAAGCACATCGCTTTTCACACTATAACACAAACTTTCAATAAAAAGGTAGGTACGTTACAACATCTCCACAGCTAAATATTTTGCTAGGTAAGTAAGTATATAGGTACCTACCATCTTACCCACTATTAATACTATTATAAATAGTTCTAAGTTACATATTTATCATGCTGACCTCATCATACAAATACTTACCTAAGCATTAGGTAGGATATGTTTCTAAAAGATATATTTTGTAATTTAAATATAGACCTTGCATACAAAAATATGCTAACTTAGTTAACCTGGTTTTTACATAGAATAATCCATTATACATTATGGAAACTACCAATATATTTTGCACACGGCACAAAAAAACAAGAGCTAACGTAATGCTGCGTTACGCGGTCAAACGCGTATGTTTCCACTAAAAGGGTGCTTGCACTGGTTAACAAAACATGAAACAAGCTCAGTATTATCTCTTTCTATTCATCCCTAAGCGACAGAGAGAGACAGTGTTTGCAACATGTTCTTTGTGGTGTTTCCCTTGTGGAACTAGAGTTCAATGTTTTGCATGTTCCTAAAAAACTCACCTGGCGAGTATCCGTGCGGGCAGGCTTTGAAAGGAACAATCTTAGTTCGTTTGACTCGCATAATCTTCCTTAATTTAAAAACCATTTTAGTTCGTGAATCTGATTGTATTCCTAAATAAAATATAAATTTATTAAAGTGAAATTATAGGGCTCTATAATGTTCTCTTTTTCATAAAATCTTACAGGCGTATTGCTATGATATGAAATGGTAAAAACAATGCAATTAATTACAAGATTGCAACCGTAATTATAGCAATAATCATTCCAAGTAATAGTAATGAATTGGTTTTATCTGCATATCTTACTTCCCAATTTCGATGAGCAAATATAATATAACTTACACCGAAGAGGCGGTTGGATCTCTCCACGTTAAATCGGCGCCTAGCGTAACACAGTGTTGGCCCTAAGATAACAATCAGAAAAACACAAAATGGGTACGATAATATTAAAATTCATGTAAAAAGACGCATTTGCTTCAACAACAGACTATGTAAAAGCAGATGTTTTCGGAAACTTTTTATAATCGAGGAAATGTAAATATGTGTCGTGGTCAGACCGTAGAATTGATTATTACTTCATGATGTGGCCAACCACTTCATAAAATGGTTCAATTTCATAGCCAGATGAAAGGATGTTCAGCATTTACCAATATGAACAACTAGGTGTATAAAGTAACATCCAAATGTATGGCACATTTAAAAGCGCTAGATATAAAAATATAATTCAAAGTAACTAAGTTCTATAAAACAACATTAATGAGCAAAAGTATATTTTGCATAATATTTAGAATATAGGTAGATACAATAAGTTGCCGTGTAGTTATTACATGTTTCATAAATTAATAATCTACATTTGTTTAAACGAAAACTTGAAGAATTTTTAATGATAAGATGTTCTATAGTGATAAGAAATATTTAAAAGGAAATCCATATGGCAAATAAACAAAAATCTATGGTAATTTAATAATAATCTTAATAAGTAATTTATAATCTCAATAACCTTTGAAACTGAGTTTATTAGGTATTGACTGAGATTTCATTGTTTTAATTATTGTATATTTTTAATCTTCTTTTTTATTTCATTGACATTATTATTACACTTAAAATAAAATTAGACATAATTTGCATGCCCATGACATAATGGCATGGCATGACATATTTATATAATATGTTTTTTAACGGATTTTATCGCGGTTATATTTTAGATTTTAGATCCCGACGTTTCAAAGTCTTTTCAGTAAACTGAGCTCACAGTGTCTCGAATTCTGAGTTGATTTTGCTTGGGTTTTGGTACTAGTACTGCACTGGAAAAAAAAAATAATCAACTAACGATAAAAAGTAGTTTCATTTCAATGTGTGATATTCGCGTAAATCTAAGACAATACTATGGCATGGCATAATTTGCATGGCAAAAAGTGGAAAACAATATATCTACTTATAATGTTAACACCTGTAATGTACCTACCCAAGTCTGCAAATAAATAAAATATGAATTATAAAAAAAGGCTAAATTGCAAAGCCTCGAGCATCGCCGCATAGTTGCTAGTCTTTCGGTCTTTTACCGGATACAATTCGGAGAGTGTGCGTTGGAATTACACAATCTTATTCCCCCATCCCCGTTCTTCCGTCGGACAAGTAGAGGTACGGCTATGCGACACCGTTATATGGTGGAAATTCCACGGGTACGCACAAAGCGCTTTGCTTCGACTTTCATTGTGTGAACTGCCAAATTGTGGAATTCGCTGCCGGCATCTATGTTTCCCGATAGCTATAATCTAGTGGTCTTCAAGTCAAGAGTGAATCGGTATTTACTGGGTAAGCGCGTTCCATCGTAGACTGCATCATTGCTTAACATCAGGCAAGTTGTGGTCAAGCGCAAGCCTATTTTAGATGAATGAAAAAATGAATTATTTATCAAGTGAACAGCTAGGGATCGAACCTGCGATAAAACCAAGGCCGATATCGCTGTGCCACTGCTGCTCCGCCGCTGCTGATTAGACTAGGTAGGTACTCAGAAGTGAGATATCTCAACTGTTGCATTTCTGCTAATGCTCGTTCATCGTGAGGTTTAGTTAACAGTTTAGAGGGTTCTTAATCGAATAGAGATATTCTAAGTTTTGACTCTGCTGAGCGCTACATATACTTGTATCATTAAAGATTTGAAAGCTCTATTTAATGAAGGTCCAGAGTCGATCCGATGATGGATCCGAAACAGTCGAATGAACTCCTCAACGATTTACAGCAAATATCTGATGTTTGGGCTTGATTAATCTGTATTGAGACTGTCATTAGGGGTCTGATGATGGAGATGAAGAACAGTCAAGGGAACTCCTCAACAGTTTACAGTAGATACCTTGTGTTATGACTTAATTCATTTTAAAGATGAACTTTGCACCATATGGGTGCAAAGTTCTCATCTTTAAAAAAGTATTATTACTAAAAATTGTAAAAAAAAATTTTTTGCAAAAAATCCAAAGGGGCTTCATATATAGATGATTCTTGAATGATTTGTTCTTAGACATGCCGGTTTCCTCACAATGTTTTCCTTCACCGATATTGGGCAGCGGAGATGAAACAATTCACACAAAGATGTGTGGGCACGACCAGGATTCGAACCCGCGGCCTTAATTTTCTAAGGCGAGGCCCGTACCGCTGCGCCACCACTGCTCGTAATTCGTATTTTGATTAGGTATTACACAGTTATTGTTTTACACCGAAATCGAATGATGTAATATACTTACTAAATCATTTCTGATTAACTAAATAAAAATACGAATTATGCTAAGTTTTATTTTTTACGTTTTAGTTTAGTACTTTTTGAAGTCGATTTTTTTTTTAAATTATTTTTAAGCGATGTATTAAAATAGTAACGTCCTTACAATGGGTTTAAAATAAAAATAGGACTGGACTCGCGGCTAACTTCATGCCAAAAACTAAGCAAAAGGTGGCGCAGCGGTACAAGCCTCGCCTAAATATACGGTAGCGGGTTAGATTCCCGGTTGTGCCCACACATTTTTGTATGAATTGCTGCTCATCCTCGGTGAAGGAAAACATCGTGAGAACATCATTATCTTGTCATTAGTTACTATTTTTAGTTTGTAGCATACCTAATCAATTCCAGATTTCCTACGAGAAATAGCATTGGGTATAAATACGGATAATATCTAAAGTGATTTTCTAGAGAAACCTGTCAGTAACACAGGCGTGAGCGCTTTGTGTTGGTATATCTTAGTAGCGGAGCCGAACAGGGGATTTTGGGATTTACTCCAGCGCACCAGATTAAGGTATACCTAGGGGACACTTTGTACTCTATTGAATACCTACAACAAATCTTAGCTTCTTGTATAGGGCCGCGAGTTTTCAACAAACAGCAACCAATCAAAATATTATTAAGAAATATTTGCTAAATGAAAATGTTCTTTTTTGTCAAAATAGGTAAGGTATGATGGTACATTACGTCTTGTTGATAAGTGTACCTATATCTAATATCTTTAAGCGGCAATTCTTTTATATTTATACTAGCTGCCCCAGCGAACTACGTACCGCGTATTACTACCTAATCAAAAAAAAATATTCGTCCAAATATTAAAAAATAAATTAAGGGTGAACAACTCTATCACTTAGGGGTATGAAAAATAGATAGTAGCCGATTCTCAGACCTACTGAATATGCATAAAAAAGGCAATTAAAAACTGCTAGGTACAATATTATTAGAATATTAAGGCAAATTTCGCAACTGTTTACTATGTTGTGAAATACAGTTTAGGTGATTGATTGTGCGGTCACATGATGTAATTTTTTTACTAAGTACCACTTAATCTTTAATACCGACTATCAGCGACACTCACATTTAGCATCTTCGACTCCATTATTCTTACATCTGTAAACACACACACAACTCAAGAACGGCTGAACCGATTTTAATGGTTTTTGATTTATAGATTTTGGTTATTGTATTTTTCTCCTTAGCAGAATAACTTAAAAAAACATTGAAAAATCGTTTAAAACGCAAAAAAAGAAAGTTAATGTACCATACCATACAAAATATTTATGAGTTCGTAACTGTAAAAAAAATAATATACGTGACGTGGATGGACCGATTTTAATGTCGTTTATTATCAGAAAACTGGAGTAACATATCCATGTTCTGTACATTCTTAGATAAAATGTGTTGGGATTCAATCTTGAATTTATAGAATCGAATTTACAACAGGGAGTTCACACGTAAAATTTAGATAATGGCTCCTGCAGTCATGTGTAAATGAATTTAACGTCACGCCTGTATCCCTCACGGGGTAGGCAGAATATCAAAGGTGTATGTGATGATGAGAAATTTAGCTTTATTTATTGTTTTAAGTACCTAACATTTATCTGTGTCTATCTATCTGTGAATTATTGGAGCATGCTAGATTGCAAACTGATGATTATGATTGTTTGTTTTGCTAAAATAGACTTGATCGAGTGTTCTAAGTATGGAAAGTCTACCAAGAGTATGTTTGTTAAATATTCGTAATAAATCTGTGCGAACCCGAGGCGAGTCGCTAGATCATAGAAACAGAATATTGTATTTTTTGTTTAAGGTGTCATTGGTCGTGTCTAATTTAATAATAATAATAATAGTAATATTCTGGGACATTAACACACACGGTCATCGGTTCCCAAGCTAAGCAGAGCTTGTGTTATGGAAACCAGATAACTGGTTTATACTACACATATAATAGTTACTTTTCTTTTGTAAATATATACTTATAATAGATATATACACCCAGACTCAACACAAACACAAATGTTCATCACTAATGTTAGTCTCGGGTGGGAATCGAAACCACGACCTGCGGCGTAAAAAACAAATTTAAAAGAAAAAATTGGTTGCCTGTAAAGTCGGTATACGGGCGAAAGTTTTACGTGACAACGACTTTGAGTGGTAAAATAATTTTAATGTGAATATTCATTCGTATAGTAGGAAGAAGGATGAAATAATAGTAACAATTTAAAACATTTATTTATACAAAGAATTATATTTAAAACATTAATTTATACAAAGAATCTCGCTCTTAGGCGGGCTAACTGTGCTCGAGTGGAAGGGACGCGTGCCTTTCACTTTTTATGTCTGTCTCTCTCGCTCTTAGGCGGGCTAACCATGCCCGAGTGGAAGGGACGCGTGCCTCTCACTCGCTCTCATTGTGAGCGCATAACGTGAGCGGAGCGTAACGCAGTTTCTTGAAGTGTCACCCGGCAAACCAATTTATAAGACGTTGTCACGTCAAAAAATTGTGAGTATTTTTAGATTAAGTAATCAATGTTTTATACTACTACTACTAAAATTATATTTCTAATTGAATTCGTGTAGGATCTAAGACAGTAGAGGTGCCCGTGACTAGGCCGGGTTCAAATCCCTGGTCTCTTCACGACGCCGCTTTCGATCCTGGCATGCAGGAGTAGCAGTGTGAGTTTTGTGACGATGAGTTCAGTCCCATAAAAAACTACCACTATTAGTTGAGAAACATGCTTATGTCGATCCTGGCTTACAGGAGTATCTAGCAATGGCGGGGTGTATCTAGCAAAATAAATAATGGTAGATTTAAACAAAATATCCGCACTGAATTCAATGTTTTAACAATAACTCAAAAACCATTCAACCGATTTTAACGTATAGGGTAGGTAGGTACCTAATCGGTTGAGCGGTTAGAAACGAAAAAAATAATTATCAATATCGAATTATAATTGGCGGAATTATCGCGCAACAGAGGTACATAAAAAACCTACTTACATTTGAATTAAGAACCTTCTTTTTTAAAGTCGGCTGAAATAACATATAATGTATATGCGTACAGCCCTCCTAGTAAGCGATTACCGTAGTTTAAGGCAGCTCGCAACACCAAAGGCATTACTTAAGTGTCAGCAACCCTTAAACCAATTGAACTAAGCTGGGAAACAGGTGTTCCCGCGGGAAGGTGATAGCCACAGACTAATATTATTAAAGACCACCTGATATTTGCTGAGATGTGAAGTCTTTGTGGAAATTTTTTAGAGTTGATACATAACACTTTCAAACAATTTGATTAAGAATGTGATGACTTCTGCCGACCTGCCATTTAATATATTTTCCTATAAAATAATAAATAAAATAAAAATAAGTTTATTGAATTTCATGGCATATACATGAGCTAGATACAATATTAAGCTAAAAATAATTAGTTACTGCTATTTATTATCTATAATCTACTAGTATATGACTATGTTCTATGTACTTAAATAAGACTAATAACTACTTACTTCTACAGAAGAGGCGTCGGCTAGCCTGAACTAGGTTATTAAATAACCTGTGTTTCAGGCCGGCTCTCTAACTATTTTAAATTAAACCAATATGATACTAAACACAACTTAATTGCTAGTTTCTACAACAAGATACAAAAATGCCTAACTAATTATATTAAAAGATATACTATTTCGGAATTTCTAGTAACTTTTCTGTGTCTGTATAACTTAGTTGCAGCAGGAAATTGAATAAAGATTTAGCACAATTTTTGCGTGTTAGTCTATAAATTGTTAGTATTCTATTAATGTCATTGTATAGAACAGGGCCTAGAAATAGAAAAAATCTGTGTATAAATGCATGCCTTGATGGATAATAGGTGCAAATTAAATCTTTTCTTCTCTTGTGTGTAGGTAAAGGGTTAAAATCTAGCTCCGAGTGTTGGAGCAGTGTCGCGTTAAGGACAAACAATTGGCGAACTGTCAGCACTTTACACTCCTGATACAGAGTGTGGGTGGGGAATATAAAGGGACGATTAGTAGCTACTTTTAAAATTGCTCTCTGAGCACGTTCAAGGGGTAGCAAAATAGTCTTAGCCGCACCTCCCCAAGAAGTTATGCAATAGGTGAGAATTGATTGACACAAAGCTAAATAAACTTGTTTAATCAATTTGGAGTCGGCTACATTACGTAAATATTTAAAAATGTAAGTTAGTTTACGCACTCTAGTGCAGAGCAAATCAATATGTTTACGATAGTTTAAATTTGTGTCAATCGTTACACCCAGGTATTTTATATTATCAGCTTTAACTAAAGTAGGGCAAGTGCATGCTGTGACAGCGCGTGTGTAACAATTATGTGCAATTATGTTTAGGTCAGTTAGTGATGTGTTAGTATTTCTCATTGTAAACAAAATATATTTGGTCTTATCAGAATTAAGGGTCAGAAGATTTTTATTAAGCCATGCTGAAACTATATCAAACCCGTCCTGAGCGTATTCATAGACCTCCGCTCGTGTTTTGCCTGAAAATAGTAAGACAGTGTCGTCGGCGTACGACATAATCACTGAATTTTTTATTTTTAGGTTGCAGAGGTCATTTATATAGATAAGAAACATGGTTGGGCCAATTATACTTCCTTGGGGAATTCCGAAAACGCTGTTTTTCAATTCTAAACTGGTATACATAATAGGGGGCGAGCGTATTGTCGTTTATCGGGACCAATTCCTGCTATTAATATTCTTTAAGTATATTAGAAGTCTTTCATTTTCTCGACCCGGAAACCTCCCGAGCCGCTTATCACTGGCCCTCCAAGTTATTTATTTCATTTCAATTGCCATATTTTTTCAATAGCAAAGTGGTAATCAAAATCGGATATTTAGATAATATTTTTATCTTTTTTGCCATATAAATTTCTCTCGTCATCTTTAATATTCCAGGTCTATAGTGATAGCAGCATTCGGCTTAAGGCCGGACTTGTGCCATAAACAGCAGCTTTACTTTAAAGTAAAAGATATTTCGAAGAATAACAGACCAGCCTTATAAAATACGAATACTTAATTGAAAAATAATATTTGCAACCTGTTAATTGAAGTCAGTGCGATAGTCCACGATAAAAGTAGACAGGTACCAGCACAAGTATTCATTAGGCCAAGAAAGCGGTTCGCTAGTATTGACAAGGTTTCCCGTGTAATCATCATCATTAAAGTAAACGTATTGTAGCAACAACGGTAGCCATCTACTCCCTATCTCTTTACGGTTAAGGAATTGCTCTACAGCGAGATGCACACTCGTTGATAAGAAAATTTACCTAACTGAATAACAATCTCAATTATTAACAATAAGAAACTAAACTAACTAATGCCTGACATATCATCATCACTCCCCTTGCCTTCTTCCCATTTCTATAGGAGTCGGCTCCCAGTCTAACATGATGCGGCTAGCTACCAGAATTTGAAACCCGTAGGGAACCAGTAGCCGAGACCAGGTGTCAGATTACATTGTCATAGATTTGTTAAATAACAACAGGAACCGACGGCTTAAAGTGTTCTCCGAGGCAGGCAGGGTAGGCCCTCAACCAACCAGACACCAAATTTTTTTTTTGTTACACAAATATTGTCCGGGCCGGGAATAGAACCCGCGACCTCCCGGGCACAGTATAACCCAATCGGACGGCTTACACCGCTCGACTGCTGAGGTCGTCACTAATGCCTAACATACTGCGGCAAAAAATTCCTCCGCATCGTTATCTTCCGGGAACGTACACCTAACCTACCTAGAAGGCTAGCAAAATATTAGAAGTAATAAATCTTTTTTCTCGACCCTAGAATCGAACCCGGGACTTCGTGATTATTAAGCGAACACGCTTACCGCTGGACTAAATAAAAGTTTAAGTTTTAGTTTGGGAGTTTGCAAAATTACAGCTTTCTATAGTATTATTTATTATTATCTATTAAAAACAGATATACAAAAACAGGTGTTTACAAGGTAAGTGTATAATATAAACTCATTCCAGTTTTAACCATTCACCGGAAACTATTACTATTATTATTACTATTAGGAGATACTAATAGTATCAGAGCTAAGTTGCGATACGGAGAAACTGTACCTAAGGGTTTTTAGGACTCCATAACTTACATATCTGTCAATTATTGTATGTAATCAAAACTGAGTAGGATCATTATGTGTAGGTACAAATAATAAACCTTCCTAACTAGCCTTCTATTGTTATAACATAAATGTCTTGTCTCGAGGTTTTCCCGAAATAGCAATGTCGCAGGTCACAGGTGAAGCAGACTACGTCATCACTTAACAAAGGCATTAAACGAACACCTCTTCAATAGCTATAGATAGAGTAATGCCTATCGCGTCATACAAAGAAGTCACAGAGGGCCGTCTCTTTGTTGTCGAACAATAGTCTTTCTTCGCTAAAGAAACACTTCTTTAAATAATATTCTTGATGGAGAAGGTTAAGTTAATTACATCCTAAAGCATTCATCAATTTACTGTAATGGAACGTTTTTAATCAGAATTGTTTTTGCTTCTGAAATCGATATGATCCCTGCAAGTAAGTAAATATTTTACCTAGAAATAATTCTTCAACCTTCTCAGTTCACTGGACAACGTAGCACCTTGTTCAGTGAAATGTATTTATATCACTACACCTCGTTGATTCGATAAATCAAATTGCTTGATGTTTTGTCCCAAACAACGAAAAGTATAGTCAGTACTCACCTTTATGAGTAGGTAGGAGATTTTCAGGTTAAGCTGTCTAAAAATAATATTTCTTCTACGTGGGAAAACCAAAGAACCTTTTATCAGTGATTGTGCGACACACGTGTAAGTAAATGATAAATTTGGGTTTTCATGTTCGTATAGGATAAAACTTATGTAGTAGATTTAGAACTTTTAACAATCTAAGTTTAACACATAACGAAGTACGTATATTAACGTCGCGCGCTTTATTTTATCTCCGAACGGGCGACAATTACAAGGACATTGTATTTTAAGTAAAAAGAAAGTGTAGTTTGCAGCATTATGTGCCCTAGATAAGGAATTGGTATTACTTAGGTAGAGTTCTACCTGCATTCATTTCGATATGCTGATTATATGTACCTATGAATATGTGACTAAGAAAAAAAATAACTACCTAGAGCAAACAGCAGGTGCTATGTCAAGTAAGAAAGTAAATTAACCAGTGTAGCAACCTGTTAACGTCGCGTGGTAAACCACTCATGTGCATAGGTTTTTCTAAAAAAATATGTAATGTATTCTTGTAATTTATAACTTTTGTCCATTATGGCCTATAATGCGGGTCAGGTCCGTCCCAAGTTAAGCAGGTAACTACCGGTAGATAATAAATTCAATAAAATGAAATAGTCACACTTTAAAACCTAACAAGTTTCAATGTATTTCATAATTTTATGTCAAGATTCTTTTTGGTCTCTATCTATTAACCGACACCTCAGATAATAGTTATTGTGTCAATTTGTGTAATTTATTGACGACATACATAATTTGCTTGCGCTCTAAGCGCAAAGCGCTTCAAGCTTCAAGACAGGGACATACCAATAAATGTCAGTAGAAGTGATCAAGGTACTAGTGGAAATGCGGACGTCATTCGTAAGCGACAAAGCATTTTGAATTAAACTTAAGTAGAGATTTAAATTGACAGGTACGAAGTCGTCGATATGGACTCTATGTCTACTATCACAGGATCGCTAATCGAAAGGATAATCGAGATGGAACTCAGATCTAAGTTGAAATATTAAGATGGCGTAAAAATACATGTAAAACTGTGTAGTTACGTCCTTTTAAATAGGTTGATACGAAGTTTCAATGTGGGCGTGGTATCGATCCGCGCCGAGTATGTGCGCGCGCCCAGTTCTCCTGCCAGTAAACAGAAAGCACTCTCTCAGTTGAGGCGGAGACTCACGATGCACACCTTGTATACTTTGTTGGTGGTAGCGGCCACGGCTTGCGCCATAGCTCACCCTCCTGGTAAGTTCTTTAAGAAATATTTTGTTTAAACAAATTAATAAAATTGTTTCAAGAATACAACAATTATTTTATCACTATTGATATGCGTTTCCCGTGCCTCAGAAACATTTTTGCGAATTGTCATTATGTGTAGCTGCGCGGTTATAATGCTTTTATCAGCTATCATTAAATTATAGCGCTGTACTATAGAACAGCTTGAAAGTTCCAACTTACTTAACTGACACCTGTTACATGTTGCGCTCCAACATCTGTATAAAGTATATGATAGAGCCCATTCATAGCTCACACTAACACTGATTTGTTCTGAACTCAATCAATTGTTATCATATGATAAAAGTATTGTGATCAAAATAAGATATTTATAGGTTGAAATTGTAAAAATAATAATAATATTTCACTAATTTTATAATCAAATACCTATATATACCTATATTGATAATTGTGAGTAATTCTGTAAAGTCAATACTTATACACAACACACTTTATCCCGAAATAGTAGAAAGAAGAGGGTACTATGACGTTAAAGGCGATTTTACGTTTTAAACCTGTAGATACCTAGTATACAAGAAAATACGTCTTAGTTACACAATTCGTTATACTAAATCGACATCATCGATTTTTTGAATCTTGATTTGTTCGATTTATTTCGACTCCAAAATTCACTATGAAATAAATAAACGGTAATAAATTTATTGCGTCAACGATTTGGAGATGAAAAACAACGCGGCGCGCGGTGCCGTGATATCACTAGATAGAAAACTAGCAAAGTGCAAGTTAAACCGACTATCTAAGTGTTCCGTTGTTTTAGAGACGTACATTTTAAATGATAATGCAAAAAATGAATAATCCCGGCGCAAACGAAACCTATCTCTTATATTTAGGATAAAATTGTACTTTAATACTAAATAAAAAATGTAGTCGTATAGATTTCACGAGCATTGTCTTTTATTATAAATTAGATGCGCCGGCGAACTTTGCACCGCATGTTTCTCACCTTTTAAACCTTCCTTGGGCCTGTACAAACATTTTGAAACCAAATCCGTCAAATCAGTTCAACCGTTCTTCAGTTTTAATGTAACAAACATCTCTTACTCATTTTTTGAGTTCCGTAGGACCCCATATATTTTCGCGAGGTCTATCTGTCCGTCCGTCCGCGGGTTGGCCTAGAGATGCTTTGTACCCACTACAGAGCTGTAATTTGGCATAGCAGTACATATCAACAGCACTAAAAAAGTTGTAATATAAAATCCTGAAATAAAATTAAGTAGGTACAGAACACGTAAAACGGAGATGACAAAAATTTTTTTTTCGATATTTCAACGATTTTTTTACGTTGATTGAAAAATTTTTTAAAAATATTAAACTCTTTCCGACCTAGGCTCCTTTTACAATATATTAAACTTTGCTGTAATTTTAGTCAAAGTCATTTGTTAACGCTACCAGCTAAACCGGTGCACGTAAACTCGTAAAAATTCACGCTAGTTCTTTAAAGGTATGATGAATTCAAAAGAAAATCTATCATGGCTAACTTAGCTTAACAGGTTAATGAGTACCTAATAATCGGCTAAGTTATGCAATGAAAGAAATGCTACAGCCTCTTAAAGATTATACGAAAACCTTTATGTACTGGTACGACTCGCACTTGACCGGTAGTTAGCAGTACCGGTATAGTATATATATTCTATATACCTATAGAAAAAAAAAGATTACGTGTGCTGAAAGATATCACGGTACTCTAGACCCGTAATCTAGATGAAGAGAAAATAATTCTATAGACCTATCTAGAAACGGCCCAAAGTGATCCTTACCCGTTCCTTTCTCGGCATCTATTCCCTTTGATGAGCAGAACCTAGTTTTTGCTAATTTACGATTATTTCTTGGCTATTGGTTATTAAGCCGCCGAAGTAATTGCAGTGTTACAATTTTATAAGAAGGTCCTTACTAGGTACCTTCTTAAAAAACTGTATCTTTAAACTTTATAAAGTACCTAAACTAGGTACTACCTATAAGTAGGTTTTAAATGATGAGATAGTGACAATAAACATAGTTTTCAGTAATAATTCATAAATTGTTCCATAATACAGTCGAATAAACTCATGATGTTAGAAAGAGTAATACTGGGTGACGTCTATGACGTGGATTGTCTTGGTTTAATTTATTCAAAGCGAGCATAGTGTCAACCGCATTAACATCAAATTTTCAGTCGAATAATTCCACCCCCACATAATTGCGCATTGAAATGAGCAATGACAGCATTGAATATTAATGAAGACGAGTTGATTAAGTCCGTGTTTCTAAATAGCATAAAAATAGAATATGACGTGTTTGCTTTTACTAAGTTTAAGTAACTTTAGATACCTATATATCTAGGTAGTTAGGCACAGTAACAGACTATACAAACAGTTATAATTAAAAAATCAAAAAAACAACTGCAGTGCACTTAAAACTGGATATTTATTTTCCTAATGATATTTAAAGAAAACTGAAATTACCTTTCGATAGGTTTGGCTAAAAAAATACTAACGATCTACAATTTAGCGAATAAAATTCGCCAAATTAAGTTTTATTTTCTTAAACGAAACCTCTAGAATACTAGGGTTTTTATGCAAATCTAATTATGTACGTGGTAATAAAGAAATTTACAAAAATACATAGGTAGATTTAACACACGCGTGAAAAACTTTACACTTACTTGTCAGGCGTGTAAAAATATACTTACTTAGGTACACACTCTTACCTGACTATTACATAACATAGTTAGTAAGTACTAACCACATGCTTAGTTGAATCTTTCCTAAATATATAGGAAGAAAGATTCAGGTGTCCTCTAAAATATTTTTTGAGAAGTGACCTATGTATTTTGTTATGAAAGTCCTATCTACTTGTGCCTCTGATGTCTAATAACCAGATTACATATGAGTAGTTATGGATAAATGTATGAACCCTCGTATAATTACTTAAGTATGTTGAACAAATATGATCAGTTTTCCTCCGGGCGACGTTAAGGATTACTCATGTCGCCGATGACCCAATATTTACAATGTTGTATCAAGTTGCTAAATCTGAATCGAGGATGTGATTATAACTACGTAACATTACGTATAATTATTTAGTGTTTTAGCGCTTTATGCCCTTATGAAATATGAGGTAAATAAGAAAATTTACTGTACCTGAGTAAGTACATATTTATCCATTGAAATACATACTTTGTAGGTAACAAAGAAATATATTTTTAAGCATTAAACTTTTAAAATATTTAGGTAGATACTCATAAAATAGCAACTGCCAATAATTTCATAATTTTAAATAAATTTTGTCCCAACTGCCAACGTTAGCTATTTATATAAATTAACATAGGTACCTACGCAGCATCGAGTCTACATCATGAAATTCAAGCACCTACCTACCTATGAAATATTAACTTTATAATCTGTTGTTTCTTGCCTAGGTTATCTAAAGCTTATTTGTATTCACCGTTGAAATACTTTTGAATATCAATCGGAACATTATTGAGTCTGGACTTATTTAAATCCAACATTATGTCATCATCACATCAGTGGGCTAATTCACGTAACTAAATATGTTCAGTTGCAGTGCAGTTGACGTTAAGTTTCGATCAAAACAGCCCTTTTGGTATTCTCGTAATTCTGACAAACACTGTCAGATACGCTGGCGTTAAGTTCGCGTCACGCGAGCGCTTCAGTGTGTATGTTATTTAAATGACAATCACAATAATACCATTTTGCACCAAGACGTAAACTTAATTGCAACGTGACTGCAACTGCACCGCAACTTTATCGGTGCGTCAAGAAATTACGTGAATTAGCCTACTGTACCTACCTGTAATCTACGATGTTAATGTCTTTTAGGTTTTAATAAAAGTACTTTTAAAGGATTTTCTTGCGTTTTATTTTATATTTTATATCCCGGTATTTTAGGATTTCCAGACTTCACGAGGTTTAGTATTATGTTGGCTATCATTTGACGGGCAGGTGGTGTGGCCGTTTAGATACTTGCTTTGCACGTTGCATGTCGTGGGTTCAATTCCCACCCGAGACAGACTTTTGTATGACGATCATGTCTGCTTGTCACTAGTCAGGGTGTAATTTTTTATTTATTATAATATTACTAGCTGCCCCAGCGAACTTCGTACCGCGCAAAATTGTGAATCTAAACCATTCCCAGATCCCCTTGAACACACACAAAAAATTTCATCAAAATCGGTCCAGTCGTTTAGGAGGAGTTCAGTCACATACACACGCACACAATAAATATATATATTAAGATATAATTACAAAAGAAAAGTAGTGTAAGTATAGGTAGCATATACTGGTTATCTGGTTTCCATAACGCAAGGTCTGCTTAGCTTGGGACTGTATGTGTTAATGTCCCAGAATATTATTATTATATTATAATCGTTTCTAAAAATGTATCAAATTATTATTTTACTTTTCTAGATATGATACGATACCTCCTGATTTATTTTAATTTGATTTTATTCCTTTTTTTTTCAAATTATTATATGTATTATAATACAAGTTATCTGGTTTCCATAGTACAATCTCTACTCTGTTTGGAATCAGATGGCCGTGTGTGTTAATATCCCACTATTATATTATTACTAGCTTCCGCCCGCGGTTTCACCCGCGAAATTGGTGTCACTAATCTTGTTTCTCCATACAGACTTTTCAACCTCGTTTCGTCCCCTTGAAGGGTGAGTTTTGAAAAATACTTTCTTAGTGCACCCCTAGACCCCATAAGGAACCTATGTGCCAAATTTGGAGTCTCCAGACCCAACGGTTTGGGCTCTACGTTGATATGTCAGTCAGTCAGTCAGTCAGTCAGATTTTTTTTAAATATATTTAGATTTAAATTGATTTGTTACCTTATAACTATTCCCGAACTGCCTTGTTTTTAAAACATTATCAAGACCGCTACAATCAAAGAGGTCCCAGATCTCAATCTCAATGACTATTTTGAACCTGATAACTACCATCCATGCTAAGAAATGGTCACGCACAGTAGATAGTTTTCAGTATGGCAAACGGCCCCTTATTTAGGTACAATGTGGACACATTATTAACTGTGATGGTATACAGGGCCAACCGCACCGACTATGGAGGAACAGGGGGCCCTGGACAAGCCGTATGAGGACGATTACGACCTCACTAAAGAGGTGGTCTATTCCTATGAAGACAGCCCTCGGGTAATGCTACCCGCCGAGCCACAGGACCACGATTATCTGGACAAGGTCAGTTTAGTTTTTATTTCAGTTTTACATAAGCAGATACTTAGAAGAGAAGAGCAAAACCCTATATCTAGATATTTATTTAATTCTATATCGTATTTTGACATAAATAGCTCCTACTTAACTTAAATCAGTCATGCAATGCCAATTATTCATAACTCGACTATTGCAGCGTGAACCTCTAGATACCGGTACTCTTTGTCGCCAATTCAAAGATTTTCCATATTTTCAAATAGTTAATTTCAGATTTTGCAGTAAGATAAACATTTGAATAAATGTTTAACATCTAGCCAAATGCAGTAGTTGAATCTATTTACTATTAGTTTGTAGGTTAGCGTTTTCAGGTTATTATTCAGTTAGGTCAAATTCTCGAAAAAACCTCCTGTAGTTTAAATAAATAATTATGTTTCATGTATCACTAGGTATTTACTATAGGTTTAGAGTAGGTAAACAGGTTCGGTTAACACCCAAAACGCCCCAAATCAACTTAATTGTTTCTGTATTAGGATTGGTTTACGTTAATGATGAACTACAAGGGTGGTCGCTGTCACGTTTTATCTTGATCTAGATCGGCCATCTCATATTTAGACTTTTTTCTTATTCTTGTGCTTCATCTTGTTTAGAATGAAAATAAGTAGTAACATAAATGTACTTCAGAAATTTCATACAATATCAAAGACCATTATTAATTTATAGCTAGTGAAATATTTTATCATGAAGTAACATTACGTAGTCATACCTATACGCCATCCAAAACTGTGATTTCACAGCGTACCATTGTATAATACAGCGAATAACTATTTATATACCTACTAGTTTTCCGCCCGCGGCTTCGCCCGCGGATGTCGGTTATCGCGCTAAACCATTAATCTCTTTTTCGCAGTCGGATAAAACTATCCTTTCCCGGGTCTCGAACTATCTCCATACAAAATTAGTTCAGTAGTGTAAGCGTGTAAGCAACATTTTGAAATCGGCAATCCTCCATAGGCATATCCATAAATCTATAGGGGTTTCTTAAAAAGTACTACGGCTCTTAAACCATAATGTAAGTTTTTCATTTAATATCCAAGAACAAATAAAATTTAAATTTCGAATTCTAATAATCGGACTAAATTATCAAACGTCATTGTGTCAAAATAAAAAGTAATTTAGCTCAAAAGCACGAAGAAGTATTGATATCAACTTCAAAGAAAATCTCCCTCAGAATAATTTCTCAGGTTTTACCCGTGTAGTATTAGGATAAAGATAAAAAAAATTGGAAAAATAAAAAACACGTGTTTTATTATTTGTTTTAAGCTATATTTATACCGAATTTGAAGTGAATCAGACCAAGGACTAAACAGTTCTGGAATATTAAATTTTTCCAAAAAAGTTAATTTTACACTCACCCTGGGGGTAGTTTTGGAAAAATATAATATATAATAGTTTTTTGTTTAGTATGTGGTCCGATTCACTTCAAATTCGGTACAAATAAAGCTTAAAACAAATAATGAAACATGTGTTTTTTATTTTTCCATTTTTTTATATTTTTAACCCAATACTATGCGGGCGAAGCCTGAGAAATTATTCTGAGTGGGATTTTCTTCGAAGTTGATATCAATACTCCTTCTTCATCTTGATCTAACTTACTTTTTATTTTGACACAATGACATGTTTTATAACTCAATGCTACGAATAGAATTCGAAATTTAAACTTTATTTGTTATTGGTTATTTGAATGAAAAACTTACAATATGTATGGTCTAAGAGCCGTAGTATTTTTTAAGAAACCCCTATAGATTTATGGAGATGCATATGGGGGCTTGCCGATTTCAAAATGTTGCTTACACGCCTACACTACTGAACTAATTTTAAATGTAGATAGTTTGAGACCCGATAAAGGTTAGTTTTATCCGACTGCGACAAAAGTTTAGCGCGATAACTGACATCCGCGGGCGAAGCAGCGGGCGGAAAACTAGTATTTACATAAAGGTATGAAAATGCTGTGGGTACTCCAGCCTATTTATTGTAATCCGTAAAGGCATTCTATTTATGAATCAAGGCAACTAACAATATAAAGACAATTGGATAATAATATGTAGCTGCTATCATAGATAAATTAATTTTGTAATTGTGATCGACCATTTCCTGAAGTGCTATAGCCTGTCAAATCTTAGATGTACCGTTTGACGGTTCTAAACGTAGTACATTTAGAATTTTATTTTTTGTATGAAAATTGTTTATGTTATGTTAAAATAAAAATAGCTTCATAATTCAATTATTTTACAGGAAATCTAATAAAAATAGTGTGAATTACACCTCTATAAAGCAAATTTAATAGAAAACAGTGAAACGTCAAAAGGTACTTCTTAGATTTGTTCAATTGTAATTCATTGTAAAGACACTAGCTACCCAGATCAATAGCTTACTATCTAAAATATTATTACTTCACTTTTAAATGAAAGAAGTACCTAACGTGTCAAGAAATTAAATAAACTCAATAATTTTGTCGAAGTAAACTGTTGAAATGAAGTTATTAGTTTTAATTGCCGCCTTCAGTAATTTTATTATTGAAGTAGGCACCTAATAGCACATGAATACTTGATGTGGAAACTAGCAGCTTTTACGGCTCGTGTTTGATTGAAATAAATAAATATAAATATTTTGGGACATCAACACACACGGTCATCTGGTCCCAAGCTAAGCAGAGCTTGTGTTATGGAAACCAGCTAACTGGTACATACTATACATATAATACTTTTCTTTTGTAAATATATACATATAATAGATATTAACACCCAGACTCGACACAAACAGAAATATTCATCACTAATGTTTGTCTCGGGTGGGAATCGAACCCACGACCTGCTGCGTGAAAAGCAAGTATCTTACCGACCACGCCACCGGCCCGTCAAAAAATACAAACCGTTTTACATATTTGCTTTAATCCACTGATATATGGACATACATGTATTAGGTGAATAGGGGATTTTGAGATTTACTCGTGCTCATCAGATTAGTATGTTAGGGACACCTTCTAACCACCAAATTTTATACCTCTTTGTATAGGACTGCTCGAATTCGTAGGATGTAGGTATGATAACCTCATTTTGTGTTGAAAGGGAGTCATTAACAATGTGAAGATTTTAACATGGTACAAGAGAGAAAGTCAATACAATCTGACAACTGGTCTAACCACCTCGGCTACTGGTTCCCTACGGGTTTCGAGGTCTGATGGCAGTCGCTCGTATAATTCTGGTAGATAGCAACATCAGGTTAGATTGGGAGCCGACCCCAATAGAAATGGGAAAAAGGCGAGGAGAGTGATGTGACAAGAGAGAAAACGTTTAAAAAAAAGCACTTGAACTATTTTTAATACTTAATTGGACTATTATCTGTGAAAATTATCATACGTTTGTGTTTTTCCGCATTCTGCTGAGATTTTTAGATATTTGTAGCTCAATCGCGCAAAAACTACTGGAGGAAATTAGATGCAATTTGGCACTTAGATAGATTATTTACTTAATGAAATTACACATTAGCTTATTTTTATGCTAATGCTACGACGAGAGTCACAGGAGTACTATATACGACATGGACTAAAGATGATAGCTATGACATATGCTACGAGCGCTTACTACGACGTAGATTATGAGTACTATTTACGACGTGGACTCCAGATGTTAGAGCTACGAAATATGCTACGAGCGCTTACTACGACATAGGCTACCAATACTATCTACGACATGGACTACAGATGATAGCTATGACATATGCTACGTGCGCTTACTACGACGTAGACTACGAGTACTATCTACGTCGTGGACTACAGATGTTAGCTACGAAATATGCTACCAGCGTTTTCTACGACGAAAGCTACGATTACTATCTACGACATGGACTACAGATGATAGCTACGAAATATGCTACGAGCGCTTACTACGACGTAGGCTACGAGTACTATTTACGACGTGGACTACAGATGATAGCTACGAAATATGCTACGAGCGCTTACTACGACATAGGCTACCAATACTATCTACGACATGGACTACAGATGATAGCTATGACATATGCTACGAGCGTTTTCTACGACGAAGGGTACGATTACTGTCTACGATATGGACTACAGATGATAGCTACGAAATATGCTACGAGCGCTTATTACGTCGTAGGCTACGAGTACAATTTACGACGTGGACTACAGATGATAGCTACGAAATATGCTACGAGCGTTTTCTACGACGAAGGCTACGATTCTATCTACGACATGGACTACAGATGCTACGAAATATGCTACGAGCGCTTATTACGTCGTAGGCTACGAGTACTATTTACGACGTGGACTACAGATGATAGCTACGAAATGTGCTACGAGTGCTTACTACGACGTAAATTACGAGTACTATCTACGACGTGGACTACAGATGTTAGCTACGACATATGATACGAGCGTTTTCTACGATGAAGGCTACGATTACTATCTACGACATGGACTACAGATGATAGCCATGACATATGCTACGAGCGCTTACTACGACCT
Source organism: Meganola albula (assembly GCA_936450015.1). Classification (NCBI taxonomy): domain Eukaryota; kingdom Metazoa; phylum Arthropoda; class Insecta; order Lepidoptera; family Nolidae; genus Meganola; species Meganola albula. Next base: position 15,913,475 of record OW388142.1, on the reverse strand, counting down.
AAATTACGAGTACTATCTACGACGTGGACTACAGATGTTAGCTACGACATATACTACGAGCGTTTTCTACGACGAAGGCTACGATTACTATCTACGACATGGACTACAGATGATAGCTATGACATATGCTATGAGCGCTTATTACGTCGTAGGCTACGAGTACAATTTACGACGTGGACTACAGATGATAGCTACGAAATATGCTACGAGCGCTTACTACGACGTAAATTACGAGTACTATCTACGACGTGGACAACAGATGTTAGCTACGACATATGCTACGAGCGTTTTTTACGACGAAGGGTACGATTACTATCTACGACATGGACTACAGATGATAGCTACGAAATATGCTACGAGCGTTTTCTACGACGAAGGCTACGATTCTATCTACGACATGGACTACAAATGCTACGAAATATGCTACGAGCGCTTATTACGTCGTAGGCTACGAGTACTATTTACGACGTGGACTACAGATGATAGCTACGAAATGTGCTACGAGCGCTTACTACGACGTAAATTACGAGTACTATCTACGACGTGGACTACAGATGTTAGCTACGACATATGCTACGAGCGTTTTCTACGATGAAGGCTACGATTACTATCTACGATATGGACTACAGATGATAGCTATGACATATGCTACGAGCGCTTACTACGACGTAAATTACGAGTACTATCTACGATGTGGACTACAGATGTTAGCTGCGACATATGCTACGAGCGTTTTCTACGACGAAGGCTACGATTACTATCTACGACATGGACTACAGATGATAGCTACGAAATATGCTACGAGCGCTTACTACGACGTAGGCTACGAGTACTATGTACGATGTGGACTACAGATGTTAGCTACGACGTGTAACAAGTTGCTTCTTTCATAGTTACGACTTACGACATATGCGCTTATTTACAAGTTAGTATGAATATTATTCTACAGTATATACGAAGTGGGCATAAACGATGACGTAACTTATAACTGCAACCTATTACGAAATATTATTTACGTCATAATCTACAACTACTTACTGTGCTGTAGGCTACAGATATTATACAAAGGGCGCATTATTGGCTACGAATGCTTTCTATAGACTTTATCTAAGACCATATAGCTAACCAAATACTCTTGGAACTTGAAAGACATTTATTTACTACCTGTGAGTACATAGTTACACAAAGTGAGACGTTATTACTGTGGAGTATGCAAAACAGTTAACCTTACTACGGAATTCCAAATAGGCTCCACTATTTTGACGAGTTAGCGATCTGTGGCCCTACCTTATATTATTTTGTATTGTTTTATTAAAATATAAGTAACGTAAAATTACTTACAGGTTGAAATTGCAGAATAAAATATTACGACTATTAACTAGTTTCCTTCAAAGTAAAATCAAAGAAACCATTCTTGATATCCTTGAAATATTTTAGAAGGATGTGTTTGGTAACCAGAACCGGCTGGCTATTTAAAAGAAGACCTATATGGTTTATTACGATTGAAGCTTATTAAAAACTTGAGATGTGACCTCTAAGCGTCACTTTTATAACAGAAGCAATTTAAAACGGTTACATGGCTTTCTCTTTACTTAGTTTTGACCTCGATATTACGCCTAAATAATGAATTTTTAAATTGATAGGTTTTCAGTAACTAGGTTCATATTAGTCAATTACAAAAGAAAATTAGTGTTTTAGTTATTTGGTCTCTATAGCCAAAGTTATACCTAGTTCAGGATAAGATTACCGCGTTTGTGAATGTACCAGAATATTATTCTATGGAACAATTGTATAGTCAAAATTTTAAATAAAGTTTTAACCCTTTAGCACACTTATTCATGTACCTTTAATGTCCTTCACTGGTTACGGGTCTTAACTACATAAACAAACTACCTTCAGAATTGCGAAATAAATTAACTTTAAAAAATATTAAATATACACTTAAGAAACATTTTATTGCTTCTCTTCATAATGTTTAAGACTGCATGTGACACCAATTAGCTAACCAAACAGTATATATTTTTCCAATTCTTCTGTGTATTTTTTTTTTAACATTGTTTCCGTTTCTTTGTTTGTTAAATTTTATTTTTGTTTTGCTGCAACTTTGTTACAAGTACTACCTACCAACCGGTCCATCATCTGTACTTTTGTTTATTATTGTGATCGACGTAGACTTAATACTTAGCATAATTATAAACCTTAGTGGCTTTCTTATGTTAAGTTACATACATACAATGTTTTATAAGAATTTTTAAGTGATAATAAAGGAAAAAAAAAAAAAAAAACTATCTCCGCTCAACTATAGCTATCTGCCGATTCGGTGTTAATTGCCTGAGGCACAGGTTATAGTTTTATTAGTCTAGCTCAGGCTAGCGGACACATTTTCTTTAGAAGTTGCGGTGACATTTATAACAAAGAAACGTCTAGGTACTAAGTCAATATTAGTTTTAGAAAAAAACTAGCTCTGTACCTGCAGCTTCGGCCGCGTTTCCTATATTTTATATCATGCCTAGTAGTTGGATTAATTTTAATAGACTATAATATTCCTCAGCAAATGGGCTATCTAACAGTGCAAGAATTTTTCAAATCGGACGAGTGGTCCCTGAGTTTAGCACGTACTACAAAACAAACTTTTCAACTTTGTAAAATAGGTATAGATAGGAATGATTAGGCAATAAATATGTAGCAATCAGTACTAATTATATGTAACTTAATTTAATTAGCAAATGTACATTATGATTCCATTGTGTTCAATATTTTTCCCTTTATTGAGATGCGTTACGGTGCGGCGCCGGAGCGGTGCTGCTGCGTCATCCTACACATAAATCATTATACCATATTAAACGACTAGCCGTTTCCTCACGTTCTTTTCCTTCACCGATATTAAGCAGTGACAATGAAACAATTCACAAAGATATGTGCCGGAACGACCGCAGCTTAAACCTGTGTCCAATTGTCTGAAGTATCGTGTCGGTTTTATTCGTACAATGCGCGAATTCCTATAAATCTAGATCGACGCTTCTGTATTTGTGTATAAGTACTAACTTAATACATATTTTTACCGCTTAGTTATAATGCAACAGTTTCTATAGGCCGACCGTTTAACTCGCGTATCGCCATCGGAGGTACAAAGTCATACTCGTAAAACATTAATTAAATCTCTTAAATAACTATTTAAACACAGCTAAAAGTAATGTAAGACTATTCGTCACTAATATCCATGTCGCTTGAATCATCATCACTGTCTGTGCAGCTTGAGGAGTCAGAATCTTGGCGATAGGCGATACGCGAGTTAAACGGTCGGCCTATACTCATCAGATATGTGACGTAAGAGAAAATCTTAAATAATTTTAATTTAAACTAACTGAATAGGTACATAAATTACAACATAATTCAAATGTCTGCCTTGGTGGCCCACTGGTAAGCGTGTACGCTTAACAACCTCGAGGTCCCAGTTTCGTTTCCGGGTCGAGTTCAAAGACTTTACTTATACACTTATTAAACATTCTACGAGCTTAAACATAGCAGCCAAAAAGTGGGTAATAATCACCTCTGCCTACACCTTTGGTTAATACAGCCGTGACCCTATGTTAATTTTAATGTTTTAACGACGTGGACTTATAAGAATACACAATTCAATTGAGTGTAGTTTATCTAAAATTATGAAGATTATTGTTTTAGGAATGAATTTAAGCCACACAAGAGTAATTACGTCACAGCAATCTTGTATCGCACAATCAATTTTCCTCACGATTAGCACCTTAGTTGCTTCTTTCTTCCATAATTAGCATAAATATATGAGGTATATAGAGCTGTCCGGTGACGTCCTGAGCCGCAGTTCGTCTCCACACGGGGAATAAAGGCCCTACCGGCTAATTAGGTTAGGTCATCAGAAAGAAAGAACTTCGCTTCGCCATATAAGAAATTTGTGATTAGCAGCCATCGCAAGCGTTTATTGAAGTTCTATAATGAGGAAAATAACAATTATTACTAAAAAAATACAAAGACAGTATGGAGTCGCGGTCGCCGGGCGTTACACCTCGCCCGGCCAGCAGACCTTCTCTTTTTACTGGAGGGTTATTACCACCAGATCCTCCAGTCCCCATACATATAATGATAATTATTGTTTCGAAGTTACCAATACACAGTTATTATGGTTAAAGCCTACTTTATTATAGAACGTCATAATTTTACGTTGTGTCATAATAATACAAACACCCTTGTCCAGGAAATCGAACGTTTGAGCAAAATGGAAAATGAGGAAAAACGACTAACTCCGATAGAAATATTTTATCAGCGGATGTCAGAGAGCTCGTATCCCTACCAGCCATATTCACCTCATATCGAACACCCAAACTACAACCAAGAGTTACCTAGATTTGAAGAAGTACAATTGGCGTCCGTAAAAAAGATCAGTTTCCCTGAAGCTGAGGAATTTTTGAAAGAAGAAATGGATGCCGAGAATATCATAAATGAAAAAGAAAACAAGAAAATCAAACCATTTGCTTTGACTCCCCTCGATGAGAAGTTTTTCGAACCTGAGGATGAAGGTGCCGAAAAGTTTATCGTGCAATGTAAGTTGTTGTTATTGATAATAGACTATCTTTTTTTACATCGGAGCGTGAGCATATTGGGTATGTTTTGAGAACATTTATCACTGGAAGTGTTATACGCAACTTCTAGTACTAAATTATTGTTTTTGCCAGTTTTTGGGGAACCGCGTACAGCAAACTTTTATATGCTTACAAATGCACACTTAAATAAAAGCTACACACAAACACAAAATGTGCACAGACTGTTCATGTACCTCGGCACATGGGAGCGCGTACGCTTAACAGTTCCTGTGTTAAATGTTCTAAGGGTATGTTAGACTCAAAAGAAGTTTCCTCACCAAAAACGCCGGACTTCCTCTGCCAACTTACTTGCGAGGCCGCGGATTCCACCCCAAGAAATGGTAGGTGACATGCATGATAGGGAGACCCAGTTACATCTCCTTCTTCTAAAGGTGCGCGAAAACACATTACGCCACCTTCTAGGGCCTCGGACTACTAATCTAACACTAGGCTCACTAGGGCTCGATCTTTCGTCTCTTTCAACGTAAAACAAAAACGGACATGTAATTATAGATAGCCAAATCATTTCACGAACGAAATCACATTATTAGTTATGTTACGTTATGTAATGTGTGTGCTTTAAGTTCGTGTCTTTCGATACCTTTGTTATTATTAGTAATAAATGGTCTGTTACAGCTTCCGGTGGACATCACGAAGGTGGCGACGCTTTTCTGGACGAAGTAGATCCTCGTCAAACACGACAGAACCCTATTAGTCGTACGAAAAATCTCGTTGCTGACAATCTAGACCGACTGAAGGCTGGCTTGTAAGTATTAGATTTTAAAACAACTAACTTTAAGAAGTAGCTACATGTTGTGTCCAGTGCGTCCCGACAAAGTATTCAGTTGATGAATAGACGGATTTGGTAAACTATTACATAAGGTAGCTGAGAATAAATACACAAGCTTAAATAGGTATGTTCAGTCGGAAGGTATTAGGTATTAATTTTTTAATTTAATCATAATACATATGTCGTATCTAGACATATGTCGTGGCCATATCGTAGAATTGATCATTCATTATGTGGCCAACCATTTCATGAAATGATTTTATTTTATTTCTTTATTGGCCTGGTCAGATCAATGAGCAATCAGCGTTTAAATCGTTGATTATTGTCTTGATTTTATGATTTAAAACGCAGCATACATTTTTACCATTGAAGATAAAAATGTTGTCAAATGTAGTTACAACACAACGATACGAAAATACTTGATTTTTTATAAATGACTCAATAAACGTGCGCAACTCAATGACAGCTTACGTTAATGATATGACCAAACGTTGTCGTTTGAATGATAATGTGAATTTTGCTTGGCCAAATCCTGAGTAGAATCATTTCATGAAATGATTTATCCACGACATTTACATTTTAACACTCCTAGACATAGGTACTCAGTCAAAATACAGGTATGAAAACAATAGCGCACGTGCTTTATTTTGTTATTTTTATTAATTTGAGTCATTACAGGCACTTTGAAGTCAACAATGATATATCTGTCAATTGTAAGATGTTTTTTCCTATATTGTAATTTTGGCTAATCTATTATACTGCGTGAATTGGTAATATCTATTATATTACCTACATAAAAATCTGTATCTAGGAGAAAGTAATAATAAGTAATCATAACTGTTTACTTTTTACAAGTAATTCTTACAGGTATAGAAATGTAATAATTCAGAATCACGGAAACGCCTCTAACGATTTTGTAAGTAAGGAGTTTTGGGGATTATAAATAGATCTAGCTAGGTTAGTCTTCTAGAAACCTGGCTTCGCTCGTGTTTTAGGTATACAAATTACTACAAAAACAGAACGACTTTTATGCTGACACTGACAGCTGCCCACTGCAGCGTAACGAAAAAGGTCATTGGTAAATATTTTGGATCTTAATTTCAATTCATATCTGATAAAATCCCAAGATGTCTCTTGCCATGCCCTATCCGTTTTTAGTCATTTATGTAAAAAAATAGCAACAAGCGAGACGCGGTTACGTAAGTACTAAAGTTTAAACTAAAAGCTATATGACATTTAGTTCTTTACACTTTATGCCAATGATCGACTTTGATAAGTTTTAGCTACGGGTAGTATATTTGCAATAGCTGAAGGCGACAGGATATTCCACAACACTTTTGGGTCCGTTCATAGTGAACTTCCATACGTATGTACCAACTTAATCATATTTCTAAATAGAAAAGGTCAAAGTTTACTTCAAATTGTGCATTGTCCCTGTGCCATATTTGTTCTTTGTTTTATTGCTATCACAAATGTATTAATGACATCGTTTGATACACTTGCGAAAATGTCATCCACTATCGTTTAAAACATCTCGTGGAGCTATGAATTAAATTATTTTCTGCACTTAGGTACAATCTTACAGTTTGTCGGCTTCGCTCGCGTTTTCATGAACATTACCTTTATTTTCAATTTTCGTTAACTATTTCCAACAAAAATTTCGTGCTCAGTTTGATTGCTCTTTTATATCCTTTAGTTTCATGTCACTCATATTACTAATATGATAATACCTATCCAAGATGTCGTGGCGATACGTTGTGTTCATATGGTCCATGACAGTCTAAAGTTCTTTAGCTATTGCTTGTCTGCTGGAGTTATGATTATTGAACCTTTATCAATGTAATAAACCTCAAGCATTACATAAATACAAAATAGTTTATTTGCAGTAACAGATATTTTTACAATTATGTTGTGATTGGACCCTCCTTTTAAGCAAGTGCATGCTTGTGCCAGGGGACTCCGCTCTCCATACCAAGTATTCTTTGCAAATAATAGTATACAACATAGTAATAATAGTTTAATCCCAATTAAGTGTGTGCGCGCGCGCGCATGTGTGTGTGTGTGTGTGTGTGTGTGTGTGTGTGTGTGTGTGTTGAACAGGGCCTGTTTCTACACCGTCGATAGTATAGCTACTTAGTATTAATTGCAGGGCTAATAAGGACTACCGTATACCAGTCTCCTTACTGCCCTCAAATCTACGATGGTTGAAAATAAGTCATCCTTCAGACGTAGCCAAGATGAGGTGATATAAGACGCATAACAACACTTAGAAAAAACCGTTTCCTTCACTCCTCAAGTGTCCTTAGTTGCGCATGGAATTCGAATGAAAATAACGAACACGGTATAGAGCAAATAGTTAATGAGGGGAAAATAAATAAAAAACTAGTGAAATAAACATCAGCGAACTTCGTGAACAATCTTTTGGTAATACTAATAAAACACTGGGCAAAGGCGGCTATAGGTAAGTTGGCACGCGTCAACGCGACTGCCTTCTACCTAACTTCGAATGTTACAGAATTTCGTTAAACTGTGCCCCTAGAGATTGAGTGACAACCCAATTAATTGTTGCTCGCGGTAGTAGTAGCACATGAATAAATAACTAGTTAAACAATATTTAATCAAGTTCTCCGATGTCGAATATTTTACTAGTTTCATTTTAATTATATTTGTTATAGAAAACGATCACTGCACTCGTGCTGTTTGAAGCACTATCTCACCTTCGTATCTGGGAATGGTACCAAGTTAAACCTTCTGTATGCCCCGCGTAACATTTTAAATAATTATCTACTTCATAAGCAATTTTCGTTGAAGTTGACTTGTATTGGCTTCTTTATATATTAACAGTAGTAGGATAACTTAGGTACTTAGCATATATCGTCAAATTACCTTTCAAGTATTATTTTGACTATGATTGGAAATTAATTAATTGTATGGTTGTTAATTAATTGTTATTAATCAATGTGATTATTTAGTTACGTTAGATTTTCATAAAGAGCAATACAATTGGTTAATAAGACCTAGGTATAGTGTGAGGCACTAATTAAGCACTGTTGTTATTGGGTTAGTATTGAAAATAGATATGAGGATTCTCGATGCTGTCCATACATTTGACAATTTATTTGTTTTTAACGAAGCATGCGATGGCATCGTGAGATTACCTATATCCGGCATGTCCCTAACAGCTTTCATTTGGTCGTATGTATTTGGTATTCAGTACTAACTGATTGTTATCTCACGCAGTAGTACATGTTAGTGCACGTACGCTCTGTCTGATTAACTGCACTAGGCCAAGACCTAGGTACCTATCTAGAAAACAGCAATCAAAAACATGAAGGTACAAGCTACAATTATACAAAAATCCTGCAATTCAGTTAAAAGCACATGCAGCACCTCCTTGCCTCCCGCAAGAAACTATTACAATCGACGGCTTTGATCGCCAGCTGTGCAGTTCGTCGCAATTATAACCGCGTCCTGCGAACATTTAGACGTCTATCCACAGACCGTATAGCCAGACAGTGCGTTGCGTACTTATAGGTAGATTTTCGGCCATTTCTTACACATAAACAATAGCGTGAATTTGAAAACAGTATTTCAGCACAGTTCTGTAGATGTGATACGATAATCTGTGTATCGGTGATGGGTTAATGTAAAAAGTCCTAACTGTTATGTAACGCACTTTAGCTAGTATTGATAAGGCCATCGTATTATGCCAATTGAAGGTGGACACTCCCTACCTATAGATAATAAAAAGTAATGATGATGATCTTAATTTGAAGATATTTTGAAGTCAATGAGTATGTAATGTACAGATTTAAATCCGCTCTTAGCAATACCTAATCTACTAGATAGTGAACTTACATCGCTGTTTAGCACACGCCAAGAGCCTGACACCACGAACAAGCCGGGTCCCCTGCTACTGATGGAGAACCCAGTGGACGCCGCCGACTCCATCTACGGTGTCGCACTGATCGCTGCGGTCGGTGCTGCTCTCAGCATGACCATCGTTGGCTTTGCTTTTGGCTGGTATACGTAAGTACATACTTAGGCCATAAATCTTGGTATATTAAAACATTTGAATACCATTTGGTAGAGATGTATGATCTGAATTTACTGTTCGTCTACCTGACCTGCTGTGAAAAGATCGCTGCAAGCTATTTAGGGATATTATTAATTAACAGGGCACATAGGTTTACTTTTTTAAGTGTGCTACTTATGTTTGTCTGACTCTAAGGCCTCGTTTACGAAGATGCAGGGCGTCGCGCGTCGGGTTAGACAGTGCGGCCTTAATGAAATTCAAACATGGCATATGAGAGCGTGGACGAAGTTGAGATTATTTTACGGGTTTGCTTGAAATGCAGGCGGAGCCCGCAGTTACCAAGGCGGTGGCGGCGATACACGCGGCGAGGCCCACGGCGTCACCGAAGACGTCATACGCGTCGACGCGCACGGTGTCAGAGGCGCCGAAACGTGAAGTAAACTTTAGTCCCTTGACAGATTTTTAGCATCGGAAACTCGTAACGTCAGTTTTTTCCAGTGAATTATTAATCGTGCTATAGTCGGACACGTTAGCCCTCCCGCCCTTCGCTCCCGACGACGTCCGCCGCGTGCGCTATTCTTTACATAATTTAGATCATCATTTTGAAATAAAGCTTATAAAAACGACTGAAAAAGCGACGCGCGTTGCCCCGTGTCTTGAAACGTCTGTAAACGAGCAGCCATCATACATTTCATTGAATGTATTTAAATTTAAAATTGTTTCTTTTTTCCATGGATGCTGCACTTTGTTTCGGGATGAATTCCTCATGGATGTATCATTTAAGAAAATTAATTAACAAAAAATCAGCTACAGAAACGGTTTTAAAAAATATAGCGTGAGATGCCTTTGTAACACCCGGCTGGACCGATTTTCCTGACGCCTTAAATAAATATATTTACTGGATAAAATTAACATTTCAAATTTTAAATATGATATTATTATTTAAAATGAAAATAGATCGAAAATAAAGAAATACCTTTTTTATGCGTAATTATATAATTATCGTTAAAACTTCAAAATATTCAGAGGTTATTTATAATTTTAACTTTGAATTTCGTCTTGTTATAAACAGCCATAAGTGTAAATCACGTCAATCGTATGTTTGTGTACTAGTGTTGCATTTGTTTGATAATCCAGAAAAAATATCTGTCAAACAAAAGGAAAAACCGTATTACAATAACATAACATTACTTTTAATTCATAATTATCATAATTGAAAAAAAATTAATGACGTCATCGCATTTTTTTTTGGGTTTTCATTTAGGTATTACTCCGTAGCGAAGTGATAAAGAAATTAAAAATATAGATAGGTACAAATATTTGAACTCATAACAAGATAATAGAGAAATGGTTTTTTATTTTAGGGCATTATAAGTTATGTAATTTAATGTTGTTACGATAATCTATCCAATTTATTTGATAGACCTATTTCTGCCCATCAAATGTAAATTCTTTAATAAATTTACAGATAGCGATGATTTAAAGCGTATCGATACTGTTACACCTTTTACCGAATAGCTCCCATCCGCTGTGCGTCTGAAATGTAATGTGTGATGAGGAACTTAGTTCCTATAAGCTTATCTATTTACTACTTATATTAGTTTGACTACTAGCATTGGTATCGACAATTTCACAGGCTTAGTAAGAAAGCCAAGGCGGCAGCAGATGTGGACTACCCCGCGTACGGGGTCACCGGCCCAACGATCGACACTTCTGGAGACCGAAAGCTGGCACATTCCGCTCATATGTACCACTACCAACATCAGAAGCAACAAATTATTGCCATGGAAAGGTAAATAGCATTTTGCTATTTAATCACCTTTCCATGGCTAATTATTCACCACACCTACACACTCCGTGCACTAGGTGGCCTGGCGGCGAACCAGGTGGCACCCAGATAGGACTATTTACTTCAGCTATATAGACTTCGAACCGTTCTGCCTATACAGCAATGAAGGTTTATAACGCAAGAGAGAAACACTTATTCATTATTATTTGCTATTTATTATTTATCAATTGATTTACTAATAATTTAATTACTATAAAAATTACTCTTATTTTATATAGAATTGTGTAAAAAATTATACATCTTTTTATTTTTATTTTATTTTATAGACGTTTTTATAGACGCGTAGAAGAAAAACTGATACGATAAGTGTGCGGAGATAGACGGTAGCCACGTAGTTATTTTTTTTATTTATTTTTTTTAACTTACATCATTTACACTCAAACTGAAATAAGGCGCGTCGTATTGACTGCCGCAGCCAGGAATTCGAAGTCGTTCCCGACGCGGGCTCCGGTACGCCGCCGTAATACGTTCGCCAGGCTGCCTAATGTGCAGTGGGCCTTAGTAGTATTAATAGGATAGGCTAGAAGCACATCTCAGTAAATCCTAAAAAACTTTCGGCACTCGAAACTAATCAATAAATCCAAAAAGCGCACAATGAATGAAAGGAGGGGAGCAGCATGATCTGTTTAAAATAAATCGTCTTACCTTTAGTATCTACAGGTATTCGTATTCCAAAAAAATAATTAGAATGATGATTTTGACTTAATCAGAATTTATTTAATACGTATGACTATGATATACTTATGACTATACCATATTAAAAAATTCCAGGTCCGGGATGGACCAACGAAACGGCTCGATTTCCGATCCTGAGTCTGAAGAGGAGAATGAGGAAGGAGACTACACTGTATACGAGTGCCCAGGATTCGCTACTGTGAGTACTTGAAAAAGTATTTATTATACATGTTTATAGCTCTTACAACCGTATTAAGATTAGCGACCCTAGGAAATAGGTATGTTTGGATCTTAGCAACTGACGCTCTAGTCTGTCTGATTTTGGTCTTAAGTAGGTACTCATATAAGTCTAAGGAAAGTTTAAAACGTGAGAGATTCGCGATACAAAGTTCGCTGGGGTAGCTAGTAAGATAATAATTCTCAAAAATTTGAGCAAAAGAAATACTCATAGATATTTAATGTAACTATAATTTGTCCACAGACAGGTGAGATGGAAGTCAAGAACCCCATGTTCTCCGACGAGCCGACCCCGGCCACCCCTGGGAAATGCGAGGTGGTTAAACCGCAACCTAAAGATTAAATGCTTTAGGCAAACGTTCCATCGCTAACACCTCGCGATTGGAAATAGTCAATGACACTAATTAACCCCCTAGCTTTTTTGTCAATGACTATATCTTTTTATTCCTTTGCTACTAATTAGTTTCTTATTTTTAAATTTTATTTTTCTATTTCTTTTCAATTTTACTTACATAATTTTTTTTATAAGTAGTGTTGTACTTAAATTACTTAACAAGATTTTTTTGATCTTCGTGGCGAACATCAGCCACCAAAAAAATCCAAGTACTAGTACATACCGACTTATACTTTTTTAATATAATATAAGAATTATTGAATTGTAACCTGTGTATCTAGATTTAAGTAATGAAGTAAATAATTTACTTCATATAGCACATTAAATATAGGAGTATTAAAAAAAATCATATTTTGACTAACCTCTATATTCTATCGTATCGTGTCTGCCTAGGTCCAACTACTAATATCAAACTATGTGCCGAATTATATAATGTAAATCTGTTTTAATATGCATATAATATACACTTACGTTAAATTTGGGTATTGGTAAAACCTGCCTAAATAGTCTAAATTTTAACAATATACCCTTTCAAATAGTATCTTATACATTAGAATTATATCTATTACAATTACTTAAAAAGTCATAACTATAACTTACCTTAAATATACCTACCTATTTGGTGTCCGGTATGATTATCTTTTAATCACAGGGTTTGCTTAGGTACCTAAAAATGTTTGCCAAACTAATTGCAATTAAACTAACAAAATAATGGGCATCCTTAAATTTTATAAAGCTAGCGACGAATGCCTATGATAGTTTGTCACACGCGCTCTTCGCTAAGGTAGGGAGGTATCTCTAACGACAACTGGTACAAAAGTAGACTTCCATTGTTTTATTAGTTTGAGTGTATTAAAAATATAGAGTATTATTGCCATATTTGAAAATATTTAATAATCCATCTAAGTAGTGCACCCACGAACCTACAACTTGCATTACGCATTCATTGGCTTTTTTAATTGGAGTGTTGTGCCACATGTACTGACTATACGATTCTTTAGCATTGTAAGTAAAGTCAATTGCTTAACCCAACCTTGAAAACTTAACAAATCCCTTTATTAGTAACTATCCTAATATAGTACTAGATATGTATTAACCTCCATATCTTTTACATTTTGTACTTGTACCCTAATTTTTTAAGCTACATATTATATTAACATTTACTTATACGACAAGTGTACAATTTACGGGACGCAACAAACAAACCTCACAGAATGCAGTTAACACTGTTCTTAGTTTTTGTATAATCAAAGAGAGATCGAATATAAAACTGTTTATTATATTTAGTCATAAATTCTGTTATCCTATACAACTCATGTTATTGTAAAAAGATTTGTGGTTTGCAACGAGCTTTATGAGATGCTATGAACTGAAAACAACATCTTACAGTACTGTTTAAACCAGAAAGTATTTACAGGAGTAGGATCCTAGAACCCGTTAATTCAATTAAGTAGATAGGATAATATACAAATTATCTCAAAGATTAGGATTTTCAACCAGCTGCACCCGCCGTATAATATATCTTCTTACCATCTAAACTGATATATTTCATACAACTTGTGCTGATATTTGCAACAGGCGTTGGACTTAGATTTTAATCGATATAGCTAATTGTTTGTTTGTCCAGTCTCACAATAATTAAATCCTTCGGGATTTATACGTCACAGGTGAGCTCTCTGTTCTCTCACCCTCAAAGTCTAAAGCTTAAATAACTTTTAGTTTCAGTTATTTGTTTTCTACTAGCTTCAATAAACTTGTTTTTCCATTCGGTTCAAATAGTAATCTTACTGTTGGATCTCCTTATTAGTAGCAATATAACAGGATGAAATACAGCTTACTGGCAAGACGTGCCAAATCCTGTTTCTGTTACAGTTACTTGTTTTCCACTAGCTTCAATAAACTTATTTCTCAATGTGGTTCAATTAGTAATCTTACTGTTGGATCTCCTTAATAGCAATACATATAACAGGATGAAATACAGCTTACTGGCAAGGCGTGCCAAATCCTGTTTCTGTTACAGTTACTTGTTTTCCACTAGCTTCAATAAACTTATTTCTCAATGTGGTTCAATTAGTAATCTTACTGTTGGATCTCCTTAATAGCAATACATATAACAGGATGAAATACAGCTTACTGGCAAGACGTGCCAAATCCTGTTTCTGTTACAGTTACTTGTTTTCCACTAGCTTCAATAAACTTATTTCTCAATGTGGTTCAATTAGTAATCTTACTGTTGGATCTCCTTAATAGCAATACATATAACAGGATGAAATACAGCTTACTGGCAAGGCGTGCCAAATCCTGTTTCTGTTACAGTTACTTGTCTTTTACTAGCTTCAATAAACTTGTTTCTCAATGTGGTTCAATTAGTAATCTTACTGTTGGATCTCCTTAATAGCAATATAACAGGATGAAATACAGCTTACTGGCAAGGCGTGCCAAATCCTGTTTCTGTTACAGTTACTTGTCTTTTACTAGCTTCAATAAACTTGTTTCTCAATGTGGTTCAATTAGTAATCTTACTGTTGGATCTCCTTAATAGCAATATAACAGGATGAAATACAGCTTACTGGCAAGACGTGCCAAATCCTGTTTCTGTTACAGTTACTTGTCTGTTACTAGCTTCAATAAACTTGTTTCTCAAAGTGGTTCAATTAGTAATCTTACTGTTGGTTCTCCTTAATAGCAATATAACAGGATGAAATACAGCTTACTGGCAAGACGTGCCAAATCCTGTTTCTGTTACAGTTACTTGTCTGTTACTAGCTTCAATAAACTTGTTTCTCAATGTGGTTCAATTAGTAATCTTACTGTTGGTTCTCCTTAATAGCAATATAACAGGATGAAATACAGCTTACTGGCAAGGCGTGCCAAATTCTGTTTCTGTTACAGTTACTTATTTTCAACTAGCTTCAATAAACTGGTTTTCCACGCGGTTCAATTAGTAATCTTACTGTTGGATCTCCATATTAATAGCAATTAAACAGAATGAAGTACATCTCACTGGCAAGGCGTGCCAAATCCTGTTTCTTTTACAGTTACTTGTTTTCTATTAGCTTCAAGAAACTTGTAAATTCACAATGTTCAATTACTAATTTTACGGTAAGATCTCCATATTATTAGCGATAAAACAAGATATAATACATTTTACTGGCAAGGCGTGCCAAATCTTAGTTATTCTTAAAATATTCAGATTTACCTACCAACTAGAAACTGAGAGTGCTACAAGGATTTATTGTTAATTAAAAAAATCTATTCGATTTAAAAACATTTAATGTACTTAGAATTTTATGAGAATATAACTTGGTATACCTAGAGCAGAATATGAATTACATCTATGTGTCTATTTTGATGTGTAGTTATTAATTTCTCAGAGCATATTTAGTATAAATGTGATATATAACATGAAATACATGTATATGTATACAAGCACGAGTTGTTATTTATTTAATTTTATTCCTTTTTATTGTGTACATACCTTCTGACTTCTAACTTCTACGTATTAATTAGTATCTTGCAAAAAAGTGGAAAAAATTACGCTTGATGAATAGCAATAGACTCGCCCCTTATTACATAATTATGGGACCTAAACATAGCCAGCGGAAGGTGAGTGATATTCACCTCTGCCTACAACTTCACGTAATACTGGCCTGTGATTCTGGCGTCACATCATGTCATGTGAAAATTGAGAAAAAGGTCTGTTGCTATATCCAGACTTTATATTAAAAAAACTTAGCATATAAACCTATCAAGAGGACACACAGTTATGTTTTGTATTAGATTTTATCAAAAAGATTTCGTAGTGTAGATATTTAATAGAGCGGCTATCAGAAGAAATGTCACTGAAAAACTGTGGTCCTATGCCCCAGTGACGCTATCTAGCTTTGAATAACAATTTATAGATGTCGTTAGTTAGTTTTCTGCATTGGTAATTCCGCCATCTCTCGGTAGGTGTCCATAGTGTGCTAAGGATGTGACAAACTTATTATTACTATCGACTTTCGATAGTAATAGTTGTATTTTTCTTTAGATATGAACAAAAAATTTTGCTATACTCGATGTTCTAGTGGCTCTTATAACCACGAAGTACCTTAATAACTACAGTCCATCAAATCTAAGAAGTACCGTTTGACGTTTCACTGTTTTCTATTAAATTAGCTTTATATAGGCGTAATTCACACTATTTTTATTAGCTTTCTTGTAAAATAATTAAATTATGAAGCTATTTATATTTTAACATAACATAAAAAATTTTCATACAAAAAATAAAATTCTTCTTAGATTTGATGGACTGTAAGACAACTTAGAATATCTTAAGTGCGGCTCAAAATTCAGAATTACGTATAAACTGCAATGAGATCGCCCCCTATTACCTAAACCTAAACTTAGCCCGTGAAATGTGGTTAATTTTCAACTGTGCCTACACCTTTGGATAATACAGTTGTGAGCATCATCATTATCAGCTTAATCTTAATCTAGTCCACTACTGGACATAGGCCTCTCCTAAAATAAGTTACTAAAAACGATCTGAGGTTTTTCTCATCCAGTTCTTGCCGGCCGCCTTCTGAGATCGTCACTCCACCTAGTCTGAGGGCGTCCTACGCTACGTTTCGCAAAATAATGGTTTCCACTTAAGAACTCGTTTACCCCGAGGTTGTCAGTTCTGCGGCTGATATGGCAGGCCCACCACATCAGCTTACTAATCCGGTGGGTTGTGTTGATTACCTTAGTTCTCTGTCGGATCACTTCATTGCGTATTCGATCCTTCAGAGAGACTCCGAGCATACCCTTTTCTATAGCTCGCTGAGAGACTTTGAATTTATGGACCATTCCTACCGTGAGTGTCCACGTTTCTGACAACTTATGCAATTAGGCAAAAATAATTTTGAGAAGAAGGTCAAGGGAAATATTCAGCAGAAATTCCCGCATTTGAGAAGCCACGTTGAGTTTTCTCGTTAACCCTACTACAATGCCAGTGCGTCCTATCAATTGTGACTTCT
The DNA here is from genome assembly GCA_936450015.1 of Meganola albula. Taxonomy (NCBI): domain Eukaryota; kingdom Metazoa; phylum Arthropoda; class Insecta; order Lepidoptera; family Nolidae; genus Meganola; species Meganola albula. The sequence continues at coordinate 15,895,881 of OW388142.1, read as the reverse complement.
TAAATATGTGCTGTACAGTGCTGGCCGGTGCTGCTAAAGAAGCAATAACTGTTGGGGCAGGTATCCGACTTCTTGAGTGGCGACCACTTCTTTGCATACGTAGTGTAGTACGCTCTCCAGCTAGGTGGAGTGATGATCTGCGAAAGATATCTGACAGCAGCTGGATACAATAAGCCGAAGACAGGTTAAAAATAATGGTGCTGCATTTTTTCAGCAACAGCCGTTTTGATATAGCCAGTTTTGTGTCGCGTTTTTTCCAAATTATATTTTAGTTAAATACTCAGATAAAAATACTTATGAATATAAAAATCAGTGCTGCGCGCTAGTACAGCAATTACTGAGTTGGATCCCGTGTTGCACGCTTAAACTGTGATCAATATTTATTTTGTATTAGATTATACCTATAGTGTGTAACAAAATAAATGGTTTATACGGTTTTTTATATGGTTTATATAAACCGAAGTTAGGTACAGCCATTTTACCTTACCAATGAAAAACCTTTGCAATATCGTAATGCGCAACTAGCCATAATTTCTTAATTTTGTTTTGGACAGCTCTACTTTTTTCCTCTTGGGCATAACGCAAAATTAATCCAATATTGTCACCATTCAAAAAAATTTAAAATTAAATTGAATTCGTCTTTTTAATGCCATCTATTAGAAAATAGTTATCAAAGTAATATAATGCCATCTATTGGTAGTAATCAAAGTATTCGCCTCACACTGACTGAAAAGCTTCGAAAATGGCCGCCAGATGCCAGTAATGTTTCAAATCCTAAATCTATGATTTCAAAATACCAATGTGTAATACTTGTATCAGACAATGATGAAAAAGTCCCATTTTTCTTGAATAAGTAGCTAATATTCTAATATTCTGTGATAATAGCAAATTTTAAAACTAAGAAATCTATTTCCGTTAATTGTGTAGTGTCAGATAAAGTTAAAAAAGTAACTTTTTTGTTCGTTATGTCCTGTCTACTTTATTTTTAACGATATAAGTACAAATTATTATTTTAACCTTTACTTTAAAGTTGGTATAATATTTTAGATTACTTTTATTTTCTAAGCTTGTCATCGTTTTTGTAGATCAACCTGCACGAGTTTTGACGTTATAAGATACCTACCTTTTAAGTTATCTTAAATGTCACCCCGTTATAGACTACTCTTAGGGTAAGCTAATTATGTAAACCGTAAAAATAAGGTAACTTTACTGTTCAACAAAAAGTTGTATCTGGGTAAATAATAATTATTAAGGTGTGATACTTAGATAAAAATGTAGAGATCTTTAAGCTTCGCAAACTATAAAATGAGGGTTAACCCTTTTTAGCCTAAATAGGGTAGGGTATCTAGCCAAACTGACGAACGGTTAGGAAACCAGTAATGAGCGATTAGCGAACCCTTTGTGGCACCACATATTTTTAGTTGGTACTTGCGTTTCTCATTTTTTTCTCATTTTTTTGTCTGAACTCGAACACACCATCCACACAATATCATGAGTGTGAGTCAAAATAGGGGGTGTAAGTACATAGTGAATTAAATTATACCATAAAAAACCTAAACTGTACTATTTAGTACCGAGATCGAACGAAATTATTTCGTAATTAAGTTACACCCTCCACATTGACGTCAAGATGGCGAGTGTACTTTAAATTTTGTTATTTAAGTATGTCTATTGAAATATAATAGTATAATAGTATAATTCCCGTAAGTTATTAACTTATTAGAAACCGACTTATAATTATCTCCGTAAACGCACATTTATGACACTATGTTATTTTATTTCTCATTATATAAATGACTAATGAGTGTTGTTTTTTCTTTGACGTAAGGTACATTTTAAGTACATTTTTTAAGTGTAGATACATAAATAACAAAATAAATAGTAGGTACACCCGCCATCTTGAAGTCATTGTGGCGGGTGTAACTTAATTACGAAATAATTTCTTTCAAAAAAAGGTAAAGATCTTTAGAACTATGTACTAAATACTACAGTTTAAGTAAATTTTTTGGTAAATGGTTTAATTTATATCACTTTGACCGCCATTTTGACTCACACCATCATGAACATTCTAACATTGAAGAGTATTTCTGATTGTAATCCTTGAGTAATTAACTAATCAATAATCTGGCTGATACCTACGGGTGTACGTGTCTCCGCGAATTTGTCTCATTCGTGAAGAATAGGCACATAACATTTAGACTACCTTCATAAATGTATTTAGGCATGTAAGACGAACACGTGAAATCAATTAGGTAGCGATGTGAAGTGCAAACGTTTAATGAATATGACGAACAGCAAACTTCACACTTCACGCATAACAAGCTTAATAAATAGAGACTGATGAATAGCGAACACGATGAAGAACGAACCCAAGGAAAAGCAAACCAGCGATAAAGTAACAACCCTTAAGTGTCTTCTCTTAACTATATTAAGACTTGGGAGAGTTTAGTCCACAATCCACACACGCTTGCCAAGTGCGGGTTGAAAGAAATCACATGTCATCGAATGCTTAATTCGAGCAGCAAAATTTTATTAAAACTAGACTAAAAGTGAATCTGACCTTAAAATAGCGAACCTAAATATAACTAACAAATGCGAAACTGACCGATAGTGAAACTATTGCATAGCGAGTAACTCAGTTCATTCATCTTTTATACTTTACCTAACTATTAGGGATCATGAAAACAACAGTGAGCTAAAAAATTTAATAGATTAGGTAAACATGAACAAGAATGTCTAGACATAGTATCAATGTAAATCTTAGTTATTAGAACGTATCATAAGATAATGATGGTATAATTATGATGAGTATATTAAAATTCTTAAGGTATCTAATTTCGAAAACACAGTATGATACTCTTCTTAGGGTGTATCCATTAATTACGTGAGATATTTAGAGAGGTAAGGGATCAGGCAGTCTCGCGTAGGGGAAGGGGTAGAATGCGGCAAATACCACGTAATTTTTTTCCGCAAATATACTGTACAATTAGGAAAAAATTGGGTTATAGTAATTTTTATCAAAACTGTTAGTCTTTAAATAAAATAGAAGCAATTTTTTATACAAGTCGCATTCACACTAAAAATAAAAGTCACATGTGATATCAGAGGAGAGGGAAGAAGTCGAGCCCAGTCTCACAACATCTTACCATTGGGGAACGGGGGTCAGAAAATCTACAAAAACGCCTCACGTAATTAATGTACACCGCCTCTTTAATAAATATTTATAAGAATATGAAAAAAATGTGTACTTATGTAATTAACAAACATTTTGTAATCGTATTAAAATTTTTGAAATTATATTTATAGGTTAAAAAATGTCTCATGTTACCCACTCGAACGGTTTTTTTTTTCTAAGTTACTACGAAAACCTTATCTACATCTAGTTCAAAAAATAATCTGGGCAGGTAAATATGATAACAAATTACAATTTTAATTGCCTTAAACTAGAACATCCGTATATCTTTATCTCTAAATAGTATAAAATGATGTCGCTTCCGCTGTCTGTTCGCGATAAACTCAAAACCTGATTGGATTTTCACGCGGTTGTTACCAAGACACAAAGTAATCCATGAGGAATGTTTCGTGCAAAGTCGGAGCGAATCGCTAGTAATCGTACAAATCAAATTTGTTGTTTGTACATCTAGTGAGAACAGTAATTGACTATGCTGAGATCTAAACAGTCACAAAAATCGAAGTTTGTAAATAGACATTTGGTTAAAGTACTTTGTGCATACATATCAAACAGATGTGTTTACAAAATGAAGAACAGATTCATTGATATAATAATTAATAAATTAAAATTACCCGCAAAAATACCTTTAAATTTTTAAAGCGAAAGAACTCAAGCTTCTTAACCATAATTAGATAGTACCTACTTAGTAAATAACGACCAAACAACCTACCGAAAAGTAAATTTGATTAGTTTCATTATTAATTTTCACTTGTATCTAGTATTAAGACGATATTAATATATGATGAATAAAGTGCAAATAGATAATTAAAAAATATTTAAGTGCTTTAAATTCTACATCTATCTTATTACTTATCTGCCGTCCTAAACAGGTACTTATACGTATTAACTGGTGTTATCTGATCACTTCATCGTTTATAATTAATTGTACGTACTTATTAACTATGTTTCTACTACATTTTTCTTTGCTTGTCCTATCATAAAACCAAGTTATGGCGAACTTAGTAACCAAATTATAATATATTTTCTGATTTTATGAAAGTTAGGTATTGTCTTAGGACAGTTAATTTGAAGTTTTATGTCCAATCTAATGATTTTCGTTCACAGTGCTCTTTGATTACCTCAGTAATAATAGGACAAGTTTAGAACAATGAAAAGAACTACTAATATCACAAACATCTAAAGTTTATTAACAATTTAAACAGTTATCCTGAGAAAGTGAAAACTTTGAAAACATTTGATGTGAAGACTACTAATATTTCTGACCATAACAACTATTTTAGAATAAGGCTCACCTATATCAGGCACAATTTATAAAGGTTGTATGCAAAATATGATTTATTTTTATCAGGTGACTCTATGACTGTGTTACTCATTGCCACTTGCGCAAATTGGAGTAATTTAATTCTCATTAAATGCCCGATGCATCTACATCATCCCGGCTAATGTATTCAGTATTGCATCTAATCTACGCACTATAGGTACCTATTTCTTATTTGCATTATAATATATTTTTGGATAAACTGTGGTATTTTAAACTATTTCCATGACACAGGTACGTTAATATTTTCACAGACATTCTAAGGCAATAAATATAACGGACTACGTTTTTGCCGTTCAGAATAAAAGAGCGAGTCGTGTTATAGCATTACAGTTATTAGTTCAGAAATTTTATTAAAATACATATAATAAATTAAGACCGCCATAATATCCAACATCAATATGAGAATAAGGTTAGAGTAACCTACGCATTTCTATATTTCTGGTTTAGCACAACTTCATGCATAATTTGTTAAACGTTTTAAGGAGGACTATGTTTACAATTTTACAAGTACATATATTATATTGATATTTGTAGATAATTTTTCACTATGACAATACCTTCATAAAGCTATAAACAAGATAACTATGAACTATTATGTGTTTATTCCATTTACATATAACGCACTTTCTTGTTTGAAACGGTCAAAATGTCAACCGGTATAACACATATCAATTAAAACGTAACAAGTTTATATCTCATTTTACTCCTACTAACTTATTAGTAATAAAATATGCGGTTATAACATTGTAAAATACATAAGTACTTATTGCTTACCATTGCAATTTTCATCTAAGGAAATAAGCTATTAAGATAGCTACGATGTTTTCAAAAGAGAACAAAGTGCACCAAGATATAAGAATGTTTACAAGTAAATAAATATCTACAGCAGTAGGTATTACTTGAATGAAATGAAAAGCTAAATAAGCAGTCCTTTGAGTGCAGAAGCGAGCCCGTTTTTATTAAATCAACTAGCAGCTTCGAGTTTAAATTGTCTTTAGCACTTTTCGTTCTATAACTTACCTACAGTCAAAATAATACTAACAATTGTATACTCAGTTATAAATTGATCGGGAAAAATCTTTAAGTAACATTTACTTATTGATACGAGTACATACATTATTATTGCCTTTCAAATTTAGAATTGATTATATTGCAGTAGGAACCAATACCTAGTAAAAAACTTAACTCAAGCCCATCTTGAGAGTGTGTGTGTGTGCGTGCCTGCACAAGGGAGGAAACGATTACAAACATCATGCTAGGCTTTCTACTAGCTAACCTTATCAGTGGTTACTGACATATACACCCCAAATATTCAATCACAAGGATCGTCCTATTTCTTTAACCAGCTCTCTAAATATTACTTTACAAAAAGTACCGCAATTTCAAATATTAACACTGTATAGTGTATATCACTTCATAAACACACGCAAGAGGGGCTACCATTAAGCTTTTACAAGATATATCACGGTTTAAAGAGAACACCACTTGGTAAGACGTTGCGCTCTTTCAGAGCACAGCGCAATGTTGGTAGCACCTTTACTCTTAGATTATTCTATTGCACCAGCTAGATTAAGCGTAGGAAGTTACTTTAATTAGGTCATACTTATTAAACATACATAAATAAGGGCCATGAGCTTTAGAATATTCGTAAACTTCAGACATTTTTTCTTTTTTCTTTTTATATTACCTACTAACAATACACAAAGGTATATCTACTTCAAAGATGCTAAATACTAGCGGCACTAGACAACACATTATTACGTAAGCAACAATTAATCTAATACACTATCATTTCACCTTTAAATTCACCCGTCACAATTCTACATTCTATTAACACTCATAAACAAATATTTGCCATTGAAATGTATGTTTGCTAAGTACAATAGAACTATAAGACTACAATCGTAGTACATACATAGTTATAGTTCTATCGGAACTAATTTGAATCCGAATAAGCAATTTCTGTTAGAGAAAATTGACTCAACTAAATTTTAGCATGCTATCCTGTATAGATCGCATAGTTGGTTAATAATATCAACAACAATTTGATTCTATACTTCAGAATAGGAATTGAAGACATAGCCTTTGCTAATTATAGGATACACGCTTGACCACACACGTCGTTAGTATGCTAACGTTGCACTTATATATACTTACACATACACAAACAAACAATAATAACATTATTATTACAAACTAGATATATACAGCATAGGCAGTGATAATAAGTAAAGAGTTATCAGTAGCTCAATAATATATAGATTAATAAACTAAAAAATATTCTAAGCACAGCCTTATAGTTTGAGGAAATATCTATCTATGTAAGTAATAACTCTAGAGGCACCACTAGCCACTACAGGCTACCTTTGCGTGTTAAAGCCCTTAAATTACTTTTTAGCGCAAAGTAAGTGATCGATTTCAAAGTCGTCGACCGGCTGTTGACACCGCGATTGGTATAGTTAGTTATGGTGCTGTGTATGCTGCAAGCACGCATATTTTAATAAAGGGCATTGTCATCCTTAACACACAATATGTCATAGAAAAAACTCTGTCCTGACACTCATCAAGTGTATAATCATCAAGTTTATTTTCTTTTTTTACTGGATACCTACACATTTTTACTATTACTCCCTCGACTTTTTCAAGAGTTGAAATACTTGGTAACACAGTATTTTCTTATTTTTACTTATTATCAGTAAAAATGTAAATAGAGAGAGTAATAATAAAGACCCGTGACCGTTATTACTTACTGAAAGTGCTGTGTAATGTACCTGGTATATTTGTATATTGTACACGGCTATACCTTCTATAGACTATAAACTTTGAAATGTGCGTTAAACAAAATAAAATGTAAAATAAAAAATACGGGCTCTGTTCTATCTATACCTACGAAGAAATATATCTAATAACAAATGCTTTATTTAATTGGACTGGCTTCTATCTAAACATTCTAATTTGCATGTATTTAACTTTATTTAGATTTGATAATTGTAGGTACCTACTTACTACGTAACTACTCAATGTATTATTAGAGTATTTGAGTAACGTATCAAATACTCCAATAATACTTTGAGTATTTTCGTCCAAAATCAGATACATTAAGGCTTGTTGTCTAATTTATTACATTTATTACAATTTCGATCAATTTATGAACACGAAATTTGTTAGTAGGTAGTTTAGTTCCTCCTAAAAATTAAGTGAATGAAGTTTTTTTTTTTAATAAGAGGTCCAAAATGGACACCTCGATAGCACTTTTTAGAACATAAAATATATTCGTTGCAATCAAACACTTTAGTGTAGCTGGAGGGATGCGATTGTTTTTGTCATTTAATACCGGTGCCATCACTTTTAGCTAGTATAATATTACAATATCTGTGATTTTAGTATGAACTCTTACGTCTTTACGTACGATATGATACGTATTTATTAATTGAAAGTAAATACAGTAAATTTAATATTACACTTGAAAATTAGTTTGTTGTTTTTTAAATCACGAAAGTTCACGAAAATCCGCGCTAACCTAACCTAATCATACATAGTTAATAATAAAATGTTTATTTGTTAATGTAAATTACTATAATAAACTTTCAATAATATGTAAATAGAATTTAATCACTACATAATACTTAACCATTATTTTATACTTAACTAATGATGATTTAACGATGGGAGTGATATGAACTTTATTGCGTCACACTAATTTGTGTTTAGTTTCAATAACTTAAACACATTATTGTCAACAATTTAACGTCTATCCTTATAGCGTAATACAATCAAAAGTATTCACGAATAACTTTATTATAACCTACTATACTGTTAATTAATACAAAACTATAAAAGACTGACCAATAATAAATGTTTTAAAATCCAGGATATGGTTTAAATCTCACAAAATCATTTTTGCTATTGATTTCGTTGATAATATAATTATAAATTTAATGTAAATATATTAAGTAAATTAATTAAAATTATAATAATTGAAATCAATTCATCAATAACAAGACAATATTTGCTGTCTCACAACAGCCAACCCGCCACAGCAACAACTTACCTTCAAATATGGCTAGGTATCTAAATCCTGTACTCCCGTCAATCAGTTAACTAGAGTAACATTCGAATTGGATTTACATACCAGCCAGCAGGTGTACTCAATCATCGTTGTCCATACCGATCAGTTCTGCCTGCAGGCGACCCTTGGTACGGCAACAAGCTGTCAGACACAATATCCGGAGCGCGAGCCTGAATTGCGGACTCAGAGATATCAATATAACAATTTTCCAAAATGAATTCAAAATACCTAGCCACACAACCCCAAAATGCAACATAGGGATTTTTATTTCGTGATCTGTGAAATATTCATAGAGCTTAACACAGACGTAAGGTGCCCAGCTCAACCAGAACGTAGTGACAAGAACAAAGCTCATCCAGTGACTAGGGTTCGCCAGATTCTCGGCCAGAGCTGTTGCATATTCCTTATCGTGGATCGGAGCACCACTATTCAGCTTGCGCTTCATTGAGAAGATATAGAAGTAGTTGTAGGCGATGGATATCACGCTGGGTCCTAGTACGAGAATACCAAGGGTAGCAGTGTAAGCGTAGGTGGTTCCCCAATCGAGCATACAAATAAAAGTTTCCTTGTCAAAATTTGCTTCCTTCTTGTAGCCCAGTAGCGGTGGACAGCAAAGCATCGCGGCAGATATCCATGTAAAAACCATCCAGCATTGACTTCTAGTGCGCGTTTGTACCTAGCCCACGGAATTTGTATTAGTAATTTAAAAAGTACAGAGCATAGTAGCAATAGCGTAATGGGGCTTTTTCAAAGGGCAAGAAATTTTATAAAGTAGGGATAATTTACTTTTCATGCTCTTACAAAATGTTAACTTCTACTAGTTAAGTAGATCTTAATTATCGTTCGGAATCGTTTAAACTAGAGAATATTGTGAAGTAACCAGAGAATACAAAGCAAACATATGCAAATTGTTATAAACAGTTTGCAAATGCATTTAGTTAACTACGGAAATAAAATATTAAAAAGGATAGCTACCGTCGCACTAACCGTCTCATATCGGAGAGGTTTCCTGACGGCAAGGTATCTATCCACAGATATCCACATGAAGGTGTAGACCGAGACGGACCAGAGCGTGACCTCGACGTAGCCCGCGAGTCGGCACATCAGGTCCCCGAACATCCAGCGCCCTGTGATGGCCGGGTATACCGATAGGGGCACCACGAACACTCCACACAACAAGTCCGCTACCGCCAACGACAATAGATAGTAGTTTATCACTTCATTGGAGAGTCCTGCGCAATAGAAATACCATAATTAGGTACGAGCAGTCAGTCATATCTTTCTATCCAAATAATTGGTAGATTTACACCCATAAATAACAGCTTGGTACAAATTAATGGATTATCGGCCGTATAACTTTAAAGACTTAATAAAACTTAAAATCAGTGAAAGATTATATTATGCTTCCTAGAAGTACATTTATTTTTTAGACAAAGCAAAAATTACGTGTCTTATTTTTTTGGATTCATGAGTATTGACGTTTTGAAATGTTTCTTTACGTGGAATGTGCAAATAAAGAAACTGCGTGTTGGCATTAGTAGAAGTAGCTCGCAAACCATTGGAAAAGCCAAGTGACCGGCGCGATGCGGCGGTTTACAAATAACATCAGCCGAAGTCCTAAATAATTGAATTTATAACCATTAACTTTAGCTTATATTAACTTAAAACAGTTAGATGGGATGATAGGTTAATAGATTAGGTATAATAGAGCGAAGTGGAAGGAGATATGCGCACTTACCTACGTACCTACATTTGTATAAAAATCGGCTAATGCGCAGTCAAGGCTGATGGCAAAGTTATTCGCCGGCCACTGTTGCTACTACATGACCGGCTTACGTTTAACCATACGAGGGAAACCTGACAATTTACGGATCTATCCACTTTAATACACAGGGATTAAATTTCATACGGATAATACTTCAAAGGGTAGGTATCTGTATTAGGACTATCGCAATGTAGACTACCTGGGTATATATGGTTAAAACTTCTTAAAGGCCATAATTTACCAACACCAAATTAACCAGTGGAGCAATTTAATCGAATGCCTACTTACCATAACAGAAACATCGTCATACTATCAGGGTAAGTAGGTGAAGTTGATCCTAGTAGTATCTAGTAAATAGGACTTAAGAAATAAAACAAATAATGTCTTACCTTTAAAATTAAGAAATGCTGCTATAATAAGGAAGTTGGAGACTACAATAGCGACCCCCATTACGGCGATGACGGCGGCTTGTGTGAGTGACTCAAAAGTGGCGAACGGGCTGTCCGCGACGCTCACCTCGCCGCCGCTGGGTGCGGCTCCTCTTGTGCTCATCATCTTGGCTGGCATACCTTAATAAAGACAATTTTTTATATGTTACAACTAATCAATATCTGAACTAATTTATGGCTCTCGTAATTAATTTAGGTACCTACACATTTTATGTACATGTTTTGTATGCTGCAGAAATATTGTTTTAAAAATATGATTTCATATCATAAATCTCATAATCTGTGGGTTGGCTTTAATATAACATACCTAATCTAAAATGATATGAACAAAGAAAATTATATTTTATGTAGTTTTGTGCCGACTTTAGCAATTACCTGTAGTCCGTTCTAAATAGTCCTAAAGGTAAACGCGTAGATATTTGGTAGCAGGTAGACATCTACGTAGATGTTTAGGGAGTAGGCACAGTGACTGTACATAGGTCTGTATTATTATCGATTCGCTTCATGGCTTCAAAGTGTAGGTCGCATATCAAATAAGTAATATTGAAATACAGGTCAGCCCCCGGGCGAACGTAGCACACACTTGGTTGAATATTTCGAAAGAGTTTTCCGGTTGCCTGCCTCCCCAATACACCTATGCGTCTCAAACCGAAACGTGAAGTAGCGCGTCGTTTATATAAAAATGAACTATACAAATATTCTTCTACGACCCAAGTTAACTTTTCCGAAACGTCAAACGATTACGTTTAAACACAACGAACAAATATCTACTAAGATGTCAAACTTACTATTAGATATTAACTAATAGGTCAACTGTCATCGTGCTGTAATATCAAGACATCTTCCATTTTTCTTATTTCTTATACACTGCCTTGGAATAGATTGACCTGAATTTAAAAGATAATAATATTATTGAGATTATCCTCATAAACACTGACCATAGTCAGAAATTTATACTACCGACTAGCCGCTTACAATTCTAAAAGGATTCCTACCAAGGATGATCCAAAAAGTTATTAAAATTGTTGGAATATACCACCTGCTAGGACCCAGTTTTCAGTAATCGCGCTACATCAAATAAAAACTAGTTACCTTATTTGATTTCTCGGGTGTTACACTATCTCCGTACGAAATTTCATCCGAAAAAAAGAACTTTTCAAGCGAGACTGACAGACAGAGTTACTTTCGCATTTATTTTATAATATTAGTAAGGATTGTGGTCAATGTTTAAGTTTATATACATTAGACATATAACACTATGGATTCCGGTCCGAAATAAATGTTTTTTTTTTAAATTACGTAACATATTATAGCGTCACGCCTGTAGGTACCCCAAGTTCCGCTATGTTTATTTATCATATTTAATAGGGGGCGAACCTATTGCCGATAATGGGGCACAATCCCAAACTTCGAGCTACAACTAAGATTCTCTAAGTATAAGTATTATTAAAGACTTTTTGCTTGACCCGAGAGTCAAACCCGCAGTTATTAAGCAAAACACGCTTACCACTGGACCACCGAAGCAGTTTAATTTTTTGTACTTATACAGGAATTAGCTTAACTTAACTTTGCCTATGTGGTACTTAGGACCGAAACACATAACCGCGTAGCGGCAACACACCGTAACGCAACGCTCGTATTGCTAGTGCATTTTGCTCTATGTAGAGGTGGGCCGCACTGCCCATTCTTGCGGTGCGGCGGCGCCGCAACGCGGTTATATGTTTCGGCCCTTATTGGGATAAAAATTAGCATATATGTTAATCCAGACCATAATCTATCGCTCTACCAAATTTCATGTATTTCGAACAACCATAAATTTCTACAAACATTAACAGCGATTATAATATTAGTAGGAAGTAGGATAGAAGTTGTAGGTAGACAGGCTTTCAGTTGCATTTCAACCTGTCAGTACTAGTATAGTATTATATTATCTGTGCTGTCAGCTAGATATCTGCGCTTCATGTCTGTTAACCTTTTGGAATCCAATTGAACTATGTCAGTAAATCAGATTTAGTAACTATTGAGCCAATTAATGGGTTATCAATTTTGATAGGGTTCTAGCGTATTGCGCGGTTCTCGATTTTATTTTATTATTATTATTTATTTATTATTATCTGGGCAAAGGCCTCCCCTAACTCTAGGAGTCGCGATCTTGTGCCGCCTGCATTCAATTATCAAAGAATTTATCTTTTTTTTTTAATTTTATGTTATAACAAGATAAATATAATATATAAAAATATTTTTCTTAGTATTTTCTTAAATTTACGCGAATATCACACATTAAAATAAAACTATTTTATGACGGATTTTATCGCGGTTTATTTTAGTTTCTAAATCCATTAGTTAGTTAGATTTTAATTGGTTTAGTTAAGTTTTTAAAAATTATAATAAACCGCGATAAAATCCGTTATAAAGTACAAATTTCTAACCGACTTCGTAAAAAGACGGAGGTTATATTTCCATTCTTTTTTGCCAAATAGGTAGAAGAAACGGCATAACATACACAAACCTTCCATATACTTTCACAGACGAAATTGTACCTATGTGTTTTAGGGACATAAAAATATATCGTTAAGGAAAAGTATAAGCGGTTCGATGCTTCCCTGCCGGTTCGATGATGATTAATTATTTTTTCATTGAATAATTTTGTTTTCCCAGTTACCGACCCTCATTTACCAATTATATTTGTCGGAGCTGTTTCCAACCCAGAAAGGAAATTGTAATCCTTACTAATATTAAAAACACGAAAGTATCTGTCAATCTGTCTGTCTGTCGCGCTTTCACGCCAAACCTGCTTAACCGATCTGGATGAAATTTAGTATGGAGATAGTTTTAGACCCGTAGTTTATAACCGACTACGTAAAAAGAGTTTAATGGTTAGCGCGATAACCGACATACGCGCGGGCGAGGACTCTATCCAAATGAATGAATTTGTTGCTAAGCGCTAAACTCGAGAACGGCTACGATTTTGCAAATTCTTTTTTTACAATATTCCTTGAATTACGAGTATGGTTCTTACGCAGAGAAAAAGTAAAAAAAAAACAAACTCCCCTGAAACGGCTTGACCGATTTTTATGAAATCTTATATATCTATATTCAGTAGGTCTGAGAATCGGTCGTTATCTATTTTAGGACCTGGTAGGTAGCTTTACCGGGCAGAACGATGTTTGCGGGGTCCGCTAGTATTTTATAACAATTGAAGCGACAGATGTATAATAAAAGTCGTAGCACTGTTAAGTATCTCACTCCGGCGTCTAATGTTAATTTACCACATGATTTCTCTTAATAAATTTAAACAAATAATATAAATCGGGTTGATTACCTCAATACCTCAAGAACGGCCTGACAGATTTTGATAAAATTTGGTGGAGAGATAGCTGATAACCTGGTTTTGGTTAGGGAACCTAATACAAAAGTACTGAAAAAGGAGGGTTCTATTTTTCTGTTGTCCATCACCAAGTTCGCAGGTTGTATAGTTTTACATAAAATTATAAAAAAAATACTACAAACCTAATTATATAAACGGTTGGCTGTTGAAATAGTGTCAAGGTTTATTTAACACAATTACTAGCCTTGTCAGGATGTTGCCTGCCGACCATTCCAATTTAGTTTATTTTATATAGAATTATTTTTAGCAGCGTAGGGCACATTTTGGATGGGTGAAATCTCTTGAGTTCACAGTTTTCACTACTATCGGCAGGCGCTATAGCTGCCAATATTTTAATGAACATAGTTATTTTAATGCTAAGATTCAAATTCTATCTGACAACGAATGAGAGGTTTATTATACGGTTGGGATCATGAAAGAAAGAATCAACATATAGTTATAGGATAGTTAACTTTAAAAACCAAAATACCGACACCGTTTATTCAACATTTTAATGTTTAATGAATCAGAACAATATTAATTTAAAACTTAGATGGTTCAAACTGTCAACATTTCAGAAAAGCAACGAATGTGAGCGTTTAGTCCGGCGTCTAAGCTCAAACGTTGTCAAAAGTGTCAACAATTCGCGCTTCCATGAACATTATAAACGCTCGTACCTGTATATTCTCTTAAACACTAGGACAAACGACATCCTGATAAAGCTTGTTGCATAAATGATACTTTGAAATTTATATGACTTATTATGGTTTACGAGATTACTTTATCTCGTAAACCATAATAAGTCATAAATTGCAATTAAAAATATGCAACACAGGAACTATTATGTGCACCACTGCCGAGGTACAAAACGTTTCGTATGCACAAACTGTGCATGTTTTGTGATTGTGTATCGCTAAAAAACTGAAGGACAAAAATGCAGTTTAGTTTATGGCCCAAATGAGTAGAACTGGAAATGTCCATGACTTTTCTGCAAAGAACAAGGATTGTCACATCTGACATTTAAGTATTTGTAGAAAAGTTTAAACGTCTGTTAACATTAAAATATATTACATAAAAGCATTTAGTTAATTAAAAACCTAAGCTAAGTTATTGCTAAATTTATTCTTATTCTTATTCTTTATTGTACACAAAACACTTACATATACAATTATAAATAGGAAACAACAATGTACACAGGCGAGCTTAATTCAATTATGAATTTTCTACCAGCAAACCTCTAGAAGAGAAAACTTGTGGAAAGGGTAGAAGGGTAGAATTTATCTTAATAAAAATAATATACATTGAAACTTTCAAATTGTTTTCTCAAAATTTATTAAATAGGACATTGCCTGTGCCCTTCAAATGTAATTGACGGGTGGTTTGCGTGGTGGGAACTAATAATAATAACGCATCCTTTACACATCGCACCTCCCAATGATCCCGGCATTCCCAGAACCGCTAGGTTCTTTAAGTAGTCTGTGATTCACACCCAAGACAGACATTTGTATGCTGAACATTTCTGTTTGTCTTATCTGGGTGTATTATATTAAGGATGTAGGTATTTACAAAAGAAAAGTAGTACAGTGTAAAACAAATGTAGTAGGTATCGTATTATCTGTTCTCTCGTTTCCATAGAAGTCTTTTTTGGAATATTTTGATCCCTATACAACTATTAGGCCTACCTAATAGTTGCGGTCATTGGCATTGTCTTGACCGGTCATGTCAGCTATTTCAGCCTTGAAATGGTTTCCCAGATATATACATGTCGCAGAACGATATGATGATTGATTTTTTTGCGAGAGCCCTTCGCAAAGAGAGATTTTCGCAAAAACTCGGTTATGTAAATACATAAATTGGACATAGGTGAAAACATTTCTCAGTCTTACTTGAAAATGATAGGGTTTTTGCGAAAACTCGGGTCGATCTAGTAATAAACCGAAACGCAACGTTAGTTATCTATGCTAATATTATTAAACTGAAGAGTTTGGTCAGGTTTTCATGAAAATTCGAAGCAAGCAGCAAGATGTACCAAAAAAACTAAGTCTATATTAACTTGTCACTTTCTTCTGTAAAGTTCTGTTCTCTTAATAGTTAAAGAGTAAGTCTGGAGTTTTCTATTACATTTCTTCCACCACGGTGTGCCCACTACTACTCTTGTTAGTCAGCACAACTGAGCCCAATAGGTACTACATGAACAGTACTACCAGTAAGTACTACCTACCTACTTAACGTAACAAAATAAATCTATCCAAAGATTAATATAGTTTGAAAACTAGATACCTAAAACTCGTGGATTGCTATAAACGAAACATCATTAATTTCAGCAGCAAATTGCTAATTAAGAACACAAAATAATTAAGCGAAGTACATATTTTACTACACGAGCAAATTATTTTATTTAAACGAACAACGAATCTTGTTTCGTCGTCATTTAATGAAACCTACGGTCTAATGAATAAGTAAAACTGGATAAATTTTAGATTCTTGATAGGTACATTTAGTTTGAGTCATAAAGAACAACATAGGCCAATTTTACCTAAAGCGTAAAGAATCGTACCTAATCTTGCTAGCCGCCTCACTATGGTTTACTTATAAATATACAGTTCAATGACTGCATTCTGCAGTATCTATTATTGTAACTCTTGCGTTGTGTCGAGTTCAAAGGCTATTCTTACCACCTGTTGTAGATTTTCCCGGAATAGCTAACATATAAATGCAACTTTAGAACACATTGTAACGTATTTATAAGGAACGATCGCGAGACTTTTGAAGGGGTTGCATTATCTTCTAATACTTATATAAAATTCTCGTGTCACAGTGTTAATTACCGTACTCCTCCGAAACGGCTTGGCCTATTTTTATGAAATTTTATATGCATATTCAGTAGGTCTGAGAATCGGCTACTATCTATTTTTCATACCCCTAAGTGACAAGGGTTGTTGGCTCTTAATTTTATTTAATTTTTGACGATTTTTTTTGTATAATGTGGCATTAAAAAATACACACAACCCTAAATTTTCACCCTTCTATCACCAACGCCTATTTTTTAATAGCGATATTAGTAATTTAAAGAACCAGCGGTACGAAGTTCGCTGGGGCAGCTAGTATTTTATAATATGCTTAACATTCTTGACCATTCAGCTCTTAAATTGGCTAAACAAAACATTATAGTCAGGTACTTAAATCATAATTTAACACAAAAAAAATAAGCATTACTATTCGTATGAGCGAATATATCTTGATTACAAGATGCAAGGAAATTAAATTGTGCCCAAAACATATTAAGTACGAATACTAGTATAACCAAATTAACTAGCAACTAGAAATACATTCATTCATTCAGTTTATTTGGTTGGAACTCTGCTTGACAATAACATTGAAGTCTAACTAAGCGAATGTCCAACTATCGTAGCATTCGTAGTAAATAGGCGACGACGGCGGGTGGCGCGGCGGGCAGCCGCAGTGCGAAACCACCAAAAGGTCAATTCAATCCAAGCAGATGTTTAGCGAACCAACTATATTAACGAAATTTAATATTAGAATAGTATTATTGAAGTTGAAACTATTTACATAATAGATACTTACTAGCTTCTGCTCGCGGCTTCACCCGTGTGGAATTGAGGTAAAATGTCATTTTTTTATCCTTTAATAGGCTTGCGCTAGACCACAACTTGCCTGATGTGAAGCAATGATGTAGAACGATGGAACGCGCTTACCCAGTAGATACCGATTCACTCGTGACTTGAAGACAGGCAGATTATAGCTATCCGGAAACATAGATGCCGGCAACGAATTCCACAACTTGGCGTTCGCACAATTAAAGTGGAAGTAAAGCGCTTTGTGCGTACCCGTGAAATTTTCACCACATAACGATGGAGTATAGCCGTACCTCTACTTGTCCAATGAAAGAATGCGGATGGGGGAATAAGATTGTGTAATAGACCATAAACGACTCGAGTTGGTATTCAGCTGACCCATCCCAAAGATGCGAGCAGTAGGTACTCCATGCAAGTAAATGAAAATGAAAATTAGTATTCCATTTAGTAGTTTTTGTTTGATTGAGTCACAAACGTCTGAACAGCCTCACAAACTTATACATTTAATTTTATAATTTCAGTTGGAATTACAGAAACTTTTAGATCGAACCGTGTTCTAGTTAGAAATTATGTAGAAGTTAGACGAGAAATTTATTTAGTGGTACCTACGTAACTCGATGCTCTAATAGTGACTACTTAATTAAAATTTGATTATTTTTTAATTCTCAATAGGCTTGACTTCAACGTGCCTGATTTTAAGCAATGATGTGGTTTGATTTACTCATGATACCTCCGAAGATTTTCTGTGATAATTTGGCAGTAGAATACGGCTCCATACGGTTAGAGAAGCAACAACCGCGACCCACCCCTCAAATCGTGTCACCAGACTTCGCATCGGAACGCGGCAAGGTCGCTTGACGCTGTGACTTTGTCTGGTGGGTGGTCACTAACCACAGCCACGATAAGCCTACCACCAGTTTATTGACACCAGATTTGCAACACTCAGCGACTAAGTCAGG
The DNA here is from genome assembly GCA_936450015.1 of Meganola albula. NCBI lineage: Eukaryota > Metazoa > Arthropoda > Insecta > Lepidoptera > Nolidae > Meganola > Meganola albula. The sequence goes on along the minus strand of OW388142.1, from coordinate 15,877,162 downwards.
ATTTACATTATAGGAAATTCGAATAAAAGCAGATTATTATACAGTGCGAGATAGCCTAAAGTCTTACCTAATAGTTAGGCCCACTACCAGTGTGAGCTGCAAGGTAGGTAGGTATTGTTAGGTGTGTATAATCCTTTACTATACTACATACTATCCTTATTTTTTAAACAATGGGATACAAAGCAACAACCTATTGGCGTCTATTCCCAAGTGCATGGTCGAATGCCATTACCACAAAAATAAAAACGATTCAGTTCACATTGTATATGATTACAGTTTAAAACCGCAACTGACCGTGACACTAGACAGATTTTAATAACCGCGCTTTGAACCGCATTTTCTTCTGTATATTTCCAGTTCTTATTAATTTCACGGAATACAACAACTATTACTGAGAATAGTTCTTAACAGAGCTGCGTCAGGGGCAGCACTACCTATTGTTCAGAATGAAAACTCGAAGCGCTGTACACGAGTCAAGGTCGCCTCGTGGGAGCTTAGCTGGCAGCCGGGCGCTCCAAGGTTGCTTATCACCCCTTCGCCCCTCGCACCTCACATAAATCGATACTAAATTATAAGACCTCATACAGCGCGTCCAAACACTTTGATAATTTTTACAAAAACAAACAGAGTTCGCTAGTCTTGAATAATACTAAAAACACGTTGCATTAATTAAAACCTTCTGATTTCCTATCAATAATCATGAGTAAAAATACCAAAAATGCCAATATCTGTATTTTGTGTATCTGTATACAATTTTATTGCCATGTAGCGGGGATGGGCCGATTTTAAAGCGGTTTTTTTTATAAAGCTGAAGTAATAGAGATCATTCTTAACAAAAACAATGTGTCGTGGTTAATATTTTTTTTATTCATTGAATTATATCGACAACAACAGTCATATACGCGAAAATATGACTAATGGTTCCTGTATGTGTAAATAAATGTAACACCATGGCTATATCACTCACGGGGTAGACAGAGCACCAAGAGTGTAGATATGTGATGATGAGAAATCTAGCATGCTCTATTACTTCTTTAAGGGGCTGCCACGAGTGTGTTAAAATTTATATGATTCCTGTATGTGTAAATGAATGTTACACCACGTCCGGGAAGGCAGAGCACCAAAGGGGTATGTAGTCTATAACTTGAGTACCATTCTTTTGCCGGGCGGAATCCTTCCTTCCTTCCTTCCTTTCTTTATGGATTCCTTCGCCCCGTGTGTGTTTAGGGCAAGGAGTATGTGAGACTCCCAAAGGGTACCCACTAAAATCTCCCGGGTGTTCCGTGGCGCACTTGTTCCAGGGGGTTACGGGAACCACGTGTGACACAACCGGGACCGATACTTATGTAGATACCTAACATTTGTCTGCGTGTCTATTTGTGGGTTATTGCGGTACCATAGCTATTAAACTAATGATTTTGATTATTTGTTTTGCCAAAGCAGACTCGATTGAGTGTTTTAAGTATGGTAAGTATGCCAAGAGGGTGACAAAATGTATGATAATTAATTTTTTTGTCTAATATCTCGATATCTTCCCGTGCGAAGCCGGGGCGGGCCACTAGAAGATATAAAGTAACTTTAATAATAACTACGATGCTACGAAAGTTGTACTACGAAAGATGCTACGAAGTTTCTGCTACGAAAAATGCTACGAACATGCTACGAGCGTCGTAGTAGATAGCTAAGAAAACTTGACGAAGTCGTTTCCTGTGACTGATTTTAGTTCGTTCAACCTTTATTGTATTTCTGTTTTTGCTCGGTAAAAATATGTGACTGGAGCACAAACGATTTAGTAACTAAGTATCGGTACATACCAACATACTACAAAAAATTGGTAAAATGTTGGTAAAAAGTCAAAAATAAAATATTTACCTATTAAATGCCCGTGTAGCATTTATAAGACAAGAAATACGCAAAATTGTTCCATTTTTATCCAATGCGCCTACTTATTTATTGCAGGGTGCGACGCATATTTCGCAAATATTAGCCATTAATATAGCCATTTAGCAATTAACGAGAACATTATCATTCTATTTATCCAGGTAATAAACTGTTTGTGTGCCAGTGCCACCTGCTTTTTGCGAGAGTTATGTAAATGTCACCCCAATTACTTTGAAACTCAATTAAATAGGTACCTATGGTATGAATAGTATGTTGCTGTATCTCCCAAAAGAGTGCTATTTTAACTATTTAACTACTGACTGGAAGTCGGGTGACCGTGGGATTTAAGTTTTTTAAACACGATTTAATACTATACAGATTGAACCCGGGAGAGACGTCCGAAAATTTTTCCTGTCATGTTTATTTTTTATTATGTAGTGATTTTTTGAGGGACTACAATTAAAAAAATATATCTTTTCTATTTTTTAACAGCAACTTTTAATTGCAAAAGAAAGTATAGTTAATACACTTTATTTTGAATGTAATCATATTGAAGTGTGCTATTACTAAAGTGAGAATTGAATTATATTTTGAGAATTTCCTGTAATAACTACTACTACGCTGACCCTAAACATTGCTTATTTTAATAAAAAAGTGTTCCTATTACCAACTTATTTTTTATGATGCTATGTGTTCAAATTGTATTGGAAATTCAAATTCGCATCATCGAAAAAGATATCTTTTTTTTCAGTATTTTAGCTAATTGTAATAGCAATTACCTTACGTCGCAAAATAAAGTATAGTAAAATATAAAAATGATACTATTACCATTCTGTATTAAGATTAATAACTATGAATTATCAATGTAAATTAATAATATTATATGTACATTGGTATTGACTACTACGCTGACCCTGCTTCGCACCGCCTAACAGACTATTAAAATTCAAATTGACTTTCAAGTATCAATACGAATCGTTGTATGAGTATAGAAAAGTGTTGCTTTTGAAACCTTATCAGGCAATTCTTTAAAAAGATATCTGCGTAAGAACCATCTTCGTACTATCTACAAGGAATATTCTAAAAAATAATTAGCGAAATCAATTCAGCTGTTTTTGAGTTTTGCGCTTAGCAAAACGGTCGGTCTACATCCAGAACTGGCAAGATATTAATTATATTAATCTATAAATTGACTTTTGTGATTTATTTAAGTAAAGGTAGGAACGAGCCTGTTGATTTTTTGCATCCAGTATATAATAATAACCAACATTGCACAAACTGTTTCATATTAAATTAGTCATCGTGCCAGGTGCCAGCCTTTATTCAGAACCCCGATAGCAATAAGCAAAGCACTAAGTATAAATTGGTGGCGGGCCGAGAAAGTCAAATACTGAGGGGCTGTCTGTTCTATAAGGTTCTCCGTATTATTCTATTTACTTTACGGTCAAATATTTTCTAACTACGCCTGTTTAAAATACCAATATCCGGATGACCGAGCTTTGCTCGGTATTTTTTTTAAATGACATTTTCTAAAAATGATTCCTAGCTAGATCGATTTATCGCCCCCGAAACCCCCTATATACTAAATTTTATGAAAATCGTTGGAGCCGATTCCGAGATTCCAATTATATACAAGAATTGCTCGTTTAAAGGTATTAGATTAGTCCACTAAAATAAACTAAAAGTAACAAAAAATATATCTAACTGCGCCGTCCTAACTAACAATCAGACCGATCAAATTGGCTCTTAATGAAGAAAACTGCCCCAAAATCGGTCAATTCATGCGCTACGAGCAACTTGTACACACATGTCAATGTTTTTTGTCGTCACCCCAAGGAAAAAGAAAAGTGTTAAAAGGATCAAAATCTAAAACTCGAAATTTACTTCATGGAAAAAGCTATAATCGTACATCACAATATTCTGAAGCACATTTTTTACAATGTAATAAATGATTTATTTAGTACAAAACATGTCACTGTCAGATATATTTTTAGCCCAGTTGTGGTCGTCAATTCAGCGACGTAACTATTCCAAAATCGTCCCATTGTTACCCAACAGTAATAAGTAGCTAAATATTTATGAACGTTATTTTCAAAAGAATAGAAATTTAAATATTATTAAATATCGATAATTTAACTTAAATAATAATAAGTACATTTGTTATTATTACTTTTTCTCCGAGCTATAATTCATGTAACAACACAACCAAATGAAAATGCGAACGCAGCTTAAAGGACTTTATCAAAGGGAGGACAAAACGCGCGAAGCGATCGTGAAATTCTGCGTCCGTTATCGTCGGTACGATAGTCAAAAATAAAGATAACAAACAGAAGCATATATAAATAGCATGCGAAGAGAGTAAGAGAGTGCGAAATCATTTGGTGGGTTTAAAATTTAAAAAAAAAGGGCGAAGCGAACTCGATATTTTCGTCGTAATTAATAATGAAAATCCAAATTTAATGCAATAATGAAAGGCACACGCGACCTAAGCGAGCGCGAAAATATCAGGGTGTACTAAATTATATGTATTATGTTTAGTTCTCCGGGGTTCCTTCGGGCCGGGGCTCCCTCAGGCCGGGGCTCTCTCAGGTTGTGGGCCCGTGGCATTTCGCCAGTCCTGCCACCCTATAATTACGCCACTATCATCACCTTAAATAGAATATATTTTACCTTATTAGGTTGGTAGTTGTACCAAAAAAAAAATTTAAAATTTCTTTTAGCTTATTTAAATTATGTATTAAAACACGCGTGTTTAATGTATGTAATTAAAAACCTTCTCAAGATTTACACCATTCAGTATTTATGTTTTTATTCACTATCCTCTAAAGGGCGCCATATTCAATTAAGCTCCATACCCGTAGATACCCTATAGGTATCCAGCCAATGATAAACTCTTCGGATAACTCATAATTTGATTTGTAGTTTTAAAGTTATGCGACTTCAGATAGGTAATCTTAGAAATATAAATACCTACCCCCATAAAACTTACATAAATCTCGTTGTAGACAGGACGTTGGCGGGACATCTAAAAAACGCAACTTTCGTTACCTATTTATTGAAGAAAGTGTACCTACATAATACGTACCTATACGTAGTACACATACCTAAACTAAGCAAATAACTACTTAGTTATATCGATTGTCACAAAGGTGACATTAAGAAGGCATTCCGACAGTTGTTTACCAGTAAAGTACTAGCGCTACCAAATATCAGCGTTCACTTTTATTTGCTTCAAAACTATTTCACGCAAGTTCTGCTTACTTTCTTACTAACTTATTAAAACTAAATAATTTGAGTTCGCTTCCCGCTGAAAAGATTGGAACTTACTTTATTTAGAATCCATGGTGAATTTGAGAATAGGCGGCCTGCAGATGACCTCTGGCGTAACGTCGCGGCGCCGCAGATGCTATACACGCGGGCGACGGTGTACGCGCCCGCCACACGAGTGATAATCGCGGCTCTCCTTCACGCGACTGCTACCAACTAACTGCAGACGGCGGCGCGCGCACCCTCACCCTGTCTCATCCCCTAACATGTCCCCCAACATCACCATTGATTCATGATTTCACCAGTTTAATCATCATTCTCTACACTATACTTGAATCATCAGCATCTCTACGCAGATTCAACTTGTTTCGTTGAATTTACTATAAATGAACACAAGGCATTCCGCGTACTGCGGGACTTTCAACTGCAGCGGAATGTGTTTACTATGCCCACAATACACCCACACAATCAAATCTTCGTTGTATACTTACCAACAAAGTTAATCGTCGTTGTTTGTCTTTTCTACGTATCTCACCTAACCTATAGATAAAGTTTAAAGTGCCTCGTACCAAGTTGATATTTGTACTTCTTTCTACTAGTAAGGGGAATTTAAAAGTGGTTATTAAAATAACCAATTTTATATAATATGAATTTTATTGAACACAAGAGCACACAGGTGCTATAAAATACACTTAAGAATTATGTTGTAGGTACAAAGCTTAATTACAATGATATTCATTCCTCTCAAGTTGAAATGCAATAGGAAAGTAATCAACTTAAATCGTAAGTAATAACTAATAACATACACGAATATTAGACCAGTTCCGAAACCTTTGAAAATAGTAAAAAGTAAAAATTTGGAACAGGATAACACCCATTGCATTGGAAGAAATTGTAGAGAAAAAGAGGCGAAATGAACTACCGGCGATTTAAGAGTGGAAAGAGTAAGAGGATAACATTTAAGGGTGAAAAACAGTTTATCGCTTTTTCCAGGAAAATTACAACTCCTACGTAGAAAATACGCCGATGAATTCTCGTTAAGATTAAAGCGAGGCAGTGAACCGTAATTGCAACAACTGTTGTGTGTTAGTAATTTAGGGTTGCAATGTCAGTTAGTATTTCGAGAATAAAATAGATATTTTATGGAGATATGTATGCCAGTTAAAAAGTCAGCTATTTTAATATTTCGCGAATAGATTTGGGTTATGTAAAAAAGTGCAAACAAATTTTTCTAATGACCAGCCTACATCTTTGTCGTTAAGTTTTTTCGGTAGGAGTTGCGGTTTTCTTGGTGATCGCGATAAACCGTCTTAACTCTTAAGCCTATCGTCCCTTACGTTCTTTTGCTTTCAATCGTTTTTTCTCTATATTTTCTTAATGTTCCAATGAGTTTTGTCTTGTTCTAAATTTATCTGTTCCAAAAAATTATCGGGCATGGCCAAACAGTGCAAAATATTATACACACAAACTTAATAAGAGGCGGGTTTAACGAAACCCTTCTAGTATTAATTATGAACCAACTTCATGCTAACTACATAAGTTTGCCAATAACTAACAAGAAAGTTACTGCGACCAGTTTACAATAGGCACGTTGTCAAAATGCAGTTATGATCTGCTACATCGTGGAAATGGTGCATAACTATAGCGACAACAGATCACGGGCTTGCAGCCTCCTGTGACTTCAAATACCACTAAAACTAGTTTGTCTGCAGGTATTGTACACCACTTAACCATTGCATAAAATATGTAACAACATATGATGTCAGTCCAATATAGCCTCACTTTAACTACTAATATTAAAATAGACGTCTACAATACAAAAGATAGGTATATAAGTATCTTTGGTAATGTCAAACTTTTTTGTTCTTTAAATCCTTGTGCAAAACTTAATTAGGAACAGTGCTAAAACATAGATATTGTTCGTTATAGATCTAGACATAACTTAGTATTAATGACTACAGCAATTTAGCAACTAGAGCCTTACGTATCTGTTATTAGTGCTTTACGATAGTTCCTGTTAGAATGGCAGTAAAATTGTGTTCTAATTATTGGTTGCTGAAGTTTATTTAATCTCGACACTTAATTATTAATCTAAAGTAATATGTATTAATACCTATAATAAAATCGAAAACGCAAATCTCAGGAACGGCATCACCGATGCAAATTCTGTTTTCATTGATGTATTGCGATTTCTCATAAGCATTCTACCATTTTTTACCGACTGATCAATTTATAACGAAAAAAATTACGTTAATTAAATAGTCTGCTAGGCCAAGTGATTCATATTCATTTAAAAAGAAAGGCGCCATTATTATCTTAGGAATCTATAACGAAATCCATATCAGATCTAAGGCTCAGTGCAAATGCAAAACTCGGGGCCCGATATATTGCAACATTGCAATGCAACGAAAAATGGGTCACCGTAAGTGCTGTGGAGCGTGCAGAAAGCTTTAGGCGACCCATATTCCCATTGTCACAGGGGATTACAATTGAGCACCGCTCAGCAATATTCACACTCACCTACTTCTACGTCTTTATTTGTTTTCCACGCCTGTTTTGAATTAGTTAGGTGTTTCAAAAGCATTTTTGTAACACGTATTAAGTACTAAAAAATACAATTAATAATCCGACGATTTGTGATCCGCAACTTTATTTTAAATGGTAGTTCACTAATATCGCATTACAAAGTGTGACTTGTTAGGGGCGCGCTACATGTAAACGAACTACAATAAACGGCCCGGCACATACAGTTCGTCAGTATCTATCATGTAATTAAAAAGTTCAGTTGCAGTACAGGTGCAGTTAAGTTTCGATCAAAACAGCCTTTTTCGTATTATCGTAATTTTGACAACCGCTGTCAGATACGCTCGCGTCAAGTTCGCGTCACGCGAGCGATTTAGATTAGATAAGACAGCTGAACAATTACAAGAATACCATTATGCACTAAGACGAAAACTTAATTGTAACTGCACCGCAACTTGATCGGCGCGTCAAGAAATTACGTGAATGAAGGCAATGCCGTCTCGAAGCAATTACAACACGCGATTTATTTTATTCGGTTAGTCGATTGGGTAATTCGTCGGACTGTATACCGGTCAGCATTCGTTTCGGTCGTACCTATTTATTTGACGTTGAGCGGCTTTATTGCAGAACATTAATCTACAAAAATACTCGATATTCCCGACTGACTCATATTAATTGCATGTAGCACTAGTCCAAGCGGAGAGGCTTTGTTCTCGAATATTCACCGAAATTGTTCGATTTTACTGCCCGACTGTGTCAATTGTGCCGGCCCATTTATATGTATAGCGCCCCTTACTTCGTTATCTACTGAACAAATACCGTCCTACGTAGCAACAAGTCAACATGTTAACGTCACTTGCATGCAGATAACATTTTACTCATACAACATTAGTACCACAAATTACTATTCGAGTATTAAGTATAAACTTTATTAAGCATGTTCTAAAAGGCATTCCCAGACATGCTGGGCATTCTCAAACATATCACTCAAAAATTAAAAGCTAAGGACGAAAGGCAGTTAAATTACTTGCACACTACAAACGTCTTCATGCCTGGGAACGCCGTAAAATAAATAAAAGTTCATAAAAATTTTGTATCTTGTCATTTTGTAATAAAGTAATAATATACTACTTAAAAACTGCTAAAAAACGTTTTAAAAAACGAAAGGTAACTAAGATGGTTACCATTTTAAAAACGCACTGTCAAGAGGCCAAAATAAAAATTGGTGATAAAACAATGACAAGATCCTGGCTTAAAAATCTAGTACTTAATGTACTGCAGATAACAATCAATGCATAAGCAATAGGCATCTTAAACAAACACTACAGTTACATAATTATATATCTCTTCTAATGTCGTAGAATACAACACTAACATAACGAGTTTATATCCGCAAATATGTCAAATAAACATAATGGCACAACACAAGATACTTACATAAATGATACACAAAATATAATTGTTACGGTACAAAGCTCGGCTTATACAATTTGTTGTGTTAGGTTTACAATGCTCAGTCGGAGTCAGACTGCGACACAAAACAAAATGCTAAATGCATTTAGGTCAAAAGCCCTTGTATTTTGCGTTTCTGGACCAAAACTGAGCAGCAAAGTTATCCAACAACAAATTAACTAACTTTACAAAAGCATTGCAGCTTGTATTGAAACTTACTGTAATTACGTTTATACATTTAAAATTCTTCTGTTTTCGGTCCCGATACATTTGTTATTAATCTCTTTCAAAATATATATTTTTTCTTTGATTAAAAATACTCAGATATTTCTTACTTAATGGCGTAATGACGTCATTTGCTCTTCTAGAAAAAGTTTATCCAATAATGACGTTCATGATAATTAATTATTAAATTATAGTTAAATGCTAATTACTATTTTATAGCACCAAGCTGAATTCACAAACGCAGGAATTAAGCAAAAAGAGAACATTCTACGACGGTATACATTAAATTGTACTTACAAGTATATATTGCTTTTGTGTTACTCAGTTAACCTACTTACTTAAAGGACAAGTTTCTTTGTTTTCTATTAGTACCTATTCGTTTTAAGTGCTAGTTGCGCATCAAATATACAGCAATGTTGCCACATTCCTAAGTCAACATTTTACCTCATGCTCTCTTCAATTTTGGCTAGATTGAAAGGAAATAGGAAGCGTTAATTAACTACGCCAAACGACAACATTTCAATAGTATAAAGTGTCAAGCCTTCCATTGTGTGTTAGCTATTAAATGTGCAGTCAATGCATATTTAAACATCATCAGTATGTAGTACGTTTTAGTCAACGTTGCATTAATTGTCTAATTGCATTCAAATAAATTTATAAATTCTAACTGACAGTTTTTATCGCATTGCCCCAATCGCCTTGCGCGCATTCTAACCATGCGTCACCCATGGCACCACGTGTCGGGAACATTAATCAACGGTACCTACCTACACAGCTGTAGCCAGCTGATAACGAAGCCCTACAGCTACGCATATTGGAGCTAATAAACTCTTATCAACATTGGCTACTTAGCCCAAAAAAGCGTCATTTTCAGTTTTCGTATCACGTGTATAAACGTGTGTATTTGCTCATTTGAATTTTTGGAGATCCTTTATTTCACGATAACTTTCTTTTCCGTTTCGCTACAAGCAGATTGTGGTCACGGCCACTTGAATGATAGACGGATCGACAAAAGAAACTTACTGGGAGGCTAGTGCCTCTAAGTAAGTTTCTTTTGCCGATCCGTTTTACTCGGTCTTATCCCTTACCTATATATCTAATCCCGTACCTATATATTTTATCCCTTGCCTATAGTAATAATAAATATGAACAGAATAGTTTGCTCTTACGCGGTGTTATTACACCTTTAATAAAATTTCATTAGAATTTGACATCGTTTTTTTGTACGATAAGGCTACTCAACAATGATTTATTTCAATTATTATTAATCTCGAATCATTAAATAATTCGTACATACCTACCTACGCGCAGTACAGTTTTCAGTATGTCGGTTCTAACGTTGCCAAATGTCGAAACATGTCACTAGAAATATAGCAACTGTTTAAATAAGTAGGTATATCATGATGATATTTGTCTGCAAGCTTTCCTAATTTAAATTAATAATTCAGAATATCAACGTCAATTAAGGTTGTGTGTACTCGTATGCTCACAGTAGCTACAATGCTTGTTCGGCGCGGCGCTTGGATAAATTTAGCTACTACTTCTATACTTACAGAAGAGCAAACTAAATACGTACTAAAACGTATTTTAGTTATATTATTTTACTTAATGACTATGGTTTTTTAATTGTTTAGTCACTCAGCATTAGGTATATTAATTTTGTTACCACAAAGTGGCTCAACAATTAAAATATGTCATCGTATCTTTGATGAAAGAAAATAAACAAACCCTGAAAACACCCACCTGCAAAAGTTATTTTATAATAAGTTATATGCCGTAAAGTTATTAACCGTCAGTAACATAGTTTACGATGTTCGAATTCAATTTAAGGCACGGAAACCAGGTTAATGGAACTAAAATGTAGCTTCAATATCAATTTTCAAAGTGAAGTCATAGAAAAATCTTTTAATGTCTAATCTCTCTCTGATACGAAAAATCTGGGTCATTGTATTGATCCTATAATCTTTTTAGTAGTCAACATACTAGAAGCAAAGTAGTAAAACTAGTACTCCGCACAAAAATACTGTAAGTACCTTTTATAAATAAACGTTACAGTGTTAAAATTATATTTTTTTTATAATAAAAGTAAAATAACAACCTTACAGTGTCTCACTTCTGGGCACCGATCTTTTCTCAATTAACTTGAGAGCTGTTAAAAATTAATACACACTTACTAAAAAATCTCGGCTTTGATTCCGAACAGCGGCGGTTTACTGATATCGAACAGCGCCCATAAAACATTTCACACAAAGATGTGTAGACACGACCCAGGATCGAACCAGCGACCAATATATCAACGCCGACTCCGATACAAGTCAATTTTAGCGGGAAGTCAACGTGCGTGAAGATAACACTTGCAAAAAAAATTCAACTGACAGACATATAATACCATAATAAATAACGGTATTTACTGGTTGCGAAACTGTTTACTTCCGCTTCAACTTGTATGCGTTAGCACATCGACATATTGATAAGAGTTCATACTTTGTGAGAAGCTAAGGGTGCGTTTCACCTGACGCTGAGCTGGGCGGAGTTAAGTGGAGAATAGAAAGAATCGTGGCGGAGTTGAACGAAGCGGGACGGATTGGAGGCTAGCAGACCAGGAGCTGCTTCAAGCCGTGTTCTCTTCAATCTTTACTCCGCTTTGCGCTCTCCTCTCGCCATTTCAACCAGCTCAGAGCCACGCGTTCATATATTTTATTTGAAAATCCGTTCCGTTGCACTTACACTGTTTCCACTGATGCATGTGTGTGTTCCAAGAACGATGATTGTTCAATTCAGGGTCCGCTCCTTTCCACTACGCTCAGCTCTACATCAGTGGAAACGCACCCTAATAGGGAATAAGATAACGTTTACGTTTATGCACACAGAATAATAATACTGTGGCCATGTATCTATAATGAGAAGAAATATAATGTGAAGTTGGATCGCGTATAATAGTCAGTAACACAAAATTTACATAAGTATTTGTCAATAATTACAATGTGAGTTCCAAAAGCTTTAGACTTTCCTAATTTTAGTAGAAAGTTTATATCCTTCAATTTTAGAAACATTAATACTTTTTATTTTACATTAAAAGAAGTATATAAATGATGAACAATACTTTGGAATTAAATTACTAGAATATGAATAGTCAAATATTGTGAAAGTCACTCACATAAAATTTAAAAACAGCTTACGTATCCTACTATGTTCACACCACTATTACTCTCCACGTCTGGGCCTCGATTCTTGCGCTTTAGCCATTTATCTGTAATAGACATTTGTCGAACAAAAATGGCGATTTTTTTCAATGATATCCGCCATGTTATTGACATTTGTCTATTAGAGATAGATGTCTAAAGCGCGCAAATGTAGAACAAAATGGCGGATGTCATTGAAAAACAAAACAAATCACCATTTTTGTTTGACAAATGTCTAAAGCGTGCGAATCGGGGCAATGATCTGTCTTTTGATAACAGACTCGTTAACCTAAAGCACCGACTAGGACTAGACGCCACTTTCATCAGAAGTTGGCGGGGTATCAGGGAAGATAATTAATTTTGATTGGTTGGTACAAGTTCTTGTCCTTGAACGAAACAATCAAAATAAACTTCTAGTCGGACAATATGTAGTGTAATGTGTAGTGTAATATGTAGTGTAATATGTAGTGTAATATGTAGTGTAATTTGTAGTGTACTATGTAGTGTATATGCCCAGCTATGAGCTATGCGGTATCTGGTCAGTGGCATAAAGCAATGACACAAACGGCCTAATCTGCTTGGTAAAAATGATACATATGGCTAATTCATAGTCATATTATTTCTTTTCCCGATTAATATCCAGATTCTCACAATATATGTATACGTTATAAGCTTAAGTGCATATCAATAGCAATTACCAAATTATTTATCCGTTATCATAACACAACATATACCTATACGGCTTACTAATAGTTATTACTTCTTATATTTCACAGTCAAGAACGTCATAAGAATTAATGTGCTATTCAATTCAATTTCGTTGTTCTTCTAAAACTTTACAAATATAAACATTGGCAAGTAATCAGGTATCACAAACACCACCATTCATGGCTTACACATAAAATTAATCACTAACATTATCAAAGGGGGATTAAAATCACAAAGTTTCTTACAGTACAGTAAACGAGTAACAAAGGCGGGTACATTGACTGCAGTAGTGCAAAATAAATAGAAATTAGTGAGTATTTAGAGCGAATAAAGAGCATAAAATAACACAACAATGACGAACTTATTAGAGAATGCGTACCTTTACGGCACACACGGTAGATCATTCAAACGACATGAGATTCGTCGGCAGTGGCTGCACCAATTGGTTGCTGATTTCTTCAATAACTTTCACCCACATTTTTGCTGAAGATTCAGATACAGTCCTAAAACAAAAAACCGTTTTTAAATACATGAACTACCGCAGGGCCACATAAATTAACATTAACTTAATTAAAAAGTCTAACAGTCATTCATCATAAAAAAAACTTATACTATGCGTTTTAAATAAGAATAGGACTGGACTCGCGGCTAACTTCATACCAAAAACCAAGCAAAAGTAGCGCCAGCACAAAATGTCAAACCACAGACAATAATATTATTTTAAAATGTATGGAAAAGTGATTTATGTGAAAATTTTACACAAGTATGTAGTTACAATGCAGCTACCTACCTAAGTAAATTTACGCGCTAGGATACCACAAACTTGCACGGATAAAAACACACGTTTTAACTTATAACTCCGATTTTTGTAGTCAGAAGTTAATAAAATATGTTCGTATCTAAATATCCAAATCCAAATGTCCAATTTTACTCAAAAGCCAATAAGATTTACGCATTTTTATTTTTTGCTCACTGTACTAAAAAATGTGAAGTTGTTGCGCATTCCAGTTGTTGGACAGTCCAAGATAGATTATTAGGATAAAAATAACAAATTATTGGAAAAAAACACTTAAACTTCATTTATATTGAATTTGAAGTGAATCGGACCAGGGACTAAACAGTTCTAGAATATTTTTTTTTCCAAAATTCATTATTTTACACCCCCTTGGGGTTAGTTTTGGTAAAATAAAAAACACATGTTTCATGATTTCTTTTAAGGTTTATGTGAGCTGAATTTAAAGTAAATCGAACTTGGGACTAAACAGATCTAGAGAAACTTAAATTTTTACAAGTACTTATAACTCGTTTTCCACACCCCTTGGAGGTAATTTTAGAAAAATAAAAGACACGTGCTTCATTATTTATCTTACGGTTTATGTGTACCGAATTTTAAGTGAATAGAACCAAGGAATAAATAGTTACATACAAACTTCATCCCCCTCTTTAACCCTTCTGGAGGACGATTTCTGAAAATATTATTAGCCTGTATCCTATTCTAAGGTATTCACTACCTACATCTCAAATTTCACTAAAATCGGTTGAGCGTTTCTGGAAATACATGGAAACTAACAAACACACACACACACGCACGCACGCACGCACGCACGCACGCACGCACGCACGCACGCACGCACGCCCTGCCAGCCCGCCCGCCCGCGGCGCGAGTTATACCACAATCTCGTTTTAGAGTTTTAAAAAAACACGTAATTTTCCTTCTAATTATATAAATGATTAACATGAACATAAACTGTCTATTTTATTTAAATAAGGAATCATTGAGCGTGGCACATTGTTTACTTTATCCTTAGTTCGGCTCAAGGTTAGATTAACATTAAATATTTATATGAGTATTTATACATAGTGAAATAGTTAAATGCGTCATAGACATTATTGCTTATCGCGCGTACGATGCAAATTTAGTTCCCATGTTTACGGCACAGTCAGATAAACTTTAACCTCATTGAATAGCGGTCAAGGTTCAGCGCGTCTATCTAGAACTTCCAGTACAGATTAACCTAAGGCCCAAGGCTAATTTATCGCATATAAGTACAAATTACTTTGTGTAGTGCAGTAGGAATAAAATAATAAGTGTAATTTTAAAATTAAATAGGAAACCATCTCCACTGTCTTTTCAGGTTTCGACTAAAAACCGGGATCAAAATCGGTCCAACCTTTTAATCGCCACTTGGCAACAAACTCATAAAAATATCTTTTTTGTCGGGGGTCAAATACAGGACAAAAGATTGTAATGTTATTTAAGTATTTCATTTAGATACGCGTGGAGCTGGTGTTCGAGTTAGGCATTTCCTGTATTTCCTGTATCACATTACATACAATACCTTGTACATATTGTAAAAGGTATTGTATGTAATGTGAATATTAAATGTATTTTAACTATAGGTATATAGGAACGAGTAGAAGATAGGACCACACTGTGCGCCATGATAAGGCAATAATTATGGTGATAATTAAAACAATGTTATAACGTAGCATTTGGGCCAAACGGTCTAAGGGGTACATTAAAGCTATTTAACAAATTAATGATATAATATTTAACAATGAGCAGCGGTGGCGCAGCAGTATCGGCCTCGCCTTTATAATATAAGGTCGCAGGTTCGACCCCTAGTCTTGCCCCGTGATATCTTTGTGTGAATTTTATCATTACCACTGATCAATATCAATGAAGGAAAACATCGTACATGTCTAAGAACTAATCATTCGAGGACCTGTGACGTCCACAAACCCGCACTTGTGTGTGGATTAAGGCCTCAATTCTCTCAACTCGTAAGATGCTTAACAGTGGAACACAAAAAAGAGTTAAAGTGAAGTTTTGTTCCCATAATTAAAAATTCAACCTTATCTTTGTAGTATCACAAAACTTTTTGCTGAGTAAGAAAACCAACCGGCCAGCCCTACACAAACTGAGAGGGTGCATTCAGCATCATTCATTAGAAACATTTTCCACCGTAATTTTGTTCTAGATAATATTTCTTTTATTTATTCAAAAGTATTTTTTTCGTTAATTTTGCTTTAATTTGAATGAAAGATGCACTCGATTTGAATGGAAGACAGCTAAAATAAAACATCCATACATTAATTTAAGGAAAAGTGCGTTAAATGACGCGGCGGAAGTGCGCTTTGTATTAGAGATTAACATCATAGTGGAAACATTGGCTGTTCCTTATTAGAATTTCTCAAAGGCAACGAAATATTCCGTTTAAGTTAGTAAAACATAGCACGATTAGTGTTTAACTAGAACCTGTTATCAGTACCACAGTTCCTGAACTAATTTCATGTACCGAACCTCTCAGTATGATGTACGGATTTCACCATATTAGTTGGTGGAGGGCGGTCCCTTCCACCCGCTATATAACAAACTCATTTTTGACCATAGTGTGTAAGTCCTTTCTAGTAAACTATGTCCAACTGATACTGGAATATATACGAGTACAAAGCTATTCAGGCATATAACGACGGTGGAGGACAATAGTTCCGGTGGCGAGATTTTTCAACATTCAAGGATGATTACAGCAGGAATTTTGCGTCGGGTGACTCATGTTAAGTGTTTCGACATGCAGTAATTTAAAGAAAAATATTACACGTTCAATGCATATTTACACTATGAAATCACTGTTGTAACACAAAGATTGTCCGGGGCGGAGATCGAACCCGCGACATCCCGGGCACAGTATAGTCCAATCGGTCGGCTTACACCGTTACACCGACTACAGAGGTTGACTGGCCGTCAATGTCGCCAAAGAGCATAAATGCTAGACTGATTTAATTATACAATATAGTTTTTTTCTCTTCTGATAAAAAAGTACGAAGTTCACCAGGTTATCTAATTTATCTCATTATATTAAACGAGCTGTTTTTGTAAACATGTTATTACATATAATTGTAATAATTCTGTGTACTTACTTAAATGTACCTACTTAAAAGTCTTAATACACGTAAAATGTACTTAATCGAGAAAAACGTCTTACGACAATAATGGGATAAAATTCAGTGTAGGAAAAAACGATAAATCGAACAATTAGATTTTATTTTTAAAAGGCATGTCTCTTATAAAACGACGGTACAATAGCAGAATATAAATTTCGCATACGTTTCGAAGATCCTGAATATATTGATACACATTACCATCACCTTAAGGGAAATCGCTGAAGTAATAAATAAGAGTACTATAAAACTCACTTAAATTTGTAGACGGTGCCAGTGTGCTGGCTGACCAACTGGAAGGCGTCAGCGCTGTCCCCGTCCACCGTCCTCGCGAACCATCCGTGTAATGACAGCATCTTACAGCGCTCTTCACGAAAATCACTCCTGTTTGTTCTACAACAAGCCATTTCATTCGTATGCTACCATAAACGCACTCCTAATCAAAAGTGAGTCAACTCAAAAATAGTTTATTTCGAGTTGTGCTTGTGTTCGAATAATTACTGGTCCAATAATTCTCACAAAACTAATCCCTAGATAGCGTTAAATTTCTTTTGTTCAATCAACTAACTACAACGAAAGCGGAAACATTTCCGATTAAATATTACAGTTTTAATGAAACTTTAAGTTAATTAGAGTTGTCACTGTGTTGGTGAATAATTGTACTGCAATTGGACTGGATATTTTTACTTATTTCGGTTTTGTTTGAAATGGTGTTTATTTCTTTACACACAGTCACCACCCTAGGTTATAATTTAAAAAAAACAACAATTATCTATAAAAATAATAAAATTTAGCCCCAGTTTACATACTCTATATTATCTAAAATCAATGTATAGCTTCTGTTACAAAGATGAAGTTACATTTTTTTTCCTCTCCTGAAAAATTAAGTTTTTTGAGTTGTATCAGTTTTGATGTGGATGTGCGATATATATTTTACTACAGAAAAATAGGGTTTTGGTCGCGACACACAGGATCCCAGAAGACGGTTTTCGTCTCAGAGGAAGACCAAGAAAGCAAATTTTACGAAGAAAGTGTGCGGTGGTGCTAGGTCAAAGCCTCTTCATAGCCTTACAACTCTTTGTAAAGCTACGAAGAGGCTTTAACCCAGCAGTGGAATTACAACAAAATAATGACAAAAAATAGTAGGCGCAATGTATAGTCAGCTTGCAAACTTGCATATATCTAAAATTACTGATCCGATAACCAGACGAATAAGGGATATGTATCTTAAATAACTACTTAATATGCGAATTTGGTTTATATTGTGCCCTCTGTGAAAAAAGGGAGATCGTAAAAGTGAATGTGTGAAACGGGTAGTAAATCAATAATCTATTATTAATAAGATCGGGTAAATGACAATAAACATAAACTATGTAATAGTATGTACCGTTGTATATTAGATATTAGCTTACCCAATGAAAGATTTCGAAGCATAAAATATTAGTATGTTTCCTGACAACTGTAGCCAGTACCGTTGCCATGATGACAGTGATATTTTTCTTCCGTCTTTTATAATAGTTTTTCTTCGGATAAATCCTTCACATAGGATCGCTTCGCATTTAGATAATTCACTAAAAGACAATGTTGTTGTAAATAAACATTTAAGGAACCACGACGACGACATCTTACTTTGAAATAACAAATATAATAAGAACTCTCAAAGTTGATGCATCAGAAAGATAAAGAATATACCGGTGGCGTGGTCGAGTCCAAGTCAGACATTTTTGTGATGACTATTTCTGTTTGTCTCAAGGCTGGGCGTAATTTTCTATAATAAGTATATATTTACAAAAAAAAAGTATTATATGTATGTATAGTATATACCAGTTATCTGGTGTTCATAACACAAGCTCTGCTTAGCTTGGGACTAAACGACCGTGTGTGTTAATGTGCCAGAATATTGTTATTTTAAATAATTTGAAAAGAAGAAGCGTCGGTAAAATGTACCTGAGGGGTAGTGACTGTAACAATTTGCTTCCAGGCACTGAACTAGGAGATTCCAATAAAGTATCGTCGAGTAAATTCACCGACCCAGCTGGCGTTTTGTCTTCTAACTTGTCATCAGTAAAACTTTTCCCAAAAATGCTGCAATTACAATATAATTTAAATATTTTAATAGAAGCAATGCCATTATATAATCACCGTATCATCTTAGCATTTTTCACTCATTAGCAACTGTAATACATTGAGATAATAGTTATGGAGATAATAATTTAGTATATTTATGAGTTGCAGTATCTAGCTACTTCAGTAAAGGTCGCAAGATACGCCGCAAACGGGTACACAAATATGTACGTACGTGTAGCAATGGAACATTACGTTGCATTCATGGATATGGATAGTAGAGCGACTGCAACGTCGACAAATGAACACCAGTAAGTCAATTTTTCTTACATGCCTATTTTCTGAACTGCTAAATTACAAAATTAATACCCAAGCATTGGTTATTACTACTGATAGTGTCTTACACGTAGCGCTACTTACAGTAAGCAATTGATTGTACCAACATACGGGTATTGAGTGCTTCTAGATAAATAAATAAATAAATATGTGTTTCTGCAAACTTAGGTCACTAACTGTCAGACACCATCGTGACGAATTCGCACGACAAACGAACATCATTTGCACTTAAAAATGTCGGAAAAGCCGTTTGATACCTAAGTTCCTAATACACATTATTTAAATTAATGCATATGTTTATCTTTATGCTACTTACAAATAAATCATGAGACAGTGTCTTTATTGATAACTAAATCAGACGTGTGCATAAAAAATATTATCGGAAAGACATTTTACCTATATCTATACACATATCTCGATAATGCAAACATTAAGCTCAATACATCACAAAGGATCTACAAAATGCAAGTTCTACTAATTTCCTAAATTAAATTACACAATGATATATTTTCATTTTTATATATATGTTCTTTCTAATGCTACTCGATTTAAGAGCAAAACTCTAAGCAGTGGGATTTTAAGTGTTACATTTGAGTAAAAGCTTACGCGATAACATTTAAACAAAACGTGCAGTTACCCAAGGCATTTCACTTAACATATTGTAACAGAAGCGCACGGAGATCTTATTCTAAATGATTTTGGAATGGCTAAGTTCCGAGACAGATAAGGTGAACATGGATAATGTTAACACATACAGACACACAGACTGGCTTTAAGTAAAACGAAATATACTAGATCATGCAAATAACAGACTTGAGCTACAAGAACAAAATAAATATTTACCGGTGTGTACCAGACATAATCATTTATTAGATTTATTATTCCTTTTAGAACATGATTCCAAAGTTGTTTTTTTTATATATAAAAAGGCATAGGATTATATCATTGAAAAAAAGGGTACACGTAGACCATTTACGCATAACTTAAACTTATGCCAGGTGTATATTAATATGTATGTTAATTTCCCTTCAATTTGTTGCAAACATTAGCAGAAAATAAAAATAAAAATGCTTTTTTGTTAGAATGTTACGCTCAAAGGCCGAAATTTCATGAAGTAGTTACCTACAACAATTCTATGCACATCCAAAGCCAACACATAAATACGATAATCAATAGTTAAATGTAATGATTCCTATAAAATAATATAAGAAGTATAATAACATTTCAAGCCAATAAAAAGGAAAAGCTCAAATTAAATGTCTGTATTTCGGCCTTCGTGCTCGTAATAAAATAAATTGTAACAGAAAACATGCTGTCAATGTTTACATTAGTCTAATCATTGTATATTGTTATATATCATGTATAGTCGATTTCTACATAACACGCAAGCCTTCGTGTCCATAACTAGAAAAAGACTCACCCCATACCAAAATTGACCTTGTGAAAATTTCTTGGCAAGCTCGCACTACGAAACCTATGAGCCAATTGTAAGAGGAAAAGACAATAGTACATGATTAAAATTTTACTAAACATGATTATGTCTCAGGTATTAAATTTGGATATCTTTAGACATATTTCTAATAGTTGTACTGTGCCAATCTATAACCGGAGTGTCTTGAGTAAAAAAATCATGAAAAGTGGTAGAAAGTTGAGTTATTAAAAACAAAAGTTACTGAAAAATTAACAAACGTAGTAATGACACTTAGAATGAAACACTTAACATGGTAATAGTAACATAAATTTTTCAGCATTAATATCAAAACAGGAGTCTACTTGGTAGCATGAGTGTTAATCTGTAATGATATGTTAATTAACACAGATTAGGTAAAGTAAATTAACTAAACAACGTACTTGGAACCGAGAGATCTGCACTTTCGATGGGTAGGTATGAATTTGCCCTGGCTTATGGTGCCCTGGAGCCGAAGTGAGCCGGACCCTATTTTGTGTGAGGGTGATACCATAATTACATTCGATCCGCCTTGCATCACGACCTCTTTGACCGATTCTTTGGAGCCAGAACAGCTTACGACTGGTGAAGGAGGCTCTAACTTTAAAGATAACCTTAAACAATACAACACAAGACTTGGAAGTATTAACAGTCTTTTTAAGTTTGCATTAGTATGATATTGGATCAGAGTTCCAATCTCAGTAGAATGATGTTTGAATAGTCACTGATATTTTTTTGTAATAATATGTAACCAGAAACTGCCAAAATTATCAGAAAAAAATTTAGAGTAACAGACCAATGGCAGTTTACACTGCTATGGTCTAGTAGATCTAATAATATTTACATAACAGCAGACTAGATTCACACACAGTCCATTCTCACATATGCACAGTTAGTACATTTATGTACTTACTACCATTCTGATTATCATGACATGTAGCTTTTGACATGAGAGGCCAGTAGCAATAGCATTACTGTTACCGTAGCAAGTACCCCTTCGTTTCGTATAACATTGTTTTATACTTTGGAATAATTTAGCAAAATACTAATATAAATAAATAAATAATAAAATAAATAAATCTTCTGGGAAATTAACACACACGGTCATCTGGTCCCAAGCTAAGCAGAGCTTGTGTTATGGAAACCAGATAACTGGTATATACTATACATATAATACTTTTCTTTTGTAAATAAATACATATAATAGATATTTACACCCAGACTCGACACAAACACAAATGTTCATCAATAATGTTTGTCTCAGGTGGGAATCGAACCCACGACCTGCGGTGTGAAAAGCAAGTATCTTACCGATCACGCCACCGGCCCGTCAATATAGCGTAAACAGGACTTTAATTTTGTGTAGGCATAATGATCTATTGGTTTTTCAAATCGCAAAATATATTTAGTAAAATGTTTTATTCTTCTTTAAATGTACATAATTACTTAGCATATTAATAAAGAAGCACTGTTTTATGCTAGCTTGCTTTGTTTCTGACTCTAATTTCTATATTCTTAACATTACTGTTGTTGAATTATCTAATTTACTGCGCAACATGCTTATTCTTTTCTTTCATAAAAACCTTTTCTTATAAACAACAAACTCAACAAGAAAAAATAGCACTCGAGCCGTCCATTCCTAACTCATTATGCTAAAGCATATAAAAATGTTATGCTAAACAGAAGGACACTATTTCCAAGGAAATAAATATGCTATTGCTACTAGCATTGCATATCAAAAGCCAGGTCTTCCTTGTTAATCCGTATACAAGTAGTATCTGCTCACCTACTAATATAGTAAAAAATATTGAACGACAATTACTTTTCATTTCTTAAAACTTACTTGTACTGATCATCCTCGAGAAACTTTTGCAGTTCTTCAATGTAACGCACACTGTTTAAATAATTAGCCACATGTGGTACTGCAGGAATATCGTACTCAGATGTTTGGTACTTTTCCAGAGCTTTTAATACAACCGCCATTTTAGCAATACGGTGAGGCGAACCTGCTGGATGCGCTATGTCTATGTATACTAAATCCGTTAAAAATATACCTGTGAAACATTGTCACTATGATTAAGTTTTTAAACAAATATTTAAAATATTTATTGAATTCACTACTAACCAAGATAAGGAATACATGGCAAAGGGATAGATTTTAAGTATTCCCTGAGGGTAGTCCAGTTATCTTTCTCACAAAACAGTTCTGCCAGCTTATCAAATTGTTGTTTATCCTTTTTTGATAAGCATGCCCATGTTTTTGTCAGCCTGTATACACAAACAATACAGAAGATAATTAAAAAAATAAAAAAAGAATATGAAATTCAACATTACAAATTTTTAAAATTTAATAAGAAGTTTTTCCGCCGCTTTTTGTGTGTATAATTACATCTGCATTCAGCAGTCTGCCACAAATCAGACAAATATTAACTATCTGTTGTCATAAATGTTCACTTAATGATAAATGTAAATAATAAATTCATAATAAATGTTGCGTTTACCTGTAAATACTTGCACTTTGCAAAGCCGAAACCACAGCAAATAGAGAATGTAAGTTGTTAAGTTCATGTAATTTTTTGCCTACTTTTATATAATGTGCAAGTGTTTCTGCTCGCGCCTTAGGCGTTTGACCATTCAATATTTCTTGTACCGTCCAAAAACTGACCTATGAGATAAAACAACTACTATAATTCCATAACCAGAGTTATCAAATCAGATACAGGAGCTGATCAAAAATCCTCATTTAATCTAAATATTTTTTAATTATATAACTGTAGGCCAACACTTACTCTGTTAAATCTCTTGGTGAACGCTACAACATTAGGTGCAATGGTTAACTTATTCAATTTGTTCCAACTACATGTGGTCAATTCTTCAGGTTTTATTGCCTTAAAACATGGCAGGTCCAGAAGTGTAAGTTGATTTGCTATGTCTTCAGCAGTTATACGCAGTGCAGAGTATACTATTTCATCCCATGTTTGATTAATAGATGATGCAGGAGGTAAGCTACTTGTTTTGTACTGGTATGCAGGGTCATGTTGCCTGCCATTTCCACTTTCACCATGACTGACAATATATTGGTAGAATTAATTAAAAATATATATCAAATGTTTCTTAAAAACAGTAAAATATAAGTAACTAACTAATTTTAGAAATAAATTTAAAGTATAGTCTTTCTTAAACAAGCTTTAATTTAATGCAAAGTTTTTTAAATGCACAAATAAATCAAGTATTCTCAGCAAGACCTTTCATTTGAAACCCAAAATGGTTTTGGTATTGGGTTTTGTAAGAGTGTATTTCAAATAACTTAGCCATCTCGGGTATTCCACCATGTTGGATTCAATATGAACCCAAACAGCTAACCACGCATTGTCATCCAATCTAATTGTGTATATAAAAATTCAGTTCAACTGGTTAAAAATGTCTAATTCAAAATTGAGTTGCAAGATTCCACATTAGGTTTTGATTTATGCATTAAAAGTTTATAAAAATCTAAACTGTACTATTATATCTTACCCATAATTGTAATAACATGCACAGTCATCTTTAACGTATGACTGCTGACTGTTCAAAGGTATGTTTGAGGATTTTTTATTGCTCTGCTTACATGGGGCCTTATTCTCTAAAGGACAGTTCTCCTCATCTTCATGCTAAAATAGGTATGGAAAAATTAATCCATATTTTAATTGGTATTTTTTCACATGCTCATATTTTTTTACTATTTGGAGTAGAGAGAAATACAACACATCATAGTACAATAACTTTTATCTAGTATCCTTACTTTTAAAAATAGCGGAACTCTCCCTAGTTTGTTTTATTTATTATAAATAATTATAGATATAGGTATCATTATTTCTAAACAAGATATAATACTAAAACAGCAATACCTCAACTATCCTTAAGACAGCTAAACTGTCACTTAATATGTCCCGGGGCATGTTTGACTTCACTTCACCATTTCTCCAACTAATTTTTTGAAAGAAAAGGAAATATATTAACAGAGATAATAGTTAAATACTGTATTTACTTAAACTAAGCCAAAACCACTAAAAGCAAATTTTAACAAGTTTGGGATTTAATATACATTGAATTCTCAACATATTATTGATTAGACTGTATTTCTCTTGTTACTACCGTAACTAGGTATTCTTTGACATTACTCAAAAGGTGAAAGGAGGAGAAATATTAACAAAAACTAAATGATGTTCACAATACATCAACAGTCAAGACAAGAAAGCAAAACAACACCAGTCAAAAATCATATTATTGATTTGCTTACCAAAGTATTTAGGTAGGTTTCATTAATTACAATTTTTTTTGCGAATCATATTAAAATGCACGTTTGATTACAAAAATCTAGAACGGAATTAACCAATAAAAAACGATCGTAATATGTACCATCAAAGAAGCAAACGCCAAAAAATTTTACTATTTTTTAGTAGGTATGTCGCTAATAAATCTTACAAAGATACTACTATATACTTACAAGATAAATCTGACATACTTACAAGATAAATTTACCACTCAGTAATCGATAAATATTAATAATGACAGTAGTGTACCAAAACTATTAAAGAAAAATAAAGCAATAATAAGGATTAATGGAATGGTTGGTGTTGGTGGATGATCGGTTTGGGTTCACCTGTCATTTGTCAACTTGTCAAATGTTGTCATTCTTGTCTTGTGTCGTGTCAACCCGTAAAACATAGACAAAAACTCGTGCTCCCAAAGAGCCTTACTCCCTTAGGTACCTGCAATTATCTGTCGAATAGTGTTGTCATTAGTCAGTGGAACCAATTATTACAAACAACAAAGCGAATTAAAAAAATTAAACAGTTATTTTTAACTAACTTAAAACTATTGAAATAAAGCTATTTTATATTGGATTATTTCACGGTTGTTTTTAAGATGTATCATAGTCAAACTTATTAATCGCAATTATTAGTGACTACCTATAAACATTATTATTTAAGTTGCGTTCTGATTTAAGCAAAATAAGCTCAGTGTTTTGAATTCGAGGTGGATTTTGCGTGGGTTTTGGTACAAGTTTAACATAAGGCCAATTGAGAAATTAATTGAGCTCCACAGCATTATTGCAGCAATTATAACCAAAATAAATAGAAAGATAAAAATTGATTTAATTTTTAAAAACAAAGCTATAAAATCAAATGTATCAAAAATATTAGTTATTGTGTAAGAATATTGTAGTTGTCAGTCTTATGATTTTTTTTTCTATTATTTCCTGGTGAAAGACCGTGAATAAAAAGCAACGATTTCAACCCTAAAGACAAAATACAGGTTCACGCACGAGCTTTCAACAGGAAGAGAGTAAGGTGTCACAAAAAAATCATAAAGCATGACACAAATAAAGATTTTACAATCATAGACAATACTAACATAAGGTTACATTTCCAATACCTGGATTGCGAAATTTTGGTCAGACAACACTGTAGGCAGGTACGTACACTGTCCATGCGAGTTTAAAAACTTAATAGTAAGGTATGCTTTTAAATTTTTCGCGTTGCATTATTAAATATACATATATTAATCGTAACGGGCAATTTACGCGCTCACCTTTAATTTGGCTTTACGTTTCGTTACGGGTTGCACCTGTCGTGGTAGCAAGCTTACTAATAATAGTAAGGTAATAGTAATAGGTATAGATTAATAGTAAGGTATTCTTAAATTTCCTGTAAATCTTCTGACATTATAAAATTTGGTGCATTCGTTGGGAGTACATACATTTTCAGTGATAAAATAAGATTACTATTTAAATCTACTGAAAAATTATTAAAAGAAAAACCTACGTATTTCAGTAGTTCATTAAACGTGGTTTGCCGGGCTTTTTCGGTGAGCTGTCCGAAGACGGGCGGTAAATAGCAATAATGCGTTATGGTAATTAAATAATAATAGTGTTATCGTGTGTGTCTATGGCACAACACTAAATCACGCAATATCACCAAAGATTATAAACCCAACATCAGTTAAAAACATAAACAATTTGTGTATTACAGTAATCTATGCTAGTTGTTCAATCAATCTCATTCAATAATAACCTCTTTTCTTTCGCGGCCCATTCATTCGTTTGTTAATCGAAGTCTCGTTAACTTTTTTATTCGTCAGATTTTCACAAATATGGCAAAACCAGTAGACTTAGAGTTAAAAAAGGCCTTCATGGAATTGCAACTTAAAATGGTTGAAACCAGTGAAAAAATCCATATAATTGATACCCAAATAGAAGTCTTGAAGCGTGTCTTGCAACATGTTGATATTACTCAGCGAGAAGTCAGTGCCTTCCCACCTGATACAAAAACCTACGAATCCGTGGGCAGAATGTTCCTTCTCACAAATTTAGACGAAGTCAAGAATAACCTTAAAACTCGAGAAACTCAGTTGACTGCACGAACTATTGAATTAGAAAATAATAAACAGTACTTAGAAAAGAACCTGAAAGAGAGTGAAGACAACATAAGAGAAATGGTACAACAAAGAAAAGATCAAAGCGAAGCTAAGGCAATCTAAATATTGTGAAAATCATGTGTTGTTGGTATTATTAATAATTATACTGACAAAAATAATCTATGTATTTATATTAGGGTTTGCTGAATTTTCTAATAATAAGATTAAATATTGTTTTTTTCAGTTATGCAAGTTAAATTTAAAACTTGATAAGTTTATTTTCCTTTACGGGCTCTAAAAAATCTGAATTCTAAATATTTTATAATAGAATATCTGTTTGAATATGAAACAAAATTAGACACATTACTTCTGCATTTTGAAATTTAGGCTTGCGATGATGTCATGTTGTAAGTAACTGTACCTAAATTACATGTTGGCATTTTTGTTTTACTAGTGTTTCTCAATTCGTGGTTGATCGTATCAAAGTGTGCCTTTATACAGAAGATAAAAAAATAAAATCCAGCTAAGATTGTTGAGTGATAGTACGGGATCTGATCCTGGGGATTAGATCAAATTTTTCTGATCCTAGTCTCTATTTCAGCAATTACAAACTTCAATAATTATATAACATATTTTTATTATAACATTTTTTTCACATGACTAGATGCATTCTTCCAACCTAAGAACACATCATGGTTTGATTCTAGTATAATTCTTATAATTTGAGTATAAAAATGCTTTCAATATTTTTTATTAATCTACGAGATGGTCTACTAAAAATTTAAATTTAGTCTTTTAGTAATTAAGACCTTTGTTAATACTTAATATTATTTTAGTAACTATTAAAACTATTGAATCCGCTTTATAACAATTCTTTGTTTTAATTTCTATGAAAGAATTACAAAAACTGTCCCCATTACAATACCATAGTCGTGTGTAAGTAATGCGAGTGATGCATCACATGTAATATTACCCGAACGCGTACTGTTGCATTACATATTACTCGACCGAAATAAGTATCACAATATCACACGAACATCACTTAGGCGCGTTTCATACTCTCGCTCGCTCCATTACTTCCATGAGACAATCAGTGATTGTCTCATGCATGTCTTAGATTCAATATTCAATAAATCATCATTTAATAATAGGTATAATTATTATTATCAAAATACTTAATAAAAAATAAATATTTCATTGCCAAAGCATATTATATATTTTTTGAAAACAATTTTTAAAACTATACTAAGTATAAATTATATTAAAATAAATATTGCCGCATTTTAGTCCCCGTTTGTCGTCACATTACATACAATATATTAGGTACGTAATACGTATCACTCTAGATAATGCTAATGTAATAATTGTTATAGTCATCTCTTGTAATGTACACATTGTACGCTATAACAATATCACACATGATACAAGAGTAATAGTGGAAAGTAGCATGGCGCGTCGACTCAGGTGAAGTTCGGAGTGATGGTGTAATGTGATATTACGTGGTATGAAATGTGATACCATATTACATTACATTTTGAAGCAATGTTTTGCGCATCACTACAATACCACTAGTTGCAACGGTTCTACTGTGATTGTATGAAGAGTTCTGTTCTATATCACCGAAGTCCATGATCAGTTCTAAAAACAAATTAATGGTAGGGAGTGTACTTTCAAACAAAAAAATAATTTTCATAATCGGTCCACAACTGATTGAGTAATCGGCGACCAAATACATAAAATAAGGACAACTTCCTCCCAAAATACAGCCAAAAACCTCCCCCATCTTTGTTTGAAGTTGTTGAAAACGTAACATCCCTTTAATAAATGTGACAATTTAGTCACGTTTAGTGAAGGGACGTTTAGTTTTTTAATGTGTGTAAAACGAAATAGAGGTAACATTTTGAAAAATTGAAACATTCATTTGTTAACAGACTTCAAAAAGAGGAGGAAGTTCTCAATTTGTCAGAATATTTTTTTTATGTATGTTCACTGATTACTCAAAGACGCCTGGATCGACGGCTGATGATAGGAGACACAATTCCTTAACGCAAAAGAGATAGGGGGTAGGTGGCTAATATTGTTGCAACAATATGTTTCCTTTAATGATGATGATTACACAGGAAATGCTGTCAATACTAGCAAACCACTTTCTTGGCCTATTGAATACCTGTGCTGGTACCTGTCTACTTTTAATCGGAAGTGAGATTTCTCAACCGTTGCATTTCTGCTTATGCTCGTTCATCGTGAGGTTTAGTTAACAGTGTAGAGGGTTTTTAATCGGATAGAGCTATTCCCTCCAAAGTTTTGACTCTGCTGAGAAGCAGACAGCTGGACAAAACCATAGATCTAGCATATATATATCGGCAAAGCGGAAGAGAGAGAATAGGATACGCATATGTTAAAGTGAGATAGATAGACGAGACCAAACACGTATACGCTACGGTCCCGTGAGGTAAAAGTGTTAATCGTGACTGGAACAAATAACACTATATATTTTTATATATTAAGTTTTAAAGCGAAATGTTGTATTAAATAGACGATAGTTATTATGGTTACCTGTTCTGAACCAGCATGTAACGCATCTAAAAGAGAAAACTCACAAAATTATACTTTTTACACTTAGGTTGGACTGAAATGTTTTGCTCTCTACATGCCTTGTTTTAAAACTTCTACAAAAGTTTTATACATAATTAGATAGGAGAAACTATAGTGTTTTGTCACATTGATACTCTAAATGCTTAGGCACTCAATTTAAAAAAATATCAAATACATGAATTCCCGCTATTTCTAACACCACTTTTTAAATATAGAGTTTTA
Organism: Meganola albula; assembly: GCA_936450015.1. NCBI lineage: Eukaryota > Metazoa > Arthropoda > Insecta > Lepidoptera > Nolidae > Meganola > Meganola albula. The sequence continues at coordinate 15,846,919 of OW388142.1, read as the reverse complement.
CTATTATCGATAATACTTATCGATTTTTTTATAGTGTAATAGGTAACCGGTATAGGTTCCATATAACTTTCGTGATGTTCGTAAATATTTCAATTTTTAACCGACTTCTGAAATATGGGATATTTGGGTTTAGGTTGTTATGTTTTTTTTTCGATGCATGTTCTCCGATCTCTCCGTCAATTGTGAACTGATTTTGAAAATTCTATTTATATTTGAAATAATATACTCCCATAGTAAAAAAATTGTGATCTATTGATGAACTTCGGGGATAAGGAAAAATCACTTCATAATTCACAATAAAACCGTTGCCTTCGGGACAAGTAGTATTGCTTGTTTTATACTGTAGTCCATGGCTAACTACTAACTAGGGGAAAGAGGACCACCGAGGCAGTTTTAATGCATCATTTGGACCATAATGGTTATGCCTTTTCTAAGACTGGAACCACTTATGTCTCAATTTTGGGTTAGAAGGTCCCAAACAAGAATTAACTCTCCTTTCAATTAAAACATTTGTAGCATTGTTATGACTACCTAATATTGAGGTTTATTTTATGCATTGTAGTTGCATTTACGAAAAAATATCTCGAAACTAAAAAAAATTGGTTGCCTGTAAATTCGGTATACGGGCGAAAGTTTTACGTGACAACGACTTTGAGTGGTAAAATAATTTTAATGTGAATATTCATTCGTATAGTAGGAAGAAGGATGAAACATAGTTGAGTGGGAGAGAGACGCAAGGCATTCGGCGGGCCTCTCTCTCGTTCGGTGACTCATCGTAACGTTACCGAGCGTTACACTTTTTCATAAGTGCCTCCCAGCCGCAACCTAATTTAAGACGTTGTCACGTCAAAACAGTCTCAATTTTGGGTTAGAAGGTCCCAAACACGAATTAACTCTCCTTTCAATTAAAACATTTCAAATCGCAATCTTTACCAAATTATTTTTTTAATATACTCGTGGCTACATGACAATCGTTCAAATGAAAGCAAAAATTTTCTGGAATGGCATTTCTTAAAAATTAACCAAAGCATTTTACTTCATAATTAACGAAATGTTCATTTCCAAACTGTTATAATAACAAACTTTTATTATTGTAATGTGTCTTAATTTACAAAAACAATGTTGATATAAATAGTATGATATCATTACATGATTACTAGTTAGATATTTTTGTATTCTGTTAGAATATAATCACTATTCTATTAGCGTCAAACAGTGTTATGGATAATCGAATGTGCATGGTGCAGCAAGCTCTATGCGCCACGCACACGTTAACAAAACACGCACAGGTTCAAGGAAGAAGCGCGGGAAACCTAAAAATTGGCTGACGCGGTTTTTTAGTGTTTCAGTTAAAAAATTATTTTAAGTAACTTTTTACCCAGGATAAGGTTTAAAATTAAACTCTTTTTATGTAATTGTATGTATGTAATATAATTTTGTACATTTTTATGTAAATATAAGTATATTTATAAATTAGTGCCAGAAGAGCTTGGTAAGTTTTAGTACATAGTTTTTCATTACCATGGATCCCCCCGGGGATCCCGGGGGTACAATACCCGACATTGCCCACAATGTTACTATAGATTATAATGCTGAAACTAGCATGGACACAGATGCTTCATCCGTGTCATTAAGAGGCGACAAAAGAAAACGAATTGCGGCGAAACGTATTTGCAGGACGTGCAACAAAAAACATACAAAACGCACTAAAGATGGTAAAAAGATCGACGGATATTGCGGTTGTGGTTCCGACGTAGAAAAGCCCGTTCAGCCCCCAGTAGTTCCTCCTCAACAGCCACCAGTAAGGTCTTTGTTTACCAACAGTGACTCTGCCCCATATGTTGTACATATTGTAAAAGAAACACAGTCTCAAAATGATGGTACCACATTACACCCAGTTACATTTGGTCGATTTTTAAAAAAACACAACATAAAAAATGTTATCAATGGTAGTTTAAAACGCATTGGCAGAAATCGCCTATCTATTTCCTTCAATCAGTTAAATGACGCCAACACATTCCTCAGTAACACTGATTTAATAACCAGCAACCTAAAAGCATTTATCCCTTCTTTTATCATTACGAGAATAGGTATAGTTAGAGGTATCCCTTCGGATTGGTCTGAAGAAGAAATAAAAGAAAACACTAATATTCCTACAGGCTGCGGCCACATTATCAAAGTGAGACGATTAAATAAAAAGGTAGTAGTTGATGGTGTTACATCTTTTAAAGCAACAGAAACTGTAGTTTTATCCTTTGATGGTCAGGTTTTGCCAAAAAGAATTTTTGTATGTTATAACTCATTGCCTGTAGAATTATACATTTATCCAACAGTTCAGTGTTATAATTGTTGTCGTTACGGACACGTTAAGGCTCAATGTCGTTCAGTTCCAAGATGTTTTCGATGTGGACAAGGCCATTCTGGCCATGGCTGTTCAGCTGATGAGGATGATGTGCAATGTTGCCTCTGCAACGGTGCACATCTTGCTATTGACAAGAAATGCCCTGAGTATGTTCGGCAAAGAAATATAAAAGAAGTTATGGCAAAATCATGTATTTCTTATCTAGAGGCTTCAAAATTACACCCTCCCATTTCTAGGGTCTCATATGCAGATGCTGTTCTTGCTACTTCATTTTCATCTTCCCCTGCATATTCGCAACCCACAGCCCTACCTGTTAATTTGCCATCACCTGTAAAAAACACTTCTTTTAGCTATAAAAAAACCACTTTTAGTAAACCTCGTCCTCCTCCTAGCCCAAGAAAGGGATATGACAAGGACGCTCATAGGAAAATAATCAGCGAATATTCGATGCCTGAGCCATCTAATGGGTGTGCCATTACAAATAAAAGTAAAGAAAATGATACAGAAATTAACATCAATGATTTCCTTTCCTCCTTAATTACTTTGCTTTCCCAATTTCAAGTTTTACCGTCAAACGCTGCCCCACTACTTGAAGCATTTTCTTCTTTTATTAAAAACAATAATGGATCAGTCCGCAATAATTCAGTGGAATTGTCGTAGTCTTATATCAAAAAAATCTGATTTAATCCATATAATCAATAAATACAAACCATTTATCATAGCAGTCCAAGAAACATGGTTAAAACCTGAGTCCATATTCAGGATTCCAGGTTATGCATGTGTCAGAGAAGACCGCTCTGATGGTTATGGTGGGGTAGCATTGCTTATCCGCCACCCAGTATTATTTTCTCACTTTAGTATTCCACCTCACAACAATGATTACTCTATTATTGCAGTTACTGTTAAGAACATATGCTTTGTTTCTATTTATATTCCCCGTCCAACTAATGACATATTATCTGAAATAGACACAATCATAACGGCTCTTCCAAGACCATTTATATTAATCGGAGACTTCAACTGTCATCATCAAACTTGGGGAAGCTCTGTTTCAAATAGTTATGGCAATTTAATTTTAGACATAGTTGACTCCCATAATTTATGTATTTTAAACTCGGGCTCCCCAACAAGGCGTTCAGCCCCAACGGAGGGGCTCAGTGCACCAGACCTATCAATCTGCACTTCGGATCTTGCATCTTTGATTACTTGGAGATCCCTCCCTTATACATACGGAAGCGACCACTATCCTTTACTTTTAGATTTTGCTTTTGCGGTTGAAACTCAACCTAAACGTAAATCCCGTTTTAAATACAAACTAGATAACGCTAATTGGCATTTGTTCAAACAACGTTTAGATGACAAGCTGTCACAACTTCCCAATGTCACTCAGGGCTCCGAACATGAATCTGCCATTGCCATGGCAAATGTCATTATAGAGGTCGCGGATGCAACATTCCCGAAAAAGTCTAGCCATCATAATTATATTCCATCCCCTCCCTGGTGGGATAATGATTGCACTCAAGCTATCAGGGATCGCAAGGTGGCCGAACTAAGGTATAGGGAGTTTGCTTCAAACGAAAACTTTGAGATTCTTTGTAACTCCATCCGAGACACTAGAAAGCTATTTAGGAAAAAGAAACATGAAAGTTGGAGAGTTTTCTGTTTATCCTTATCCCCCCAAACTAGGCCGTCTGCAGTTTGGCAGAACATCAGGAGATTTAGATCTGCGTTTAAAGAAACATGCTCTGCAACGCTTCCATTACCTCTAGCTGATTCATTTTTGGATAAACTTTGTCCTCCCTCAGTGGCTGAGCAAATCCCTTTATTAATAGGACCACCGGTAAATACTGAAGATACACTAGGTTTCATTAGTAGTTTATTTACCCTTTCAGAACTCAAAGCCATAGTTAATAACTTTAGTAAAGAATCCACTCCTGGAGAAGACGGAATTCCCTATTCTTTTTTTTCTCATCTTAGTGACAGTTTCCTTTCTTACCTACTAGATGTCATCAATAACATCATGATTACTGGTAATGTACCTTCTTCTTGGAGAGTACAAGAAGTCATACCGATTTTAAAACCTGGTAAAGACTCATCAGATGTTTCTTCTTATAGGCCAATTGTTTTATCTCCCGTTGTCACCAAAATCGTTGAACACCTAATTAAAAACCGGTTGGAGTGGTACATTGAGAGTAACCAGCTGTTAAGTCCTTCTCAATATGGCTTTCGCCGTGGTAAAAGCACTTTGGACAGTGTCAGCATATTAACAACTGATATTAGGTTAGCATTCTTATCTAAAAAATCAGTCGTGGCTGCTTTCTTAGATATTACTTCTGCGTATGATAATGTAGTATTAAGTATTCTATATCAAAAATTAAATGCTCTTAATATCCCTGTAATCCTGTCTAACTTTATTATTAATATTTTGTCCAGTAGATACATACATCTGCAAACTCCGAACGCCGACTCTTCAGAAGACTTTTTCCACACAAGGCGTAGTTTAACACGCATTGTGTGGAAAGGTTTACCACAAGGCTCAGTGTTAAGTCCAATATTATACAACATTTACGCTTATGATCTAGAATCCTCTTTAAATGGCCCTGTTAGTGTTTTACAGTACGCTGATGATTTACTTATATACTGTTCTCACCAATCAATCGAGTCCGCTTGTACTTCTCTGTCCTCGGCACTCAATAGTTTGAAAACTTGGTTAGATTATAACGGTCTTGAACTTTCTTCATCCAAGAGCTCCGTTATGCTGTTTTCCAGAAAACGTCTTCGTTCTCCTGTTCTCGTATATTATGATAGCCAACCAGTCCCATTAAAGAGCCATGTTAAATTCTTAGGAGTAATGTTAGATTCCAAACTTTTAGGTGTTCCACACTGTGACTATATAAATTCGAAATGCGAACGCCTTCTAAACATTATTAGATGCCTAGCAGGGGTATGGTGGGGTGCTCACCCTTATACTTTAAAACTTATTTATAACGCGCTCATACGTAGTGTCCTAGACTACGGTACATTTTTATTGGCCCCTGGCAATTTGGCTGCATTTGCTAAAATTGACCGCATTCAGGCTAAGGCTCTCAGAATAGTATCTGGGGCTATGAAGTCAAGTCCTATCAATGCTCTACAAATAGAATGTGTCGATCCTCCTATGTTCCTTCGCCGTCAGTATCTATGTGATAAATTCTTGTTTAGAGCTTTTCAATTTTCTAACCATCCCTTATATGATAAACTTAAGGCTCTGTCTACTCTTATTGAAACATGTAATTCCTGGTCTCATAAACCACTTCCATGCACTGTTGTCAGTTTTCGTAAGTTTATGTCCTTACAAGCCCCCACGCATCGATCTCCTACACACCCTCTCTTTTCCAGCGACCTAGAATCTCTAGTAAGATCTATTGACATAACATATAACTTCGGCATAGATAAAGACACCTCCATGGCTAATGAAAGATTTAACATCATCTTAAATAATGATTGGAAAGACTACCAATACATTTATACGGATGCCTCTAAAAACTCTTCTTCAGGTAACGTAGGTGTTGGGATATTCCACCATCAATCTAAAATAGTTCAAAAGGTGAAATTCCCTCCACAGACCTCTGTTTTTACCGGTGAATGTTATGGCCTCCTCAAGGCCGTAGAATTAGTCCTTTTATTACAGTTAAAGAAAACCATAATTTTTACCGATTCTATGAGTGCGCTACAATCGTTATCGAAGTTTCCTTTTAAGTTAAAAACCGTTTTCCCTATTATCATTAAGTTACGTCAGCTTTTAAACATGTGCAACATCTCGGGTTACTCTGTTTGTTTTGCGTGGATACCTGGTCACAGTAACATCTCTGGTAACTGTAGAGCAGATAAACTGGCCAATGAGGCTGTCGTCGATGGTGATATGTTTCCTTATAAAAACTTTTGCCATGACCTTGGCTCTTTACCCACAGACTATCTTCAAGATTCTTGGAATAGCCTCTGGGCGGAGAGTTCTACGGTAAAGGGCAAATATTACAAAACAGTCCAGCCTTCTATCCCGAGCAAACCGTGGTTTTTCAAACTAATTTATAATAAACGTTCAACTTCCTCACTTATACGCATGCGTTTGGGCCACAACAGCACACCGGCGCATCTTGCCCGTCTCAAAATCTTACAATCTGACGAATGCGAATGTGGCATCGGTGTAGCTGATATAAATCACATATTTTTTTCCTGCCCCCTCTATGATTCCTATTCATTTTATAATAGTTTGATATCTATTCCTGTCCCTTTACCTACTTCTATCCAGTTACTTCTATATCATAATAACCCTCGTATATATTCTATTCTAGTTGATTTTATAAACTTAAACACCAACTTAAAAATTTAATCCTTCCCAAATCCTATCCTGGTTTTTCCATCCGCTCTAAATTAAATTGTTTTAATGTTTTATAAGTTTCCTTAACTTTGATATTGGCAAATGGTCTACAACCGAGCCATTAAAAAAAAAAAAAAAAAAAAAAAAACACGCACAGAGTGTCAGTAAAAAAAGCGCGGGAAACCTAAAAATTGGCTGACGCGGTTTTTTAGTGTTTCAGATAAAAAATTATTTTACGTAACTTTTTACCCAGGATAAGGTTTAAAATTAAACTCTTTTTATGTAATTGTATGTATGTAATATAATTAAGAATCAAACGAACTTACCTAGTGAAGTTTGATGTCTAATTATACGAGTGTCTTGACCGAAGATGATTACAGTTTACACGCAGCAGCACGCGAGATGATGCTGTCCTTATCACACTTTTAAAGTTATAAAAAACTTTTGAATTAATTAAATAATTTAAAAGAAAATTAGATATTAAAGAGTATGTTTACTGACTCGTTTATTTCGCCAGATCGCGACAGTGTGCTTCGACCTCCATTATTTAGAGTAGATATATATATATAAATATATATATATATTTTTTTTTTTTTGGGTATGGGTTGGGTGGGAGTGTAATCATCTTCGGTCAAGACACTCGTATAATTAGACATCAAACTTCACTAGGTAAGTTCGTTTGATTCTTAATTATACTTCGTATCTCTCCCGAAGATGATTACAGTTTACATGCAGATGTTAAGAGCATCAGAAGAAAAAAAAAAAAAAATAGTAACACTTATCAGTGAAATAAAATATACTAGGTAACGATCAAATCGTAGATGCTATAATAGATTAAGTTCAAAAATAATTTCAAATAATACTTATAATATCTATAATATAGTTAAATGAATGACACTAATTAACAATATAAATTGAGCATTAGGTATCAATAAATTATAGTTTAAAAAAAAAAAGAGATAAATAGCCACGCTTTTATAGCTAATCGAACTAAAAGTAAAAAATAATTTTTAATTACAAAGAGTTTATATTTCAGTCGTAAAAGATCGAACAATCAATCATAACTAATTACTTCAAAATAAAATTATAACAGTTTTTAAATAATTAGGAGAAAAGTTCAATTCAGTGTAAAAAACTTGGGGTGCATTTTACTATATTTTCATAACTTTTTACTATGTTTTCATAACTCTCGCACGTAGTAGTCAAGCACCCCATAGACAAAGCAAAGCAAGACAGCGGCATAGACAAGGTCAATGCCGCTAAACTAATAAATAGCGATTCTTCGTTGACGGTATTTTTATTTATTTATTTATTTATTTGATAAGAAAAACCAACAGCTATATAACAAACTGAAAAAGTAGCTAAAAAACAACAGTAAGCCAATAATAGGTTTTCACGAATAGTAGTTATGTAACAATATAAATTTTTCAGAACACTAGCAAGCAAATACGAAAACCCTGTTAAAGTCTAAAATGACAAAAGAAAAAACCAAATTATTTATAAAAATTAAGGTTTAGCCTGTTCCTTGCAGTACTGCTTTTAGTAGTATAAGGATCAAATAGAAACTCTATAAAAACTCTATAGAAACTCTCTTTATATATTTTTATATGGTCCCAAGCTAAGTAGAGCTTGTGTTATGGAAACCAGATAACTGGTCTAAACTATATTTATACTATTTTATTTTATATTAACACCCAGACTCGATACAAACAGACATGTTCATCACACAAACGTTTGTCCCGGGCGGAAAGTAAACCCACGACCTGCGGCGTGAAATGCAAGCATCCCACCGACCACGCCACCACCGGCGTGTCTGATATGTTTAAATGTGCTTATAATAATATGTAGTGTTAAAACTGGACAAAGGCTAGGGTTTTCTTTAATATATGGTAGTTTAATCAGGGGATAATAGCATCCGGGACTTGAGGTTTCTACTTTGATTATGATTTACTCTGAGTCGAATGTCATATTTATATTTTTTATTTTGATTAGACTTAAGGTTTGCATTCTTTGTGCTCATGTTAAGGCAAGTAGGTGACAGTATTGAAAGATAACTCCTTTACAGGTAATTCAATCATTTGGAAAATAATTTGATAAATAATTGAGTACTAATTTGGGGTCCCAGGTGGTATCATATTTTAGGACAGGGGGATTCATACGGTAAACTGCTTTGAAAAATCTATTTATAGAATCATAACAGGTTTTACATTTTTACATTTCCTGTCCTAACAAAATGCTGAGCGATAGCTTTTAGGTGAGCCGTAAATTGCACCTGAATTAAAGTGTTCTGATAAGAATTCTATTACTTGAAAAGTATTAGACGAACAGTAATCTATGCCCTTTTTACTACAGTACAATCGCACTGGTTTTAGCGGGCTATTATATTGGCATAGGGTGTTATAAGAAAACGATGCCTCGGGGATTCCGCATCTTAGAAGTGACTCTCTGATAATCTCCCCCTGCATACAGGGGATACACGTTCCTGAAAGGGGAAACAGCAAAAATTACTAGGCCCGAAAAATAACACTTCTGGCACTAGAAGATGAGTTTGACCAAATAGGTGACCAGGGTTGCGTTGGCCAGTGTGGTCTAGTTTTTATTTTGTGTAATACTTTAAGGTTTTTTTTTTTTTGGTAACTAATTGGAAACGTTGATTTTTGAATTTCGGTCTAATTTCACATTTGTATTTTTAAAAGCTTACAAATAAGTTTAACTCAGGCGAGCCGAACTCGCGAATAATTGTGCGAATGCGTAATCGTAATCAGCAACTGCCATTCGGCGTCTATGTTGGCTATTTATTGCGACTTGAAGTCTGCTACTGCGTTCTTAAACATGATGTGCAGCAAAAAATAATTAAGTTGAGTTTTTCACATGATTGCCATAAGTCACGTGCAATTTTGTAGTGCGTGAACTGAATCCTGCCCATTTTGTTAATGTACACAATAGCTCTCTGTTGTATTTAATCTGAACAGGATACTGCAAGTTTTTAAGTGCTAGGCTTTATCTTTAACTCGTAGAACTCCGTTAATCGTTCGAGGGTAGTTAATGTTTTATATGTAACTACGTTTGTGAGCTGTCCTAGTGTCCGATTTGGTTATTTTAAGCTATTCCCCAAACTATTGTTGAAACAGAACTATGCTTATATTTAAAGACAGCTGTCATTGTAAATAAAGTGGCCAATAAAAACACACAGTGACTATATGATGTCTTCACCAAATAAAATCATTTTTAGTACCAATAGCCTGGAAGGGTTATATATTTATTATATGGAGTAGTGTAATGCGAGAAATTTTGTCTTTCGAATTGCTTGGTGTATAAACAGCCATTGGGGGACAGCTGACAACAATAATGCTATGTCTAGAAAATTCTCTAATTTAACATCTTTTGGTATGTAAATTTTTTTCTGTAAATATTTAATATAATAGAAACGATTTTTCTTGTAAATAAAATCGGATTCGAATCCTTATGAGCTTAAATAATAGTATAAGTCCGGCTGCAATAATTTTACGAACACGTATGTAGTGGTTCATAGTCCAAGGGGTGAGACATTAAATTCGAACAATTGTTAGTGAAATCGTTCCAACTTTAAGGCAAGACTGAGGTAAATCCTGTCAGATTTAGCTATGGGCAATATAAAATAAGCTTCCTTTAATCGAACGTTGCCTTATAAGCGTTACGACGTAATTTGAACGCTGTATGATAATCTTTCATTTAGAAGTGATTGACGGTAGCGAATTTATTTAATTGTTTTAAATTCAGTATAAACCCCCTGTTTTTTATTTTGTTTATTAGAGTTGGGTGAAATAATTTGTTATGCGTATGAGAAACAAACCCAGATTCCAATAATTCCGAAATGCACTCATCTGCTATGATAATAATAATAATTTTATTTATTAAAGAAATCTTGGTAATTTCTTTAGTAGAAAGATGTTTAATAGAATAATTTGTTTGATACGGTTTAGTGTGAAATCATATAGCTTATAGCTAATTTGTTTTGAAGCCATTCGTGAAACATAAGATTAAAGTCCGCCATCTACAGGTATGTTACTGTTGTGATGAAGGGAAGGCGTATTTATAATCGTCGCCGATGTTGTTGCGCGTTGGCTATCTGCGAGCGCATGGCAGGCGCGCGGCAATAGTCCCGCGGCGGCGGCGCAAGCGGTGGCAGCGGCGGCGGGCGCCGAGTCTGGTTGGGGTACACGCGCTCGCGGCTCGGCGGCCGGTGCTCGCGGTGCCCCCCCATACGTTTAAAGCTCCAAATGGCAAGAAATATTAGGCTGTTAACTCTGCTGAGTTCTGCGACAGGCGAAGATATAGCCCTATTTGATTATAAGTAATCTGATAAATTGCAACCGAATAAATTGTCGTGCAATATACGTTTTTTATTATTTCTCGATTTTGTTTACTCAAAGAGTTTATAATAGTAAAACGTCTTGAAAGGGATTCCCTGTAATGTGTGTCGCTTCAAGCGCACTGCATCAGTTACATAATATCTTGTGGGACAATCTCAGTTTTTGATAAAGCTAAGTTTAGTGCTTTGCCAGTTGCTGAAATACAGCTAGGTTTTGTTCCTGCTTGCTGTAAGAATCTCTCCTAACATTGTTTTCAAAAAGCGGGGACTTTATAATAGTGGCACTTTTAGGGTGCAATTTTTAGCAGGTAAATACTGCTTCAAGAGATCGCATCTGTAATGACGTAGGTTGTAGCTATAAAATAAGCAAGCGAGCTGCATAAGGGTTGATAAGATTGACCGTAAATGCATAAGCTCGGTCGGTGGTCATAGTATCCACACACGATATACGTCGGGATAGCCCAATGATTGAAATCATTTTATGACAAATTCTGTACATCCACACACGGTATACGTCGGGATAAAACATTAATTAACATCATTTATGACGTAATAAAAGAAAGGGTCCACACACGGTTTACGTCGGGACTCTATATAATTATAAAAAACATTATTGTGAACATAGATTCAGTATGTAATAAACTGATTTGTTCAATTTGGCGGTAGATGAAAATAAAACTCGGATGCTATTTGCACATAAATGCCGCAAAATAATAATTAAAAGATTACGTACCATTTGGTTCGGGATCACTGGTTATGTCGAGAGCCGGTTCACTAGAATGCGCGGGAAACAACGATGGCGCGTTATCATTGATGGATGACGAAGATCTCCTACGCTTTTTTATATAGATTTTTACTTTTTTGAAACACTTTTTAACTATATCACTATATTTTAATCAGGCTACTTCCTTTTTCCCATTTCAAATAGATATTTTTGAGAACAAAATATGTTCCGTGTGACTCGGACAACACAAAATCACGTAATGGAGGTCGAAGCACACTGTCGCGATCTGGCGAAATAAACGAGTCAGTAAACATACTCTTTAATATCTAATTTTCTTTTAAATTATTTAATTAATTCAAAAGTTTTTTATAACTTTAAAAGTGTGATAAGGACAGCATCATCTCGCGTGCTGCTGCGTGTAAACTGTAATCATCTTCGGGAGAGATACGAAGTATAATTTTGTACATTTTTATGTAAATATAAGTATATTTATAAATTAGTGCCAGAAGAGCTTGGTAAGTTTTAGTACATAGTTTTTCATTACCATGGATCCCCCCGGGGATCCCGGGGGTACAATACCCGACATTGCCCACAATGTTACTATAGATTATAATGCTGAAACTAGCATGGACACAGATGCTTCATCCGTGTCATTAAGAGGCGACAAAAGAAAACGAATTGCGGCGAAACGTATTTGCAGGACGTGCAACAAAAAACATACAAAACGCACTAAAGATTGTAAAAAGATCGACGGATATTGCGGTTGTGGTTCCGACGTAGAAAAGCCTGTTCAGGCCCCAGTAGTTCCTCCTCAACAGCCACCAGTAAGGTCTTTGTTTACCAACAGTGACTCTGCCCCATATGTTGTACATATTGTAAAAGAAACACAGTCTCAAAATGATGGTACCACATTACACCCGGTTACATTTGGTCGATTTTTAAAAAAACACAACATAAAAAATGTTATCAATGGTAGTTTAAAACGCATTGGCAGAAATCGCCTATCTATTTCCTTCAATCAGTTAAATGACGCCAACACTTTCCTCAGTAACACTGATTTAATAACCAGCAACCTAAAAGCATTTATCCCTTCTTTTATCATTACGAGAATAGGTATAGTTAGAGGTATCCCTTCGGATTGGTCTGAAGAAGAAATAAAAGAAAACACTAATATTCCTACAGGCTGCGGCCCCATTATCAAAGTGAGACGATTAAATAAAAAGGTAGTAGTTGATGGTGTTAAAGCAACAGAAACTGTAGTTTTATCCTTTGATGGTCAGGTTTTGCCAAAAAGAATTTTTGTATGTTATAACTCATTGCCTGTAGAATTATACATTTATCCAACAGTTCAGTGTTATAATTGTTGTCGTTACGGACACGTTAAGGCTCAATGTCGTTCAGTTCCAAGATGTTTTCGATGTGGACAAGGCCATTCTGGCCATGGCTGTTCAGCTGATGAGGATGATGTGCAATGTTGCCTCTGCAACGGTGCACATCTTGCTATTGACAAGAAATGCCCTGAGTATGTTCGGCAAAGAAATATAAAAGAAGTTATGGCAAAATCATGTATTTCTTATCTAGAGGCTTCAAAATTACACCCTCCCATTTCTAGGGTCTCATATGCAGATGCTGTTCTTGCTACTTCATTTTCATCTTCCCCTGCATATTCGCAACCCACAGCCCTACCTGTTAATTTGCCATCACCTGTAAAAAACACTTCATTTAGCTATAAAAAAACCACTTTTAGTAAACCTCGTCCTCCTCCTAGCCCAAGAAAGGGATATGACAAGGACGCTCATAGGAAAATAATCAGCGAATATTCGATGCCTGAGCCATCTAATGGGTGTGCCATTACAAATAAAAGTAAAGAAAATGATACAGAAATTAACATCAATGATTTCCTTTCCTCCTTAATTACTTTGCTTTCCCAATTTCAAGTTTTACCGTCAAACGCTGCCCCACTACTTGAAGCATTTTCTTCTTTTATTAAAAACAATAATGGATCAGTCCGCAATAATTCAGTGGAATTGTCGTAGTCTTATATCAAAAAAATCTGATTTAATCCATATAATCAATAAATACAAACCATTTATCATAGCAGTCCAAGAAACATGGTTAAAACCTGAGTCCATATTCAGGATTCCAGGTTATGCATGTGTCAGAGAAGACCGCTCTGATGGTTATGGTGGGGTAGCATTGCTTATCCGCCACCCAGTATTATTTTCTCACTTTAGTATCCCACCTCACAACAATGATTACTCTATTATTGCAGTTACTGTTAAGAACATATGCTTTGTTTCTATTTATATTCCCCGTCCAACTAATGACATATTATCTGAAATAGACACAATCATAATGGCTCTTCCAAGACCATTTATATTAATAGGAGACTTCAACTGTCATCATCAAACTTGGGGAAGCTCTGTTTCAAATAGTTATGGCAATTTAATTTTAGACATAGTTGACTCCCATAATTTATGTATTTTAAACTCGGGCTCCCCAACAAGGCGTTCAGCCCCAACGGAGGGGCTCAGTGCACCAGACCTATCAATCTGCACTTCGGATCTTGCATCTTTGATTACTTGGAGATCCCTCCCTTATACATATGGAAGCGACCACTATCCTTTACTTTTAGATTTTGCTTTTGCGGTTGAAACTCAACCCAAACGTAAATCCCGTTTTAAATACAAACTAGATAACGCTAATTGGCATTTGTTCAAACAACGTTTAGATGACAAGCTGTCACAACTTCCCAATGTCACTCAGGGCTCCGAACATGAATCTGCCATTGCCATGGCAAATGTCATTATAGAGGTCGCGGATGTAACATTCCCGAAAAAGTCTAGCCATCATAATTATATTCCATCCCCTCCCTGGTGGGATAATGATTGCACTCAAGCTATCAGGGATCGCAAGCTGGCCGAACTAAGGTATAGGGAGTTTGCTTCAAACGAAAACTTTGAGATTCTTTGTAACTCCATCCGAGAAACTAGAAAGCTATTTAGGAAAAAGAAACAAGAAAGTTGGAGAGCTTTCTGTTTATCCTTATCCCCCCAAACTAGGCCGTCTGCTGTTTGGCAGAACATCAGGAGATTTAGATCTGCGTTTAAAGAAACATGCTCTGCAACGCTTCCATTACCTCTAGCTGATTCATTTTTGGATAAACTTTGTCCTCCCTCAGTGGCTGAGCAAATTCCTTTATTAATAGGACCACCGGTAAATACTGAAGGTACACTAAGTTTCATTAGTAGTTTATTTACCCTTTCAGAACTCAAAGCCATAGTTAATAACTTTAGTAAAGAATCCACTCCTGGAGAAGACGGAATTCCTTATTCTTTTTTTTCACATCTTAGTGACAGTTTCCTTTCTTACCTACTAGATGTCATCAATAACATCATGATTACTGGTAATGTACCTTCTTCTTGGAGAGTACAAGAAGTCATACCGATTTTAAAACCTGGTAAAGACTCATCAGATGTTTCTTCTTATAGGCCAATTGTTTTATCTCCCGTTGTCACCAAAATCGTTGAACACCTAATTAAAAACCGGTTGGAGTGGTATATTGAGAGTAACCAGCTGTTAAGTCCTTCTCAATATGGCTTTCGCCGTGGTAAAAGCACTTTGGACAGTGTCAGCATATTAACAACTGATATTAGGTTAGCATTCTTATCTAAAAAATCAGTCGTGGCTAGAGATGGGCGGTGAGTAAATACTGTTTTAGTATTTACTGAGTAAATAGTAAAAACTGAGTATTTACTCATTTCTACTCAGTATTTACTCTAAAGCATGAGTAAATACTTTTGACAATAGTGGAGTGTCTTTTTTGCGAACTGACTGCTATGCCGGAGGTCGGGGGTGCGATTCCCGCCCCGAACAAATCTTTGTGTGATGAGCATGATGGTTTTTTTTAGGTCGGGGTTAAAATTTATCTATAAATAACGGACCCGGTTGACGTCGTCCTGCCCGGTAAAGCAGTGCCATCTACCGGGTCTCAGACCTACCTAACAACCACCCAAATATAACCACGGCAGTTTAAGTCATGAGTACTAATTGCTTTTCCTTCGGCTTTCCTTCTATAATATCTCGCCCAGTTTTCGGCCGTGACTTTTTCTTTCGGATAACTTCTGTCTTTCTAATTTTCCTTTCCCAATTTCTTATTTTTATCTTTTTTTCTTAAAAAACAATCTCGTACTTCAAGAAATATTCTAAAAACAGAATTAGCGAAAGCAGCCGTTCACGCGTGATGGCGGCGTGACCAAGGGAAATAGGGATTCAATTTTATATAAATAGATAGATTAGTGACCGACCAAAAGTTCGGTTTCGGTCGCGGCAAGTTTCGGCAGAAAAATGCAGCTGCTATGCCAGTTCCGTTTTCGGCAGAAAAAGTGCCGAAACTGAACGAAAAAGTAAGCAATTTTCTGAGTAGACTGCGTTTTGAAGAGCGTAGTATAGCATACCCTCCAGTTAAGTGGAGTGACGATCTGCGAAAGATAATCGGCAAGCCGATAACAGGGTGAAATGAATTGTGTTGGTAGAGATCTATGTCCAACCGTGGACTGCAATAGGCCGATGATGATGATGAACCACCAAAACAACTTATACTATGTGTGACCTTCAGTTACTTTGACTTTCTTTTTATCCTAAAATAGGGTTGCGCTTAACCACAACTTGCCTGATGTGAAACAATGATGCAGTCTACGATGGAACGCGCTTACCTAGTAAATACCGGTTCACTCGTGACTTGAAAACCGGGAGATCATAGCTATTGGAACACATAGATGCCGGCAACGGATTCCACAATTTGGCAGTTCGCACAATGTGCGTACCCGTGGAATTTCCACCATATAACGATGGCGCATAGTACCTCTACTTGACCGATGGAAGAACGGGGATGGGGGAATAAGATTGTGTAATTCCAACGCACACTCTCCGAAGTGTATCCGGTAAAAGACCGAAAGACTAGGAACTATGCGGCGATGCTCGAGACTTTTCAATTTAGCCTTGACGAGGGATTCGTTGCCAATAAGCTTCTTGGCTCGCCTTACTATAGACTCTAACGCCTCGTGTTAGTATTTAGCTGACACAACCCAAAGACGCGAGCAGTACATGCATGAACGAACTTGTGCTTCGTATAGCTCGAGCATGTGTTTCGGCCTGAAATACTGACGCAGCTTCGCGAGGACACCTAGCTTTTTGGCAGCTAGTTGGGCCATGGACTCAATGTACGGGCCATATGAGGGTCGAAGTCATATTGACGCCAAGAAGCTCAAGGTGGTCTGTAATAGTCACGTATACACCTTGAAAAGTAGGAGCCAATTGAAATGGCCTTTTTTAGCAGAGAATAGACACGCCTGGGTTTTAGCAGCATTAAATTTGACTAGATTGGCGTCACCCCAGTCGGAAACAGCTTTAAGAGACAAGTTTAAGCGCTCAACCATGGCCTCTCTAAGGGACTAAATCTCAGCCATACTGGCAAGTGGACTAGACATATAGCTCTCTACAACTGTGCTATGTTAAAACGTAGTTCATTCCATTTCCTAGCCAGCTTCAGCAACTTCTTTTATTAAAGGGAAATGTCTCTAGCATCTCCTCGCCCTGGACAGACACGGGGGGAGTGGTACTCCTGTTTGTAGCAAGGGTAAGCAAGACCCAGCAAGGTTTCCAGCTCTAAGCAGTTAAGCCCGGTTCACCCCTAAAATCTTTGGCAGTGGGCTAACCCGCCGGCCAGCATCTGAAGCTGCGGAGCGGGACGATGTTTGCCACCCTCTCTTGTTTCCCAGCCATCGCGACCAGTCTATGACGGCCACATCGGGCACTTGGTGAGCGTATGCAGCGCCATGCCCTTCAGCCCCGAACTAGTGGCACTCAGGTGACTTCTCCCGTCCGAGGTGATTTAGGTATCTAATTGCAAAAACTCCCATGCATAGCCTGTAAGTGCCTGCGTCGTTCATAAGTCGAGGGTCACTTGGAGAGGATGGACCTTGCTCTGCCTCAGCTACCTCGCCTCGCCCTTTTCCGCATACCGCGTAAGGTCTATCTAATTATTTCGGAAAGGTAGGTTTCTAGTTCTTAGTATACCTACTATTAGAAAAAGAAAATAATATATTTGTTGCATACTTTAATTATTGTTACTTTGTCATTTTAAAATATTTGCGCGCGCGTGTGTGTGTGTGTGTGTGTGTGTTAAAATTAGATTTACCTACTTTATCGAATCGGTTAATCAGTTGGTCTAATTCAGGACTCTATGATAGTTCAATTAAAATAATTTGCTCTATTCTTTTAAGTAAGTTCCTATGCCTACAGAATCAATAAATCAGAATAGGATCCGTAAGAATAAGCCAAATTCAAAATGGATTTACAACGTAAACACACACGAGCGCAGTCTACGACTGAGGAACACGAATAAGCATGTCCTTGATGTTTGTTTGATTTTGCCTCTCATTCTATTATTTTCTAACTTCATTCAAAAAAGTGACAAAGAAACTAATAGCAAGTCGCATACCTTCTATTGTTTTATGCAAAACATTATATCCCTTCAATGTAAAACAAAGAAACATATGTAGCCCCTTAGTGGGGTTGGTGATATGGACTTTAGTGTGTTATAATTATTTCATATTTTTGGGTACGAAATTATCAAATTTAAGCAATACCTAGCTAACTTATCTATTTTCAAGCACATTTCCAACTAGGTACTAAGAAAAATTACAAGGAAAAGTTACATTGGTTCGGCATTTGTATGAATTAGCTAAAGAAATTAAATCCTTAGCGGGTCCTATCCTCAATGGGTCGTATTTTCTATGTCAAGCTCCTGGAAAGAACCAATTAATGTGATAAAAAATGAAAAAAAGTATTTACTGTCGATTTTTAGTAAATACTCAGTATAAAAGAGTATTTACTCAGTATTTACTCACGTGACAGTATTTACTGAGTCTTTACCCATCTCTAGTCGTGGCTGCTTTCTTAGATATAACTTCTGCGTATGATAATGTAGTATTAAGTATTCTATATCAAAAATTAAATGCTCTTAATATCCCTGTAATCCTGTCTAACTTTATTATTAATATTTTGTCCAGTAGATACATACATCTGCAAACTCCGAACGCCGACTCTTCAGAAGACTCTTTCCACACAAGGCGTAATTTAACACGCATTGTGTGGAAAGGTTTACCGCAAGGCTCAGTGTTAAGTCCAATATTATACAACATTTACGCTTATGATCTAGAATCCTCTTTAAATGGCCCTGTTAGTGTTTTACAATACGCTGATGATTTACTTATATACTGTTCTCACCAATCAATCGAGTCCGCTTGTACTTCTCTGTCCTCGGCACTCAATAGTTTGAAAACTTGGTTAGATTATAACGGTCTTGAACTTTCTTCATCCAAGAGCTCCGGTATGCTGTTTTCCAGAAAACGTCTTCGTTCTCCTGTTCTCGTATATTATGATAGCCAACCAATCCCATTAAAGAGCCATGTTAAATTCTTAGGAGTAATGTTAGATTCCAAACTTTTAGGTGTTCCACACTGTGACTATTTAAATTCGAAATGCGAACGCCTTCTAAACATTATTAGATGCCTAGCAGGGGTATGGTGGGGTGCTCACCCTTATACTTTAAAACTTATTTATAACGCGCTCATACGTAGTGTCCTAGACTACGGTACATTTTTATTGGCCCCTGGCAATTTGGCTGCATTTGCTAAAATTGACCGCATTCAGGCTAAGGCTCTCAGAATAGTATCTGGGGCTATGAAGTCAAGTCCTATCAATGCTCTACAAATAGAATGTGTCGATCCTCCTATGTTCCTTCGCCGTCAGTATCTATGTGATAAATTCTTGTTTAGAGCTTTTCAATTTTCTAACCATCCCTTATATGATAAACTTAAGGCTCTGTCTACTCTTATTGAAACATGTAATTCCTGGTCTCATAAACCACTTCCATGCACTGTTGTCAGTTTTCGTAAGTTTATGTCCTTACAAGCCCCCACGCATCGATCTCCTACACACCCTCTCTTTTCCAGCGACCTAGAATCTCTAGTAAGATCTATTGACATAACATATAACTTCGGCATAGATAAAGACACCTCCATGGCTAATGAAAGATGTAACACCATCTTAAATAATGATTGGAAAGATTACCAATACATTTATACGGATGCCTCTAAAAACTCTTCTTCAGGTAACGTGGGTGTTGGGATATTCCACCATCAATCTAAAATAGTTCAAAAGGTGAAATTCCCTCCGCAGACCTCTGTTTTTACCGGTGAATGCTATGGCCTCCTCAAGGCCGTAGAATTAGTCCTTTTATTACAGTTAAAGAAAACCATAATATTTTCCGATTCTATGAGTGCGCTACAAACGTTATCGAAGTTTCCTTTTAAGTTGAAAACCGTTTTCCCCATTATCATTAAGTTACGTCAGCTTTTAAACATGTGCAACATCTCGGGTTACTCTGTTTGTTTTGCGTGGATACCTGGTCACTGTAACATCTCTGGTAACTGTAGAGCAGATAAACTGGCCAATGAGGCTGTCGCCGATGGTGATATGTTTCCATATAAAAACTTTTGCCATGACCTTGGCTCTTTACCTACAGACTATCTTCAAGATTCTTGGAATAGCCTCTGGGCGGAGAGTTCTACAGTAAAGGGCAAATATTACAAAATAGTCCAGCCTTCTATCCCGAGCAAACCGTGGTTTTTCAAACAAATTTATAACAAACGTACAACTTCCTCACTTATACGCATGCGTTTGGGCCACAACAGCACACCGGCGCATCTTGCCCGTCTCAAAATTTTACAATCTGATGAATGCGAATGTGGCATCGGTGTAGCTGATATAAATCACATATTTTTTTCCTGCCCCCTCTATGACTCCCATTCATTTTTTAATAATTTGATATCTATTCCTGTCCCTTTACCTACATCTATCCAGTTACTTCTATCTTATAATAACCCTCGTATATATTCTATTCTAGCTGATTTTATAAACTTAAACACCAACTTAAAAATTTAATCCTTCCCAAATCCTATCCTGGTTTTTCCATCCGCTCTAAATTAAATTGTTTTAATGTTTTATAAGTTTCCCTAACTTTGTTATTGGCAAATGGTCTACAACCGAGCCATTAAAAAAAAAAAAAAAAAAAAAAAAAAAAAAAAAACACGCACACTACCACTACTGGCATTGGTTTTTGGTCTCGTCTTGATCACTACATTGCCAATCTACTGTAAGCGTCAGCTTACATCCTAATTCTATGGACAAAACAGACTTCAAAAAGTAAACTAAAAATCTATAAACGAGTATATAAAAGAAAGTCGTGTTAGTTACACCTTTTATAACTCAAGAATGGCTACACCGATTCGGCTGAAAACTTGCGAGGAGGTTAGAGCTTAGAACCAGAGCCTACAGGAGGACATAGGATACTTTTTATCCCGTTCCATTCCCGTGAGACGTGCAGTCACAGAGTATCTTAGCACTTAAACCATGATTAAATAATTGTTGAAACTTTCATTAAAATCACAACTTGGCTATCCAAACATAACTTAGAAGTAAACAATAAAAAAACAAAAATCATTCAATTCAAACCATATCAAAAGCAAAAGATTAATCTAAACACAATAACAAATAATATCGCCATTGATGAAGTGACTGAATTTAATTTATTGGGAATAACGTTAGACACATGTCATCATAGGGCTGTCTTATTCGAGTAAAGTAGGCATTTAGTGTTCTTTCAATCACGCGCGCAATAGCATGGTCCGTATTGCGACACAGTGTAGACACGTAGTAGGTAAGGTATTTTATGTCACGTTAGATATTATTTTTGTGGTCTAACTTCATTTACATTGATGATAAGTTTAGGAATACAGTTTAGTAAGGTAAATAAAATACAGAGTAAAAAAATACAAATTTATGTATTAGTTTTAAAACTGATTAGAATACACCTTGGCTTTCTACTGTTTATCTACGAGTGTTATCTGTGAGTAAAAATTAATTCTTCACATCTGGTAATTGAAGTCAGTGATAAATAGGTAGATACAGTACCTAAAATAAATATTCGTAGTATAGCAGCTCGAAGTTTGTGGTTGTGGCCGTTAAATGTCAATAGGTCATTTTTATGTATGGGACCTAAAACATAGCCCACAAATTGTGGGTAACATTCACCTCTGTCTTCATATTCAGTTAATACAGGCGTGAGCGCTTTGTTATTAATCAATAAGATAAATCTATCAATCGATTGCGTTTTTAACAGGCAAATCAGGTAACAATCAATCAACTGGTAAATGTGTGCTGGTAGGCTTCGGCCGTGGAAAGTAACCACCCACCAGACAAAGCCGCACCGCCAAGCGGCCTTGCCGTGTTCCGGTGCGATGTCTGGTGACACCATTTCAGAGGGTGGGTTTGAATTATTACTCATTTTTGGATTTTAACCATATGGAGCCTGCCACTGCCACTTTCTCGCCAAAAATCACTCGTAATCACGAGTTAATCAGTATATTGGGCAGGCACGTCCCATCGTGGACTACATCATTGCTTTACATCAAGTTAAAAGGCAAGAAAGAAAAGAAACATGTAAAATAAGGTTAATATTTCTAAAACTGCATGATGAGTAAGAGAAATTTAAGAAGAATTTTTGGCAAGATTTTCACAAATAAAAGTCATTATATGAGTATTAACAAAAATAAAACCCTGTTATAAAGTAACCGCACCACTCCCTAATTTCTTCATTCTCGCCTCATTTTCCTTTCCCTATAAGTGCCTCTCTCTCTTCTGTCTGACCGAGTGGTTTTATTGCAACTTCTACGAGTTCGGTCCATCTTTAAAATAAAACTAAGCAGAGTGGGAATAAATATACTTACTATAGATGGAGTAATATATTTCATTCAGAAGGTCACTCTTTTTCAAAAACAAAGGTCTCTCACTCTGTCATTTACTCATGTACCTATTAAAAATCTCTGAAAGTACTAGACATAGGATGATAATATAAGGCAATGTAAGAAACTCGTGCACAAAGAGGTAGAATATCAGTAAAATTAACGGGGCGGAAAGCTATAGAATAGATGTATTTTAACTGTTATTTCTTTTTTTAATACTATAAAATTGAATAAAAGTATATGATAAAATCAAAGTATCAATCTAGTCCACTCCAAGTATGCTTTGAATTTAAGGGTTGCAAGACGAGGACTTTTTAAATTTGCCGCGGTTTTCGAGTGACTTCTTTCGTTTGCCAGACTATAGTAGGTATATTAAAAGCATAAACAACTTCATTCATCAACGCGGCACTGAGTTACAGAAATTGAGTATAACCATTTTATTTTTCTTCTTTTTACACCTACTGATGTTATTTATACTGTGGTAAATACGTAGCGGAATAAAAGCGCGCGCTAGAGAAATTTGGCATAGGTCTCACCTCGGCAACGTCCCGCGGGACACTGGCGAGAGCCAAACGAATAAAAAATCACTAAAAAGATCGATTAAAAAAATTATAAATGCAGTAGGAAAAATCAATTCTGATATATCCCTAAAGGTACCTGTGAACTTTATTTAAAAAAATAAAACATGATATCAAATCACTTATTTTGGAAATAAAACCGAAAAAAGAATATTAAATTACAGAAGAAGAGGTATCTTTATGAATTTATTCTATCGAGCCAACTTTATCAAATCGTGTTTTCAGTCCTCATATTCCTTAGATTATATTCTCGACTATATGAATACATTTTTTTCAGATTTTTATTTTGCTTTTCACTGCTTCAAAAAGTGTTTCAAAATACATGTTTTGCGGATTTTCGCTAAAACCTGGCCAATAAAATCTAAAATATCCCAATTTTTATACGGCCTGAGCATACTTAAAACTAACACAAACATTAATTGTGCCCTATCTACATACTACGCATACGCCTACGCGTGGCTCCGATATGGAATTGTGATGTGGGGGGATAGTACCGACGCCAAAGACCTATTCATCACCCAAAAAAAATGCCTACGCATTATATTTAACATAAAATCCAGAGATAGTTGCAGACCACTTTTTAGTCAATACAAAATACTTACATTGCCTTGCATATATATTTTTGAAACAGCTATGTTTGTAAAAATTTTGATTTTGAAAAGAATGAGCGCCGAAAGAATAAACTAACATTACCAGTCCCAAGACTTGAAATGTACAAAAATAGCCCACAATACCGCAGCATCCAAATATATAACAAATTGCCTAACTGCATTAGAAATACCATCATAATACCCATATTTAAAGCCAAACTTAAATTACTATTGATAGAAAAAAGCTACTACAGTGTTAAAGAATATTTCGAAGACAGAGAATTAAATAAATATTAGTTTAAGTTACATACTAGATTATATAAAAATATGTTGATTTGATAAAAGAATGTTGTAGAATAAACTTTTAGAAAATCTTATATTTGCCATACCCTAACAGGGTCATGTACTGTGTTATTATGTACACGTGTATATGTGCAATAAATAAATAAATAAATCTAGCCGTTCCATTGTTAAAAAGGTATACAAATTCCGTATGTAGGTACACAAACTCCTTTCTGCGAGTGTAAGACACTTCATACTTAAATAGAATAATAAAGCATTGTCACCTTTTGTCATCTACATCAACCGCTAGGTTCTCTTAGTAGTCTGTGATCTACATCTACACTATTATAGAGATGAAAAATTTGATAGTTATACTTATTTTTTGTCGAGGGGAAATCCTTAAATGGATCCCCCACATCGTGTAGGCGCAGTGGACGTGGGATCCCAAAACCTCTCGGCTGTTTCGTCGCTCATTTGTGGCAGGGGATCACGGGAACCACATGTGACACCACCGCAACCATTACCTAACATTTATCTGAGGTTTATTGCGGCATCATAGCTTAAAACGAATGATTTTAAATTTGGTTTTGCCAAAGCAAGCTTGACTGAATGTTCTAAGCTTTGAAAATCCGCAAAGGGTGTTTTAAATTTGTATCTAGTACATTGGTATTAGATACAAATTTAAAACACCTTAGATACAATTTTTAAACAGCGGCCCACCCCGGCTTCGCACAGGTAGATATTAATCTATCTGTGCGAAGCCGGGGTGGGCCGCTAGTAAACAACAAATTTGCTTAGCATAAAGTAATTCGTATTTTGATTTAGTTAATCAGAAATGATTTAGAAGAAGTATTTTGTATCATGAGAAAGTCGGTGCCAAGTAAATACTACAACCATAGATTTAGGATGTAAACAACAACCTTACTTTGTGAGAAAGAATTAATACTTAATACTTAAAGGTACCTAGGCACCGAAATCGAATGATATAAAATAATTACCTACTATGTACTACGCTTTTCTTCGCATAGGAAAGAGAGCGTAGTATGAAGTAAGATAAGAACAATCACCGCACACACGTGGTCCACCACAGATCATCAAAACCCGCACCTGGGCGGTGCTGGACTTCTCTATGAGTATGGACCGATATAAAGCGCGCAGACTACACTGACCGGTGGCGGACGACGGAGCGGGCGGGTGAAGCGAGCGAAGGAAACTACGCGAAATATTTTGTCGAGCCAAACTAACCGAAAACTGGCTGGCTGAGCGGGCGGGAAGCGGATGGGAGAGAGAGAGGATAGCATTGTCACTCGCGCGCAGTTGCATAGTGAACGTCATTGTTTTTAAGCGTCATGGAAGAATTTATCGCGCGTGTCCAACACTTTCCTTGTTTGTATGATGTAAAATGTAGGCAATACCGTATGTAGTCCGATTATTAGAAACGGGGAGGACGGGCGAGCTTATCTACCGAAGCGGGCGGGCGAGCGAAGCTAACGAAGCAGGCGAAACGCGGAGCTTCGCTGGACTTTCGTTGGCTTTGCTCACGTCGCCCGCATCGCTGAGGTAGCTTAGCTCGTTAGTTGCGGTGTGAACCCAAGTATGAAAAGAGGTGAAACGATGTCGCCCGCTTCGCCCGCTCCGTCCGTCAGTTGGCAGTGTGACCTGAGCTTAAATCTTGAACAGGGAAATTAATAATACGAAAATATCTTTATCAACACGTCAATTATTTTCAAAATCTTTATTTTTACACAAGTAGAGTTGTTTTAAATAAGTAATATGAATTTCTTAATACTATTTTGATGAAACTAAATGTTAACTGAACTATAACATACGAAAATATACTTAAGAAGCTATAAAACGTTGATCGTAAATAAAATAGTGAAATATTTACACAACAATACTTAAATTAAAAGTAGTATATAACATAAAATTTTAATGAGTAACAATATTACTTTATGTGACCTCTTTAGTGGTAATAATGTTGAGTAAATTAAAGCTAAAAGCATTTCAATAAGAAGAATAGTTAACATTTAAATATTTCTATGAGTATAAACGAGTGATCTTGTAAACACTGCTTTTTAAAATATACAAGCACATTACAAATATGATTGCACTTAACAAAATAAATTCATTATTAAAACAAGTTTTGAGTATTTTTTTCTGTTTGGGAAAGTGCTACAGATGCAACTGCATTTTTTCAAATAAAATAATCTTCAGAGCTTACTAATAAATCATTCTTCCATTGTAGGGACAAGCTTTTTCATTTTGGGTCACAGGACATGTCAGTACTATCATAAAATTATATTTATTATATTATTAATAATTAGCTTATCATATATATCGTGTCATGATTAAAAATTAAATCCATATAATAAAGTAAATACGAATAACTATAAAATATTTTCTTTACGAAAATGCTACTTTAAATCTAGAACAACATAAATTACAATTTCCTATAACAATAATGTCACAATTATGAATATTATTTATCGAGCATTTTACTTTACGATTCAATACTATATTGTAACTTGTCTAAAGCCACGAAGGTCGGTTTATGTCGTAAGGTTGTCTGACGCCTAAACTGGCGGGGTAGCCAGGCGGATACAAGCTCATAATCTGGGCACCAGTTTGTCGCAACAATTCCTCTTGGTGACGTTGAAGATACTGCTGGTAAAGAGGAGAGGTCGGGTCAGTTCCAACAAACGGATACCCTGCGCGAACTTGAGAATGCCCAATAAAGGGAAACGAACTTGCTGTATGTGTAGAATTTTGATGAGCTGGCTTTACCAGCTTATCAGCATTGGCTTCGACACTGTTCCTTTGCTGGTGGGCGACCGCAGCGACCATGTAGTTTGCTGCCATTAACTGATTGGCAGTACTATTACGGAAGTCGTCTATCGTGAAGCTGCCATTATCTCCATAAAGTCCACCGCCCAAACCCATGTTTGCAGAAGTCCCGAAATTGAATGCATTGCCTGGCATCATGGTTGACTTAACGGATGACAACACGTCTGTGCTACATGATCCTTGGTGATAAGGTTGACTACTTACTACCTGTGCAGTTTGTTTAGCGTCAGAAGTTCGCTTTCTTTTATTTTTCGCCTTAGTATCCACTTGAACAGCTGGAGTACTGGATGTCTTGTATGTACTATTCTCTTTACTCATTGATATGGAGGGTTGTGAATATATACTAACAGAAGTGCTAACAGGGTGAACATCTGAAGAAATGCTCTTATTAAACATTTGAGCCATTTGAAATTGCTTATCATGATATAAGGAAGACGCACCAAACGAAGACAAATACCTTTCATCATTGGAATATCTTTCTAACATTTGCGGAATATTCGGCAAATTACGCAAACTGTCAAGAGCAGGATTAGAGTATGGTGTTTTATATGGATTCGATGTCACCAAGGGGTGATTTTGAACAAGTTTGTCAGACTTTTGAGGTTTGGCAAGTGTATCTATATGTTTTGCATTAACATCATTATCATTCATAGAAGGAGTAGTCATATGGTCAGTCTTAAGAAGTCCCCTTGGGTTTGGAATCCTTAACTCTCCTGGAAGATTTTGTTGTAGCTCAGAATTTCTTTGAATATTTGGTCTAGTCACATTAAATGAGCTGTATTGCTGCTGATGATGCAAACTTTTATTATAAGCTAACATACTTGCGTTACTAGAGTTCATATCACTCTTCATCTTTTCAGCATTGGCACTGTAAGCTGTGGAGTAATCAGAGGGTAACAAGTCCTGTTTACGAATTTGATTTGGTACTTTCCAACCATAATCAAGAGCAGCACTTGATGTGGGAGGGTTGCAGGCATACAACTTTTTGTTGGCTAAATCTATGTCACTGATTGAGAAATTACTAATGTTTTGGCTTCCTGTCATTGTGTCATATTGGTTGTGGTGTGCATGAACAAGATTTTGATTCAAATTTAAATCACTATGCATCCTTTCTTGGCTATGAGCAGGGGGTATATTAGTAGGATTCACAACACATTTTGATAATGGTTTCTGTAAAGGTTGATTGTTCATTCCTAAATTAATAGCAATAGCATCAACATCATACACTTTTTGTTGGGTATTTGTCATAGTTTTTGGAATATCTCGAGGTAAATAATCCATTTCATGAGCGTGACATTCAGTGTTAATGCGGCGCTCACTCTCTGTATTCAAGTACCCCATATTGACCATGTCAACATTGTCTTTTTTAATAATACCAAGGGGTTTCTCAGGCTCAATAATAGGGTTTTCTTTGTTTTCTGATAGAGCATTACTTGTATCATATTTATTGGGGTCTTTAACTTCATTTGTATATTCTGGAAGAACTTTCTCGCGTAAACTATTTAGTTTGGTCATTTCAGATTTCTCGCTTAGTGCTAATGCTATATCGTCAACAGACGTCGGCGGTGTCGACGACATTGTGTGTATTGAAGGCGTTATTTTCTGATAATCTGTTTTGTTTAAATTATTTGCTGTAACTTCTTTATTTTCCGATACCTTTAGTCCTTGTACTGTACTGTGTTCTGGCTCATTGTAAGTTCGCTTTTTAACTGGAAATAGTGACGATTTTGTGTCGGCAATTATCGGTGAAGAATTAGAAGTTCCTTGAGTATTTGATACTAATGTCGGTGGAGTATTCTGTACTTGCGAATAATTAGCTGTAGGAGCTTGAGTGTAAGGTGAATACGCAGGGGAAAAAGGCCCTGTATACTGATTCTGGTGATACGGTTCTTGACCTAGAGCATTGTAATCCTCATTGATACGGGCAGTTTTATTAACGCCAGCAACTTTAGGCGCATCATAGCATGCAGGAGGATTTTGTCCATACGTAGGTAAAGGACTTTTGTTATGATCAACAAAATAGTTTGGTGTGGAAGATCCCGTCATATTATTTGATGCATAAACATGTTGAGAATATGGTGAGTAGGGTGACTGAGGTGCTTCGCGTGGACTACAACTTTTTTCAGGGCTGCTTTTAATCGATGTTGTATCTTGATAAAATCCTGCGCGCACTGTGCCATTAATGATTGGATATGTGATCTTTTGGAAGTCATCTGTTCTGGGCGACGCCGGCGAACGTAGCAGAGGAGAAGTGTGGGACATTTGATGTCGAGGAGAATCAAGGTCTTGGCTAAATGACGACCTTTCAGAAACCGAACTCCCAGTACTGGTTCTCCTTTGCCTGGGAGTAGTATCCCCACCATCAGGGTTTGGTGTATCTGGACCAGTAGGAGAATCATATTTTGGCTGATTTTTAGGGCTACTCGGTTTAGTTTCACTGGTGGCTGCAGCAGCCTCTGACGGTTTTCCTTCTGGTTCTGCTTCTTCAACTTTCTTTTTAATACTGGTAACAGTGCTAGTGCTTTTTGGAGCTCCAAAGGCTTTGAACCAAGCACTAAGGTTGGGTGTTGCTTTTTCTTGATTTGGCTTTGTAATTATTTGTGGTTCTGTTTCAACTTCTGCATCTTTTTTAATAGGCGGAGCTGGTGTTTCTTCTGGTTTTTTCTCAACTGGTGCATCTAATGCTTTCTCATCTTTATCACTTTGTATAGCCTTGGTAGAATCTTTAGGTGACTCGACGTTACCCTCATCATTTTTCCCAAAATTATGATCATTTCCCAAAGGAAATTCTACTGTTGGTAAAACAGACCCAAGACTAAGTTTAGGACTTGATTCTTCAGACTTTAGTGAGTCTCGCACTTTAATTTGTGGGCCTACTTGGGCAACTTCTTCTGGCTTTTCTGTGTTTTTATTAGTTATGTTAGTCAGCAAGTTGCCTTTGCTTTTACCAGGTTGAAGTCTTTCGATTGTTCTTTGAATTTCTCTTCGCTTTACCAATTTAGGTTCTCGAGACGAAGGCCTTTTGCGTGATACATCTTTCCTAGCATACAGAGACTTTTCTCCTTGAGAAAACTCATCATCTAAGCGACTGTTGTCCTGCTCTTCAGTAGATATAGTTTGCGCTGGACTATCACATGGGGAACTCATTGTAGAGCCTTTAGGGGCATCATCAAGCCACTTGCTTATGTCTTTGACAGCTTGTTCTAATGCTTCAGAAGCTGATTCGTTTTTAGCAGAAGTCTTCTTATTTCCTTTCTTTTGTGAAGTTTTGACCTTTGCTTTCTCGACCAGATCATCATCCGAATCAATGTCCTTATTAGTAAACTCAATTGTATTACTTGATTCAGAAGTTTTATCAGTATTGCTATTACTTCCCGAAAACAGGGTGTTGAAAAGAGAACTATCTTTGTATTTTTCATTTTTAGCTTTCAGTTTTTCAATTGTTTCTCTTAATTTTTGATTTTTTTCCTTTTCAGGTATATGTAAATTCTGTTTTTGTTTATCAACAGTTTTTTGTTTGTAATCAAAGAGTGATTCCCAGGCATCCTTTGCTGCATGTCGTCGTCTTTCTTTTATTTTATCATACTTGTCTTTGAAGAAGTCAGGGTCATTGAGTTGGTCAGGCACATCTGATGGATCAGGCGCAGTTGGCGAAGGTGTTGGCGAGGGTGTTGGCGTGTGTATTGATGGTAAGGGACTTGCACTTCGACTCCTATTGGAACTTTCGAGAGACTCTTGAGAAACGCTACGCTTCAAAATTTCAGTTGGTTCAATTTCATGATGTTTGTTCTTTTTTTTCTTTTGCTTCGATTTCTTGCCTTCTTTATCTTTATTTTTTCCACGTTTTTGTTTCTTACTATGTTTCGATTTCACAGATTCGGATAACCCTGATTTGTGGGATTGTTTCTTATGATTTTTGGAATGTTTGCCATGACGTCGATGACCCTTACGTTTTTTCTTTCCTTTTCCGTCTTTATTTTTGTGAGATTCTTTAGTCTTTTTTGTTTTTATTTCAGGTGACTTGCCATTGTCATCTTCGGCTCGGTTTTCATCTTGTATCATGTCAGAAGAACTAGACTTCGGCTCCCCTAAAAATATTTGATTTTCGTTAATCAATATTATAACACTTAAAAATGTCGAATAACTACGCACATTATCAGAGCTTTGCACTTAAAATCTTAGATATTCTCTCAATATCCCTAGTACGAGATCGACAATACGAAAAATAGTTTTCGAATACTATCACTTAAAGAAATCGAATAATATTAAACCAGTCAAAATGCTGAAACTTAAACATACATTTAAAAAAAATGTTAGAAATAGAATAAAATAAATTGGAAATAAATTAGGTAAAAATATTTGATAGTTTTGTATTTCAACTCATCACCTTGATATGTTACTGAAAGTATTCGAAAACTTTTTCGAATTGACAACTCAATCAAGGGTACAGGTATTTTTAGTAAAGACACAAAGTGTGCATTTTTGTGAGAAATTTATATGGGAGGTCGGTGTTTTTAATTACCGGTATCTGAATGAGATTTCCTCTTCTTTCTTTTATGATGGCTACTAGACTCGCTAGTTTTAAGTTTATGCTTTCGGGATGGTGTTGGTAGCTGAAATTCAACAGCGATTTCTTCATCCGATGATGACAGTCTATGCATATACTTTTCAGTCAAACGATCAAATGCAATTTGTAAATTGTCTACCATCATTGTATACTCTGCAATAAAAAAGACAGCTATTAAAAATTGCGCCACATCATTACCTTACTAATTATACAAGATTTTAAACTTGCCGTTATCTTGGCCATTGTAAAGACGACAATTGTTAACAATCAACTTGAAATCGGCTTTAAACATAGAGAAATCAGTGTAGTAGCCACTGTCTAGACGTTCCTCCATTTTTCGCAAGTCCATAGGCCGCCTAATTACTGCGTAGTAATTAGGTGCGTATTCTTCTTCAACTGGATCCATAAAAGGCCATGCGTCATCGTGAGCAGTCAGTTGTTTTAGAACCTTATACATATCGGTTTGGATGTCCTCATCGGTTTGGCCGAATCTGTAAAAGAATAATAGTTATCATTCTTTGGCGGATACTTTTGATGAAAGCTAAACCAAATAAAATTATTAATCATTCAAAGGAAACATTTATTGAAGCACGCACATTTGTGAAGTTTTCAATTTCTTCCTGGTGCTGCTGATGGGCTCATCATTATCAGGTATTAAGATCTGTCCTGTGGCGGAAGCCAAAGAGTTGTTAGTTTTTCTACCAGTTTTTATTAGCGGTTCTGGTGGTGGTTCGCCTTTTTGCATAGATGAGTTTTTAGACCGCTTTTCATGGCTTTTCGATTGCTTAGACACTTTCTGTGGCATCTCTTCTTTTTCACTCTGCGAACCTTCTGAGGAATCTGATGACTCCGATTTAGACCTAAAAATATCAATTATTTTCATAAATATTATCTAAATTAAAAATGTAAAAATGACACATTTTTTTTGCTAAGAACCGTCACTACTTTTTGTTTATGAGTTTTGGGCACGGTTGTTGCTAACTGCTACTGACTCTCTCTGGAAGAATTGTAAGAGTATGAATCAGCCAATAAACCCCAAGCCTCCTATAACACTAGACGGAAAAAAGTGGGCCAGTACAAAACAGGAAAAACCAAATGTTTTTGGTGATCACCTTGCGGAATGATTTGTTCCTAACAAAGCTATCCCTGACTATGACGAAGCTGACATATGTAATACTCTGCAGCATGATTTCTAACTTGATTCGCCTCTAAAAGTAGTGACACCAGGGGAAGTGCAAACATTCCAAAAGGCACCAGGATGCGACCTAATAAGACAAAATTGTGACTAAAATCTTAAATAAACATAAATAATCAGCCACTGCAACGTTTTCATTTTGGTTAAATTGATTTCTAACAATAAATACGAATTTAAAGTTTTGTGAAACGGAACGTGTTTTAAATGATGTGCATCTGGATTGAGGGCCCATTTTTTGAAACCTTGCGAAACGAACCAAGATTTATAGGGGATTTAGTTAAAAATAGTAAAAACTTAAAGCAAAGGGCCATAAATTTCTTTAACGAAAACTAAAGCTGTTTTGATAAAATAACTTGGGCGCTCAGTCCAGACGTTTGCATAAAGATGTGCATCTGAATTGAGGGCCCATTGTTAGAAACTTTGCGAAACGAACCAAGATTTATAGGGAATGTAGTTAAAAATAGTAAAAACTTAAAGGAAAGGGCTATTAATTTCTTAAAACAGAATTAAAGCTGTTATGATAAAATAGTTTGGGCTCTCAGTCCAGACGCTTTTATTTTTTAAATGCTATATTTACAAGTTTTCTTATTTTAGTTTTGTAATACATATCTAAACATTTCTGTATTGAATCCTAGATTTCTTTCTTTTAAACATTTTTAGGTTAAATTTTTTAATTTGATATAGCGTATAATCTCTTTAGTGTACCATTTTGGTTAAATATTTTTACTGTAAGTTATTGTTTTGAAAGGAACTCTGTTGCTGATAGCATTGTTTATTGTATAGTATGTCTACGGCTGCATTTATGTTTATATTTAGCTGACACAATTTTTTTTTTCAAATCTATTGCGGCAATATAACCCATGCAAATCAGCTCCATAAAAATTCCAGTCCCTTATTAAACTGTTTTCTGGAGATAGACAGAATGGACTTGTTAGCGAAGTTCTAGGTAGTTTAATTAGTTTTTCTAGAAAAGATAGTACTCTGCCGATTTTCAAGTGCTATGTACCAAAACTCCGTAACTCTCGACCACCAATTTGGATTCAGACCTGGTACCATTTTTTTTCTGGGACTTTAACACACATGGCCATCTGGTCCCAAGCTAAGCAGAGCTTGTGTTATGGAAACCAGATAACTGGTATATATAATCATAATAATCATAATCATAATCTTTATTTGCTAAGAATGCAGGTAAATGTTACAAAAGATGTTTACATGATTAGTACATTCTGCACATATAATATTTTATGTACAAATACTTTTCTTTTGTAGATATATACTTATAATAGATATTTACACCCAGACTCGACACAAACACAAATGTTCATCACACTAATGTTTGTCTCGGGTGGGAATCGAACCCACGACCTGCGGCGTGAAAAGCAAGTATCTTACCGACCACGCCACCGGCCCTTCATTTACACACAATTTTCACAAAAGTATATAACATGCTATTACAGAGATGCCAATATTACGATTTCTTAAAAAATAACTACAAATGTACGGCCGGCTGTTAAAAAAGGCAACACATGGGTGTTTAAACGCCAGGAGCCTGTCAGAGTGACATACAGGTGGGTAGTTTTAATATTGGCCAATGCTAACATGCATTTAGTATAGTTCAAGTAACTAATTAGGTATGTATGAGTGCATGCGTATATGCGTATGTATGCGTGTAAGAGTGTTTGTGTATATGGGTGTTAATATGTTATGAAAAAGTGCGAATAGCCGTTGAGCTAAATATTATATATACGATCTGGTAATAAGTTTTCTGTATCGTTGTAAAATAGTTTCTGCAAGTACCTATGGCTTTTCGGTATCTTGTAGATAGATGGATCGTTTTGAGACGACATGTTAATATGGATGAGGTTTGTGGGAGTTCGGGACAAGGGCAACAGAACCTAATTTAGAGCCGTGTCATCAGCAAACGCTACGATTCTACCATTGTCAAGATTCAGTTCACACATATCGTTAGTGTATGCCAAAAACAAGTTGGGGCTACGAATACTTTCCTGGGGAACACTATAAGTTATTGGAAGTCTGCCAATAACGTAATCACCTACTTAGGTACACTGCGTCCGATTACTGAGGTAACTTTGAAAAAGTTTGAGTTGGTTTCTTGTAATTCCCAGCTTTTCTAGTTTAGCACAGAGTCGATGAATTAGAATGGTGTCAAATGTTTGGCTAGATCAATAAAGATTTGGTGTGCCCGACGTTGAAGATGAGATGAGCTAGGGCTATTTTTAGTTGGTTCGAAAAATCGACGACATACGGATAGCATTGATATGAGAGTTAGAGAAGTAGTTGCAAGCCATTAGCGTATTGCAATTATTTAAGTTAGAATAATTTATTGATTTTCTCCTATTCTCTAGGGCGAAATTATCTATTTCAGTTTTTAATTTGTGTTATTTGGTTAGTTGGTTATGTTTATACTTTGTTTCTAGACAAAGCATTATGGTCGGTAACAGTAGATTGTAAAATTAAAACATTCCATTTAAAAATAAAAATAAATATATGAAAAATAATTGGGCTGGACCACCTTTAAAACTCAATTGGTCGTATGAAAAATAGATTACGACCGATTCTCAGACCTAGCAAACATAGATATAAAATTTCATAAAAATCGGTAAACCCGTGTCGTGTGTGTGTGTGTAACTCCTCTGAAACGGGAACGATTTTATAGTATATTACAATTTTATAGTTGAAGTGAGCATGAAATTTTGTTCTGGATATTGTGTAGAAGTGTTTTGTGTAATCTGTATGTTGTAGGGTTAGTTTAATCACTACATAGTATAAAACAAAGTCGGTGTCGCTGTCTGTCCCTATTTATGCTTAAATCTTTAAAACTACGCAGCGGATTTTGAAGCGGTTTTTTCAATAGATAAGAGAGGAAGGTTTACATGTCTAATATATGAATTATATTGTAAAAAAAACTTAGAGGAACTAAATTTACAGGATTCTAATGGTATGTCAAAAATAAACATTTTTTTTACGCTTACATTGCAAACGCTGGCTGAACTCCACGAGATTATACAAAATAACGTACTACAGTATTGTAAAACTTGAAAAGGTCAACAAAAAAGTCCGCGTCCGTAAGTTTGACTCATAAGGTTAACCCACAATAAACATTTTTAGACGAGCCGGTGGCGTGGTCGGTAAGACGCTTGCTTTTCACGCCGCAGGTTGTGGGTTCGATTCCCACCCAAGTCAAACATTTGTGTGATGAACATGTCTGTTTGTCTTGTGTCTGGGTAAAATTATCTATATTTAAGTGTATTAACAAAAGAAAAGTAATTTAAGTAGTATATTACCAGTTATCACTTGGTTTCCATAGTAATCTCTGCTTAGTTTGGGACTAGATGACCGTGGTGTTAATGTCCCACTATATTATTATTGATTTATTCTTTACATTTCACGGTAAAAAATGGCTATTTACGAAGTGATTTTAAGCAATACAGCATTAATCCTTACCCAATTAAGTACCTTATATACATTGTCCATTCAATATAGATGAATATGGCCCTCTACAGCGTATAATTTAAATGAATATTTCCGAAGATATTACAGATTTAAAATGCAGGGACATAGCGGTGCGGCGATACCGGGGCGGTCGCGTGAGGCGTGTGCTATTTGTATTTTCTAATGACAAGAAAAGCTGTAAGCGTTGTTTATAAAGATATTCTGTAAATATACCATATTACATTTAGTATCAAGATTGAAGCCGCGCTAAGCCGGGGCGAGTCGCTAGTTAAGATATAAAACAGTACATATTCTAGTCATTTGCCAGTTTTAATGCGATTGATATCAGCTACCGAGTTGATTTGTATATGCCTTTCTCCAACAGCTTTACGTGAATCAAAAAGCAAAGCCGTTCAACGGGCCTTCGACCGCGTATGACGTCAAGGATAACTGTGTAAAATTAAGCCACTGCTGTGTCACAGTTTCTACCAAATACTGGAATCAGGTTTTCAAGAGATACTTGCTGGTGTGCCTTTAGGCTCCGTTTTGGCCCGGTCTTGTACACCATATTTACTTTAAATCTACCACTAACTAATCTGCAATACTAGTTTCTAGTAGAGACCTCGTAGAAGCCACGGCGAATCTTCAACAAAGCCTCGATAAATTAAACAACTGGTTTGACAAATGGTGTTAATAAATCCGTGTCAGTCACCTTCACATTACGCAGACAAGCTTGTTCTCCAGTTTAGCTAAGTGGTAGGGAGTTGCCTCAGAGTGATACACTTAAATACCTTGGACTACACCTGGACCGCAGATTGACTTACCAGAAACACATTGATACAAAACGTAATAAGGTCAATACCAAATACAAGGACCCTTTGGGCAGAAACTCAAAACATTTACCGGACAACAAGCTCCTAATTTACAAGGCTGTCATAAAACCGGTCTAGAACAAATGGATCGAATTATGGGGGCCTGTTGGAATTCCAACAAAAATTAAATTCAAAGAAGTTGGAACTACATCCACAAGCAAATTAGCAACGCAGGGTTCATTAGAAACAGCAAAATATACGAATATCTAAGAATACTAATAGTGAAGAAAGCATTTCAGGCATTCGCAAGTAAATAAAAAATAAGACAGGACAACCAACATAACCAGCTTGCTGTTCAGCTCACATTGTTAGACTGTCTAAACCGCCTGAAACAGCACTGAACCTTAGATCTCAACGACACTAACTAAACCAATCTATGGCGCAATATATGGCGGATGTACCTACTTAGAAATATCTCCTCATGTAAAGTGCTAACACATCTGCTCAAAGTCGAAAGGGTTGATTGCATGCATAATAAATCATTAAAAAATATTTTTGACCCTGACTACATCTTGGACCTGATGAACCTAACCAACTCTTGCACTTAGGGTGTTACCAGACCCATCGATCGGTCGTAAAAAGGATTAATCGACGTCGGTCGATAGTTTCTACCACACTAATTGATCGATCATCACCTTAAACTTTTGAATAAACAAAAACCGAAACTAAAAGCGGTCGTCTAGACGGTACGCAGACATACACACGTCAAATTTATAAAGACACCTCTTTATTGTCAGTGGTTAAAAAGGAATGCAACTAACCTCAACAAATTTCTCCGCTTGGCTCTGTTCTCTCTCGCGAGATCTGGCGTTTCCTTTCTCTCTTCCTCTTCTTTAGTGTCATGCGTGTTAAGCTTAGTATCTTCCTCTTTCTGCTTGATTTTTTGTAAAACACGACTAGATGTTCGTCGCGGTGCTAACTCTAACAACCTTAAAAAGTAATTTAAAATAAAATTTTAGTAATTTTAATAATTATTAATTTATAATAAACACTTTTAAACTTTCGCGTTTCATTATTATTAGTATTTCGTTTGTTTTTATTTAGATATTAGAAGTATAGATATATTAGAAAAAAATATCTATTACTACCCGTGCGCGATAAGCTCGCCTGGAATGTGACCTCTATAACTTCCCCTCAGGCTCCCATGTTGTACTGTAGGCAACGCCGTTTTTTTACATTTTGTCCCGTACTGGCTTACGTCATGCAACGACACGATGCGCTCCGATTTTTTAATCTTATTTGATACTGTTTCGTTAACAGTTATTAGAGTTACTGCTATATTTTATATTGTTTTTTTTTGTGCTAAGTGTAATGTTATAATGAAGGGTAAAACTTTTTATAGTGGAGAGAGAAATCTCGTGCTAAGAGTGTTGAACTTTTTTAAAACGAAAATCGGAACAAACTGTTGTGTTTACCTGTTGATCAGGCAGTAAAAAGAATCCTGTATGGAATTAAAAAAAATATCAGAGACAAAGTCGCGAGTGGAAGCTTGTTGTGATATTTTTTTGTGCGCAGTACAACCACGCGTCTGTGTCGTCACCGCCCCAAGTCTCAACTCATTGCGCACGGGTAGTACAACATTTTAAATATTTTTAAACGATAAATTCTTGAATAAAATATAATAAAGATCACTAAAACGGCTCTAAAGATTTTAATGAAATTTTCTACTTAAACAGTTCTGGAACAATTGAAATAACTAGGAAAACTGAGAGGTTTTTCAGACACAAACATTTAAGTTTTCTTTAAAATTACTGTTATAACAAAACCATTATTTCGCTGTTACTGGATGTGCTTAGCTTAATGTAGCGTAGCGCAACAGCTTTTTTGGAGAATACTGTAGGCACAGAATACTAAATCCACATAGCAGATTTGGTCATATTTTTTTACTTTAAGGGTTTTATAATGAAATGGTCCCATTTAAATTTAGCGTTAAATTTTTGTGTTAAAAGTTTATAATCATTTCTGATTTTTGATAGTTTTTATAGAGAAAGAAAAACGCATATCCTGAATAAAAAAGCGTGTTAGTGATTTAGATTACGTTTTGTAATAAAGCTTAAAGCGCCAATGCAACTAGCAATCACTATGCGAGGGCATTGATAGTTATAAAATAGCTCGCCTTGAGATTAGATGCTTACTAGTCTATTAAAATGTGCATAGCATCACCAAATAACAAAATCACTAGAACATTGTCATTTTCAAAACTTTCGCTTTGTAATATAGATTTATTAGCTTAGATAAATTACATTGCTATTGCATAAAAGATTTTTTTTCCTTTAATTTTACGGAAATACAGGTTGAGAGAGTATTTCCAACTCTCTCCTACTACTATTTCCTAATCTCTCTACTCGTAAAATAGTTGAGAGAAAACCCGTGCTCAGCTGTAGGACACTAAAAAGGGTTGAAGTGATACGGTAATAGTAAAGCAGTGTTTAGCCACCAGCCAAAATAACCATAAAAGCCCTGGGAGTGAGGTGAGTTCGAGAATCCCGCTCGACAAGTTAGGCCGGTGGTTTCCGGTCAGCAAGTGATGGCGCAATTACACTTGGTCGTTAGCTCGTATTCGTTTATCCATGTGATACGGACAAACAACAAAATGTAAATAAATGGAGTCAAGTACCACCATTATGGCAGAATCTAGTGAGGCTTTTGTTATGGTGAATGACTAAGCGTGGAGGCTCCTGCCCTGCCAATGAGGCGAGTTTGTGGATCCTGTCAAGTGAGTGAGGAGATTAGGTATTACGATTCAGTTTGTGTATAATGTTTTTAGTACATAATATAGTTTTAACCGCAACTTTCAATGGACTTGTTAAAATGAAATTTGCTGTCAAAATAAATTGCGATTTTGACCATCATGACAGTAGTTCTGAGCACGACTAATTACCTAACTTAGATACAAATACATATTTTTAAACACAAAACAAAATAAGTCTGATATCCTGTTGCAAAATGACGACCAACATCTGAGGCAAGTACATTAACATTTAAAATCTGCCATTGGATACTTTGTCTCAGAGATCGGATATTTGTGTGCGTATTTGCCAACTTAAACTTTTAACTTTTCTTCTTCTTCTTACATAACATAGAATGGATAATAAAAATATATAGGTAATAATTTTTTTTTATACCAGGATTTCTAATCATGAATTATTATTGGATTTTGTAGTTACACACAAATTACTGGTTTGTTGTACTTCCTCTGAGTTCAAGTAAATATCCAATCTCTGGTAATAACACATTTTCCCCTTTAAAGATGTCAAAACAGCTATTTTGTTTTGTCATTTTCTCTTAAAGGACACTTTTAAATTATTTGACAGAGACAAAACATGGAATAGCTATTCACACCTTATACATAGTTTATTATTAAGGGTTCGTATGGAATGTGCATTCCAAGCAAAAGCATTGAATTATTTGACGTACTGTTCATATTCATTCATATTTATGTGGGTTACCTCACACATGTGGTCTAACCCATGGGTAAACAACTTAGTAATAACATAATTTCGCAATGCTCAGTAACATAAACATAAACACATCATATAATTTAGAATTGCATCTAAAAAAATTGCAAAGCCTTTTGAGATATCAATACAAACACGTTTTGATAAAGCAATACTTTTAGTAGTTTATTATTTTATTGTCCTACTGCTTGGTTACATGGCATTTGAAGTAACATAACAAAGCGTCACGCCTGCATTACCAGAAGGTGTAGGCAGAGGTGAATATCACCCAATTTTCGCTAGCTATAATTAGATTCCATACGTAATTGAAGGTGAGCCAATTGCCTTTTTACTCGACCCGGAAATCAAATCTGGAACCTCAAGGTTACTAAGTGAATACACTTACATCTGTACCACCAGGGCAGTTCTTTTGAAGTAGATATAGTTATATCATCCCATTACTATTGTATTTGCAAAAATTTGTAAGGATGTTTGAATAGATGTTTGTTACTTATTCATAAGATAACAGCTGTATGGATTTGGACGGAATTTTGAACACATGTGCCTATTACCAATTAACATATGAGTATATTTTTTTGGGCAATATGTTCCCCTGTGATACTATTGGTATATTACATGGTTGTCGTAGGTGAAAGCTAGTAAAAAAGGTTTTGCTTAGTGACACCTGTGCCTGTAGAAAGATGCTGAAGATGATAGCATTTGTAAAAAAAATACAATCAAACATATTAAAATGTTTTAAAAATTAAGTCAAAACCTGCTAAACTGATTTCGATAAAATTTAAATGGGACCACCAGGAGAGTATATCCTTTAAAACCAAAAAGAATTGTCAAAACTTGTCTAACAATAATTGGCGGAATTATCGCGTAACATACATAAAAAAACAAACAATTTAATTGAGAACATCCTTCTTTTTGAAATCAGTTGAAAACTTGTTGCAAACAGCTGTTGCAGATGGTAATGGTAAAAATATATTTATTTAGCAATTACTCAGCATATTGCAGTATGCATCTTATGAAAAAGAAATGTAGAACAGTGTGCAAATAAAATCAAAGCATACCTTTTGCGTTGCAATCTTTCCTTTTCTTGGAAGAGCCGAGGTATTTCAGGCAAGAAGTTTTGTGAGAGAGAACGATACAATTCCTTCTCAACCTTGCTAGTTGCCTTGCTGAACTTCTCTGTCAGGTGGGCCCAGTCTTCTTCAGTAAAACACACCACTTGCCAAACTCTTTCTGTCTCATCATCATCGAGCCAATCATCACCATAGAACCAACCACGCTTTTTGTTCTCTTTACTTTTCTTCTTCTTGCTTTTACCCTTAGGCTTTTTTATTATATCTTCTCTGTATAATCTCGTGCCATAGAAATACCAATATGCAGAGGAGTTATCATCCCAGCTGTAATATTAACCAAAACATATTGATCTACTACATCTAAATAATTTGCATGTGTAAACATACAGTATTAAGGTTTCACTATCTTGAAACTTACCCAAGAGGTTCAACTCTTAAGCTTTCTGCTTCAAGGTTTTTAAATAAATCAAAAACATCATCAGCATCCAAACGGAAATCACATAGTGCATAAAGTATTTCCACCTTTGTACGAAGAGGTAGAAATTGAAAATCAATATCAGTGTTAAATGGGTTGTAACGGCTGGTCTCCTGACATTTTCTTCTAAATAGCCGCCTCAAGTACATCTGAAGAGAGGTATGGATTAAGATTACTAATAAATCATTTATGTAAACACAAACAATAAGTGCCTACAAAATTTGCAGTTGACATGTTGTGATATAAAGCATTTAAAGCATCTCCGAAATGGAGATGCTTAAATGCTTCACAAAAAGTAGCAAAAAGACTACAAAGTAAAAATAGATATTTCATACTATCACACCAGTTCATTGTCAAAATTAAGCATCTTACCTGATAATTAAAAGCAGATATATCATTGTTGCCCAGGCATCCATTTAGAAGTCGGACAATAAGCTCAGTCAGAAGAGAACTAGCAGATTCTTCTGTGCCATCAGTCAGAAGGGCTTCTTCAAGTTCCTACAAACATTTGTTGTAATGTAACTTAATAAACAACTACCTCTATTTTAAATATGCTATTATGTGTCAAACTACGCCAAATAGTTTCCTCAGCGTTGTTTGTAAGTTGGTTTGGCTTGTAGGAGCAAGCAAAGAATTCCCGCCCATCAAACAAAACAATCCACAAAGGCTTCGAAATCTAAGCCCTAAATAAGTATTTTTAGTAGCATAATGATTTGCGATGCCAATATTTACCCCCTCATGCCTGGAATTGACTGTACTTACTTCAATGTCAAAATCCAGAAGGTTGAAAGCAGTTCTGAATAAAGAACAAAAGTACGCGATGCTGGGCACTTCCCACCATGACTGAATATCTAAAAACCGTGAGAAATTCATTCAGACATCACTTATAGGGATACTATCTTCGAGAAAAACATGTACTGATATCTCATCACACTGAACCCACCTAAAATACCAATAAAAGATGGAAACATAACCTAAAAACGTTAAGCTTTCACTGTAATCAGTCTTTATATTTTCACAAAAACATCACTTTCAGATTATGTGCATATTTTAAAAACAATTTTACGTCAAAATATTCAGTTTGATTAAGCTTATGCGAAAAGATAAGAATATGCGTTGTGTATATCGAGACACAAACGCCATAACAGTTTGTGAGGTGTATACAAGTGCATTCCTCTTTAAAAAATAATACAATTTTTATGAATGGAATGTTTCATAAACAAACATTTTGTAGTCAAATTATTTACTTAGCATTTTTGTAGTAATACTTTTACAATTTTATT
Organism: Meganola albula; assembly: GCA_936450015.1. Taxonomy (NCBI): domain Eukaryota; kingdom Metazoa; phylum Arthropoda; class Insecta; order Lepidoptera; family Nolidae; genus Meganola; species Meganola albula. The sequence goes on along the minus strand of OW388142.1, from coordinate 15,803,590 downwards.
GGCTTTCACTTGGTATAAGTTAAAAGAGAACAAAAACGACAAAGAATATCAACGGAAGTTTCTTTTTTTTACTCCCAACACATTCTCACAAAATTTCCTTTTGGTGTTATGTTGGTCACTACGCAGGTAGGTATTAAATTTAGGTTGGTAGCCATTGGTAGCTTAGTTGGTAGGTACTACTACGGCACGGTACTACGACATTAAAAAGTAGAAATTAAACGAGGGAGCCAATGTCTCTTATATAGCAACACTGCATGTACTACCAAAAAAATCTTGATACTTATTTTTAACTCATATTTGTAATAAAGGTGCAAGATTTGTGTTTACTATAATAAATATTGAGTCATAATAAAATTATTATGACTTAATATTTTTTATAATAGGTAATATACACGTAACATTAAAACAACGACATGCTGCTGTTAAAAATATTTAACAATCAAACAACATTTTTTCTGCAGCTGCATATAGGGTTGGGGGCCGTTAATTAATTAGGTGAGGTTTATTTTAGATGATGTTTTTACCCCCTTTCCTCTGATCTTGCGTGAGATTATTATTTTTACTTTGCTTTTAACTTATTCAAAAACTCTTTATTTTCTTTAAGATAAATTGTAACAAGAATGACTTAACTTAATTTTTCTGTAATTTGCACTGTTCTGGGTAAAATATTACGTTATTTTTGCCGAGACCAACTCCCTCCACACGTGAGACTATGTGAGATTTACTTAAAGACCCTTTCCCAGAAACATTTAGAAAAAAATATGTCTCAATACTCGCCACTGTACTGTATTTCCAATTCACTTTCCACTTCACTTTTTTACTTCTTACTTCTTCGCGAGAACTAATTAAACTACCATAATGGCGATTTTTTTTTGCGGATGACCTAACCCAATTAACTGGAAGGGCCTTTATTGCCAGACACGGCCATCCTGATCCCATATTATGCACAGCTTGTACTATAGAAACCAGATAACAGGTAATATATTACATCTAATACTTTGCTTTTGTAAATACATACCTAAATATCGACTCAAGAGAAACAGACGTGTTCATCACACAACTGCCTGATTTGTGTGGGAATCGAACTCACGACTTGTGGCGTGAAAAGCAAGTATCTTACCAACCAATCTTTTCTTACCGTCAAATCAGTGCACTGGGTAAACATGGTCCATCGTAGATCACATAATTGCTTAACATCAGGCAAACGATGGGCTTAATTTGCACAAGGCACAAGCCTGTTTTGGAATAAAACATGAAATTGTTCAGTAGATTCCCTAATTATTAGGAAATCTGCTGAATAATTTCATTTTTTCATTTCATACTGGCAACACATTAGGGTCTACGTCTACCTGATGTGTAGTTAATATTTTTGTTTAGGTCCCACATTTTTCCGTCTGGCTTCCAATAAAACGTGCGAAGAAGAAGCTTAATTTTAATAAATAACAAAAATAATTACATATGTTAACGGAAATGTATGAAATCCGTCGTTGTATACAATTCCTAGGAAATGTATGTTATTCCTAAAATCGCACGGAAATTTGCGAAATAAATTATATTAGACACATTTCCTAGGAAATCTATACATTTCCTAAATAGCAATCGGAAATGTAAAACATTTGAGATCGCTCCGAAATGCTGTGAGTTAGGTTATGTTAGACATTTAGACATCACACACGCGAGCGAAGCGAGCGTGCCATGTATTGGTAGCAGTCTAAGAGTGCCAAAACTGAATCGGTCCATGTTCACATGTTATCAGTTAATTTTTGAAGCTTTCATTAGTAAAATAACATGAAAATATTATATTTTACGATATGATTGTCACCTGATTGTCTCAACGAGTGCTTTAATAAAAATTATTATTCTCAGAGTTGCGGAAAAAATAGCCCGCTTCAAACATTATTCTCATGTTAACAACGTGTTTTATTACAGAAAGCATTATTTTTATATAATTTCCTAATACGATATTGACATTAAATACAATTCCTAGGAAATGCAATAACAATATTTTATACATTTCCTAAATAGCTTCCGAATTGTATACATTTCCTAGGATTTGTATACATTTTCTAGATTTGATACATTTCCGGTAAAATATACCTAAACTACGTGCGATACGAAAGATTAGAAATTTTTTAAATTTCTTTCCACTCTCGTTTACATAACAACAACTTTATTCGCAATGCGTAAGCTATTTTTTTTTGTTGAGTCTGCTTCATGGCAATCTGTTCCAGGAACAATAAGCCACTTTTTTGGCTGATCATTTTTCGGTTTATTTCTCATCGATGAGAGCCTTGAACTTCTGGAAAATTACTTCCCAACAAGCTCTCTCATGTCTCACTGTGGGAATCTTCTAATGAGATTTAGGATGTCATGCCTGCTGTATTGGAGTCCGCCTTCTCCACTGAGGACCTGCGCCAGTTCATTCACGTGAGATTTTAGTTTCACCTGGTATTTTCGGCTGCTTTGGGCTATTTCTTGTCGAACGGTTTTTATACCAAGGTCTATGTATACGTATTTATTGCTTATGCACTGGGGGATACCAAACATTGTTCTTAGTGCTTTGTTCTGGAATCTTTCTAAGATGTCAATGTTGTTGTTGCTAGCAGTTCCCCATAGTTGTATTCCATAGGTCCTTAAGATATATTTTAGAATTGCTTTATAGATCATCATTTTACTGGTGTTGTTTAGTTGCGATTGCCGTGTAAGCTATTAACAAGATTTTGATAGTTGCTAGTTTTGAATTTATTTTTATATGAGGTGCAAGATTTGTTTATTATTTTGTATTTGTAACAGTAGGTACCTATTTAATGTACCTACTTAGGTAACATTAAAACAGTGACTGCTCTTAAATATTTAATATTAAGATCAGAAATAATCATTCTGAACTTCGATGTAACTCTTTGCATAGCATCAAATTTAAAATATATGAAAATAATTTCTATCAAGCACCTTTTTTATTCAAGGACGACCATTTCTAAGCTTAGCAAGAGTATAATATTTTACACTATTTTCAAATCTCTGTGTCGTTATTCCGAAGAGTACTTGAAGACACCTGAACAAAAAAACAATTCTATCATTTCTTTACGTAATTTACTCATATTAATACATGGTACAATGTACGTGGTGTACCAATGAACTTTTTTCTACTCTCGCCTTTTGATAACATTGTAATCAAAGAACTTAAAAAATAAACGCTTACGCTGAGTCATGATAGATGAACAGATGGCGTTGTTCATTTTCTATACAAAAATACGCTTCGACATTACGACGATATCAAAAGACGAGATTAGAAAAAAATCGTGCTCACCCCACCACCCCACAGACTAGAATATTATTATATTATTGGCTCACCCTACATTAGGGAGAACTTAAACTTTTTCTAACTTTCGTCTCTCGATATCGTCGTACGTAATGTTTACGTGCCTTTTTGTTTGGAAAATGAACAGATGGCGTTGTTATTTTCTATAAAAAAATCGTTTTATCATTAGGTACCACGATTTCGAAAGATAAGACTAAAAAAAGTTTGTTTATACGAAGACGACACGCTATATTTTTATAATACTTGGTTGGTATTGACGTTTTGACATATCAAAAATAAAATAAAAAACATAAAAAAAGGTGTAAAAACAAATTAAAAAAAACATCATATAAAATTAGGTGTTGCCACTGAATGAAAAAAAAATCTGTTTGATTTTCTTTTTGTATTTTTCACCTAGATTTAGGGTATTTATCATCTATTTTATTTTGTACTAACTACCCGGTGAATTCGAATAGATGTAACTAATTGATTGTTGTCACTTTGGTTGTCACCAAACAATGATGACTATACTGAAGGTTAGGGTGGATCGAAAAAAAATTTTTTTTTTTCTTAGCATGGGGGTAGAATTTGTAGTTTATAAAAAAAGAAAAATAAAAAAAAAAAAAATTTTTTTTCGCAACATTTAGAGATAGCCCACTCGTTTTTTAATAAAATAATGGATCAAATGGACTTATTCTAATTCTGGCTTTCAAAAAGACATTCCACACTGTGGAATGTCTTTTTGAAAGCCAAATGGAAATCAGAAGAAAAAAAAAATTTTTCCTATTATTTTTGTAACTTTAGCGAAAAATAAAGAATTAAGCAGCCCTTTTTTCTGTATTGAAATAAAAGGTTAGTGAAAAAAAATCATATTCAATTATTTTTTCATGTTTTCCACGATTTTTGACAGAAAAAAAAATTTTTTGCTAGAATAAGTCCATTTGATCCATTATTTTATTAAAAAACGAGTGGGCTATCTCTAAATGTTGCGAAAAAAATTTTTTTTTTTTTGAAAAATTTTCTTTTTTTATTAGCTACAAATTCTACCCCCATGCTAAGAAAAAAAAAATATTTTTCGATCCACCCTACTGAAGGTACTCATTGCCATATAAAAAATATCCTATACTTAAAAACCTTGTACTTGTTTAACATAACTACATTATTTTCGTTTCATGTGTTTTTAAAAAAACGGCAAAAATACCTCTACGATTTCTAGAAAAACGTGACCTTTATGTCTTTTCTTTTATCATTCCATAATAGTCCATAGACACAGTTCTCTTAGTAGTCTGTGCATAGACACGAGAGTCGAGAAGCATTTCATCAATATAGGTAATTTTTATCTCACTCCCTCGCTCTATGAATGTCTCGTTCTTACAATTTGAGTGTCTTTGAATGTGACATGGCGTCCATCAAGATATATCACGGCCTTCTGTAAAACTGTTTTTAATGACAGTGGTTTCATTTTGCATTTTATTACTAAGGCCGTAATAAATCGTACATTTGCATTGATGGTAATGCATGCAAGGAAACCACAGCGAATAAGTGATGGGTACGTTATGGTTATAAAATGCTTCAGATGATTTCTATGTAGATGGCGGTCGCCGATTTGAGTACTTATTGCTGTAATTTAGGTGTATGATACACATATTTTTTGTATATTTTCAGGTACTTTGAGAAGCATCAGTCCCATCCGTACCAGGTAAGAACTATTGGAAATAATATAAATCATGGCTATTATTGCGCGGACGGTTACAGTGATTAGGGGCAGATCTTGGTCAAATGATGGACTTCTATACGTAATAACTGTTCCTCTATGAGTACTCCTATTCCGCTTGTAGCCAATTTATATTTTGTCAAATACAAGATTATAAAGCAATAGGTTAAATGTTTAATTAGGTAATATTTACTGTTGGTATGTTCCCTTAAAAGCAAATGAACTAATTTAATTATATCTATGTAGGTAGTTATCTGTAAAATAGTTCTTATACTGCATAGTTTTCAATGTTTGGTATCTACCTATACTATAAAACTACATGTATCAATCTATTTAATGTTTGTAAATAATGAGGTTAAGTATCCTCAGTTGACATGATTCATGAGTTGGTAACAATTATAATCAATAACCTAGGAACTCATTTAAAAGATGTGTTTATGGATATTGGCACTTATTAACTGTAATTATTCTGTATGTTTTCTTTTAATATTTGCCTTTGTACATAAATATTACTTTAATGTTAGTAATCAAGTTTTCCTGCATACAGAAATATAATTCAAAAAGTGAAAGAAGAGCAGCAAATGAATTTGTCTCTTCAGAAAACCGATACACTCCTCTCAGATCCCCCAATGGTAATGTGTCATTACATGGGCATGGAGCACACACCAATCCGTCTAGCCATGGACACCAACATTACAGTCATCTGGCAGAAGACAGAGGGTACCCAACATCAAGAAATACATACATACAGAAGGGCTCTGAGAAGGAGAGAGATCGAGACTACAAATCTTCTAGAAATAAGTATACAGGCAAGTTAATATGGTTTACTATTTACAAGTTTTTTCTTGATATTTGCAGTTATTTGTTACACCATCTTTAGTACTTTAGGTTAAAAGATCATGAGGAAACTGAGGCTAAAATATCTACTGTATTACTGATAATGATTTAGGTACTTAGTTATAGAGATGAGTATGTATAGTTTTGGTACCTACCTATGTAGAATGTTGAGATAACATGGTACTTATTTGAATTGTAAAATAATTTAAATGTTGCTGGAGCTATCTCACAATTGGTCAACTCTAAGGCTGAGCTCTGTTAAAATTATTCCCTTGATCTATTTGTAATATTGTTTTATTCATCATATGGTCCTAGTTTGATGTCATTCACCAAACTGTGAGTTCATTTTCTTGTAATATATCCAACGGTGAACATGTTTAGTTATCCGTCTATTAAAACAGGTCAGTATCTTAAATTCTTAAATTGTAATTCCAAATGGAATTTTTTTATTGGATAATAATATCAACTGCTATGCGATATCAATTGATGTACAATAACAAGCATTATGAGACTGAGCGTACTCTGATATTATGTTTGCACTTTAAGGTGGGGCCTCATATTCTTTTATTTGATTTTCGGTAATGAATAGTGTTAATATGCTGTAATATGACAAACAAAATACTCAAATGATAATAACTCATAATTTTTTTTAAATAACTAATTTGATGATTTTTCATGACCTTCAAGTGGTTGAAGAGAGCTAAAAAGTCTTAATAATAATATTTTCTTTATAATTTTTTATGTGATTTGAAATACAATACACCATATTAATGCTAGTCAATACCGAAAATCAAATAAATGAATCTGACCTTCATCCTATGGCATGTTCTAGATATGGTTATAGTACTATTTTATTGTCTATATTTTTATACTTATGCATAAACTTATCATATGTTATTTCAGATAGTGTCAGATCACCAAAAGAACGTAGCAAAGATAGTGAGCGAGAGAGAAGTAATCATGAACGAAATGAACCAGATAAAAAGATTAGGACTAGTGTCTTGAACATTAGTGTTAGTAGGAGTGGTAAATATGACAAGAGAAGTGCACCCTCAGCAACCGTTTCTGCTGGGCGTGAATGGTCAGAACACATTAGTTCATCAGGCAAGAAGTATTATTATAACTGTATCAGTGAAGTGTCACAGTGGGAGAAACCTAGGGACTGGGACTCCAGGCGAACCTCATCCAAAGATTCTACATATTCTACAAGAAACAGTAAGTTATTTTTTTCTTATTTATATCAGCAATCAGTCATAGGACTATAAGCCATTAGGTTGAATTATGATCAAACTAAGAAGTAAATGAAACAAAAATCAAGTAAGCAGTGAGTAAATTTATTTATTTGCTGTCAGAGGGCCTGACATATTATTGGTTGCAGTGCAATTTATTGAGAGATATAATGAGTTCAGTGTTCTACCAGAATCTCGTGGCAAATAGGGAAATATTTACCCTTTTTTTTACAATCATGATACTTTCTGAGTTTTGTTTAAGTTTAGTTTTTAATATTTAAGGAATGTTACAATGTGAGGAGTATGTATTAATATAGGAAAATAGATCGCAAAAAAAAATAAGTTTACTATGTTTTTAAATATTATTTACCAATTTGATATAATCAATTTGTTATAAGGCAAATTCAAATATAGTTTTTGCTATACCAAAACTATCGATACTAAACATGTCGATAGGTCATTGAGAGTTTTTATAGTATCGGCTATTTTGAATACTATCGATAGTATTGAATCTGAATATGTGTAATATGCATAGACAGCTTTCAATTGTTTTACCTAATTTTCACTATAGACAGTATTGCAACATTTCGATAGTTTTGATAAGAGTATTCACGCTATCGACTATTTTTAACTGAACTATATAAAGTTAAAATATCACTATTGCAACAACGCTAATGTACACGAGACGGACTTACGCCCGACGCGTGCCGATTACCTACGCATAATAATATTTTTTTTGACACAATATTTTAATAGTCCAAATTTATAGAATGAAATGAGTGAAACCTGCACCTCTATGAAACCAGGGCCCCGATTCTTGTGCTTTAAACATTTAACTCTAATAGACAAATGGAAAAAAAATGACAATATGAAATACTTATTAAATCATTTTTGACTAACTAAATCAAAACACGAATTACATGCTAAGTAAATTTATTTTTTACTTTTTAGTTTCCATTTTGAAGTCAGTTTTATTTTAATTATTTTATTTTACAATTTTTTGTCATAGAAATAAATGAAGTCTAGAGACAAAGTATCTACTGTGAACCATTGAGGAGTTACTTTGACTGTCATTCGTCTTCATCATCAGACCACTAATGACAGTCACAGCACATTTAGGAGTATAGTTCTTATCCATACAGATTAATCAAGCCCACAATTCAGGTATTTGCTGTAAATCGTTGAGGAGTTCTCGACTGTTTCGGATCCATCATCAGATAGACACCAGACCTTAATTATATAGTATTGCTTTCAAATATTTAATGAATTAAGAAAAGTTTTACAGTTTTACCTACGATTTTCAATGGACCCCTCGATTTCTCTGGGATACCATCATCAGATTCTGGTTTCCTTGTCAAAATCGGTTTATAACTGGTGAAATTATTCGCAAACACGCTTAAAAAGCACACAAATAATTACAGCGTTATCCGCGAATTTCCTGGTATTCCATCAACAGGTCCTGACATGATGCCAATGGGACTACCGCAGAAGTATCTTTCAAATAATAAAAGAATTTAGAGACGATTCTCTAAACCGACCGAAAAATCGTGTACATACATTTAAAAAATACATACAGTGGAACATATAACCTATGTCTTTTCTTGGAAGTCTGTTAAAATCCAATGAAATCCTTATTTATCGAAGGGCCGGTGGCGTGGTCGGTAAGATACTTGCTTTTCACGCCGCAAGTATATTGCCAGTTATCTAGTTCCCATAGTACAAGCCCTGCTTAGTTAATGTCCCACTATATTATCTTTGACATATTATGTCTATTAGAGATTATATGTCGAATATTCATATTTTTATTTGTAAAAGATGAAAACCCTAATTTTGTCAGAATGAATAACAGTTATGCGACAGAAACATGAAACTTGCAGGTGATTATCGCAATAGGACTGAATTTGTACTTTATTTCGTTGTGGTCACTTTTTAATTAAATAATTTTTTAGGGCGATTCTTTTGTACATTCATTCTAGAAAGAAAACATCAGTATAAAAATATTGTGTTATTTGACAATTATATAAATAATTACATTAATTTTTACTATTAAACATCATAATTTAAAATATTGAAATGCTTGGGCCGTATAGGTGATGCCATCACATGTTTATTGTTTTACAAAGAATAAAAAAGAAATGAATATTATTTTAACTAACATATGTTCTATGAATGCATTCAATACTATTTTCATAAGAAGAAGGCTATTTCTTCCTTGGAAGAAATAGCATACTCTTGGTATTTAAGTGACTATTATAAGTTTTAGGGGTATTAAAGTGCTAATTTTCAATCAGGTCGAGATAAAAGGTCGAGTTCCCGTTCTGGGAGAAGAGAAACTGAAAAGAATAATAAAAGGACTAATAGTGCTTCTGAGAGATACTGGAACAACAGTAGCCGAGATGATGAAGTTCACAATCGCAGTAGACCAAAACATTCTGTGTCTGTACATGATGGAAAAGGTGAGACTTGTAGTTTTAAACCCTTTCATATTGCATTTATTTATTTAAATGTATTACAGTGAAAGTAACAAATCCGGATAATATATAGATACTCTCCAAGCTTTATTTCGACAAAGTGATAATTGACACAATTAATGCTGCCCACACACGACCAATTTTTATGACTGATTTTGTGGATCTCAATAGAAAACTCAAGGCCACCCGTTGAGTCGGTCACAAAATTGGTTACAAATATCGGTCTTGGCGTGCAGCCTTAATATGTAATTTATATATCTTGGAACCAATGATAAAGGAATAAAACAAGTGTAGATGAAGGGTTATATATACATTATAATAACTATTTAAAATACCTAACTGAATCTGCCTCTATTCACTAGTAAGTCCCTAGAAAAAATTCCACCCACGACTAAGTGCTCCGTTATTTTTTTTTCCTGATGACCTAACCCAATCAGCCGGAAGGGCCTCTATAGGTGAGCCGTCCGAGGACGGTCGAACCAATCAAGTACTGTGGTAACTGCCATGAGGGCTCTCCATGTGGGGACGAACCTCGGCTCAGGACGTTGCCGGGCACTCTAGTTTCGCGCGGTCCGGTCCTGACCGGAACGGTATTCGACTGGGGGCCTTGGAGGGGAGTGCTCGGTTAGGTTAGTTTCTACTTTTATACGAGCCGAGTAAGTGAAGCAAGCGTGCAGTGGCAGCCTGCGGCCGGCGAACTAGAACCCAACGGCCCGTGATCATAGAAATGTTCTCTTAGCTCGTGCGTTTTGGTTTACAGTTTAACCTAATCTTACTCAGCCAATAGTCGTGTGTGGAATTTGATATTGGGATTTATTAGTGTAAGTCCCGAAAACAAATTTCATTTAGACACAAAAAACGAGCAAGACAGACCATACTTATTACTTTAACTAATTTTGGTCTGTTATACTAAATAATATCCTGATAAAGTCATACACTTTCACATTGACGGGCCGGTGGCGTGGTCGGTAAGATACTTGCTTTTCACGCCGCAGGTCGTGGGTTCGATTCCCACCCGAGACAAACATTTGTTTAAATATGTCTGTCTTGTATCTGGGTGTAATTATCTATTATTTAAGTATATATTTACAAAAGAAAAATATTATAGGTAGTATATTATCAGATATCTGGTTTCCATAGTACAAGCTCTGCTTAGTTTGGGATCAGATGACCATGTGTGTTAATGTCCCACTATATTATATTATTATATTATATTGTCTACGAAATTATATCATAAATACGATAGTAATAATCAGTATGACTCTAACATATAAAATAAATAAGTAAAACAGAACTGGAGACAGACCATTACATTTGCATACATAAAAAATACATAAACTTTACATGTATATTTATACTGTGCAAGTTTTTGTCACCAGATGGCCAGTCATTACAAGATATGGACATCTCTCCTGATAGAAGCACACCGATCTCTGAGAATTCGTATGGAACAAGAGAAACAAATGCAGTTCGGAATAGTTCAGAAAATAATGCTGTTCCACCTGTTGTTGTGCTTGACAATTCTAATCAACAGGTAAATCTTGAAGCTAAGTGCTTACATGAGCATAAACGACAAACCATGTTATTATCTGTTAACCTAGTAGCCTGTAAAAGTTGGTTTGTTTTGAACAGCTTGTTTTGTCATAAATATATTTGGGTTTATTTGACAGACCAATTATTTGGTACAGAGCGGGTCGCTGTTAGCAGCTGCGTTGCCTCGCATCGTGGCAGCACCGACGATGACGCTGCAGGCTAACAACGGCGCCGCTGGCTCACCTGCCGTGGAAGATGCTGGCGCCTCAGCCACGCCGCACCGTGACGCTGGCCCTCCCACGCCTACACACTCGGAGAATACCGATCCTCATGCGCCACCCTTACACCTAGATCAAGCTTTGCCTAGAAAAAGTAAGTACCTATATTATTACTGCACTGTACATTATCCTATTCCTATAGATTTCGGAACTATTTAATAACTAAAGGTGACATTTCTGACATTTCTCACATTAGTGACACCATGAGAAAACCCGGTAAAAGTACTCCTGAACATTGCATGTACTGCCAGTCACAAATGTTTTTCGGTGTTTTGGTTTTGTCATGGTCAAATGACATAGGGTCACGGAAAGCTCTATCCAAATTGGGTTTCTTTTCGGTACTGTCTCGGTGTGTGAGAGATTTTGTCTTTTTAGTAACGCGTCATCGCGCTACCTACATGGGATGGATGGATCGGCCAATTACATGTGATAACAAGAAAACACCCGCTCCTCCGCCACCCATTCAATGAAACCATTGAAACGTTTTTGGTAGCATTCATATTTCACCCTTGTCCCCAAAACCAGCACCAGAGAACGATTCTATGTGTACCTCGCCCAGTGGCGATGTCACAGTGTTCGGTTTGGTGAAATGTCACTAATGTGAACATACTTTTATGGGAAATTACCTGCAATGTAATTTTTTGTATGTCTATGCATTGTCTTTCCATTTTATTGTAACATTATCATTTTCGGGCAATAAAACACTAAAAAGTACTAAGAAAAAATTCCAATATCGCCTTGAACATTGCAGTAATCATAGGGAGTTGATCTTTCTGATTGACCCCAATTTATGTGTTTTTTTCAGTGGAGTGTTTGGGAAGCTACTCGTCTGTAGTCGGCGGCACGCTACATCATGCGCCGCCGATGTTAACGCCTTCTCTGGTAAACTACGTGCGGTCTGATTTGACTTCGCATGTATTGGGTTGGCCCGCAGATATACTGGAGAAACAAGTAAGCAGTAGATTTTAAATCACGACCATTATAATTACCCGGTCACTGGCGGTCCAGTGGTAAGCGTATTCGCTTAATAACAGCGTGGCCCCGATTCCCAGGTGGAAGGAAAAAGACTTCTAATATACTTAAAGGGTCTTAGTTGCAGCTTGAAGTTTGGAATGGTGACCGATAATTGGCACTAGGTTCTCCCCTTATTGCGTATTAGACCTGAACATCGCTGGGGACATTGAGGTGATATTGGCCTCTGCCTTCGCCTCCGGGCATTAAATGCGTGATGATGTATTATTTTTGTGTTTAGTACATAACAACCCACGCTGGAAACTTCCCTCGATACCGGATATGACAATATGTTCTTGTCACATCCAGTCAGCTTTTTGTTAGTTTTTCCTCATTATCAACTAAACTAATGAATATAATGTAATTGCAGTCTACAAAGTTCACCGAAGAAGCACACCAGATTGGTTGTCTGCAGTGTACTCGCGTATCGGCGGAACTGAAATGTTCACGGTCTCTTGTCCGGCACACGGAAATACGGGCTACCTTACAGGAACAAAAGTAAGCAATTCTTATTTCCTATTAATATATTTATTCATAAGAAGTTCAATGCGACAATCGCGAAGGAGTGAACATACCAGTACCTATACCGTGGACTGGAGTTTAAATATGAATTATTATTTGAAGCTCTTGAGTGGATTGTTTTAAGTTTTGATTGTTCAGACCAGTCATATTTTGTTCATTTTCATGTTTCATTTTGAATCTTTCACTCAAAATGACATGACTGGATATAAAGTGAAACAAATTGTGCCGAATGAATTCACTTAAGAATTGATCCAACGATGTTGGATATTTTCATTCGGCATTGTTCATTCAGATGGGAATGAAAAATCAACAGTCTGAACACTGAGAGGACGTTTACTTGGGCGCGGCCATTTCGTCTCGACATTTACATTCAGTTCACTTCCGCAGTAGTGAGCAGGGAAGAAAATGGGCAGCACGAGTATGTAAACGCGATACTTCTCATGCTCCTGCCTCTGCTATTTTTGACCTTGCCCCTGCTTTGTCACAGTTGGTCTCATTTATCAAACTCGCCCTAGAATGACGTCACATATTTTGAAATTTTACACAGTTGAGACTGTTTTTTGTCCAAGGGGTAGTCGGCGCGTGCCTCCTAACGCAAGTAGAGCGAGTGGCTGACAAAATAATTTAAAAATAACGTTTGTACAAAAGAGATGCAAATAATTTTGAATTTTTATTATATGTGCAACGTTCGTGTTTATCACGTAAATTTTGAAATGTGACGTCACAAAATCTAGGACCCCTCCCGCCCCTAGTCACATATTGTCATACTTCGTCGACCCACTCCCTTCCCCTTAACATCTGACTTAATTTATGAATGGCCCCCCACTTGCACTGCCCGCTGTCCCTAAATTGAGCGGTTTTTTTGTGCGGAAGTCAAAGGACAGACAGTGCGAGCGATAGTGTGTGTTTACATTCGTCTCAGTTTCTTACTTCTCGTCGAGAGCTTTTTGAAGTAGACGTGCGTGTTTCTTTGTTTTTTTGTACGAAAGCCGCCATTTGCCTTTTGATTGGAGCAATGAGAATACGATAAAGTTTCTTGCTAGAAGTCGGAAAACCTCATAGTTCAAGTACAGAGTTCATTATGATAGCTATTGATATACACCACACTCTCACGGCAGTATCAAGGGAATTATAGTCGACAGCGCGAGGAGGAGCGGTATGGGCTGAATGTAAACGAGACATTAGGTGTAAGTGACGACGCGACGGCGCAATAAAGGATTATTCGTGTTTTCCACAGAATAATGTACCTACGGCAGCAGATCTCACGACTGGAGGAGCTCAAGTCGCAGAACTCTTTCATGTCGGACGACTAGTGCGCGTGGTGGGGCCGGCCTGCCCGCGCCCCGCCGCCCACTACTACTGCCGCCGCCACCGGCCGGACAATCTTCACATGTCAATGATAAACATTGTTCATTCCGTTCATTTTCTATGTAATTTAGATCGAATGATTACTCTTGTGTTGTGTGGTTTGATGTTAAATTTAAGCAATGTCGTGAGATTCGCCAGGGTTGGTCAATTTGAATTTCATGTATGTAGTTTGAATATCTTGGTGTTATTTGGCTAAAATATAGGATTTCATTAAAATCGTAAATAATCAATGTAATTATTAATTATAATAATTGATAATTATAAATAATTGAAATGTGAATGCCTAGTATGCTGTGAGGGAACTAAGATAGGGTAAGTAAGATACGTCAGATCGACTGGCGCTGCGCATCCTACTGGTTGTGTTTGAACATCGTCATCATCATAATATGTAAGTGCTTCGACTCGAACTTTGATGGAAAACTCTCGGATGTTATTTAAACATTACCATTAGAAAAGGTGTCTGATCAACATTATTATCTGTTGATTCAGTCTAGACTATAATTAATTATGTTTGAATGTAACTTCAATATTTTGTAATGTGTTAACTGTAAAATTAAATAATGTATTACGTAATGTAATGCGCTTGGTAACGAATGGGTTCTGTAGTGAATGCATAGTAGGCAAAATGTGTATTGTTGCTCCTAATAGTAAGTCAACAATAAACTGATCTTCATTTTTGACCAATCATGTAAAAATGTTGTAAAGAACCAAGTATTTTTAGTAATTGTAATAGAAGCAATAATGATGCCTATAATTGACAACTTTGGCTTTTTGAATAACCTGAGCCTAAGTGCAACACATAGTAAAGGGGAATCAACTTGTTCACTTACAGAAGTAACTTAGTGAATCATTAATTAGTTAGGTAAAACAAACTCCGGTCTAGGTCTTTTTATTTTTCTAATAATATAGGGCTAATATGAATTGCTAAAATGTTGACACCAATCTATTGTAATATAAATCAAATTAACTGAAATACTGTGATATTCATTCACTTTCACATATAATAATAGTAGTGTTAATATTTTTATTTCATATGTACCTAATTTTATGGCCTTGTGTGGAGATGTAATTAAACGCACGCTGTTTATATTATCACTTAATTTATATTATTTAGGGCCTCAACAAACAGGTCTCTGAGGTACTTGTATTTATATCGTGGCATCATATAAATACCACATTGATTAATATTGAGTGATAACTAGGGACCTGTCAAATTGCCCGCCGTAAACTAGGATAGTAATTATTAAAATTATTCTATTATGCGATTTATATCGCCTCCACGCGGGACTACTTTTTCAGCATTTTTTTCTTTTCACAGTGTAATAATAACCTGTCATGTTATTTTCATAAGGAAGTATGACAATTTAACCGGATTAAATAAATCAGTTTCTGATTATTATGTGTCTCAATTTGTATGATATATTTTGTAGAAATTTTCTTAGCAACAAAAGCTAAATAAAACAAGTAATAAGTTACTATATTTTATTAATAAACATAGTAATAAGCAATAAAATATTAATTAAGTTTAAAAATAAATACAATGATAATCATAAGCAATAAGATTATGACTTAGTAATATATCTGAGTATAGGGCCAATTGAAACAGGTTTTGTTTTGGTTTTTAAAATCAAAATACCTAGTAAACAAATAACCGTAGTGAATAAATATTAGTTACATAATCTCTTCTACAAACAGTAAAAAAGTGAGGTAGTCACTATACATTCTAAGCATACATCATAATTAGTACTGTTTGTTATGCTAGTTACTAATTTGAGTAAGTAATGCTGTACCGCGTATGATCCAAAAACTGGCGGGTTCACTGGACGGAAGCAATACCGGCAATACAAAATTAGTGCTGTGTCCTGTAGTAGATAAGGTACCGGCTCTTTCCGAAGTCTTGTACAATGGGGCATCGTAGCGTGGGTCGGGTTTAGGCAGACTGAGTACTGGTTTGAACCAAACCACAGGAAGCGGTGGATTCATTTGACCTGGAAATACGCTAGTCTTGAGCATTGTATTTAGGAATTGGTAATTAACATTTATCTGCTACTCTTACTGCGGTTTCGCACTACTTCCAATCCGAATCAATCTGAACTCTTGAAAATATATTCTAGAATAGTCTAGGTCCGATTTCTTTTAGTCAATCTATAATCTCCATTCCCGAAAAGATTTTTGACGGACTGAAGTAGCCATAATACCTATTATTTGTATAACGCTCGCGCACTGCGTCCGAATTGAATCAATTGAAACAATTGAGTTGCGTACGAGCAGAGAGGCAGCTGAGCGGGCAGACGGTAGGTACAAAAGTATTGTCAGAATTACGTTAACACTACTGTCTCCGCGTAAAATGACGTATGTCAAAAGGTGGCTCCTGAATTGCTTGGATTTATATCAGAAAACGGACTAGTGTAGTGTGTAAAAACTATCAAAATTCAGACGTAGTGTGAAACCGCTCTTATGGTACCTATTCTACCACTTATTAAAGAAAACTTGCCTGGTAATGGGTCCACTAAAATATTTGAAGTTGTGTCCCAGCGGCCGGCGTCAATGAATAGCCCATGAATGTTAATCCCATCTTCAGGCTTTTCCAAGTCGCCAAATACGTTTTCAGTGTCGACCTGTTAAATAAGCAGTGTGTTGCAGATATTTAAAATAAAAATTAAGATAATTTTACCTAACTATAATCATAATTTTAATTCTTTTTATTTTGAATCCGGCTACGGGTAAACCGCGCACACAACCTTGGCGTTTCAATTTGGTCTCTTGAATTAATTTTAATGTATAAATAATTTTGTGCATAATACCTTTTTCTTTTTATTAAACAAATATATATCATCCTGTGAGAGGAAAACAGGCTTGGTATAGAAGTCAAACATAAGCGCGTCTATAGGCACGCGGTATTTGCGTGCGTATGACTGCAGAGAACCGGTGAGCAGCCCTTGCGGGAAAAATAAACCTGATACCCAACTACTTGGCTGAGCCCCATCCACCAACCATTTCTGAAACAAATTTGTGATATCTACTGATTAACTTAAACATCAGCAGTTAAAATTATACCCGGTTAACTGCGACTCTGGTCACATCGGGAATTTGTAGTCACCCGTGACGCGGCACTACATGTATTAGGTAACATTGATGATATTCTAGGGATTGGTTAGTAACGGTACGAAGGTCTAAGTAACGGTATTTACCAACTATTTTCATGTTCAAGATTTAATTTTTCGAATCCGTATCTATCTATATACATAAAAATGAAACCCGTTTTCCGCACGACATCACGCGTGAACGGCTGGACAGATTTCGCTAATTCTTTTTTTAAAATATTCCTTTAAGTACGAGGATGGTTCTTACGAAGAGAAAAAAAAAAGAAAATTTAGAAAGCGAAGATGTGCCGAAAACCGGGTTAGATACCTATTATTTATTATTGGTTATATTCGGTAGGTCTGAGACCCGGTAAATGGCACTGCTTTACCGGGCAGAACGACGTCTGCTGGGTCCGCTAGTAAATAATAAAATAGTAACTAATTATATCCATGCAAAATTACACCTTAGTGCCACACTGACAATCCCTGTTATAAGACAAGGACTGACGCCTGACGGGCAGACGGAAAATTTCGGTTTTGTTAGGACTCCGAGCGAAACTAATAGTATGAAAGTAAAGAGGAAACATATAATAAATACGTACCTCCATAAAGTCTACTCTAAGTGTAAGGTCGTGTATCCAACTACCCAGAGTCTTCAATGAGTTGTAACCTTTCTTATGCCACATTGCTGGGACTCTGTTATTCATAAACGATACAAAAACTTCCTCAAAGGCTTCAGACATCACCACGATACCCTTAAATACAAATATAACCGTAACAATAATATTCCGCAAAAATAACCGTAATAATATATTACCAACACCACAGCAAGAACTGTGGTAGTTGTAATTTATAAACGATCTTACTTTAATAGCTTTTTGTAATTCATCCAGAGAGCTGTGTATCAGTTTGAGCAAGACATTGAATCTATCAGTTTCGTGTATTAGCACGGTGGTGAGCGAATGAAGCTGTCCCATATCGTCGGGTATCATGAGTTCTGGATTAATAGCGGTGGCATCTATCTTGAAGGGGATCTTAGCCCTCGTCTGGTCACACACGCGCCACACAATCTGGTCTGGCGTGTCACCGCCGCCTCCCCCGCCTGTACGAGGCTGAACGTCTACTATGGTTTGTATTAAAGTATTTGTCTCTTTTTTCTGAGAACAATATCAATTATATTAGAAAACTGTACATACAATCAAGCATTTTTTCCATGGTGGTAGGCAGAGGGTATAGAGCGCCACTTGCTACGATCTAAACACACTTGCTTAGCCTAAACAATATTCATCATCCACACATGCACGGCGGTTGTGTAGGAAACCATACACTATAATGTAACCATTGGCCTATAGTCTTGCGACTGACAGCTGATCCAAATAGGAGAAAAAAAGATCAGAAAAAAGTTATGTATTAATTGCGTTTAGTTACCTCAAATGCTATATTAGCGTTTTCATGCATCCCAAACACCTCAGGGCTCTCGATAACCGGTAACATTTCAATGTACTCTCTATATTCTTCTAGTTTGCCTGATCGCGGACAATAATATGTACCAGATTTTGAATAGGTGTAACCTTCCTCGAGGGTAGGTGGTGCGAAGAACAATTTTAATATTGTTGTTAAACACCGTTGATCCCACATGTCAGTTACGCGACCGCCATAAGTGATTAGGCCTATAAAATAGTTTTACAATGTAACTTTTAAGAATCGTAGGTACTTTAAAAGTAAAAAAATGGAACCCGTAATCAGTCATACATTTGTCTGTCCGTCTGTCACAATGAGTTTGTTTGAAAACACTGAAACATGAGTATAGGCCAACTATTGCCACGCTTAGGAGAAAAAGTAGAAAAATATTAGAAAACAAAAGAAGGCGAGTTTGTGATACTTTACTAGTAATATACTCCAAAGCGTCCCATGGGATGTGGCCATCCTCACAGAACATTTGTAAGTTCATCATGGCACATTCACGGTCACTGTTGTTGAATTCGTACGTTATATTCCAACCGAGGGGGCCGAATTTCTTTCGCTCCTGTATTATAGCGTGGAACATGCAAATACCGAAAAGCATAGTTCGCCAGTCTTGTCCAAGTACTACAAAGATAAATAAGTAGGTACAGCTAAGTATTCTAATACCTATAGTTAAGTGGAAACTATAGCTCATTGCTCTTTTAATGATAGGACAACACCCAACTGTGATTTTCGAAGAAATCTTCCTCCATTTCAATTAGAGCCCTCTTAATATTTGCCTTTAACCCTTTTGGCGGTTCGTTAGTAACTTTTACTGAATTCTGTAATACAGACACAGGAAATTTGGGCGTCGGCATTGAACTTAAATACAGTCTAAAGTCGGCGTGTGGCGTTCCTTGGTCACTAGCTAAGAGAGCTACTATTAGCTCTAAACTCAACATCCATGAGGCTGCTAAATGGCAATTCTGAAAAGTATAAAGATCAAATTAAGCGTATCAAGTCGGTATTTGCTGTATTCAAATTGAAGATTCAAATAATTGGCTGATAGATCATACTTGTAAGAAGACCCAATCTCCTTTTGGCTTAGCATTGTTTATCATTTTTTCTGCAACCGGTCCTTGTCCTTGTCCCAGAGATATGGAATGTACTCGTTCACGCATACCCATTTCCGTCGCAAACTTCTGAAATGCTCCGAAGGGATCTGAGCCAGTACTCAAAACAAATACCAGAGGTATAGTGCAAGTTGTGTCTGCGTATCTAAAAATCATCATGAATCATAAGTAAGCACAGTAAGGCTACTTACGTTCCTTTATCCAAATAAAGGTATTTAAATTGACTTTGTTATTTAATTTTATAAGTGACTGACAGCATGGTTGTTCTCGATTTCACCTGGTGATAAGAGACAATGAATGAACACCAAGATACTACACCTGCAGTCAATAAATGACAAAATGATAATGACTTTATGTTTATTATTTTCATGATTTTTGTGGAGTCAGAATTTTTTATTTTTACATTTCCCCGAGTTTCAAACTATCTCCACATCAAATTTCATACAAATCGGTTTAGTAATTTTGGTGTGAAATCGCGATAGACGACAAGGTTCCTTTCGCACATGAAATAATTTTTAATTAGCATTTCTTCCACTCGACCCAAATGGGTTGATGAATTACCCCCGTGTGCAAATGGCCTAAAGAAGGAGGCTTTAGTCCGTCAGTCGCCTGCTAGATAATTAATTCCTAGATTGTTCTGTTCCGTGAACATAAATTGAATGAACATAGATCTCATTTGAACGACTCTGAAGTGATGTGCTGATTCGATTATTCCGCTAGTGGATTATTGACGATTATTTCAACTCTGTTTCATGTGGTCGGTAACTACGTAATTAATGTGATAGAAAAATACCTAGGTTAATTTTGTCTGACTAATATTGATCTAAAGGTGTTAAATGATGTAGATCTTGTCTCTTTTTTGAGTTGTGTTTTAAAGGTCCTATAACTTAGAGTAAATGAAAGTACTTAATTAATGTCATATATTCAGTTATATGAAAACACCAAAGTTACCGGTTATACAGATTTAAATATGATGTGAAGAATGCTATTTATGTATTGTTCACATTAAACGTATCACGCATCGGCTGTGGGCATATGTTAATTGGCACCATGCACTACGTAATATCCTTTAATCTAAAGAAACGTTAAAGGATTTACGTTCCTAAATACCTAAGTATGTAAACATAAGATATTATTCAGACCAAACCCATTGTGAGCTCGTGTTATGCAGTTTGTTGCTTTTTCATAACATATATAACTTTTCGTTCACACCGAAACTAATAACGTAGTGCCTTGTCGATAGTGGCGGACAATACGTTGGTATGAATGATGCCTAAGATAATTTAACAAAATTATTCTGAACTAGTGGCCCGCCCCGACTTCTCACGGGTAGATATCGGTATTTAGACAAAATTTTTAATCATCATACATTTTATCACACTCTTTTCTTACTTTTTATACTTAGAACACTCGATCAAGTTAACTATTGCAAAACAAATAATCAAAATCATTAGTTTAATAGCTATGGTGCCTGTCTTTGAATTCAAATAGATATGAATTTGGATGTACTCGTATGAGATCTTCAATGAAACGAAAGTGGACTGTATAAATAGGTGTACTAGTGGAAAATGAAATATAAACACAATAACTGTCGTGAGTGGCGCTTCTACGCAGAGTGTTTTTGAGGCGCAACGTCGAACTTCGGCCGCGCACCGCGATCCTACCCCTGCGCTCACGCATTTTGCATGGCAATGCATCGACAGTGCCGCAATAATGCAACGATATACACCCAGATAAATAATAGGTATCTGCTGAAGTAACGGTCCCAGTTGTGTCACATATGGTTCCCGTAACCCCCTGGCACAAATGTGCCACGGAACACCCGAGAGATTTTATTTGTACCCTTTGGGAGTCTTACATAACCCTTGCACTGAGCTAAAGGACTTCCTTCCGGTAAAAGAAAGTTACTAAAGTAATAGGCCACATACACCTTTGGCGCTCTACCTACCCAGATGTGGTGTTACATTCATTTACACATAATATAGGAATCTTATAAATTTTTACACACTCTTGGCAGACTCGGAAAGAAGTAATAGACCAAGCTAGATTTCTCATTTTTACATACCTACCCTCTTACGTGCTCTGTCTACCCTGTTAGAAATATAGCCGTGGTATTACATTTATTTAAAAATACAGGAACCATTAGCCAAATTTTACGTGTATATCTCTGTTGTTGTAGATATAGTTCAATGATTTAAAAAATATTAACCCTAACACATTTTTTTTGTTAAGAATGGTCTCTATCACTTTAGCTTTCTAATAAAAAAACCGGTTTTAAATCGGCCCATCCATGCTACATGGCAACAAACTTGTACACAAATACGCAAAATATAAATACTCTCTAACTTATAACACCCCTCTTTTCTGTCGGGGTTATAAGCCATTATAGTCACAGACGTAGACCGCACTGTTTCATAAATTTCAATTTTGATAAATCTTATACTCATGATAACTTTTAAATGGTAAGTCCGATTTAAAAAATTCAAAATGTTATTTACAGGTACTGATATACCCTTGAATATAAAGTGATTTATTTTAATAAGGATTAATACCAATTTTACGAATAATTGAGTCTAATTTCTACCGTCGTTACAATTGCATATTTTAAGATGAAAAAGTAGTTATTATGACGTATTTAAAATATTTATTTAAGGTACCGCGGACTCTTTTGTAGACATTTATGGCCTTTTTAAAACTTTAGTTCATAACTCTGCTCTAATCTCAATAGTTTCCGCAGCGTACGTGATATAATGTTTTTTTTTTTCGTTATTTATTTCACACCTTGGTTTACATTATCGAAGATTTCATACGGATCTTTAATTTTTTTAACACTTAATATAGCCTATGTTATTTAAAGATGTAGCTTTCTAATGGGGAAAGAATTTTTGTAATCGGTCCAGTAGTTTTTGAGCCTATTCGTTACAAACAAACAAATAAGAAGTATAGATTAAAATATAGCGAAGATGCCATGTTAATTAAATAATGAAATGTATCGTTTCGCTTTCCTGGAGACCGTTTCTTGCACGCATGACATTTGTCTCAAACTCGACATAATTTTATTAATTTACAGGTAGTAGGGTAAATCGATAAAACAGGTAGTTGCCAACTGTGTTTGCAGCCATACAACTGCAAACACAGTTGAATGGCTGAAACTGAAAACTACATGATAGGGCTGCTATACCATACAATGTGTAGTTTGGTCAAGACAGAAATGTTAGAATTAATTAGAAGTGCCGACCTAATTTTATTCAGAATCGATAATAATTGATTATTGTTAATCAAAATCGATTGCATTCGATAACTGTAACAATCGAATTCGCACATCACTAAATCTGAACATTGATTTTGTTCGATTGATATTTCAAAGGAGAGGTCAAAAGTGGGCTAGAATTTTGAACACCAATGTGATATACCTCATTGGAAAGCTTATTTAATAAGCTGTTAGAATTTAACTAAACACGAATTTTAGGAGCAACCATTTTTGTAAAAATCAAAAAAATGTAATAGAAAAACAAAACGCACATTACCTTTAATTATCCGTTTCCTAAGCAGTATAAATATTGCAATCACGTCAACAATTGCATTCTGTTACAGTACTTTTCTCTTGTAATATTATTCTAGCTGCAGCTTAATGTAATTATGACGAAAAATATTTGTTATCTTATTAGTGTAATAACAAAACGCGTGGAAAAAAATATAATTACGGGAAACGTCATGATGTCATTGTCATTGATCAGTTTGATTGACAGCGTCAAAATAATTTTGATTTTTTTGGTTGCTCAATTGACATTTGACCATGGGGTTGCCAATTGCATTAATCATAATATTGCATTAAGAATTCTTATTTTCAATTTCAATTTAAAAAAAACGGGGGGGTGTAAAATTATTTTAAATACACCAAAAAATTTAATTAATTATGCTCTATTAACCTATGTAACTCAGATTGCTGTTCAAATTTACAATTATTTTAATCCCAGGCTCTATACATTTTTTGAACGTCTCCTTTCATTCAATCAGTCAGTCAGTTCAGTCAGTCTAGTCTTGACTGACAAAAAGGAGGTTGTGTTGGTTTTAGTTAACGAGAGGTCGTAGATTTGTAAATTGATATATTGTTGGGTTTAACCGCTGTAATTGTTTTTTAATTTGTAATAAAGCCATTAAAATGGCTTCAATGGAGGACACAGTTACAACTACAAAGTTTACTCTCAACAACGGCACTCAAATGCCAGCTGTTGGACGTAAGTTTATAAACTTTTTTTATGTTTTCAATAAATCTTAAATTTTAAATAAATCATAATTTCGAAGATTTAACATTTGTCTTGTCTTTAATTTATTTTAATATATTATATAGGTACCTATTTCATTACTATTAATGAAATAATAGGAAAAGTATGCTTAGTATTTTAGAACTTTTAATGTAACATGTGTATTTAGGCGTTGTTATTTTCTGAAATGCGTACAAAGAACTGGTAAGTAATCTAAAAGCAATAGGTACTTTAATGGCGACTGTAGGTTTCGTAGGACAGAAATGATATTTGTAATTACCTTCATTTGAAAATGTCTAATAAACACAGCAAAATGATTTCCAGCTAGAATTTACTTCATTTTTTAATCTGGAATAAGTATGTGCTTGACCACAATGTTGTTAAGCAATTATATGGTCTACGATGGAACATACTTACCCAGTATACTAATTCATTGTGATAGTATGCTGACCAATAATAGTGTCATTATTATCATCATATATTTAATTTCAATGAGTTGATAGATGTTTGTATTACTAAAACTTGAGAATGGCTGAATTGATATGACTGATTTTGGTTTTGAATTGCTAGTTCCAGTTCAAGGAAGGTTTAAAAGATGAGAAATATGTGATACAAAGGTTTTTGGGGCCGCTAGTATCTGTATATAATAATGAATTAGTGAATATTTTAAAACTCAAGTACGGCTGAATCCATTTGGCTGATTTCGGTTTTAAAGTACTCACAGAAATCTATGCATGGTTTAAAAGGTGAGAAATATGTGATACAAAGTTTCCTGGGGCTGCTATTTAAAAAATACATAATTTTGCAGTTGGAACATTTCGTATAAGAAGAGGTGATCTAGTAATGAAGGCTGTAGATGCAGCCCTTGCAGCGGGCTACAGACTTTTTGGTATGTGTGTTGGTGTTTTTATTCATTTAGTTAAAATAGCTAAACATAATACTTATTCATTTAGGAAAGTACATGACAATGGTATTATTTTAGACACTGCAGCTGTGTACCACAATGAAGTCCATCTAAATAATGCTTTCAAAACATTATTACCAAAGTATGACCTTCAACGAGAAGACATTTTTGTGACTACTAAACTTGGTAAATAATCTTTAAAATCTATGGAGTGTTATTTGGTGTTTAAATAAATAAAACTATAATCCTGTAAATATGTACACATCAACAGGATTATTTAGAACTTTAAAACCCACTCCAAATTTATAACATTTCAGCACCTTCTGATCATGGCGATTTGGAAACTGTAAAAAGAGCATATGAACAATCACTGCACAACCTGGGATTAGATTATGTTGATTTATTTTTAATTCACTTCCCTGGTACACAAAAGATACCTAATACTGACCAAAGAAACATTAAATTCAGGAAAATGACTTGGAATAGTCTTGTTGAGCTATACGACAATGGGCTTGTGAATGCCATTGGAGTGTCAAATTTTACAGTACGTCATCTAAAAGACCTGATACAAAATCAACATAGCGTCATTCCTGTTGTGAATCAGGTGAGGTTTAACATATGTTAACACACACACACACACACACACACTCAATCAAATTTACAAAATCCATGTGAGTTATTTCATTGCAATGTTAATATTCCTGCTGTAACAGCCTTATTAGTTCAGTTATAAATATGTTTACTTAGTAACTGCAATCCGATCCATCCAATCGATCGAATTCCAGTTCAAAATTTAAATGTAAGTGATATCGCTTACAACTTCAGTTCGGGTAAAACAGGCATGTGAGCAATTTTCCGATGTTATTTTATTGTTATAGGTTGAGTGGCACCCTTACTATTACCAAACGGAACTTCTTCAATATTGCAAAGAAAATGAGATTATACTCCAGGCATATTGCTCTCTCGGAGGAATGTCAGCTCATAATGATGACCTATTAACTCACCCCGTTGTCACTAAAATTGCAAGCAGATTAGAAGTGACCAATGCACAGGTGTTGCTTCAGTGGGCTCTTCAACAAGAAGTTGCAGTTATACCTAAATCCACTACACCTGAACATATTAAGAAAAACATTTCACTTAATTTCTCTCTTGCAAATGAAGATATCCTAGCTCTTAACGAACTTGGTCCAAACAAAATCAAATATGCTTGGGATCCAAGCATCATAATTTAAACATATTCAGTGCTGTCTTTGGAATGTGCACATATGAAACTGGGCCAAACTAAACATTACTGATAGAAAACTTCAATAAATTCTTTTAAATTATTTTATTAGTGACACTTCTGGCGCTCACGGATGCGATTTGGTGTATCTACTCCAGAACAATTATAGTTATGCATCCTTATTGGAAAATCCAAATCAATTTGATAGACTTTTTACATGAATATAATTTTTCTTGTTTCCTACTGAATAGTGAAGCCTCCTGAAGATCACTTGGTACAAAAATGTTTATACAAACATGAAACCTAAGAATTCTCGGTCTTATTCATAAAAATCTTATAAGACTCTTTAGTTAAAATGGACTTGGTCTCTTTTTTACTAGTAAGATGTCAAGATCACAGACAAAGACACGAAATAAAAACCTATTTTAGCTATAATGGTCATAAAACACGTTTATGAATACGGAGGAGCTGTATGTTAAATACCTTTGTTAAATAAAAAATAATGTCTATTTTGTCCCAGTATCAATAGGTGCTTTATAGATTGCTCTCTGAAAATACCTAAATGTGTGAGGCCTACGACATTTTTAATCTGTTTTAAATATACGAATTTTCAATGTTAGAAATTATAGTGTTCTAGGTACCTATTTGCTATATCTAAATGTATTTTAAGATAATATGGATGTACTTGGACCACTATCGAGCTTAATTATCTCAAAGAATAAAAATGTAGTTAATTAATTTATAAATTTTAATCTAATTAAAATATCACGATAAAAATTTCCAAATCCGAATTTCAAACTTATCATGTGGCTATCAAATTATTTGTATTGTATATTTTGCAAAAAAAAATGAATGTTGTAATATGCCTAAGGTCTATATGTTATGTCGTGTACCTTACATAGAAGTGCTAACTGCTTTAAACCTGCGTATACCTCGTTTTAACAAAATTTCATTTCCTTTTTGAGGTCTTTATGCCATGCATGTTATGTAGGGGGCTTTTAAAATTGTCAATCTTTGGGAACGATTCGGATTGCCACGCCATATGCACAAATAGGTTGGTAGACAATAACCACGCCAACATGCTTCAAACTACGCCTCTGTTAAAAACTCCAATTTAAATGTGACGAAGCTGAAGGTGGAAAATCAATCTGAAGTTCCGACTTATAAAGTCAAAATGAGAGACTCAGAACTTTGTTTTAATTTAAAAGAAAAATTTGTTACCTACTTTATAAATATTTTAGGAGAATGTTTTATTTAATGACTTTGTATTTTATAAATATTATATAAGTTATATGAATCTCTATAAAATCCATATTTTGTTACCTAATTAAAAAGAGTATATTTTTCGTGTAATGTTTACGACGCATGCATTGTAGATTATGTAATTAAATGTCATGTATTTCTGGTATTATAAATAAATGTAAGATTATGAATATTACATTGATGTTTTTTTTAAATAATACCTACCAATTATTTGCTGCTAAATTAGTAGTTGTGAGTTGGTTTTTGATTGACTATTTGTACCCTACACAAGTATAATGTATACTTCAGTGGATGGGTGCTAATGGTTAGCTAATTATGTAACTTGTCAACCACAATCTTCGATGGTCACAAACTTATATCTTACGTCCTTGTCTCTTGTTACCTCTTGAAGTTTTATACTGACGCCTTGATATACTTTGATCACTATGGTGCACTCGTTCCTCTTACATTGCATAATTTCAACACTACACTACTATCACTTAAGATACAGGTTCATCCTAGTTTAAGTGATAGGGTTTATTATGCTTTGGTTTACATAGTATAACACACATCGAACTTATATAAATTATAAAAGAAAGTCGTGTTAGTTACACCATTTATAACAAGAACGGCTATATCTATAACAAGAGCGACACCGATTCGGCTACAAATTTGTGGTGCTTAGAACCAGGACGACATAGGATACTTTTTATCACGTTCTATTCCCGTGGGACGTGCAGTCACAGCATGTCTAGACGTTCATTTGTTAAAAAGGTATACAAACTCCGTATATAGGTACACAAACTCCTTTCTGGGAGTGCAAGACACTTCATACTTAAAAAGAATAATAAAGCATTGTCACCTTTTGTCATCTACATCTACACTATTATAGAGACGAAAGATTGTTTGTTTACGAATATGCTCATAGTCTATACTTTTTTTTGTCGGAGGGAAATCCTTAATGGATCCCCCCGCATCGCGTAGGCGCAGGGGCGTATTCCCAAAGGGTACCCAATAAAACCTCTCGGCTGTTCCGTTGCTCATTAGTGGCAGGGGGTCACGGAAACCACATGTGACACAACCGTTACTTAACATTTATCTGAGGTTTATTGCGGCATCATAGCTTAAATGGAATGATTTTAAATTTGGTTTTGCCAAAGCAAATTTGGTTGAGTGTTTTAAGCTTGGAAAATCCGCCAAGGGTGTTTTAATTTTTTTTGTATAATACCAATATCTACCAGTGCGAAGCCGGGGCGGGCCGCTAGTAATGAAATAAAGCGCTGTACCCTACTAAATATAAAAACCAAATTGTATGAATGTGTTGTGTAAAATGTACTATTTATAACTTTTTGAAATAACAAATCATAATTATTATTATTTTACCTAAAGGCAAAAAAATTATACTTAATTCTAAAAAGTAAAAAGAAACAAAACTGCATTTGCAGTCTTATAAAATCTTGCTTCACTCGGGAATTGATCGGACCACGTGTGTAAAATTAACACTGTCTTTAAGGAAAGACTGTAAGGTCTGCATTACGGACAATAATCCTAGAAGTACCTAATGTAGTATCTTAAATTAAAGGAATACATTGAAATTAAACAATTTCTTTACAATATATTTTTTAACTGTAGCATTTTGCATTCGGTTCTTGCAATTTAATTGGCATTTTTCATAGTGGTCCTTTATTATTAATCACTGTTTTTTTAGGGTTATTGTTGCTGATAATTGTTTATTCTCTTGGTTGGCAACTTAAAAAATAGTGTAGTAAATTAATTTTTCACATTTTTGTGGGACCGATTCCCAGCTAAAGCGTAGGTATCTTTTAAAATACGTGAATGCAGTTTAGTTCATTTTTAAAAATCAGGCATGTTTCCTTGAAGTATAATAATATATCCCCAATAGTAAGTAGGGTACGTACAAGGTGTTTAGTTGAACTGTAGGACTTTCAATGAATACGGATCCCAAACTTATGCTCACATATTGTGCAATCGCAAACACTAATTTTTCTTCTTTAATACATTTTAAGAGCATGAGTTTTTCAAAAGGTGTTAGTAAAGAATTCCAGTCCTTGGCAGGAGGTGTTGTAATTTCTTTATCAACGTGTATTTCCTGGAAAAAGTTTTATTATTAACCTTACAAACTTATTGGTAGTTGTGAATACAGGTAATGAAAACTCGTACTTACTACAGAAAAGCTGCCAAGTGTTATGTGAATTTTTTTCAAAGAATCTGAAGTAAAACCCTTAAAACTTGGATCTATTTCATCTAGGTGGTTAACACAAAGCCACATTTGGTCAGTCATTTGTTCGGTTAAAGGTTTCTTAGGTGGCACCTGGAAAAATTTACCAAAAATACATTTGTCTCTTCCAGAGTTAGGTAACTTTATAGAAATCATTTCGATATTATACAAAATTGGTTAATGTACTCACCACTTTAGATCCCGCTGCCCCGCGTAGAACAAAGTTCCACTGATCCGGTCTTATAAGGCCCGCATCCAAATAAATCGCCATGTTCAAAATGAAACTGAAAACCAGCTTATGACGTTCAAAGAGCCCCCTCGACACATTACGATATACAGACAGTGTAATCTCGCGACGCAATATTTCCAATCGTGTCTCTAGTATATCACATTTCTCGCTCTTCTCTATTACCAAATTAAAAACCTGTAAATCGTTAGAAAAAATACTCAGTCATACTATTATCATAAAAGTGACAGTTTGTGTGCGATGGATGAATCGATGTTTTTCTTCTTTAACGGCAAAACGGATTTGAATAAATTTTTGTATACATCTAGCTTGATACCTGAAGTAACATAATCTAAAGATGACAATACTTTCTTTCCCAGTAATTTTCTTTAGGGTGGGAGGGTAGAAGATCGTTTGTATTATAATAATAAAGTGCTTACCTGCGTAAAATACTTGAGTGAAAATTGATACATAGGATCGATGTCAGCTAGTTGTGCGACAGCAAAATATAAGACGGCACCTCGCGTGGCCACTGTGCGGTACTTCTCACGCGCTGCTGATATACTTATTTCAGTAGCTTCTGTCTCTTCCAGTCTCGCGTTTATGATTTCAGAGGTTTCCTGTTATCATACACAAATGGTAGAAGTTACACTAAAAATTGCCACCCGAAAGGTACAATTTTGTGTTGAAGCCGTTACGAAATTCTTTTTTTTTTCATTCAAAACGGTCAAGAAAATGTATAAAATGCTAGAAATGGAATGCTGGAAATAGAATAGGTAAAATGATTTGTAGATTTTTTACATTTCTACTAATCTTGACATGTATTATATACTAAAACTTTTTCGATATTGACAAACCGTACTGAGGGCTCGGCTACGTGTGACGTGTGCCGTAGCCGCTGCTGCTACGAAGTGAACCGTAGCCGTTACTGCTACGAAGTGAACGGTAGCCGCTAGAGCTACGATGATGCCGTAGCTGCTATTACTACGAACTGTACCGTAGCAGCTGCAGCTCCGTGTGCCATAGCCACTACTGCTACGAAGTGGGCCGTAGTCGCTACAGCTACGATTTTGCCGTAGCTGCTACTGATAGGAACTGTATTGTAGCTCCTACAGCTGCTACGAAGTATAACATAGCCGCTACAGTTACGATGATGCCGTACCCGCTACAGCTGCGTAGTGCGCCGTGATTGCTACTTCAATAGCAATTACGGTCCATGCTTGTGATAGCTACCAGCGTGGCATGACGGTTATAAATGGTGTTATTTTTTTTTTGTTTTATTTTAATGTTTGTTTTGTTTCAATATCCATATTAGAGTTCAAACCCTAATTAGTCGGTACTGTTGCGATATGAAGTGCCATTTTAATATTTCAAGTAATGGAGGATGAAAAGAAAATAGAATAATTGTCTTACTTTACTCTCATTTAGTGTTTCTATGAGTT
Organism: Meganola albula; assembly: GCA_936450015.1. Taxonomy (NCBI): domain Eukaryota; kingdom Metazoa; phylum Arthropoda; class Insecta; order Lepidoptera; family Nolidae; genus Meganola; species Meganola albula. The sequence continues at coordinate 15,772,130 of OW388142.1, read as the reverse complement.
CTTCATCATCAAGTATATTTCCGGTGGAAGCATACAATAGCCGAAGAATTTTGTCTTCTATTTCAAGTAATGTTGCCTTGTCACTGTTAATTCTTACTATTAGCTCAGTTCGTAGGACCTCTAGGTCAGGTCGCTCCAGCCTCACCACATCCCTAATGTCAATGGTTAATTAGAAAGCATGTAATTAATTTGATGTTTTACCATTAACAGTAAGTTTTACAGGACGGGTATTATATAGTAGAGATACTAACGCTAGAAGTTGATCCTCGAGGCCAGATAATGTGACAGTAAAGTTGACAAGTGTGACTTGTATGCAGATCTCTGGCATGTAGTGAGGGTTGGCCAACTTGGTTGTTAGGTATAAGCGAAAGTTGGTGTCGTATTCTATATCGCTGTCACCCAAGTGTATCATCAGCCTACCAGTCTGAAGTCAAAAATAAGCTTAGATACCGCGTCGGTACAGTTAAATACTAATAAATTACTGTCATCATGACGGCAAGGTAACCTCTTTTTCCTGAAAGGGTTACTTGCCTGCATAAATGTCTGTTTCAACAACACCGGAGCGAGGGTGGCGTCTAAGGACTCTCCTAGATCCTCAATAAGCATTGGCCATCCAAGTCGAATACAATTCTCAAGGATCCGTAGGTATGCAGGATCATTTAATTTTGTTATCTGAAGACCGTTCTCTTTTTCCATATTCTTTATCCATCGATTGGCCTGGAATTTGTTTCACGTTATTTACTGTAGCTGGGTAATGCATTTGAAACGTGTAAATTTAACAAAAATATAAATATATATATATAAACATATCTACGTAAATTACGGGGTTAGGTAAAAAAAGTCACGAGAGCGGAAAGACACCTTGGTACCCTTGTCATTGGATCTCGACATTGTTTATAACTACTCGCAGCTTATCTTGAGATAGCTTGTAAATTGCAAAACTTTGTATTTTATTAAATGGTCTAATTGGTAAGCAAAAAAGTAACAAAGATCATAAATAAACAATAAGAATAAATTAAGGCGGTACAAGGCTTAATGTCCAGTGACCTGTTCCTGCGGATCGATAGTAAGGGGCCAGCGACCGGCCCGCGTAACTAATATGCCGTTTTCAGTAGATATAGCGTCACGAGGTAGCCCCTGTGAGTTCCATGTACGGATTGTGTATGAGTCCGCCATCACAGTTATCAGACTGAGGACAAGTTTACATTTAATTACAAGGAAAATCTATTAAGTGATTCAAATAAACTTAGGTACCTATACTGTTCAGCTAGTTTTCATGGTTTTGACTACCAACTAAAGTTATTAGTAACTTTTGTTAGCAGGTTGTCTGTAACCTTTTTGTGATTAAACCGTTGAGTGCATTTAAACGAAATTTAAATTATTTGCATTTTTTCCTCCAGAATTCTACTCATTGCTAGGTTTTTGCTCTGATATTTTTCTGCAATAAACAAAGTTACGAGCATAATTCTTTTAAGTAGGTAAGGAGGGAAAACATTTATGAGAGGCATGTAAAAAGTGAGAAAACTAAATTTATTTGCCAAAAATACGTACTCAAAAGTATCGGAAGCAGGTATCTCCAACTCATTGCAGAAGTGTACCCACTTGACCTCTAGTTCTCGCCGGTAATGCGTGGGGAAGGCGCCAAAGTAAGCGATGCATCCGGACGCTATTATGATGTCTCCCGTAGTGCAGTACAGTTGGTGAGTCGCCGACTAGGTATTTACGTTTCTTTTTGTAGTTATAGTGATTAGTATATTGTAAGATAATTATTTTTAACACTTTATATTAGTGGTACCTATTTAGTTGTGAAGAAACACAACTTCTGCGAATCAAATAAAAATGAAAACATCTCACTTTGACGGTAAGTTCCCAGCGCGTTTTCTCGTCAGCCAACGCTTGAGTCAAACGTCCGGCACGCGACAGTCGAGCTGCCGCAAGATCTACATCTGCTTGAAGTTTTGCCCGCTCTTCTTCAACGACCTAATGATATTAAATCCTTACAGTTAATACTATATGTATATGCGAAAGTTATTATTATCTGTCGGTCTGTCGCGTTTTCACGCCAAAACTACTGAACCGATTTAAATGAAATTTGGTATGGAGATAGTTTGAGACCTGGGGAAGGACATAGAATAGTTTTAATCCGACTGCGCAAAAACAGGTTTATAGTGATAACCGACATAAGCGCGGGCGGAAAGCTAGTTACTTATAATAACAAGTTTGACTAAATATCTTCCAGCTTTCTCTACAAGCCTATCATAGCTAAGCAAGGCGAGGCAGAATTTGCTTGCTGACTGATATCAAAACAGTGCTGAAATAACAGTAGAATAGTGTGGTCGCAGACCGCTCTAAATAGAATGTGATTGTGATTTGAAAAGAAGTGGTAAAAATAATGCTTCGTTGTTAAACTAAGTAACTAACTCTTAGTTGATCCAACATTGCGGCGAGCTGAGCCTCTATAGCCTCCACTTCCTTCTGCTTAGCTCGTAAAACTGCCATCACACTTTTGAGCACAGAAGCAGCTTCCTTGTGTCTATGAAATAAAAAATGTTTCAAAATACTTAGCCAAGTCATCTTTGTAATAATAATAATAATAATATTCTAGGACCTTAACACACACGTTCATTCGATCCCATACTAAGCAGAGCTTGTGTTATAGAAATTTAGATTACTGATATATTAAAGCTATATCTACTTATAACAGATAATTACACTCAGACTCAAGACAAACAGATATAATGTTCATCACACAAATATTTGTCTCGGGTGGGAATCAAACCCACGACCTGCGGCGTGAAAAGTCTTACGGACGGCACGGCGCCACACCGCCTTGTCAAAATAAATGTAATGTAAAAACGAATTTCTTTAAAAAAATGTGTTAAATGCATCTATTTAGTTTTTTAAACTTACTTCAGAATTTTGGGCTCCACCTCTCGGAATACTTTGGCGTACATGTCAATAGCTTGAACCCATAACACCATAGAACGGCATACCTATTTAATAAGTTAGTATATTTTAGCGTTAGTATTGCGTCCAGTATTTGTAGTACTAACCCCCGTATTCATAAACGTCTTATAAGCTCATTATAGCTAAAATAGGTTTATAATTCGTTTGTCTTTGTACGTCATCTTGACATTTATATTAGTAAGACCAAGTTCATTTTAACTAAAGAGTTTTAAGATTTTTATGAATAAGACCGTTAATTTTTATCTCTAATTGAACGGGCTGACACAGATGACCGTTATAAGGTCTGATGCGGGACCATCGGTTTTACCAACGTGCTATTTGAAGCGTGGGAGTCTACCTATATCACTTGCAGTGTGACCAAATAATACGTAGGTCATAAATTACTAAAACTATAAAATCTTACCCTCGAGACTTTGACTACGGTCTCCGGGTTAAAATCCTTGTGAGTCAAGTACACTTTAATCTTTTTCAATATAGTTTCTGGTATGTGATCTTTGTCATATTCCGCGAGATTCTTGATAAAATTTACGTCGGCAAGCAACTTCTTGGTTGAGTCCCAATCTGGCCTAGAAGAATAGCTATATTGATACTCTATTACTTACCATTGTTACCTAGCTTCACTCACTCACTTCAACCCTTTTTAGTGCCCCTCAGCTGAGCACGGGTCTTCTCGCAAATATCTTACAAGCTAAGTTTAGGACCACACACGCTGGCATATTGCGGGTTGGTGTCACATATTCTCGAATGCTTAGTTATTAGACATGTCTGTTGGTTTCCTCACAATGTTTTTCTTTCACCGATATTGAGCAGTGGTGATGATACAATTCACACAAATATGTGTAAGCACGACCGACGATCGAACCCGCTACCTTTTCTTAATGACAAATCCGATACTGCTGCGCCGCCACAGCTCATTGTTACATATTATATCATTAATTTATTAAATAGTTATAACGTAGCCCTTCGACCGTTTTGCACTAAGCATTTAATATAATATAATCACAGGAAAGAAGTGAACAGGCGTTATACTCACTTCTTTCCTCTATTACCTATTTTAATGGAGGGAATGTCAAAGGAATCTCTCTAAAAGGTATCTAGTCAAATGTTTGATAATAAATATTACCACATTGTCAAGCAGATTATAATATCGTCAAAGTAGGAAGATTCTCAGCCCCTGACATAAATATCTAGTTTCAGGTGTAAGAGCCTGAACGCACTAGCGGTATTACTGCGTGCGGCTGGCCGCACATCGATTTTTATATGAATCAACGCACTGACATGCGGCCAACCAGTTGAAAGATACGGCTTGTCGCAATCGGTTAACCGTTGGTGCGTTCACGCTAAGTGTATAGGTGAAATCAGTATTCTGCAGATACTCTGTTCCATGTCAAATTTGTGGATCTCATTGATCATAATGTCACCGCACAAAGTCACACGTATTATATAGCTAGCAAACTGTACAACTCAAGACCTTGGAATCTATCCTTGCACTTTTATAGAACGCCAATTTCTATCAAAGTTGATCAAATGTATTAATAGTTTCTTAGCGGCACAGTAACGGGTAACCTTAGGCTCTCTTGGTACATATAGGTACTAAGGTACCTATTGTACCTAACATTGAACTAGGCTATTGATGATTGTTGTATTTTGTGATTAGGCACCATACAATAGCCACGACGCACATTTTATTTTTTGTCAGTCCAATAAATTGTTCAAAAATATTGGACACGTATTTTTCCTTTTCATACGTAATCGAAAAATAAATGCAAATTAAATAGGTATATCAACAATATCTTATGAAAATCTATGTTATTCCGTTGTCAGCACTTACTTAGCTCCGAGCAGAATACACACAGGTTCCATGACAAAACGCACTAATGCGGGAGGTTTCTGAAAAGCCTTCAGTTCATTAATGTCCGCTTTGTTAAGAGCCTTCAATGCATCTTGTGCCGCATCCATGGCTGGCATTGCCAAGGCCAAATCTGCTTTAGCCTCATCTGCTATTTGTCGAACCTCTTCTGCTTTTATCTAATAAACACATTTATCAAATACGTATAATAATAACTCAGGTAAGTACTGCCCACCAGACACTAAAGTGCAGTAACCGCAAAATAACGATTGCGAGCAAACGCCATTTAAAGTTAAGAATTTGATATAAAAGAGTAAAACTATAAATAAAAACCACCTAAATTCTCCGAAAAAAAAAAGTTAATTCAGCGGAAACCATATGAAACCCGCTTTCAGAATCACTAATAAAACGAAAATCATCCAAGGGCTATTACTGTACTTTAGTGTCTGGTGGGCAGAGTACCCCTCTAGCATTGTAACTGTTTGACGTAACTTGTAATCTTTTAACGAGTTTGCCAACAGTGCCTAATACTACTAAAATAAATCACAGGATCTAACAACAACAAGTAAGATAAACAAATAGATAATAGGTTTTTGCCTGTAGTTGTTTGTAAAAGTAGGAAATAACAGCCTAAGGTTAAGTTTATAATTGACTTGCCCAACTGTAACGCTTAAATTATTTCTGCTTGTCTTAAATATACTTAGGACTTAGCTGCACCACAGATAATATAATACTAGCTGCATTACCATAGTAAAAATTTGTAGGTTTACCCACCTTGGCTGCCGCTTCATCTTTCATGACGGCTTGTTTAACTACATCCGCAGCCTTTTGTTCCACCTTCAGCTTTTGTACTAGTACGAAACTTTCATCTGCTTTTTTTGCAAGGACAGGTTCCATTTCACGAACTTGTGCCTCCATCGTTCCTACCACTTCATATGTTTCATATAGTTTCTAAATATAACGAACGATTAAAACCTACATATGTATAGTTATGACCCTTACTAGGGCAAGGACACGGACCTTTTAAAATCGAAATGCATGCTAAAATAGTCAAATAATAATAATAATAAGCCCTAAGGTGTAGGTTGTTTTAGCTAATTATAGCTAGACTGCTTTAACTTGACCATCCTGATGGTTTGCTATGCGCATATCCACTCAGCTTCACTCAGCTAAAGTCGGTTAAGCACTTAGTCGTTATCATATTCTACGTGTTCCTGAATTATATTATATCCATATATATTATAGTAATTAGTAACTGATATTGTAACAGCGGTTTTATAATTTTAATTTGCTTAATTAAGCATATTTGCATATTTAATTCAAAAAAGGTTTTGTTTCGTACTCAACGTCTTTTTGACTTGCCGTATACAAGATTCGCCGTACTCCATTTCACATAATATACTGTTTTTTTTAATCTTTATGTATTTAACGGGAGTCTCCTTCGCCGATTTTAAACAGGTCCTTTTAAAGTCTTACATGATTTTAATGTATGATTGTACCTGTAAACCGCAAGCTATTCTTTCTCTGCCACGAATGATTTGCTGTTGTTTTTTGTCAAGTAGCATTAAATACAACTTGAGCAAGTCCAAATAGCTACTCGGCGTTGTGTAGAAATAGCGCCTCATTTCTTGATACAGACGTTCCGTCATTATGTCTACATCCTGTATTTTACAAAATATTATTTTATTCGGGTAGTGTCTTAAAATAAGATAAAAAGAAAGAGTGGGTAAAAACCCTTAAACCCTTTTTAGTGTCCCACTATTGGGCACGAATTTTCTGTCAACTATCTTACGAATGAAGACAGTTTAGACGTTAAACCACACACGCTGGCCAAGTGCGGACAGATAGATTGTCTGTAGTACCTAACAAATGTTAAATAGGCTCAGTGTTGCTGGAAAAGGCTAATTTGGACCAATGATAGCCACTAATTGGCTTTATAACTGGAATTATGGAACTAATATTTTTAAATGCTTGGGCCACATGATTGTGTGATCATGAATTTTTGGCCTATTTTTACAGTTACCCGTTAGTGTGGCTCATTGTTATTCGTGTTATTAGTTCTAACGTCTAACGGCGATGTTGATGCTGGTGAATAATTATCGCGGTAAGCGGTGGCTACACAAACTTAACTTTGAAAAAAAAATCGGAATTTCCTAATAGTATGGCCCAAACATAACAAAGCGTACATTACGAAAGTTCCAGTATTATTGAAGTAAGTAGAGTCATGTGGGGCAAGTGTGCGCACTTAAGGTTTGAACTGTCACATAATAAAAAATAAGAAGTTGAATGAAACGAAACAAGTTTTATTAGATAAAATATACAATGATGAACAATTTAAACACGAAAGAAATATTTATCAATGGCACAAATTCTTTGAAAATCAACAAAATCAAAATAGTCCAAATGCGCACACTTACCCACCTATAGGGGTAACTGTGCGAATATATGCGGGTAAGTGTACGCAACATTATAAAGTAAAGAAATTAGCGTCAGACTCATACAGTAAACTAGAAAATCAACATCTTTAACCTATTATAAATCAGTGAGATCAATATTGTATATCCTAGTGAATTATAGAGCAAAAAAATAGCTACTATTAAACACAATTATCACAAGTAAATATTCCTTTATCAAAGTTACTGCATTGTTCATGCCACCAGCTCTTACAGACGCTGCATTGGAGCCAGTCTTCATCTGGTGGATATATGTATTTTTCTCCACACAGAGGGCAAAGGTATTCCTGTTCATCATTTTCTTTATTTTTTTTTTACTTTAACAGTCTTTTTCTTAATAGTCTTCGTAGATTTTTTACAAATCATTTTAGATTTCAGTCTTTCTTTCAGGTCTAGTCGTATCTTTTTCTTAGCTAATGCCTCTTCCTCTTTTTTTTCTTTCTTCCAATTCTAATTTATAGGGACTTTCAGTTGCAATGATTGACAACTTTCGAAAATGTATTGGTAAATCGTCCCATACTTGTCGCTGTCGATCCAACCTTCAACCGTTTACGTAGTGTACTCTCCTTCAATCCAACTTGAGATGCTGCTCTTCGTTTGCTAGCACCCTCCGAAATTAATTTTTTGGCAGCTTCTAGCTGTTCTTCTGTGACAACACTTTTCTCCGGCATCTTCCTTGTATAATTTCGAGGCATTTTTAATGTATAATAACACTCTGAAACAAAAAATTGCAGCACAAACACAAAGCCAAAGCGATGCGGGGTAAGTGTGCGCATGCGCATACTTACTCGCCATTCATATGCGTACACTTACCCCAAACCAAACATATGAGATTCAATCAAAACTAACCAAGACTACGTAATTGTCACCATTAAAACATTAAACACGGTTAAAATTATATAATATATAGTGTTCAATGATATATATCATAATTTCATAGCATGTAAATGCAAAGAAAAAATGAATGTCTAATTGGCAACAAAAATCGTAATAATTTAAACAAAAAACTATACTTACCTTCGAAAACAAAATGGCGCGCCGGCGGGTAGTGACACGCGTGCACTACGGATGGCGTTGTATGCGGCACTGAGGAGGGGGGTGGTCAGTTCGAAGTAATAAACGGTTTTCGAGATACTTCGCGTGCGTACACTTACTCGCTGCGCACACTTACCCCACATGACTCTAATGCCTGGAAGCCATCTTGTATTATCTTATGCGACTAATCTAAAAAGCGTCTGAAATTTGTGCAAAATTTATCTTAAAGGGAAATAGGTCTAGTGATGCTCATCGCAAAATCGCACACGTTTTCTGATCCGTCTGGCGATAGTGCGTTGTTAAACCGCTGACAATAGCGATCGAGAAGGAGGCGATTTATTTTTTTTGTTACAAAGAGAACGGGAGTATGTACCTACCCTTGACCTTTATTCTACAATGAAAAAGGTCCTTACACGAGGAAAGAAGCAATCAACTGTTTGATAATGTTAAGTGGTGAATAGAATATTCTTTAGAAAGTATGTTTAGTCTGTGCATTTCTTACCTGGTGCATAGACACACATAATGTAGATATCTTGTCAATAATCTCTTTGTTTTCCATTGGCCCAAGACACTGTTTAGCTACAGAAAGCAAAGCCTGTGGTGGCCACTTTGTGAACCAGTCAATAGTGCAGCAATTTACTAGCGACGGGAACATTCGGCATCGACGCCTAAAATACAGTTTTAATAGTTTCAATGCAGTTCAATGTTACTGTATCTATGCTCACATATGTACTTGTGTTTATACATTGCACAATTTTACATATCCTTTCGGAACTAAAATAGTATATAATTATATTTTTCAATTCTATTTTAACAACTAACGGTTAAGTAGCTAGGTCTGCCTAATAATCCAGTTATTTAGCTAATATGAAGAAGTTTATGAAATCTTTATTATATCAGCAACTATTATAGCTACACAAAAATCATTACGCTCCCTTTTGTGAAGTCGATTAAAAAGTACAAAATTTCAAATTATGTCCAGCCGTTCATAAGTAAACGACCCTACTTTATTTTACTTAAATAGATTGTAGTAGGCTGAAATTTAGGATAAAATCAATAGAGTATCTATTGCTGTCATAATAATAATATTAGACTCTTTAGTAACTAAGTATAAGTACCTACCTTATTTCAATGTGTGATATTCGCGTAAATCTAAGACAATATAAGTACCTACTTAATAAGCTTCATTAATAAATGAGCGTAGCATTTGTTCCAAACAATTACAAAGTGCGGGCTATTAGCACAGATTATTATTAATATTTGTTCAATATATCCGATAACAGTAGTAATTGCAATGAGGGCGCACTATAGCCGGGGAGACTCACCCGTTTCGCGTCGTTCCAACTAAACCCCCGCTGACCCCATTTTAGCTCGATTGATCCAGTATAAAAGTATATAGGTAGTTGTAGTCCAGATAACGTTGGAGCTAAAATTAAACAATCCGGAACCACGCAAGCGCAGTGCTCGGTGCACTAATTAAACAAATAGGAACGCCTACATTAGCCTTACATCTAGTTTCAATTGTAGGCTTATTTAAAGGAAATTACCTTCATTTGACTTGCTACATGTAATTGTTAATTGAGAGCTAGCTGATTTGTTGCCCATTTGTTGTAATATAGTTTTTTATTACAGGTACCTTTTTGTAGTACACCGAGCCATTTAAAGATGTTGTTGTAAGTCAAGTAACCCGGAAAGTAAAGTTGTCAGTTGCGATTTTTTTTGCGGATGACCTTACCCAGTTAGTCGGAAGGACCTTTATTGGTTCACCGGACTTTTTCGGTGAGCCGTCCGAGGACGGTCGAACCGATCGAGTACCATGGCAACTGCCAAAAGGGCTCCCCATATGGGGACGAACCGCCGCTCAGGACGTTGCTGGACACACTCTAGTTTTAGGGAAACGGGGGGCATCAGTGGCGGTTCCATAGGCAGGATTATAAACAGTGGTAACCTCCCAAACATGTAGAAAAAATAAATCGGTATTTCTCCTGATTAAGAATTCATCAAATTACTTTTTGCTAACTCAATATTTGAATAAAGGGTATCTGTATCACAATGGAAAAACTGTTATCCCGTACCACGAACATGAATAGTAAATCATATTCAGTGATTTCCTCTCGATTGAAAATTGATGAGAAAAATTCAGGGAACCTACTCGTACTTTATTATTGTGAGTAATTTACCCACAATAATAAGTTGTCAGTATGCTATATCAAAGCGAATAGCAATATGCACAGGGGAAATACTGTGCATATTGCTATCTGATTTTGTTATATATTATGTAAATTAAATACATTACCAATTTTTGATATTTATCAGTACTACTAATTTACCGCCCGCAGCTTCGCCCGCGCGTATGTCGGTTATAGCGCTAAACCATTAACCATTACCATTTATGAGTACTATTGCGTTTAAGCTTTTATTGAAGAGTCTTTTTTTGTAATATTTCGATTAAATCATTTTATAGTACTTAGGTGGCCGAGCTCTGAACGTTAAATGTTTTTACCCGATTGCGACAAAAGGAGGGTTATATTTTTGAACCTCTTGCTTAGGTACGATACATTGTGCTGAAGTTTTGTATGGATGAAATGTTGCACACAGCTAATTGATCAACTCATAAGACGTTTATGTATATCTACGAGTACATTATCTACCTAGTAATACTATCCCATGTCGTGATTTTGGTATTTTATCGAGATTAGAATCTAAGTAGATTTTGTTTTCTAGGCATAAGGAATTTAAAATTTCTGTAATCCATACCTAACTACTAGTCAATTGTATTGTATCAGACCAAATACATACCTAAACGCCTCGCCAACAGGACTCATACACATACAAAGATGTAGTTTACCGCGCACTTTGTTAATAAAGAAGTAATAAACAGCGTCTCGATCTGCCGGGTTGATGCCGAACTTGGCGGCTTCATTGCGACACCCGTTCTGTACAGCCTCGTACGTGTCGCCTTCGAACAAATTGGGAACTTCACCTGGAAAGAAACAAACTGAAAAAGTGTGGATCCCTAACTCACTGCCACGTTAGTCAAAGGGTTTTAGCTCTAAGAGCTTAATTGGTATCTAAACAGTCAAATCTATAACTTCGGAGATGACGAAAGCCACTTATTATTTCGACTGTTGTTTACGGTGGAAACTTTAAATTACGGCAAACACAGAAACAACAAAAATACCTGTAATAAGGAAAATATTGTAAATAATTTCACAAGGGAGGAGGAGAGCGAGCGGTGATCGAGCCTATTATTTATGTAAAAAGTAGCTTACCTTCTGATATGTAACGATCTCTGTAAATAGACTCAAAGAAGAAGAAAAGAGCAATATTATTTGCAATCCTGTTGACACAAGAGACACTAAGAATCAAGGTTTTATTAAACGCTGTTCAGCGATTTTTAGCGTCTTTTGTGACAACACAATTGCGAGCATTATCTACCCAAATCATTTTCTATAGCTTAAACCTATTTAAAAAAACTCAAAGGCTAACAGGGTTTATAAATGTAATTAGTAATATTTTACCCGAATTAAGCATATTGTTGATGTCTTCAAGAAATTCTTCTTTTGTGATTTGTGTATCAGTGAAAAGGAATACAGTGTCTTCACTGCTTACGCCTGCCTTCATGTACATCTTACGTAAGTCGTCATGGAACTCTGGGGTATCGTATTGTCGCTTTAGTTCCATTCCCATACACCTGGATCATCATTATGTTTCGTTTAACTATTTGATATCATTTATCATTTCTGATTGACTACCAACTGAATTTGTAAGACTAGAATAGGGATGATATGAGAATTTTATACAAGATATAAGATTTTAGATTATTTTATATAAGACAGCTACCTACGTCTATTCACTCTAATATATATGTAAGAATGAATTGACGTAGGTTTATCTGTCTCGATAAACCTCAAGAATGGCTTATCCGATTTAAGCAAAGTTTAAATGGTGAGAAACACATGGAAGGAATGTCGCTAGGGTATCTAGTGAGTAATATTTTTGTGATTGGAGACATACTTAATTTTTTTTTAAATTTATTGTAGATACAATATCGATTATAATAGATTAAATTAATGTTACGGTGATATTGGGATCGAGAATCAAGAGTAAGCCCTTCAATTCAATTAATGGTAGGTACGCCCAATCGGTAACGTTGCAGAGTATAAGCTTTGATATAGTTAAAGTAAAACTACATTACACTATCCTTTGAGCTAGCACTAGTTTGAAGACTATTTAATTAACTTCGATAAGCACATGGGCACCTTGCCCCAGTAGATATATATAGCCATCTTTAGATATAAAAATCAATGCCACTTTTCTTTGTAATTTTATAACTCAAAAACGGGCTTACCTATTCAAACCAAATGTTAACGTATTTTTCGGACTATTTAGTAGATGGTTTATGTGAAGTTTGCACAAAATCGGTTGAGTGGTTCTTTATTTATCACATTTTTTGTAAATTGTTGAGGGGGCTGAAGCTACCCGGGCGAAGCTGGAGCGGGCCGTTAGTTACATAAAGCTTACTTAATTTATATTAGGTATGCCAATGTCCTACAATATCAGATGACTTCTGTAGACGAACGGTGAAAGCCGTCACATTGGGTTATTCTGTGCCCGGGGGTCTTAGGTTCGATTCCCGCCTAGTGGCGACAAAGATTTGCTTCTGTATCAGGTTGGTTGAGGAAAGGGACTACCCTCGACGTCGATTCTAGTTGTCTTTTAAAACATCTATGACAATCGCTACAGGTAGTCATAAGTCTAATATACTCTGACGCCTGGTCTAACCATCTCGGCTACTGGGTTTAAGGTCTGATAGCTAGCCGCATCAGGTTAGGCTGGGCCTAACCTAGCTAGCTAAGGGCCACCACAATAGAAATGGGAAAAAGGCAAGGGAAGTGATGACTGTTATTCATGTAATATCAAATTGTCATATAGATTAACGATCTTACTCATAAAAATCTTATGAGACTCTTTTGTTAAAATGGATTTTGTCTCTTTCTTACTAGTATAAATGTCGAGATAGCAGACGAAGAAAAACGAATAATATAAATTAGTTTTTAAGTAAGTCCAACTTACACTTTGGATGCAATTTAAGTATATCTATCTAACTAAACATTGCAAGTAGTATTGAGTGTTCTTATATAAGTGTGTGAATATATTGTAATTATTTAATGAGAATAAAATTAAATGTTTATAACTAGGTATAATAATAATATAATATAATAATATCCTGGGAAATTAACACACACGGTCATCTGGTCCCAAGCTAAGCAGAGCTAGTGTTATGGAAACCAGATAACTGGTATATACTATACATATAATACTTTTCTTTTGTAAATATATACTTATAATAGATATTTACATCCAGACTCGACACAAACACAAATGTTCATCACTAATGTTTGTCTCGGGTGGGAATCGAACCCACGACCTGCGGCATGAAAAACAAGTATCTTACCGACCACGCCACCGGCCTGTCGGTATACTAATATTATGAAGCAGCAGAGAGCCAGGATCAACGGCGGCGCCGTGAAGACACTCGGGATTTGAGTCCCGGGACACCTAAACTGTCTTGGGTCCCGCACATATTTAAAAATAATAAATAAATAAATATTCTGGGACATTAACACACACGGTCATCTGGTCCCAAACTAAGCAGAGCTTGTGTTATGGAAACCAGATAACTGGTATATACTATACATATAATACTTTTCTTTTGTAAATATATACTTATAATAGATATTTACACCCAGACTCGACACAAACACAAATGTTCATCATTAATGTTTGTCTCGGGTGGGAATCGAACCCACGACCTGCGGCGTGAAAAGCAAGTATCTTACCGACCACGCCACCGGCCTGTCAATTTAATCAGAAGGATGATGGGAGGAGTTGGAAAGATAGATTATACACTTACCTCCAGGCGCAGCGGTTTGTACATATATAAGATAGTTGTAACGACTAACTTGCATTCGTTGACATGCCCTCCTAGTGTAGCGACACTCCTCCTGCCAGAGCCGCCGGGGCCCACCATGAGGCAGTGTCCTCGCTCGGCGCGGAACACGCGAGCCACTCGCACGACGTGCTCCACTGCATCTTGGAACAACACCAAATGCATCTCCGCACGAGCCGTTGAGTTGTACTCGTCTAGATATTCCTGTGTCAAGTTTTTTATTTTATAATAGGCTTGCGATTGACCAAAACTTGGCTGAAACCCGATTTTTGCGCTTTAGAAATTTTTCTCGTTCTTTATACATATATGTCGAAACCAGTAACGAATGTAGATTGAAAGCTAATTTTCATATCCTTAGAAGTTACCTCACTTCAACCCCTTTTTTTAGTTCCACGGCTGGGCACCGGTCTTCTCTCATCTATCTTACTAGTTGAGAGAGTTTATCCACACACGCTGGCCAAGTGCGGGTTGATGGTTGACCTCTAATGATTAGTTCTTAGACATGCCGGTTTCCTCATGATGTTTTCCTTTACCGATATTGAGCAACACACAATGATGTGTGGTCACGACTGGGATTCGAACCCGCGACCTTATATTTCTAAGGCGAGACCCATACCACTGCGCCACCGCTGCTCAAGGCGCTAAAAGAATATTTTTGCCACCATATTTTTTTCTTCATATTGTTTTTGGGCATCAAAAGTAGCTAAATCATAACCAAATTTAATTCATCATAACCTGATCGTTATGACCGTAAAAGGGTTAAACTAAACAAAAATAATGTGGCAATACCGTTCGAGTACCTATAGTTAGCAAGAGCAGTGATTTGGCTTCTGTTAGGTACACACTAATAAAAAACTTAAAAATTTCAAATGTTCACATAAATGCCGATAAGGCACGTTGTTATTATATAAGTTCTTTACTAATTTAAACAATAATCAAGGCTTTTCATAAGTTTGGTATTGACCAAAAGTTACTTAAAGGTTAGGTATAAGAGTCAACAACAGCTAATGAGAAACCTGTAGCCAAAACCAAAACACATGTAACATGTATATCTAATTCTTGTATAACGGTGATTGTAACAAAACTTTGCCGAAACAGCTTGATTCATTATGGAACATGTACATATTTAGTAGGTCTGAGAATAAGTCGTAAAATATAGTTCAAGTAACAAGTCTCTTTGCTGTGAAAAATATCCCGTTCCCTGTTCGGAGGTTATCCCCATTGGTATATCACACAAACTTTATCCAGTCATCCAAACATTTACACTTCTCTTTAGTTATATAAGTAGCAGGAAGAGGACCCCTGTAATCGAGCGGCGTAAGCCGTCCGGTCGGGCTAAGGGGAGGTGGCGGGTTTGATTCCCGCCCCAGTCAATCTTTGTGTAACAGCAAAGATTTCGTTCCGGTATCTGGATGGTTGAGGGACTACCCTTCACGCCTTGTAAAGCATTTTATGCCGTTGGTACCGGTTCTCATTTAAAACTTCGATCATCATCATCAATCGTTACAAGTAGTCAGAAGTTTAATAATAAATCTGACATCTCAGCTTCTGGGTCCTTAAGAGTTTCGAGGTTTGTACCCTTTGTACGAGTTGACAATACGAAAAAAGTTTTCGAATAGATACTATCGTCAACTTGTCAAGTTAATTAGTTAAAATGCTCATAAATCTACAAATTATTTTACCTATTCTATTTCCAATCCATCTTATTCTATATCTAGCCTTCCATTATCTTTTTAATAAAATGAATATGAAAACGAATTTTGGCAGGTTCAAGATATTATTCGAAAACTTTTTTTGTGTTGACAACTTGTACCTACTAAGGGCAGTCGCTCGTATAATTCTGGTAAGGTACTAACCGCCGTTAGACTGGGAACTAACCCCAATAGAAATGTGAAAAGTTAGAGTTTAGTTATTTACACGTTAGTAGCAAGATATAATTTCCTACCTTTAAAATAACCATCAATTTTGCAATATCAGGAATCTCAGCATAATTTCTACTTTCCTTAGGCACGGCTGAATTCATGAAATCGCCAAATAGCAAAAGCGGGGGTGACTCTATAATAGCGTCATCAGGTATGTTCAATATTCCATCTTGGAAGTGTTTCTGACATACTCCATTCATCAGATGATAGAAATAACTTTTGTCCTCTATATTGATCAACCGATCGTGGAAAACTCGAAGACATTCGTGGAAGAATAACCTGAAAGTATAATAGATATTAAAAAAAGGTAAAGTTTACGCAACAGTAGGTAGGTAAATATTTTAATTGTTGTCACTCAGCTCAATACTAATTTTGGTAAGATTATACGTTACCTGCGGGTTGTCAGTTTCAATTCATGCGATTTGTATTACTCTACTAATGTCACTAGGCCACAAAGTGGCTCAACAATTACAATATGCTATCGTACATTATGCGTACCATCATATCTCTTCACCTACTTATGCATTCAACAGCCGTATCCAATATTTTAAACGTCGCGTCAATGTTTGCGAAATAGGCTAATCATAGTCACCCATGTTTATTCTAATTGTTTTTAAATATGTTTTTAGTTCGCGCTACAGTTAGGTTTCAAAGTAAAATACAGCCTATAGCTCATTATACAGGATGGAAAATTTCAAAAGACCGGGAGGGAAAGGAAACCGAACCCACTTTAAGTCCATTAAATTGTTTTATCTTATGAAAACATTTTTTTATTAAATAAAACCACGCTGCATTCACTGATTTTCGAAAATCCGCTTGCAGGGATTCGAACCGACAAAAATGTGAAAAACTAACACTTTGATCACACTATAATTCCAAGGGCAACTATTTCCTACCCTTAAAAGTTTGAAATAGAATTAAAGATTTACTAATAAGAATAACGGATAGTAGTTTGATAAGTATACTTCTGCAAGGACTGCAAGAAATGTCTGAGAGTCTGTCCGACAGCAGCTTGAAAGTATAAAAGCAGAAACATTCCAAGCTGTTCTGACATTTAATTTTGTCAAGCAGTATTATATATAAAATATGAAATTTAATATCCATATTAGCCATTATAGACGTTTTGCAGTAAATAGTTAAGGATAACTGACTACAATGTTATAAATAGGTACCTCAGCATCCCTTGTGGTACTCTCATATAAGCGGCGTCTGCCTGTAGCACTCCTTGCATGCACTTTGACAAATCTCGTAAGTTAAACACATAATGTGACTTGGCTGGTGTTGGCAGCAGTTCAGCACAAATCTTAAGGTATACTTCCACTGCAGCATTCACTATAGGTTCTCCTAATACCGATACTTCAGTTACAAAGTCTTCCATATGACCTTTTAGTATAGCCTGTATTTTATAAAAATATCAAAACTACGAGTCGTGCTCAATATTTACAAGATACTTTATCTATTGTTGGCAATAGTATAAAATAGATACACTAAATGTTACATTTAACACTGTCTCTGAATCAATGATTACTATACCTATTATAAAGAAAATCAGTAAAATAGATCCGTTTTAGTTTACTCACCTTGAATATTGTTTTCAAAGCCTCCGAATTCGGAGCCGATATGTAAAACATAGCAAAATGTCTGACGTAACGCGCGGTCAAAGGATTGCGGCCTCCACCGGGTGGTGCGCATGCGCATGACAGTACTACGTCCAAAATTTCTTTCCAGTAAAGCTTGTCACGGTCGTATAAGCCGCCGAAGTCTAGGTATTGTCTGTAGAAAAATATACGACAGACTCAGACAAATGACAATTTAGACGCCAGATAAAGGCAATAGCTAGCACTTGAATGTTGATAACACCCTTTATTCAGACAAATAAATTGTTATTCTATTTAAAATTACTATATTATCTAGAGCATCTTCAAACGTCTGCATAATCAAGTTGGTTTAGTTCCATGTAAAGTATTCGTATGTATCCTCTTTCAAAATATTGGGAAAATAGCCTAAGTCCTTACAAACGAAAATGAGAAACGATATCGCAATGAATTTATTTTAGTCAATCAATTAAAATATGTACAATTTTTATCTATGCACGTTCGACTATTTTCGACATTTTATTGATAGTGAATTAGATTACTTTGCTAAAAATATTTGACGGTGGTTTGGTCAACGTAAGAGTGGCCAGGAACGAGAAAAGGTGGAAGAATGATGGTTGGATTTGTTACAAATGGATCTTCAATTACAGCACTTACCTAAGCAATTCAATCGTAGGTTGTGCGCCATAGACATCAAGTCGTGGCATATTGACATCGTCTATAAATATGATCACCTTCTTTCCGAGCGGTGCCCCTAACGCCTTCCTAGGTCTTTTGTCTAAGCGACTTTCGATTACTGCCTGTTGATATAAAATACCTTTAGACTATTCAAACTTGCCAAACCCTTTTTTTAATCTTTACCATATTTACCTGTGTACGTCCACTGGAAGTTTGAGCAGAAAAATTAAGTATGACGGGGATGTAATGTCCAGTTAATGACATTTTATTTAATATTTCTACTGCTACAACCGTTTTACCAACACCTAAAAATATTAGAAGATTAAATTAGGTATATCTACCTAATCTTGACGCTGTCTGAATAATTGTTGTCATGATGATGGAGTTATAACTATTAAAGTTGAACTTTAAATAATTATCAAAAGCCCTTAGTATTTAAGGCAATAAAAGATCTTAAAAACCGAGCTACCAAAGTACGAAACACTCGCAACTGATAGCTCTTGACAAACTTGAGTGGGTCGTGCGCGTTGCAGAATTAGCTTGGCATTCGCTCACAACGAATAATACGTCTTTGTCTCTAACCAGGGCAATAGACAAATTACATAGCGAAGCGACAACGAAAGATAGAAAAAAGCAATGTATGGTGTCGACACGTGAATGGGTTCGAAGGTGAATGTCAATCCTCTTCGATCTGCATTGTTCTGCATTGTTCTTCGATCTTTCATTATCGTTTCGCTACATTATTTGCTAAAGAGCCTGATCAAACTATCGAAGTAATATTTAAATTATTGAGTCACTCAGCGTCATATTAATTTTGGTAAGACTATACGTAACCTATTGTGCGGGTTATTAGTTCAAATTAATGCAATTTGTATAACTCTACCAATGTTAGGCCACAAGGTGGCTTAACATAATTTAATATATATCATCGTACGTACGAAAAAGTCTCGAGCACCGACAAGATCCGCAAGTTATAATGAAGTCATAATGAAGTTAAGATAATTAACGATAGTTTAGTTTTGATAATTACCTGTCGCTCCTGTAAACATAACAGGCTTCCCACCGCCAAGCAGCTTCTCAAACAAATACCCGTATCGTACAGTGTCAATAGTAGGCACTAAAGTCTCAAAGAAAGGCCGGTTACAATCGTACAAAAACTCTGGAATGATTTCTGCCCAAACTTTTAATTTCCTTTGCTTCGTATCCATGAACATGTCGAAGAAGTTGAAGCCCTGTGGCATACTGTGTACACATATTACCATTATGAAATTTATGGAATATAATGCCCCGCGATGTCCCGGACTTGAAACGCAGTTCGAACAAAAAGTAATAATGTCAAGAAAAATATCTAAAAAATTGAGTATCAAGTCATTTAATTAATACATATATAAATGCTATATAAAGCAACAATTTTAAATGAATAATTAGATAAGGGCTGAGGGTTTTACGCTTCATGAAAATTTTAACGCGTAACTAATCTATGTCACTGCGCTTCACTTCAACCCTTTTTAGTGTGCCTCTGCTGGGCACGGGTCTTCTCTCAACTACCTTACGATTTGAGAGAGTTTAGTCCTTTATCCACACACGCTGGCCAAGTGCGAGTTAGTGGATCTCACATATCCTCGACCACCTGTGTGGTTTCATAACAATATTAATTTACCACTGGATGAAGCTGGAGCTGAGCTAGTTTAAAATATATTCTGCCAATAAATAACCGTCAGTCGACTTACAATTCAGCCTCATAAAAAGCCTCAAACTGTCGCTTAATGAGTTCATCCAACGCTTTCCTATTATCTTCTAGAATGTTGCCGCCGATGCACCAGGTGTAGCAGAATACGAAGCAGTGGGCTATATACGTTCTGATGGCTTCTTTATCAGGGAAACGCTCTCCAGGCTCAGATAACAATGCACCCAAAAGGTAACAGATCGCTGACACTTTGCTTATATCTACCTACAAATGTCAAACAATATCAATCAATATATGCAGTCGCTTCTGCTATCTTTTCACCAATAGAGTGATCCATGAGGAAAGTTAAGGTGTAGAATATGTACCCGTGTCAAGCCAGGGCGAGTCACTAGTATAAATTAAAGGAATCAATGTTTCTATTGGTTACACCATAGCTTGAGAATGACTGCATCGATATGGATATATACCTACGTATTTGTTTTGTTTGTTAGGTTTTACTAAGGCAAGGTTTGTAAGGCAACTAAAATATGTACGGCCTCTATTATCGCCATCAATGCGAAGTTTTGACGATAGTGATAATTTTTGACATAGACAGTAGAAAAACTACACGAACAACTATGGCATTCTTCTTATTACAGCAGAATTAGGGCCTAGAAGTTTTCCGGCAGTTCTAGAATTCCATGTCAATGTATGGTTAGGTATAAACCGCGCCAATAAAGAAACGTATCGAAAATGGCGGCATAACTTGTAATGACAGATTGGAACGTCAGCAAAACAAGGTAATCAGATAGAATCAATTATTTAATATAAACCCTGGTTGCTTTAAAATAAATAAGCAAGGTTTTATGTACCTTTTCAAAAAGCTAACCAAGGGGCCATTGATTTATTACGTAAGGCTGTTTTTGCTAGTTTTCACCTCCTATAAGAAAAAATAAGAATATCAAAATAGCAGGACAAAGCAGTACCAACCTGAACGATGCCAACTTTACATTTGGTGTTAACAAAATTAACACCTACTTCAAGCAATTCAAACATTTCATAAAGGAAATCTGAATTCTCTTGACTGAACAGATTTTTTTCTACACTTTCTTGCAACCAAGACCGTACTAACGGTAAATAGCCCATTTCTTTGGGGTCTATGTAGACCATTCCACAGCGAGAGACTGTAGCTGGCGAAGCTTGAGCCAAGTCTGCCACCTAAAATTAATTAAGTATGTAACCTTTGCAGCCAATCACCCCACTCTTCACTTCAACCCTTTTTAGTGTCCCGTAGCTGGGCACGGATACTCTCTCAACCATCTTACGAGCTGATAGAGTTTAGGCCTTAATCCACACACGTTGGCAAGTGCGGTTTAGTGGATGTCACATGTCCTCGAATGATTATTTTTTAGACATGCCGGTTGCGCACGATGTTTTCACTGACCGATATTGGGCAACAATGACGAAACAATTCACTCAAAAATGTGCGCGCACGACCAGGGACGCCTACAACCTATTTTTTAAACGACTATATTTTAAAGGTGATGGCGAGACTGCTGCGCCACTGCCGCGATATGTAGTAGATTATTTCAGCCAATACCTGTCAATCAATTATTCATAAGTTTTAGTTGCCATCGCGCTAAACCATTTACCCCTCGAGTCTTAAACTATCTCCATACCAAATTTCATTCAAATCGGTTTTGTAGTTTTGACGTGATAGCATTACAGACAGACAGGCAGAGTTACTTCCACATTTATAATATTAGTAAGGAAGTCTTTATCTAGAAACACTTATTACCTCGAAAACCATATGTACGTAAGGTGTAAGTTTTATTCGTTCAGAGTTTGAGAGGCACAACATTTTGTTATCATCTAGAACTGTGTTCATGTTTTCTATCCAGACGGCGTCCACAGGACCGTCGCAGATTAGCCACTGGTGGTCTGTCTCCGTACACTATATTAGTAACAATTAATTGGAGATTAGCATATGTCCGGCAACGTCCTGAGCCGAGGTTTGTCCCCACATGGGGAGCCCTCATGGCAGTTGCCACAGTACTTAATCGGTTCGACCGTTCTCGGACGGCTCACCGAAAAAGTCCATTGAACCAATAAAGGCTCTTCCGGCTAATTGGTTTAGGTCATCCGCAAAAAAAGGAGATAAGCACAGCTCACGTCTAGCGTCTGTAGGGTTACCTTTGGGACTCCACACGTGATCTATAGCAGCTATTCAACATCCATGAAGAAAAATCAATCAATCACAGTGTCAGTAGTGTAGTACGCCTATATTACCCATAGGTATAGGCAAAGGTGAATATCACCCACTTTTCGCCAGTTATGTTTATTAGATCCCAGATACGTAATAAGGAGACAAATGCGTACAATGGGCACAATTCTAACTTCGAGCTTCAATTAAGATTTTCTAAGAATATTAGAAAAATTTCAAATCGAACCCGGGTCTTCGCAGTTATTACTTTATAATCATATAGTGACTTACTTGCACAGCTGTTCTCAAACAAAGTGGTAGGATCCCATCATGCCACTCGAGAGTCTGCAAGTCTACTTCACCATAAAGTTCTCCGATAGTGAGACTCTTTGGGTTCATTATGTAGCTGTGCACTATTTGGTTCTGAGGGCCAGGCACTCCGTTTTCACATAGTCTTGTATAGGTTCCTCCTAACACCTGATCCAAAAGACGTATCTATAGGTACTAGCCTGTCCCCTTAATACGAGTTACCAATACGAAAAAAGTTTTCGAATACTATCATGAAGATACTACATGTCAAAATGCATAAAAATCTATGAAATATTTTCCCTTTTCTTTTGTCAATTAGTTTTATTGTATTTCTGGCCTTTTATTTCTTTTATATCAAATGTTTTGAATATAAAAATTGAGTTCGAGATAGCATTCGAAATCTTGTCGTATGACGAACTCGTACTAGAGGTACCTACTGATCGCATCGAAGTTTGACCGTTTGACTTGAATGCGGCGTATCGCATGCGATACACCTCAGAGCGTGCGGTAGTTACACTGCAACAGTGCGAAGAGATCATGCATTTTTATTTAAAAATGGAAGTGCAGCCAGCCGCATTTCATCGTTTCGATCGTCTTTGATCGGTTCGACCGTCTTCAGACGGCTCATCGAAGAAGTCAGGTGAAACATTAAAGGCTTCCGAAAAATTGGGTTAGGTCATCCGTCAACTACACACTTTCTACTTATCCATAAGCCATAGAGATTGACTGTGCTTGCAACATATTTTACGTCGATTGATATCAATTAGTATTAATGTTTTACTTCGATTGATATCAATCACAGATAATATAATACTATACTATATCAATTAATATTAATATTTTACTTCGATTGATGTCAATTAATATTAATGTTTTAGTTTGATTGATATGAATAATATTAATTGCTTACATGTAAAACAACAGTTTTACCGCCGCCAGTAGGCCCCACTAACATCACTCCCCAGCGCACAATCATCGTCTCGTGCAGTTGTATCACCTTGCGAATCTGACACACTTCCACTTGAAGTTTTCTTTCAAGAAGTATCGTTTCTGTAAGTTAGTGTACCTAGTAGTGTACACATACAACACAGAGAACTAACGGCAGTTGTCTAATAGGTGTACCTACTGAACCTAATACCTCACATCATTTTGTGAAAAGAAATGAGATATTAGGTTCCACATTTGCTACGCACATGAGGCGGTACATCTGAATGTCGTCGACTTAGACCAGCTCAACGGATCTGGTTTCCTTAAAGGGATCCCAAATAGGATGTAGTTTAATCACCATTTACCATTCCATTCATAAACAAAGAGAGAGCAGCGTCTTCTGAAAAACTGTTTTTTCTGGCAAAAACGTCGTGAAGTTATCAACATTTCTACATTATATATTAAACGTCGGTTTGTAGGTCAAGGCCTACAGTAGAGCTACTAGCTAGATAATTGAGACACGATCCATGGCCATCAGGGGAGGTTAATAGGTCGCTACTATTTTTACATACATAGATAGGTACTTGTTCTTTTTTTACTGCAAACGAGACTTACTTATACAATCTTCCATAACACCGTAGTCGCGCACCGGCAAACTGACACCAGGAAACAAGTCAGATAATATTCCCGCAAATAAAGTTGCGTCGGCAGCAAGGAACTTTGGTAAGTTGCTGTCGTTCAATGCACACATAAGTGTCATCTCTTCATGTTGGTCCGGACTTGCTCGCTTTAGAGCTCCAGCCATTACCTATAATAACCATAAACATAGAAATCCTTGGCAGAACAGTAAGTCTTCTTTTCTTCCATGCTCCATGCAAGGCGTACAAGTACTTAGGTTTAGAATTGGTTACTTAATATTTTGATTTATAACAGACACAGGTAAAAAGCCTTTCCGATGTTTGTTTGCTGACGGGGGCAGCGACACGATACAACTTTTAGCCGGTTGGTTTAATGCTCCCATCGCGTCCTTTTAAAAAAACAGGTTACCTAAGGTCAGACTAGAAAGTTTAAATGAGTCTTATGGAGGGTTAGCCTAAATATGAAATACCTTTTTTACTGAGGGGAAATCCTTTATGGATCCCCCCGACCTGCGTCCATACAAGGCGGCGGACTCCATACTGGTTACCCGAACTAAAACTCCCCGGGTGTTCCTTCGCACATTTTGGACAGGGTGTCACGGAAACCACAAGTGACACAATCGTGACAAATATGAAATACTTACATACACTTACCAATACGCTTTTAACAGCCCTCATACCAAAATCGTAATGATCTTGTTTCGACAGCTGTTCACTGGACAATTTGTACATTTGTACCATCTTTTTAGCTAGACCTTTAGAGGATTCGAAACCTTCAGAATACAGGATAACTTCGGCGATAAGAGCTGAAAAGAGGAGCTACTTAATAACCTGTAATATGAAAACATTATGATGTTGGTTTACAAACAGACAAATTAAAGTACACTACCGTAGTCTGGCACCATCATAGATATAGGACGGAACAATGCCTTCAAATTGTCCGGCAACTCGGTCCTTCCGGCGTAGCCAGGATTCATAGTAATGAACGCGGCACAACTGCGCACTAATTTAATCTCTCGGCCTTCAAACATGAACCTGGCATACAGTAATCACAATACAATAAATGTTGGTAGGTACCTACTTAACGTCCAAAAACAGGTTCCAAACGAAATGGATGGAACGGGAACATATTTATTTGAAATTATGATAATACAAAAAGTGTTAAGATATATTTTTACATATCATTTAACAAATATTTAGCATTTTTATTGCTTTTTTAAAATTATACCTTGAAGAAAAATTTTAAGGGCAGATTTTTTAAAATACGATGTTTTGTCACGATGTTTCGTTTCTCTGTTATTGGTGACTTTCTGTTGGTAAGTCAATGATTATGGTGGTGATATAAATACCGCAGGCGGGTTCAAACTTCGAATTAAGTTTCGTCAAAGAGGCGTTACTCGTAATCAAGGTATTATTCTCTAGGCAACCACTGCTTCTTGCCATTGTTCAAAGAAATATTAGAGGAAGAAGAGAAATATAAAGATACAGAATTATACGAATTATTTAGATATACAGGTACCTGCTTTGTCTAGCAACTTTAGCATTTCTGATAGTAATAAGTTGCTGTGCTATGACAGATAACACTTCGATGTCAATACGATTGAATTCGTCGAAACAGCACCATGCTCCCGATGTCGCCAAGCCGGAGAAAAATCTTCCCATCATTTTATAGTCCAGACCTGGTTTGGAAGAAAATAATTTGTCCCGGGAGATACAAAATTTACAATCAAACAAAATGGAGCGAAGATCTTTGGAAGAACTAGATGAAAGAAGTAACTGCGGCCCGTTCTCAGTGACGTGCCTTGCGAAAAATGCTTTATGTTTCCTTAAGTGATATATATACACACCTTTGAAAATTTCTTTGTACCTTAATAATTACATATGTGATAATTCTGGTACCTTCTATAATTTGCGCACAAAACCGCGAACAGCATCTAACATTAATCATACCCTCCTAACTGCTACTATTTCTACGGCAAAAGATATGACGAACCAAGTAGGTACACAGAAGATATTGTAGTGCACAAGTGTGTGCATAAATATAGGAGCACTTTCTATTCCACTGAAAGATAGACTGGCCCCAAGAACGACGGCTAAACGTGCTCTCCAAGGTATAGGGATGTTACACGACCGACTTCCTGACTTCCTGTTTTGGGTCTAATTTGGGTCTACAATACCTTCAGAACAGTTGAACACAACGCATTGAATAGCTAAAGATTTGGCCAAATCCTTGGTGGTCTCAGTTTTGCCGGTGCCAGCGGGTCCGGCTGGCGCACCGCCTAAGTCTAGCTGTAAAGCTCCCATGAGGCAGAGATAACATCGGTCAGTCAACGGCGTTATTACTAACACTCCTAGAAAAAAATCATAGATTATTAAGTAAACAGTCATTAAGACCAATAAAATCTTTCGTGTACATGAGCATTGTGCGGTCACGATGCGCCATGCTATATCAAAACAACGGTTAAGTATGTAGAGTTGTTGTTGTTTTTAGGGTTCCATACCTCAAAAGGTAAAAACGGTCACAATATAATACCTCTCCCTGTCTGTTCGTCTGCAATAGCTGATTTGCTCTGAAACATGTCCTTGCTCCCCTCCTTATTTCCGAAACTACTGGGTAATTAGGAGGAAGGCTATTTCCTCAAATAACTTTAAAAATTTGTACCTAAGTACATTAAAATCATAAAAAATAGCCCCTCACATCGAACTCTTTCTTTTGATACATCACACACATAATTAGTCCCAAAATCCCCGTGTTTAAAATTACTTTATTTACATACCACGTCCCTCTTCCAGTTACACATTCACATAACGAATTTCAATATTAATATAGTGTTAAATCAGGCGTGGATCCAGGGGTAGGTAGGAAGTTCAGGTAGGTAGGAGGTAATGTAAAATGCAAGTAGGTTGTAGATCAGTAGGCTCATAGGTGAAATAAGCTGTGATTAACCCCTCCCATAATCAAATCCTGAATCCGCGCCTGATTTGAAATAAGAAAATACCTCCAGCTCCTAGGTACTCATGGCCATAAACGTAATCCGCACTAGACATCTTTGCAACACAGTTGTCGATATCTACTTCCCAGTAGTAACGTATCATTTTCAACCACTCGAAGTCATTTCTACAATGTATTAATAAACAATTCAGCGTAGTGATTCTCGCGCTTTAGACATCTTTACTCGACATACTCGTATGTCGAAAGAAATGCCGAATGTCTATTGAAAACTAATTTACGTATTCTCAGAATGTCTCGTTAGAGATAAGTCTACCATTAAACGCACGACATGCAACGAGTACTCTATGCTAATCGACATTATGTCGATTTCATTAGTTTTTAATCGACATTCGCTATTTTTTTCAACACATTATGTCGAGTTCGAGATTAATTTCTAAAGTTTCAGTGCTTTTAGTTTTTTTGCTTAATTAGCTATCCCTGCTAACTTCAAACCACAAATTTATCATAACTTTCCTTAACCTTTCTTAGAATTTCTACGAATATTTCAAAACCAAAATTAGTCAAATCGGTTGAGCCGTCCTCGAGTCTTAGCAATGCAAACATCCGTTACTTCATTTTTTAAGAGATATCCAAAAATTGTAAAATATATATGATAATAATAATACTTACGAGCGTTGAACATGTTTATCAACCATTTGTGATATAGTATCTCTTGCGTGGACATCTATGGTGATCAGGGCACACAACACTTTTCTAAACAAAGAAGTCAAATCTTGCCGAGTTAGAGCTGCGAGATCGTTTAAATCCGCGATACATTTTTTTTCATAATCCATTAGCCCGGTATCAATACGTAGCGGTATGCCCAAGTCAAATATTTCATGAACTCCTTTCGCCCACATGATTTGGGAAACAGTCAACACTACCTAGTAATAATTTTACAAGATAAGTTCTACAGGGTAAGTATTTATTCAACTTTGTTACTTATATGTTTTACCTGGTTGGGATGTAGTTTCACCCATTCAACTCGAGGTTTTGTCATAAAGTTTTTAAGTGCATATTTCATGCATCTTTTGACGGACGCAAACATAGCTTCCTCTACTTTACCAAGCCAGTCTTCCACGTTTCCACGAGCCTTTAAACCCTAAAATAAGTAAAGATGTTTGCTTCGCTTTCTATTTTGGAAAACTACGTTTCCCAAGTTTTTCTACAGCTAGACTACGACACATTTTGCAAAATAGTATCAATTAAAATTAAATTAACTTTAATTATTTACTCCGTTAATTTACAGACGTAGTTAAACTCACCTTTCCTAAGTTGATCCTTTCCCCTTCAGGTGACAACATTGCTATTATATCTGTAGTCAAGTCTTCTGGTGAAGCGGTTTTTGCCAGTTTTGCTTGCAACATGTCTCTTGTATTGAAAGACATTTCTTTTTCAACTAGGTTTCCATCCTCATTCAATATCATTTCATTTTCGGGTAGCTTTACACCAAATTCAAGTTTCGCGATTGCATCGAAACACTTGCGCAAATGCGGTTGTACTGCATGCGGATTTCTTGTCTAAGAATAAGAATTAAGTTATTATATTTCCAAATTAAATCATTTTATTTACATACTTACTATGAATTAGGTTCAGAAAATTAATTCACCTGAGCTAATATTTCCAAAAGTTCATCATTAGACAAAAAGAAGAATCTCGGAAAAGCAACACGCTTAGTTTCTAGATACGCTTCGAGGCATTTCATAATCTGATCTAACATTTCATTATTTCTAACAAACTCTTCATACAATTTGGGTTGAGTGGCTGCCGGCATAGCTAACGGCACCTTTGCTAATCTACGCATAATGTCCTTCCAAGACTTGTCGACAATAGTAAAGAGTCTCGTTTCATTTGGTAACTGCCGCTGAATATCAGGTGCACTAAATATGACTTCGAGATAAATCCATGTTTGTTGGCAAGCAAACCACTCTTCCTGAAATAACCGCAACAGTAATTATTCTAGGATTAATATGATTTTTTTAGCAATTTATTTAGAAATTAGTAACATTATCCAATCCATATCAATTAAAATCGCAAAGCTATAGAATAAGATATTACATATTATCTGTGATATTACCAATGTTTTAGCGAAAAGTTCCAAGTTCTTAGCCCATTCTTCAACCCTGCTTTTGATAGGGCCGCAGTTTCTAGAACTAAGTATAGTACTGATGTGGATACTACTCTCATCAACGCAAGCTTGGATCTCGTCCAGACCACCGAGCACGTACACATCCTTTGCGTCTTTGTGCAAAATGACCGGGAATTCAAGAGATGCCCACATTTCTTCAACCTAAAATGTAAAACCATCCATCTCTCCACAATTTATTTAAACTATCAGGACCTTTGCTAAGCTTGCGCTCACGCGGTTGGTGTTCATCTTGTGTGTTTGCGTGGTTGGTGTCCATCTTGTACGTTTGCGGTAAGTGGCGCGTCTTTTTCATTTATTTATTCATAAACAATATTTTACAATTGTATCGGAATTATCCTATCTATAAATTAAATCATGCAAGGGATATAAAAAAAGTTCCAAAATGATTACAATAATAAATAATTTTATAGCAAAATTGCGGACACGGTGGTAGTCAGTGGTGCGCCTGGTAAGTAATTCTTGGTGAGATATTTGGAATGCGGGCGCGCTCACCTAACCAGTAGCTATGCTACAGCCAGAGATACATGCAGTGTCTACACATTACTGAATTAACTAATTTACAAATAGAATAAATCTAAATCGATTATAAGCGTGTCTTTATTATTTCATCAGACACCTAATTACCTTTTTAAGCAAAGCTTCAAGTCCAGCTTCAGAACTTGCTTGTCCAGCCACTTCCATAAGTTCTTCCGCATGTTGAAATGCATGCAGTTCCTCAAACCTTTGCAAAGTTACCACTGCGTCAGGTGTAAAGCGAGTTTGTAAAATATCCTCGATCTTAACCCAGTGTCGCGGTTTTAAGGCAGGGTTCCGAAGATACGTTATGACAGGTAGCTATAATTAGTAAACCATTTATTTTCTTTGCATCTTTTGTTTATGATATGGAAAATTGTGTAGGTATGTATGGTTTTTGACCTTACCTTTTCTTTGATAAGGTCGATAGTAGCTTTACATTTGGGTACAATCTTATTAGCAGGTAGACCTTTGTCTAGTTGGTTAAATATTTTTCCGAAATTGATTGTAGTTGTTTGGATGTCATCAATGTCTAATGTATTAAAGGGGACCTCGTACCTATAAGAAATTCAGATGAAAAACAGAATGACAAGTATTTTATTGATAAAATCCAGCTGCCTCAAAAGTTGTTTTAAACAAATTTGAATATTACCAAGACTGGTAGAGATCCATCCATTCCTTAGACGAATTCCAAAGAAGTTGTCTTAGCCTAACGTCATTTACTGCTTCTTCCAGCGTCTCCAGTCTAGCTGGTGGAATCTAAAAATTTAGCTCATTACAAAATATTGGTAACTAGTTACTATTATGAATGGTATTATTGAGCATTATCGAGAGTTTTTGAACTTACTGCTTACTTTGACATGTGTGTGGTGGATTAAGTCCAAAAATCTGTCAGTTAGATTATAAATAATTTTGAGACATGTACACCAAGTAGACACCTAGTTTATTTTTCCACTTTATCAAATAATAAAACAACACTCATTAAAGTTTACGAGCATCGCATATCGTCGATCGCGTCCTTAGTTCGTTGAGGATCCTGATGACCTAAATATTTGAAAACTGCACAGTGTATATAGGGGCGACATCACACGCCACTAATTATTGACAAATTATTCATAAATGTCTTTTAAGCTCATTATAGCTTAAATAGATTTATAATTCGTTTGTCTTTGTCTGTCATCTTGACATTAATACTAGTAAAAAAGAGAAAGTCCATTTAACTAAAGTCTTAAAGATTTTTATGAATAGGACTTTCTCTAGAATTTAATTATTCAACATATTCACATTTATTATTAATATTTACTAATCTTTCCTACAGATGTATCGATTCAAATAAAAAAAACCTTGTGTAGGTACACAAGATTTTTTTATTTGAATTGATTCGTCATCTAAAATGATTAATTTTGCCGCCCGGTTGTACCGAATTATGACGGTCCACAGGTATGTATCTATAGCGCTCCATAAACACTTACCTAAAATTGACTTGCTTCTCCAGTCACAAATATCTACTCACCTTAAATATTTTCTGCCATTCTCTTATCTGTTTGTCTCTTGCTGAACAAGCTGCAAGTTTCTGTTGTAGGTCATTTAATGTCTCCAAAACTTTTTCTATATCTGAATTATCATCATACAACCATCCTTGCTGATAACATAAATGGGGTTGTTTTAATTTTGTGTATTAATATGTATGACTTGTATGAGGCACAGTAAAACATTTTATTTATTATTTTATTAATTTTCATAAGTGATAAATTTATATCACATCGAGCTGAATGAGAACTTAAAATTTTTAATTTTCTTATTCAATAGAATATTTTTTCTGATTTCCAACTAGACCAAAGGTGGTAAATAAAGCAACGGTGGCTCAGCAGTATCTTTGAAATATAAGTTTGCAGGTTCTATCACCGGTCGTGCCAACACATCTTTGTGTGAATTGTTTCATTGCCGCTGCTCAATATCGGTCAAGGAAAACATCGTGAGGAAACCGGAATTTCTAAGAACTAATCATTTGAAGACATGTACCATCCACCGACCCGCACTTGGCCAGCGCCATTCTAATTAAGGCCTAAACTCTTTCAACTCGTACGATAGTTAAGAGAAGTCCCGTAGGTACCCAGCCGTGGGTCTCCAAAAAGGGTTGAAGCGAGACAAGTTAATAAACTAGTAATAGGTGAGATAAATGAACATATACTTACTGCTACTTCGTCTCTGAGTTTATTAACTTCCATCAATAACTCCATAATATCTTTGCCAATCTGACTGGCAAACATACCGGCCAATTTGCTACGGGTCTCCAACCTAGCGTCTACATTAGTACGCAAGGTTCCCAGCGCTACACTTAATCCTGAAGATATTACAAATAATACATATTGCACTATTTGCTACTAATTGTGTTATTGTCATGAAGATTACAGATATTTCATAATTATTTGCCTTAAAACGCCGCTACTATTGCAGTGAGAAATGGGCCTTCTGATTGGTGTTGTTACAAATACTATCGACATATGAGTCAAGCATATTACCTAAATAGGTAGTCATGTCGTCAGGTGGGATGGCTATGTTAAATTCGCCCATGATGTCGTAAAGTTCTCTCAAATATTCCAGTTTTTCTTCAAGCGCAACTACTCTGGGTTCGAGGCCATCCATCATAAAGTTAAAGGCTACCAACTCCGCGGCAGTTTCTGGCTCTTTTACTATATCGTCATTAATTTCCTCTATTCCACTTAATATTTGCTCTATACATTCAGTTCCAATGCTAAAAAAATAAAAATATTTGCTAATAAACCGATAAGTGACATATTTTGACCGCAGTTATCAACAATGTCGCAAGTACTAAAACGCTAGTTTTCAGTACGTCCTAATAAAGTTCCGACTTTATTACTACAGAAAAACTTCAATAGCAAGTTTTTAAACTTGAAACTACGAGGTAGTTTAAGTATTTTTAAGACGGTAGGTGCAATAAAACGGTAATCGCCAAAATGTAGTTCCGACTTTGTTAATAGCTATGGTCGACTTATTAACAACTTACTCGGGTGTAGTAACTGCAATGACATCAAACAGGCGTTTGGGTTGAGGTCTAAAGAGTTCTTGGAACGGACACAGACATAAGAACAAAAGTCCCATGGGCTGATAGCTCACGACATCTTCTATCTGTTCCATTTGTTTTACGTATTTATCGCAGAGCCGTTTAAATTCATACACGTCTCTTTCGTTCTTTATCAAATTAATATCCATAGCACAGTTATCTCGATAGTCATTCATAAATACTTTAATTTTTTGCACAAACTTCCAGACTGCTTCGTACCCAAACTTGAAAGCGTAAGGTATATATGCTATATCTTCTAGCATTTTCTTGTCTTGATTCATTAAGAAATACAGATTGGGGGAAGATCCTGCTGACCAATCCACAGGTTTACCCATAATGGTTGGTTGCACAAATATTTGCAATGTTTCTTCATTCAAGAAATTATGAAAAGTACGCACATATTGCTCCCAGTAGTTAGTAATCTTTTCAACGAAATGTGTTACTATTTCTTCACTAGGATTAAGAGTGATATTCCCTGACTTCTCAATATAGGCATCTACTTGGAATAAAGCCCACTGTAAAGAATATTTTACTGTCAGTACCTGTACGAATAAGTACGGA
The DNA here is from genome assembly GCA_936450015.1 of Meganola albula. Taxonomy (NCBI): domain Eukaryota; kingdom Metazoa; phylum Arthropoda; class Insecta; order Lepidoptera; family Nolidae; genus Meganola; species Meganola albula. Next base: position 15,738,635 of record OW388142.1, on the reverse strand, counting down.
ATAAACAAATGTCTCAGTTAATAATAAATATTTGTAGAACCTTGCATCTGTCTATCTGTCTAGGTATCACTTCTAACACTTCGTCGACATCAGCTCCAGCCAAAGTTTCAGGGCTGGGAGTGAAACTTAGATGAACTCTCAGCAAATCTGACATCATTGCATTGGATCGCTTAGTTAAACGGTAAAGCATATAGTTGGTCATGTAGTCCGTTAGTTTAATGAAGCTGCAAAGTCAAGAATAGAGTTCATTTGCTGTTAGGTATAGGTATAATAAAATATTTTATTTAGAATAAAATACCATGCCAATCGTTCACAATACTTTCTTTTATTTGCCTTTTCTGTGTAAGACATGCCACCTGTAGGTTTGCCACGAATGATTTGCAAAGGAGGTATGTTCCTATCGTCATATACAAAGCCTTGTTTCCAAAGAGCAGCGTGACAAGCTTGCGTTATAACATCTAGAACTATGTTGCGATATTCTATCAATTTAACTCTGACATATTCAATAGTCTTCATCTGTAAGAAAGTCAACATAGTTACCTTATAATAAGCACGTAATACATACCGGGTCGGTTTATGTTTTTGCAGTTCGTTGCTAATGCTAAACACTCATAGCCCTCCCCTAATACTAATATGCGCCATTTGGGGTGAAATGGCGGTAAACGGCCTTTCTCAAATTGTCGCCTGGGCAGGAGTAGCATACTACAGCGGTTTGCCACTTCAGGATGCTAATTTTATACCCAAATTATTAACTACCAATTATTATAAACATTACAATTAGTTACCTGGACTTCAATAAAGTAGAAAAACGCTGTATCCATATCCCTACTCAAATCAGCGAAAGTTTTCATATACATTTCACAACACATTGACTGAATACTAAGTAGAGCAGAAGCAAGCACAGGGGTCAAAATAAACAGATTTTTAGCGAGTTTATTTCGCAACTTAGTATATTTACGATAAATGATAGATTTTCTCCAAACATAAAAGGCTTTCCAATATCGATAAACCTTAAAGAATTTGATCTGTAAAGAGATAAGACAATACAATAAGAAATTAGGTGTGTACCTACTCAATAGATTTAATTAACTAATTCTAAGCTACAAAGATTGACTTGTAAATCATTTGTAATACATACGTCCGTCAACTTCACAAAAATAGTATATTCTTGTTCCCAAGCAGGCAGTTTGGTGAATACCATTTCATTCGAATAATGAGTGACTCCACATGGACTTATGGTGAAGTAATTTTTCTTATCAATGTTTTCATATGGGACAACCCTAAAAGTATTAGGTTGGTGAAATAAGTAACATTACCTTATTGAATACATATTACACCTATCGACAAAGTAGATCATCACTTCAACCCTTTTTAGTGTCCTACTGCTGGGCACGGGTCATCTCTCAAATATCTTACGAGTTGAGAGAGTTTAGGCCTTAATCCACACACGCTGGCCAAGTGTGGGTTGGTGGATGTCAAATGTCCTTGAATGATGATGTTTTTCCTTCACCGATTTATGCTTCGCAGACTAAGTTGGTAGATAAAGTAATCCTACTAATATTATAAATGCGAAAGTAAGTGTGTGTGTGTGTGTGTGTAAAGGTTTGTTACCACGTATCTCTATAACCGCTCAACCAATATAAATGAAGTTTGAAACGTAGGTAGTGTATACCCTAGAATAGGACATAGGCTAATAATATTTCCAAAAATCATCCCCTAAGAGGGTTAAATTGTGGGGTGAAGTTTGTATGCAACTTTTTATTCCTTGGTCCTATTCAATTAAAAATTCGGTACACATAAACCTTAAGACAAATAATGAGATACGGGTTTTTTATTTTTCCATAATTACCCCCATGGGGTGTGGAAAATGAGTTTTTTTTGGTAAAAATTAAAATTCCTCTGTATCTGCTTAGTCTCAAGTCCGATTCACTCCAAATTTGGCACATATATGCCTTGAAAGAAATCATTAAACACGTGTTTTTTATTTCTTCAAAACTACCCTCAGGGGGAGTGTAAAAAGAGCTTTTTTGGAAAAATTAAATATTGCAGAACTGTTTAGTCCTTGGTCCGATTCACTTCAAATTCGGTATAAATATAGCTTAGAACAAATAACGAAACACGTGTTTTTTATTTTTCCAATTTTTTTAATCTTTATCCTAATACTACGCGGGCGAAGCCTGAGAAATTATTCTGAGGGAGATTTTCTTTAAAGTTGATATCAATACTCCTTCGTGCTTTTTAGCTAAATTACTTTTTATTTTGACACAATGACATGTTTGATCACTCAATCCGATTAATAGATTTCGAAATTTAAATTTTATTTGTTCTCGGATATTAAATGAAAAACTTACATTATGGTCTAAGAGCGGTAGAAAAACGACCTTCACCGGTGTGACAACCAAGTGAGACATATTTTTTATGAAACTCCTATAGATCTATGGACATGCCTATGGGGGCTTGCCGATTTCAAAATATTGCTTACACGCCTACACTACTGATCTAATTTTGTATGGAGATAGTTCGAGACACGGGAAAGGATAGTTTTATCCGACTGCGAAAAAAGAGATTAAAAGTTCAGCGAGATAACTGACATCCGCGGGCGAAGCCGCGGGCGGAAAACTAGTAGTTAAATATCTTCATTTGTGACTTTAACTTACCTATTTATTTTTGGATTTATTTATAATAATTGAAACATTTTCTACATGTTATACTTGGAGGTACTTACTTCAAGTAGTAAGGTGTAAAATAAACATTTTCTGGGTGAACAGCGTACACCATATACAAAAAGCCACACGAAGGGTTTTGTTTTACGAAATCAATGACTTCTTTTTGCGAAGCGACTACAGGCTTCACTTTCAACGGATCAGCAGTCTCATATACAGCCTCTTTCTCTTCAGAGTCACGAATCAAAAGCCTTCTCTTCTTTTTTGCTGATACTGTTAAATCGAAATGGATATAACATTGTGTTGGAGAGTCTATCGTAGCCGTAGTTACTTGTGTTGTAGATCCTACCAACCTCTTACTAGGCCTAAGATAACTTACCTACTGACAAATCGTGAGTTACGATTTTCGAACACATCTCATGGGAACACAGAAGTCATAGTTTAATCAAAAACCTATTTGATGAACATTACAGTCTCGCTAGCTATTGACGAATCTAGTGGAGATGGTTTTCCAATCGTCAGGCAAGGTCACCTACCCTCACCTAAGCTGTTTACAGTCACGCTTGAATAAATGTTCAAAAAATTTGAATGTGAACATCTGGGGCAAAATACGGAGTGCGACAGAATCATTTAATATTTGCAAATGACCGAGTTCTATCGGAATAAGACCCAGTACTACACTGACATCAATAAACAAACTCTAATAAACAGAACTATAGAAATAGGTCTGGAAATTAACATAAGCAAACCCAAAATAATATTTATGTAAGTGCGATTCAGAGCAACGGAGTGCATTGACAAAGACCAGCCTTTTAACAGTACCAGCATCTTTCTAGAAAGATGGGCCCGAATAGGCACGCACTGGGTACCGTTAGACGGTAGACGTCGCTCAGACAGATACCTATATCCATCAATGGATATCCTTAAGCAAAGGAATATGTGTATGTGGGTATCCAGATAACTGGGTATGAAGATCTAGCAGAAGCTTTTTATCCGTTTTTCCTACTCAATATCAGATACGACCGTAAAACTCTGCAATATGCTTTAACAATAGGCCATAGTGGTAAACCAGCAAAATTAAAACTAATTAAAAACTAAATTAACAGACATATTGTCACGTATTGATTAACCTAAAAGAAGGTGGGAATATGGTCGCCTTAGGGATGGCGTAGACAGACGAGGTCGTAAAGCAAGATGGAAAAGTGAGCTAAAACTGACCTAAGGAACTCTTTAAGATAAGAATAGCGGTACACAGGTGGCAACAGTTGGAGGAGACCTTTGCCGTAAGCGGTGCGTAAAAGAAGGCAGAAGCAGGTAGCCTGCGCCGACTTTTGGCGCAGGTTATTTACTTCCTATCTGTAGGTCCTTCCTACACGCCTACAAAATGACTACCAGTTCATATCAGCGGCGGTAATCGGCGCAGGCTATCTGCTTAGTCTGCTTAGTTTCTGTTTACGCCTTACGCCCTTAGGCATACCAAAACAGGAGACATGTTGAGATATCGAGTGTTATTTTATTTATAAAGTAATCAAAGTTAATAATCGAGAAATAAAGGCACTACAAAGGTAATCGGATTGGAGCCGATTTTTCCGTCGGTGTAATACGCAGGTAAGAAGATACCTACTTATGTAGATTTTGGTCTCTGAGAGTTTTTTAGCTATTGTGGATACCTATACCTAGTACATACCATCTTTTTCTAAGTCTATTGGTTCTAGGTACCCTTGTCTTCTTTCTGTTTTAAATCGGTTCTCTTGAGCCGCTGCAAATCCAGTCTGAAAGTTTTCGTGTAGTATTAGTAACAACCCGGAGTAAGTAGAGTAGATTAAAATATCGCAACTACATCAACAGTACAGTAAAAAAAATATATAATCCATAATCTGATTGGTAGATGCCGTCGAATGTTTGGTTATAAAGTACACCGGTGCTATTACGATGTTGATATAGTCTATATCATATAGACCTATACTGAGCAGCGGCGATAACAATATTCGCTCAAATAAGTATATGCCGAAGTCGTATGTGACTTACCATATATATCTAGTTTCAAAGACGTGTTCATTACCTATCAAACCTCATGGCCCCTTACTCCTGCAACGTTGAGCTCTCCTCATAAGGCGAGCTCCGAGTTGTGCCGGAGTTAAGCACGAACACAAAACGGAAGCAGATCCCCTATCTTTTGAAGCAGTTGTGCTGGAGTGCGGAATCGTAGAGAATTGCGAACATAGTAGATTCCACTTTTATATAATTTGGAGGTAGGTAGTTTGAACTATCTACCCATTATAGATACCTATTACCGTAAATACAGTACGTACCAATGGTTCAGGTTCCTTTTTAACATAGTCAATTTTCTCCAACAATTTTTTATGAGGTAAATGAAAAGGAATCTCCTGCCTTTTTCTGAAAATGATGTAAAAGAGCGATGCTGCTGATCAAGTTACGTAAGTCTCATCTCCTTGGGAATTAGGGAATAAAGATAATATTAAGTTTTTTTATACAATATTTAACTTTGCTGTTACCTGGAATAAGGAGTAGGCACAGGTTTAATATTCTTTTGCACAGTGTCTAATGCCGGAAGAATGGTCGACGTCGTTCTGAGCTTTTGCACCCGAGACATATTGAATTCCGACATTGTATTATGAAGTAATTTTACGCTCTCAAGATTAAATAACACAGTAGCGATGCCATTGTTAATCAACAAAACTGTTGCTATGGAAACATGTTTAGTTGTTTAGAGTCGTAGCGCACATAACTCCTTTTTTTAACTGGAAAATAAATCGTACGTAACCAACTATGTAACTTCGTAATCAGCCAAAAACTCGGCTTCAGCTAGGATCGCCAACCGGTGGTTGACAGCTAGGCAGCACCAGTTCAATGGAAGGATGTCGGCAACGCAGACCGCGGGAGAGTCGTGGACGAAGAGATGTAGGGTACGGAGCTACGTAAGCGCGGGAAGGCAGAGCAAGGCAATTACGTTACGATTCCGATTAGAGTACGTTGCAGTAGGGAGTTTTAACTATTGCTATTGATTGAACGGCTTTAGTTGTTAGGGTGACGATCCCTTTCCGAGTTCATATTTGTAGTCTACGAATACATAATAAAAGTCAGTTAATCAGTCAGTTTGTAGTTGTATTTGTGTTCAGCCAGCTAGGTTCTCTTAGAAGTCTATGATCATAGCCGCCATGTAAACACGGTCATAAATACAAAACCTCTATTTTTACAAGTAGATAGGTACGTACTAAACAATTTATAATATTTATATATTTAAGTTGTAACTTAAAGATATAATTGGACAGAAAAGTAGGTATCTAAGTGAATAACAATCTCAACACTAACCTAAATTATGAACTAAACTAACTAATGCAAACCTAAACAAATGCTTCAAAAAAATTCTCCCGCATATTATCTTCCGGGAACGTTCTATAGCTGGCTAGCAGTATTGGCTAGCATTTGACGGGCCGGTGGCGTGGTCGGTAAGATACTTGCTTTTCACGCCGCAGGTCGTGGGTTCGATTCCCACCCGAAACATACATTAGTGATGAACATTGGTGTTTGTATCGAGTCTGTGTGTAAATATCTATTATAAGTATATATTTACAAAAGAAAAGTATTATATGTATAGTATATACCAGTTATCTGGTTTCCATAACACAAGCTCTGCTTGGCTTAGGACCAGATGACCGTGTGTGTTAATGTCCCAGAATATTTATTGTCACGTTGGATGGCAATATTGATTCTTTGCCCGGGATACATACCAGCAACCGTGCTCGTACCACCCACACTGTCAACTGAGGTGTTAACGAGATCATCTCGGGTGAAAATGAAAAATGAAATGAAAAAATATAATACCACTCCGCGTTCAAAGGAAAGGGGCGGTAAGTTTAAAATTACTAGGGGTGGTAAGTACTAGAAGTTGCATAAGTTAATTTAGTTAAGCTCTCATGGTTATAAGACGTACGGATATGAGCACAGACTACTAAGAGCGGGTTGAGAGTCGTTTTCAATTTTATCGAGTAGGTATCTAGAATGACGTTTGATTTGATTGATTGATTAATTTTAGATTTTGGACCAGCATAATGACTGAACCATAGACAATAATTAACATCTGTATCTACGAATTTTGAACCGAGGTAAGCTCATCAATAAATATTGTCTATGATTTTATTGTGATTGTGCGTGCGTTTGTCGCTAATTTGCGTGGTCTAATTTATTTATTAAAACAAAGAAATATCTGCATTATTTGTATGAAAATATATGAAAGTGTTAATGTTTTTAGTGTAGGTAACGTTAAAAGCAAAGCAAGATCAGGTAAAACATTAACAATGAAAACAACTTTCACCTTTCTTTTTGCCTCCGTCAAGTACAAGTAGACTAGTTTTTGGAAATGCCCTAAAATTGCTTAATATTATCTGTATTCGTCGCCATTCAGTCCATATAAACCAATATAAACAATGTGCTGATTAAATATATGGGCAATTTGCAATTCATAAATAGGTTTTCACGTCAAGATCTCGCGCAATTATATAATTATTACGATGCGAAACTATTTTATAACACGTTCGTAACGTAACAGTGTTGTACCTCCCGCACAATGTTTGCGCGTAGCATTTTTCACTCTAACATCACCAGGTAAAAAAATAATGTAGCCCAAAACACTCCAAAATGCGCAATGTTAATGTTGCTTTAAGACAAACAATCTGTGAAATAATAGAATGTCTTGTTTTGTTTGATATTTTTTTATTGTTTTGTGTATTGTTAGCAGTGCTTAAAATAACTCAATAATCATCTGTCATCATTTATAAACAAGTATCGTCAAAGTAGACACAATGCTGTTGTGTAGTAATTATTTTAATATTGAGTTACTTCATTTTTATTATTATTATATTTTTTATAAAACTCAATAATATGTTATCCACAGGTTGTAAATGGGTTCCTTAACTTAAAACTGGCTAGACAGCTTCATTTGAAGCATATTAATACACTCGTAAGTGTTGTCAGTAAGGAATTGAATGGCTATGTATTATTATGCAAGTAAGTTGAATGAGGCATCATGTAGTGGCTGTAACATAAAAGTGCCCCCGGCACCATCAGAGCCAGCACCTGTTCCTCCGCCGCCCAATGACATTGCTCCACTGCCTCCTGATCCTGCTCTTTTACATGGCACGGGACTCTCATACTATGATGTAAGTAGATATCAATAAATTAGGCACTTTTTTATTGCATAAGTTCTAACAGTGTGGAAGTAAAAAATGACTTATCAAGAGAGCAATAATACTGTGCCATTTTTGCCTGTGGCATGTCAATATGCTATGTAATGTAATATCTAATGACATGCAGAAGTCAATATGACAGTTTTTGGACTTCTGCAGTGTTAGAACTTAGCCACGATTTGTTTGTTGTTGTTTAAAAGTTGATTAATATTAAAAAGATATTTGATTGTCTTTACAGAATGATGATTACTATTCAATGGTAAGAGGAAATAAATTCATGTCTGAATCAACTTGCAAACATATTGTTATGAATGGGGGGATTAATTTTGTATCGGCACAAAAAGTTGATTCAGTGCCACAGGTATGTTGTTATATAGATCTCTACACAAATGTGCTACCAACTGTATTAAACAGTGTATTACACAGTAAATGATGGACCGGTGGTGTGGTCAGTAAAATACTTGCTTTTCACGCTGCAGGTTGTGGGTTCGATTCCCACCCGAGACAAACATTTGTCTAAATATGTCTGTTTGTCTTGTGTCTGGGTGTAATTATCTATATTTAAGTATGTATTTACAAAAGAAAAGTATTTTAAGTAGTATATTACCAGTTGTCTGGTTTCCATAGTAGGTACAAGCTCTGCTTAGTTTGGGATCAGATGACAGTGTGTAGTGTGTGTTAATGTCCCACTATATTGTTATTATTAAATGGTAAATCACTTTAAGTATTTTCTCTAAAGCAAAAATTCTCCTATTTTATACTGTATTGTTTATAAACTTCCTTAAAGTGGGTATTCACGATTTTCTTAACTTTCAGTTATCAGCTGTATTGACACCAGGTGTGAAATCAATAGCAACATTACCATACACAGCTGATAAGCCAGAAGTAGAATATCGAGATGGGCAGATAGTGAGTGCTACTTTAGAAGCACTGGTTGACATGCTCCGCCCTGGAGCAAGCAGATACTTCAAATTTACCTTCTTACTATGTTCTCGGCTATTTGTTAAACCGCACGAATTACTCAACAAACTGTGCAAAAGATATTTTAAAAACTATGAAAAAATTGTAAGTCAAACTATAGAGAACTTTTTACTTCAATAATTATAATATAATAAATTACACGTCATTTTAATCTGAATATTTTTTACAGGGTAAATCAGAAGTCAAAGAGTTGGTTGACAAGGAAGTAAATGATATGTTCGCTCTAGTGAGGGTGCTAAGTCAGTGGACTAGCATGTTTCCGTATGACTTTCGTGATGAAAGGGTTATGGCTCTAGTTCGCAGCATAACACAGAGGTGATTCTTTGTTTCTTGAAGATTCCTGTTGACACAGTCCAGTTAGTAACTGCATATATTTACTCTCGAAATCGACTTACTGTTAACTTCATATTCTTTTAGATGTGCAGCAGATCATATGGCTTCTGTGAGAGTAGAAATGTCAACTACATTAGAAAAGCTACTAGATAAGTTGACAGCGTTAGAACAATATGAGGGAACTTTAGTCGAAACCCCACAAGTCTCAACTGTTGATCAACTAACACAAGTAATATTCTGTTATAAGTACCTTTTGTGACATTGCTACTCATTATATACTTAACTAAATAATGTATAGTAAATAATAATATATGATCTATGTGATTTTTTCAGGGAGATATACTAACCCTTGGTTTGACTCCTGTGGAGTTAGCTAATCAACTGACCATAGTTGAGCTACACCGATTATCATTTGTTGGCCCAGAAGAGTTTGTGCAGACGTTTGCACCCACACAACAGCCCCAAGCGACCTCATCTTGTGGAATAAGTTCTATTAACTTGCATCACGTAGATACAAAGTGTACAAGAAATTTAGAAGCATATGCTGACTGGTTTAATAGACTAAGCTACTTAGTAGCCACTGATATCTTAAAGGTAATTTCATTGTGAAAAGTACATGTAAATATATTTTTTATATACACGCAAATGTAAATGTATATTTTTATCATACAGGCAGTCAAAAGTAAATATCGAGCTCGTGTTATTGAACAATGGGTGATGACGGCGCGGGAATGCTTCAATCTCGGGAACTTTAATTCTTTGATGGCCATAATAAGTGCTCTCAACATGTCGCCAGTATCAAGACTTAAGAAAACGGTAATGTACTGTGTATTATATGCCAATTTTGTATTACCATTTTGGATACTTCAAAAAATGAAAATTGATTTAAGAAATTATATTACTTATATAAATATTACATTGCGAAATTAAGAATCGATTTTTTTGTTTTCAGTGGAGTCGGACTTCGGGAGTTTGCGGTCAACAATTACGGCAACTGGAACTTTGTGTAGAGCCCAGTGGAAACCATGCTAGGTATAATTAAATTATGTCACCAAAATTTATTTTTATAGTATTCCAATAATGTAGGTATTAGGTAAGTGCTATATGTGTATACATTTTGGAAATTTTAATGCACATATCTAATAGATTTCAATTTTATAAATGACTTTCTCATTTATAAAATTAGTAAGGATTTTGATTTTGTCTGTAGGTCGCGCTTTCACAAAACTACTGAACGCATTTAGTTACAATTTAGTATAGAGATTCGGGAAAGGACGTTAGATAGTTTATATCCAACAGCGCAAAAAGAAATAAATAAATACGCGCGGGCAAATTTCGCTCGTAGGAGCTAAATTATTCTTTTTAATCACTGACAACTTTATGGTTGTTATATTGGACACCACAGAAAATACTAATGAAACGTCTCTGTTTCCAGGTACCGTGCGGCACTGGCAGCTGCACCCACCGAAACTGCAGTACCACTGCTGTCAGTCACTTGTAGGGACCTACACTTCGCTAATCAGGGCTCTCCTTCTAAGTAAGTGGCTTTGAGGTTACAGATTTTAAGAAGTAGTGGCGTTGTAAAATTTGCAATATTTACAGGGACATTTCGGCGGCCTTTCTAAATACTGGTAAATAAGTAAACTTCTCTGAAAAATATGTAAACGATCTGCTTTTAAGCGAATTTACTTATTTGATGCTCCATATCTACTTTATAACTGCAAATTTGTCTTCTATATAGCCATTAATGACTATGACTGAGGAAATAAAATTAAACAGAAGTTTTTTCGTCTATCTATAACTCGAAAACATTTGGACCTATTTATATAATTATTATTTTAGTCAGTTTGCCTTAATACAGGACTGGGTTAACTACTATTTAATACTATAATTTGTGTGAATGTCGTCACCTTTTTTCATGAATGAAGCGATTTTGATGATATAGGGTTTTGTTGAAGTTGCAGCTAGAGAGACGATGGACATTGATATTTGTTGGAAAAGCTCGAAACTAAATTACACTGATAAATTAAAAGCTACTGTTGCCTTTGTACAAATACTTAGCTTTTCGGGCAAATTTTATAATATTAGTTCAATGACATTTTACGGCTGTTTAAAACACGAAGCAGCTTGCTAAAAATATTTTTTTTAGACGTACATATCTACATATAGTTGTTTCTTTTAATTTACTTTTGGTCAGGGACTCTTTTTTGGTCTCGTCACATTATGTACTTTTATTGGAAAATCGTCGTCGTTATGTTTGTTACATGTCGTGTATTGGGTACTTTTATTCCTCACAATATGTTCTTTAAATGTTTTACAGAGTCTTACTAACATTTTAATGCGAGAGTTTGTATAGATGGGTGGAGATGTAAGTGTGGATATTTGTTAGTCTTTCACGCGAAAACTACTGGAAGGATTTGGATTAAATTTGGCAAAAAGATGTAGTCTGAAATAGCACTTTAACGAGGTACTACTTTTTATGCGCAGCCGCAAAAATGTTGGGGTGTTAATTAAAATAACCCGGGCGGAAGTTGGTATAAAATAACGTATGAAAATTGCAAAGCCTTTGCTGAATTTTGTTAAGGAAACAATAGCTTATGCGATTGTTGGGGATTTTATACTTTTATACTCTTATTTTATATTATATTGACTTAACTATTTTTATGAGTTCTGCTTGGCTTAGATCGTTTATAGTAGTATTTTTAGTGGTAAAAATAACAATTCTTTAATGTTTCACTGTTTGCGTGTTGCTTCACATAACTGTCTTTAGAGTTAAGAGGATTGAGGAATTAAATCCACACAGATTCATCAAATCTAAAAGCACACCCGCATCTGCTTTGTAACCTGCTAATGTGGTTTTAAAGTAATAATAATGTTAGTCAAGTGCGGGTTGGCGGATGTCTGTTGGCCGCGTTTATTTCCGCGTTTAGTTTTTTCCTTTCACCGATATTGTAATAGATCATGGAGAATAATTAAAGCTGTATAAGAAAATGACTATAGCTCCCTTTGACGAAAGTGATTGGTGGTCATAAAGTCAGTCCATTCTCTTCGTTCCGACTGTTAATTTGGAAATATACATAATGTTAGTATTAAATACCTGTAAATTTTAAAATTGCTGGCGTAATTTAATTTAAAATAGAGAGAGAGAGAATTATACAAATTTCAAATCTGATTGCGGACCTATACAGAATGCTTTGTATTATTTATCCAAAACGCATTGCGACTGTATATGATACTTAAACTAATTTTACCTTAGTATTGTATTAGTTACCTGGTTTAACACAACTGTGATTAGCTGGAGACTAGATGACCGTGTGTATTAATGCCCTAAAAATAAAATTGTTTGTCACAAAACAGAACTTATTGAGATTATCTACATCACATCATCGTTATCAAAAATGCGCGTACGATTATGGTACGATTATGTAACAAATTTAATAATTCTTTAGATCTACTAGTGAGCACGGGTCTCAAGCTCTCTCTACTCTTAAGATAGTTAAGAGGGCTTGGTCTTTAATGTCATGTCCGGGTTAGTGATGTTTATGTCGGTTTTATCATTATAACTTTATTTAAAGACAATTATTGTACAATAATAGAGTATGTGTACGATGCAGACTGGCGGGTAACCGGGTGAACTTCGAGAAGTGTATGTTGCTAAGTCGTCACGTGAGCACGCAGCTGGCCAGCAGACGGCTGATGAGCGATGAGCCGCCTGCCTCCGGACACTCTGCACCACATCACTCCGTCTGGCGGTTCCTTAACGATAGGCCCACGCTCACCGAAACCGGTATGTTTACCTTGATATCGCGCTGTTAAAGAAAATAATAAAATGACGGCAGAAATCATTTCCTCTTACTAGCATTTTATTTATGTCTTTAGTCATACACATAGGTATGTACATTACACAAGAATATAATCAGTTTTAGCATTAGGTTTTCTACATTCAAAAAAAGTAATGTAACCACTGCCTTCGAGTCCAATAAGCACTTGTTGGCTTTTATAATAGGTCTAGCTTATTTGTTTTAGAGAAAAACCAAACAATATTAAAAACTGTCATCTATCTGACTACCTTGTTTTACTGACGGTCCAAACTGTTTTACAAGTCGCCATTTTTGATTTGTTTCTTTATTGGCGCGGTTTACACCTCAATCAATATTTACTAACTCGCAAATATTTTGTGGTGGTTCTGTATCAGGAATACATGCAACATTAATTGTTTAATACGTTTTTTTGTTGAACATAAAGGTAACAAATTATGGACGATCTATCTAATAATGACGATGAAAGCGCGTGGCGTAAAATTAGCGGTCAATGACCCTAGAGGACGCGCAGCTGTATCAGCGATGCGGTGACCGTACAATCAATAGTGAACCTCTTTTGTTAGCTTCATTTTTTAGTAATAAGTGTTTACCTTAAAAGTACGTCTTTATTAAAATTTGTTTAAGTTAAATTATCTCAAAGTTAAAGTTAACCCTCGTATTCATAAACGTCATATAAACTCATTATATCTAAAATAGGTTTATAATTCGTTTGTTTTTGTTTGTGATCTTGATATTTATACTAATAAGAAAGAGACAAAATCCATTTTAATTAGTGTAATAAAAGATTTTTATGAATGAGACCGTTAATATTTAAAATTACAAAACAATTACGGTAGGCGAAAATTTTATTTTAATAAATACAGGAAAAATTCTTAACCAGTGCGCAAACTTTGTGATAATATACAAATTTAATTATACATAATAGAGGACGAACCTATACATCGGACACAATTCCCAAATTCGAGTTGCTACTATGATGGTTTTTATATGCATGTTAGATTTCTTTTTCATAACCCGGTCCTCATGATTATTAAGCTAACACATTTACAACTGGACGAACGAAAAAAATCATTGGCATTAGTGCAATTCATTACATTTGGAACTTTCGTTAATTTTGCTATTAGTTTGAGGATTCATTTTAATATTTTTTTTCAGCCCTGGAGATAATATCATTTGAACGTGAACCTCCTGTGGATCATCAAGAGAAAGATCGTTATAAGCGCCTACGTGGCGCGAGTTAAAAATGAAATTATGGCTGGACAGTGTCCCGATAACTTTAATCCTTCTGCCTCACTCGGACGTAATGACGACTCCACCTAAATGCCAAACAATTCACACTAAAAATATATATGTGCTCATGTTAACAAACAAGTTTCCCAATGAAACTTTTTTGGAGCAACTCTTTTTGTGCACCGCGCACGATGTCACATCGTCCCTTCATAATCTACACTCCATGGTCGTCGCCTCCATATATTAAATCGTATTTAATTTAAAAAAAGTAGCCCCAAAGAAATGTTTCTTTGGAAACATTTGTTTGTAATCATGAGCATTACCATTGGTGGTATAGTATTTTACTTTAATTACCAGAACCATAAAGCAGTTAACATACTGCGCCTAGTAGAATAGCCACCAACATCTCTAAAAAAAATTGACGCGATCCCCATTGCGCTCTAATGAGGTAAAAGAGTGTGTTCCCATAATTTAAAACAATATTTTTACCCTAACACTTCATTGAGGTATTTGGGCACCTTAGCATTGGGTATTTAAGCATCCTATTAAATTATTCATGTGTGTTTTAAATAACCTATTTTTGGAAAATCATAAGTTGCATTTTGTGTTAAATAGTGACAAATTAAATGAGTAAATTATATAAAACTAATGTTGGAAACTGAAACAGTAACTTATAAGTAACAAAAGTAATTATTCTTATGTAATATTTATCAAGGTTCGTAAAGCGAAATACAAGTTAATAGTTAAACATGCCACAGGTTTAGTTTTGATGAACGAATTCTCCGACCAACAATTTTCATATCAACAAACTGCTCAATTTTAATAAAAATATTTTATTTGTACAGTTTGCTACGACAGGGATATTTCACCAACAGTATTACAATTTGCTGTGTACAATGATATATTACAATATTGGGGCTACTTACATTGATACAGTAATACAAATAGCATGAATTTAAATAACAACCTACACAATAACGTAATCTTACCAAAATTAATTTGACGCTGAGTGGTTCAACAATTAAAGTATGTTATGGTACCATTTATTTTTTTAAATACATGTCATACTGTGTAGTCTCCAATCTGTAACAGCCGATCAAACTATCATGACGACCCACATCGCACCCTTCGAACTTTTTCGCATAGTTATGATTGCGAGTCTTCTGTGTTATAACCGTCACTAAAATGTTAAATATAACATAATATTGTATATATGTACTGGTGCAGATTATTTTAAATAGGCACAAATATATCACTAAAGCTAAGGCCAAACTAACACCTTTAGGCGTTAGCTAGTGTCTGCGGTGCCATGTACTGTGGCGACCAGTCGTTAAATATTAACTTATAGCGCAGTGTTCACATTGAAGCCTGTGACCAGCCGAGCTGTCGGCAGTGCCGCCCGCCACAGAACAAAATGTACTAGCACTACGAGCGTTGCGCTGCCGATTCTTGCGGTGCGGCGCCGCAACGCGTGTATGTGTTTTGGCTCTTAGATTGTACTTGTTACGTTACGACAAAACACAAGCACAAAACTATTATTACTAATCAAAGTGTGGTGAAAACGAAAATGAAATATGTATCTCAATAAATGCTCATCTCTTTGTCTTCAATAATAATAACGACAGAAGTAAAACGACTTCAATTTTTCTATCTGTATCATCAACATTGTAGTTATCGCGGACGCGACCTGCTGACTGCGTTAGTTTGACAGCGGATCTTAGTTTGTAAAAATTTAGGTACCGTACGTACTTACCTACTTGGTTAGTCGAACTAAATTGACCATACAGCGAATTTTTTCATTATGAAAATCAAACATAATGACGCGGACAAAGTGTTAAACATCATGGACTCAAATAGTGTCTAACTGTGCAATTTACTGTACGTATTAATGTCTACTATTGAAAAACTGTGAAGAAGCCTTGTATGTATGTTCATTTTGTATATATATCTCTATTTAAATTTTATATTTCCCGAACTAACCCGGACATGCTATTTGAGTTTCTACTTTCGAAACAATATTGTTGTTAGTTTTTTAGGGGGTAAAGTCAAAACCAGCGCGTGATTGTTGTTCAATCATTAGCTATTAGAATATAACTACTTAAACGGTATTACAAATAATTTGTTATTATAATACTGTTCAAAAAGCAGTACAACACACAGTTCACGTGAATTAATGCCATTGAAATTGGCCGGTGTTGTAGTGTACTGTGTGATTTTATAACAATTACCATGACAAATGATCTTATCGGCGAGCATGAACATGAATGATACAAGTTCCTTAGGCATCAGTATTTAGCTATCTGTTAAATCTAGCTTATTAAGAATCTCCTAATTTAAGTTTTGTTTTAATATTTATTTTTTACTTATTGCATTCTAAAAATTTGATCTCATTTAATATCTAATAATTTTCGTGTGGTTTATGTCCATGTGGTTAAGTGTATTTATGTGTGTAATTGTGTGAAGGACAATTTAAAAATAGTGATTTGTGTCTTGCATTTATTGTGCATACCTATTTGCACGAGTTCCTCTCTTGTATTGTACCCAGTCACCTGAAATAGCTGAAAATTACTTCTAAGTATTTTTAGGATAATAAAATATCGAATTACGTTATTAGACTTTTTGAACACAATGATTACCAGATTGGCCATTTTAGAGTTTAGATAGATGTCTATTTAATGTTTTCAACTCGTTTATTGTAACTACTGTACAGATATTATAAACGCATTTATGTGCAGGGCTGCAACTTTATGGGATACTGAGTGGCGACGTGCGTACCATACTCGTAAATCAAAACACACACCTCATCCTCGAAACATAGACTAGTTTATAGTTCTGGATTGATAACTGTATATCCAGGACTTAAAAATAAAGATAACTATTCATAGTTTTTCTAAATTGAGATTTAGCAGCTACACAACGTGTATAGAGAGGAAATGCTACGTATTGACGAAATTAAGCAAAAATAATAATATTAATTAAGCTCATCATCTTTTCAGTCGTGTGGTCAAAGGTGTCGTTTTATTTAAATGTTGGTCTCTTAAATATGGATTCTGTCTTTCAAGGATATAAAAGTTATTGAGTATTATATAGATCTTATTTTACATTTTGATCTGATAAAGAACTGCTTAGATCTAGTCCCTTGTCATTTTAAAAGTATTATTAGTGTAATTGAATGTACATATGTAACAAGTATAGAACAAGTATCAGCCCTGCTTGGAATTGTAAAACAATTGACAAGTACGTGTATTTCTACTTGTTTTAAGCAGTGTTTAAAAGTTCTCTAGTGTCATATCACATAGTATTAGAATCAGGAGCTTGGTAATCATTGTTTATTATTTGTAATATAAACTAATGTGTTCAAACAATATAACAGCCATTGTACTTAATTTTTTAATAGTATCTAATAGATGCTAGCTATGTACTAGATTATTTTATAAGATCTATCATACAGTTTTGTTGTAAGTGATTAAGTTTTGTATAATTTGATAATTCTGTAAAATATACGAGTACTACCAAGGTAGTAGGTCTCTTGTGAAGTATTGGATAGTAAAACTATTGTTTTCAAATTTATTTCTTTATTGCTAAATACCATTTAAAGTATGTTAAACAGCAAATCACTATGCTAATTTAGCAAATTGCTACTTTTCACTGATTTCACAGTGAGGGCGCTACGCATACATTGTTTATACAGCACGACAAAAGCAATAGAATGCTTTCAGACTTAAATCCGACAGTTAACATAGACTTTACTCGCGATAACATAGACTTGACTCCAAAGATTAATTAATTTCTAAGTGAAAAATTGTATTTAAATCTACATAATTAGAAATCTCACAATTAGTCTTTGGGGTCATGTCAATACTATTGCGAGTAATTACGCTCATTTTCCACTGATTATAATACAATTGATAATATTCCTCGACTTCTGATGTGTACTTTTCCATAAAATTAATCTGTTTGAGCGATAGGATTGGATACAGATGTAATTATTTAAAATTGTTTTAGTCGTTGATATAAAACTATTTTTAACGGATTTTATCGCGGTTTATTTTAGATTTTAAATCCCGAGGTTTCAAAGTATTTTCAGACTTCATGGTCACCGGTGGAAAAGACTTAAATGTCGGGATTTAAAATCTAAAATAAACCGTGATAAAATCCGTAATAAGATAGTTTTATTTCAACGACTAAAACAATTTTATATAATTACTTCTGTATCGAACTATCTCTCTCGTGATTTTCGCGTAAATTTAAGAAAATACTTTGTTTTTGTCGTGCTTTCCAGAACTAGCATCGTGTACAAATTAATGCTGCCATGACACAGGTTGTCTGAACAAATGGCCCTCCGACGCTGCTTACACTAAGATTCAAGAGTTGGTAGAACTTACTTATTTTATGATGAATACAATGTAAATTCAAAAAAAATGTGTCAATATTTACGTATCACTATCTCAATAAGATTAATAACGGATTATATGAACCGATAGCCATAGTATAACAAGTGGTGCATGAATGAAAATTTATTAATGATCAGGCTGCTATCCCAATGTATAAACATATACTTATCTGAACAAAGATTCCTCCAACAAAGAAACACTCTTTTAATAAAACTAGTAGTAATCATAACGGACACACACTAAGTAGGTATATTTTTTACAGTATTCTGTGCTTAAATAAAAATCATATCTTGAAATCACTAAGCAGTCACTAATAATAATTTTACATACATTTTGTAACACCTTGTATTTGAAAATTTGGTTGTAAGTACAAGTAATCAAGAAGGCATACGTAAACTTTTTAACCGTCCTTTTCAATAATTAAAAATGGATGTTGTTTTTTGTTCCATTTTCATCCATTGCACCTACTAAATATGTATGTTATACTCATCTAAGCTCATCTTCCCTTTAGTGGGTCTATGCTACCCGTAAAAAGTCGGGGCGGGTCGCTAATCAAAAAATAAGAAAGGTCTGATGACTCTTGTAACTGGTTCCATTAATCCAAACCACCCAGTGAATAGTTAATTTTAATCTATAGGTCATTATTGTACTTGATACTATTTATATTTTTTTAGTTAGACTGGTAATATTTCCACTTTTGTATAGTTATTGTTGATGAAAATATAAAAACTAAACATTTGTTACCAGATTACATTCCATCCTACTAATATTATAAATGCGAAAGTAAGTGTGTGTGTGTGAAGGTTTGTTACCGCGTATCTCCATAACCGCTCAACCGATTTTATTGATATTTGAAATGTAGGTAGTGTATACCCTAGAATCGGACATAGGCTAACAATATTTTCAAAAATCATCCCCTAAGAGGGTTAAATAGAGGGGTGAAGTTTGTATGCAACTTTTTATTCCTTGGTCCTATTCATTTAAAATTCGGTACAGATAAACCTTAAAAAAAATAATGAGATACGGGTTTTTTATTTTTCCATAATTATCCCTATAAGGTGTGGATAATGAGTTTTATTGGTAAAAATTAAAGTTTCTCTGTATCTGTATAGTCTCAAGTCCGATTCACTCCAAATTTGGCACACATATACCTTAAAAGAAATCATGAAACACGTGTTTTTTATTTTTCCAAAACTACCCCCGGTGGGGGTGTTAAACGAGTTTATTTGGAAAAATTAAATATTCCATAACTGTTTCGTCCTTGGTCCGATTTCCTTCAAATTTGGTATAAATAAAGCTCAAAACAAATAATGAAATACGTGTTTTTTATTTTTTCATTTTTTTTTATTTTTATCCTAATACTAAGCGGGCAAAGCCTGAGAAATTATTCTGAGGGTGATTTTCTTCAAAGTTGATATCATAACTCCTTCGTAATTTTGATCTAAATTACTTTTTATTTTGACACAATGACATGTTTGATAACTCAATGCTACGAATAGAATTCGAAATTTAAATTGCATTTCTTATAAGTATGGTCTAAGAGCCGTAGTATTTTTAAGAAACGCCTATTGATTTATGGATATACCTATGGGCGTTTGACGATTTCAAAATGTTGCTTACACTCCTACACTACTGAACTAATTTTGTATGGAGATTGTTCGAGACCCGGGAAACGATAGTTTTATCCGACTGCGAAAAAAGGGATTAATGGTCTAGCGCGATAACCAACATCCGCGGGCGAAGCCGCGGGCGGAAAACTAGTATTATATACACTGAACTGTGTAAGCTACTTTTTCTTATGATAAATAAAAACTTGTACTTAATAGAAATAATTTCTTTAAAATCTACTGAAGTTGAACACACTTTAGTAGATTCCCATTCGGTAAACATACTGAATGGGTATTTCAATTAGTGTCACATCTCTGTTTTTTTTAGTTTGGTCGTTAATGCTATGAATAGTACTTAATATTTTTGTAATAATATGGCGACATTGGTCGGAATTTGAGTACTTACTAAAAATAATGGTAGTGAATATCAAAAATAGCCACCTAAGTAGTTTATAACAACTAATGTGGAATGGCAAATAAATGAAAAGTCGTAGTGTGTTATATTATTTTAGCAGAATCTTGTTGTGTGTAAAACAATAAAAATGGCTGTTAAATACCATTTTGGTTGTTTTAAATCTTGGCTAAAATGTAATGTAATTAAAATTATTATATCGAAATCTTATAATAACTCTAGTTCGCGATTTATTGTTGCAAACATTTTACTTGCTCTAACCTCCTTACCTAAAGACCAAAACTCAATACCCCATCTTTCCCTGTGATATGTTTTTCATCATATATTTTCTTTTACATTCCTTTTTAATGTAACTGATTGTGTGTCAGGAAGGTATTAATCTTTTCATTGATAGTACTTGTCCGTATATTACTAATTATAGAATATTAAGTAGTTTTGAAGTTATCTGATTAAAAAATTTACATTGTTACATAATAAATTATCTAAATGTCACGATTATAAAATTATTTGAAAAAATAAAATGTCATCATTGTAATAAATATATTTGTCTTTTGCTAGTATTTTTATTTTATTGCAACTCGAAAAAGATTATAAGAATAAAATCTATGTTTTAATTTGTCATATTATCACACAGCATCACTTTAGAAGGATAAATCAGTTTTACTAGCCAAACCTTAGACACTAGCGATAATGTACACTACATTTATATTCAATGTCATAATACATTACGTTACTTACGTAGAATTTTTATACATAATTTTATTTGGTAACACAAAGAAATTGTACATTCTATTAATATGTTACCGATTAAATCCGATTTGAGGCCGAAACTAGTTCGCGCGATGCGTAATCACTTGACACGTGGTAGGATACTATCTGAGCCAAGGATTTAAACTGGTCTAAATATTCCTATTTTTACACATTAGATTGACTTCAAATCGAGTTTGACTAAAATAACAGATATGAAATAGTTTAACAATCTGTCTATACTAAATTTAGGTATTCTTACTTTTATAAAAACTTATTTAACATCGCATAGGTGATCCGTCGGGGTTAGTTGGCATTTTTGGTTTGCAAACTTTCTTCCTGCCTTCTGCGCTACTCACCATAGTGCAAGTGAAAGTGAAATAGCCACAAGATGAAGACTTGGTGTAATACGTATGCGAATATTGTTTACGAATATTATTCTGATCATCTAGTGCTCGGGTAACGGATTTGGACACTGACACGTATCGGTTATTGTCTCCAGTCTTAGAGTTATATAAAGATCTTAAATTATTTGGATCAATGGTTCTTGAATATGGTTGCTTGTATTTTACTTTACCACTGCCAGGGGAAAGGGCTATTGTCTGCGCTTGAGAAGGAGATTCTTTAGATCCGACTACATAAGTATGGTCTTTTGAAGCTACAGATTTTACGCTTCCCGTAAATCCTATAGGTATTGTGTAGCCTCCGGTTCCCGGTACGCGTTCACCGGGTTGATAAATCTTGTTTTCATCTGGTCGTTCCGAATTTTTTTGTGTAATTTCTGCATCTTGATCTGTTAATGACCCTAGCAATATGTGCTGGGTATTGCCACCTGTTGTCTGTTTCACGTCCAAACCTTTTC
The DNA here is from genome assembly GCA_936450015.1 of Meganola albula. Lineage (NCBI taxonomy): Eukaryota > Metazoa > Arthropoda > Insecta > Lepidoptera > Nolidae > Meganola > Meganola albula. The sequence continues at coordinate 15,716,378 of OW388142.1, read as the reverse complement.
TTTTTGGGCTATGCAGTGACTGGTGTGTTGAGTCTGGACCCCTAGAATATTCATTGTAATTGTTATTGTAATAGTTTTGTTTTCCCTCAGCTGGATCATTGCCCTCTATAGGACCGAAGCCATCGTCTACATCATATTCATTGGGTGGATTTTCATCATTATCGGGAGAATAGTCATAGTCTCCGTTATTATTAGTATAAGTGGTTTGGAAAGACCTTCGGCTATCTACGGGAGGAGCTACTGTGGTTGCCAAAGAGTCGGTCGATTTGTGGTGATCAGCATGTGCATGTGTGTTGAATGTATCATCGGGGTTACCAACATCTTCATCTTTAGCTAATTCTGTTACACTGTTTGAATCAACAAGTGGAACATCTGAAGTTGGTTTGATTTCAATTGGTGGCAGATCATCAGGTTTTTCGGTGTTGTCGGCATTTGCATCATCGACATCTATATTTTTATTTTCTTGATCAAAAACATCAATTTTGTCAAACGGTAGCCTATTAGGGAATACGGCGTCTTTATCTAAACTTGCTCCAGATTGAGCAGCACCGTTATAAGTAATTCCATATTTAAAAGTGCCTTGCAGTTGTGATTGTGACATTCCAGTGCGACCATTAGATTGAGCTGAAGCTAATCCTCCCCCTACGAATGGAGTTTTCTGTGCCTCATGCGCTTTGTCGCCATCTTTATAAGGCGTAAATCCTATTTGGGCTTGCGATGAAGTACTCCCAGGTCCTCGTGCTTGGGCGTCAGCCATTCCTCCTTTGACACTACCTTGTACTTGTGTATTTGATGAATGTAAGATACCTTCACTTTGTGATCCAGTTAAAACCGATCCAGTCTCTGAACCCAACTTAACATTTGCCTGCGATTTGTTGCTACGGCCACTTCCTTGGGCTGAACTGGATGCTCCCTTCTTGTCACCAGATACTTCGCTATTGGCAGCTTTATTTTCTCCAGTAATTTCAGCTTGGGCTGAAAATGACCCGCTTCCTGTGTAAGTGCCATGGACGTTCGTTTGAGCTCGGCCTTTATCATTTCCTCCTTTTGACGACGCGGAAGCTATTGTACCATTTACTGCTTGAGATACGCTCGCTTCAGCTCCTGAATCATCGTCGTCGGTTAGTGTATTTGGATCAATGACGTTCTGTGGTACTCCTAAAATATAAATGAAGAAACAAAATAATTGGAATAGAAGGTATATAATCAGAGGTTGGAATATTTAAGAAGTACAATAGGTACTAACCGTTTTGATTTCCAGTTTGCCCCTGAAAACAAAAATTTATTGTTAATAAATGTAATAAAAACTAGTTGGTTAGCTCCCAGTGCAAATAGGCTCGGTAGTTACTGTTATTCCCCAAATGGGTTAAATTCTCGACACTGGTCACTCAGGACCTGACCTTGGTACGGAGCCTCAACGGACATAGCTGCAATACCACCGCCAACCTATGTGTACCACGAAAAGGCACTAGGCCGTGCATTACCCCTCATATAATACAGTAATTGTTCGCGCATAGCATATTGCTTCAACACAGGAATGAGTTCAGTACAGCCTCACTCCTAACCACTGCTTTACTGCGTAGAAATGAACTCTCGTTAGTAAATTGCATCATCCCAAAATTTAAAATATTAAAATTTAGCAATTTAAAAATTTAGCAATATTTTTAATAATTAATTTAATCGAGAAGGTGGTTCTACTGAAATAAAATAAATTTATTTAGCATGGTTATAGTGTAAGCTATTATAAAAGAGAGATATTTGTTACTGTGGACTTTTTTGTTGAACTATTTAAGTGAAACAATTCCGCGTTTTCTATGTTTTCCCAGATGGGTTCATTTTTAACGATATCTTCTTAACGTCATATTTCTAATAATTTACACATGACCATTTAAATCTTCTTTGAAAACCACTTTTCACCACATACATGAAAATCTGATCAGTATATTTGATATTATCGCTAACATAAAGACAGATGTGGCGGGGGACTATAATTTATATACCTACTTGTGATAAAGCGGGGCAAGTTACTACATTACTGTTTTATATTATTTAATTAATCACGAAAAATATCTTACCAATTGATTACTGGTACCAGAGGGCGTGTTGATTGGGCCTTCTTGGCCATATTGGTTTCCTTGGCCTGGCCCGTATTGTCCTCCAGTGCCAGTAGTGCCTGGACCTCCAGGACCATATTGCCCACTAGTACCTTGACCCACCGGATCATATTGTACTCCAATTCCTGTAGTTCCTGGTGCCCCAGGACCATATTGCCCACCAGTACCTTGGCTGCCCGGTCCATATTGCCCATTAGTGCCTTGACCGCTCGGTCCATATTGTCCACCACTGCCTTGGCCACCCAGTCCATATTGTCCACCAGTGCCTTGACCGCCCGGTCCATATTGCCCTCCAGTGCCTTGACCGCCCAGTCCATATTGCCCTCCAGTGCTTTGACCGCCCGGTCCATATTGATCTCCAGTGCCTTGACCGCCCGGTCCATATTGCCCACCAGTGCCTTGGCTGCCCGGTCCATATTGCCCATTAGTGCCTTGGCCGCCCGGTCCATATTGTCCACCAGAGCCTTGACCGCCCGGTCCATATTGCCCTCCAGTGCCTTGACCGCCCGGTCCATATTGCCCACCAGTGCCTTGACCGCCGGGTCCATATTGCCCGCTAGTGCCTTGGCCGCCCGGTCCATATTGTCCACCAGTGCCTTGACCGCTTGGTCCATATTGTCCACCAGTGCCCTGACCGCCCGGTCCATATTGCCCACCAGTGCCTTGGCCGCCCGGTCCATACTGCCCACCTGAGCTTAGATCGCTTGGTCCATATTGCCCTCCAATGCCTTGACCGCCCGGGCCATATTGCCCGCCAATGTCTTGACCCCCCGGCTCATATTGCCCACCAGCGCCTTGGCCGCCCGGTCCGTATTGTCCACTAACCCCGATAGTACCCAGAGGTCCAGGGCGATATTGCCCACCAGCGCCTTGGCCCTCTGGTCTATATTGACCCCCATTTCCTTGCATGCTGGGTCCGTATTGTCCTCCAGTTCCAGTAATATCTGGAGCTCCAGGGCCATATTGTCCACCACTGCCTGGACCTCCTGGTCTGTACTGTCCTCCAGTTCCTTGTCCTCCAGGCCCGTATTGCCCTCCAGCAGTATTAGTACTCGGCGTGCCAGTTCCATATTGTCCACCCGAGCCTTGAACCCCCGGTCCATATTGCCCTCCAGTTCCTGGGCCCCCAGGGCCGTATTGTCCACCTGCTCCAGAAGTACCTGGTGTTCTTGGGCCATAAGGTCCACCAATGCTTTGAGTCTCAGGTCTATATTGCCCATCAGTGCTAGTAGTACCTAAAGTTCCAGTTTCCGTTGTGCCTGGAACTCTTGGACCAAATTGCCCGCCAGTGCCTAGATTTACAGGGCCATATGGCCCTCCGGTACCTTGACTCCCAGGCACATATTGGCCTCCAGTCCCAATAGTTCCCGGAGCTGCATGTCCATTTTGTCCTCCAATCCCTAGAGTGCTTGGAGCTCCAGATCCATATTGACCACCGGTTCCTTGACTCCCGGGCATAGTACCGGAAACGTCCGGAACGCCAGGCCCATATTGGCCACCAATTCCAGTAGTACCTAAACCTCCTGGTAAAGTCCCAGGAGCCTTAGGTCGATACCCTGTTTCTTGGCCTCCATTCTGTCCAGGACGATATTGACCTCCAGTTCCACTAGTACCTTGACCACTCAGCCCAAATTGTCCTCCAGGTCCTACATTGCCCGGAGCTCCGGACCCATATTGTCCTCCAATGAATTGGCTTCCAGGTAAATACTGCCCAGGCCCATTTAATCCACCAGTACCTAAACCACCTGGCACTGCTTGCCCACCGCTTCCAGTAACAATTGAACCTTGACCATTAGCCACACCAGGGTCATATTGACTATTTGATCCACTGGGGCCGTAGTATCCTGGAGTTCCCTGACTACTTAGTCCTGCAGTTCCGATGTCTGGACTGTAATTTCCTCCTGAAGAACTTATTCCGGGTCCTTGGCTAGGACCATATTGCCCTCCCGAACCTGGTAATTGAGAAGTTCCTGGAGTGGCAACACAACAGTAATAGTTAAGGCCATCAGGGCCGCGTATAAAACCAGATGTTGGCCAATTTGATCCAGGGTATTTAACCTGAGTGCTACCTTGCATTGGTGTTTTCACTATTTGTCCTTGCGAACCTAGTCCAGCTCCTGATCCGGATTGTCCTATAGGATTAAGACCATACTGGTTTCCTTGTCCTATAGGGCTATACTGCCTATTTGTGCCTTGACTACTTACTCCAGGTCCTGTACTGCCTCTTGTCTCTCCAGAATTAAATTGCCCACCAGGACCTTGATCAGTTGTTAATCCAGGTCCATATTGACCCGGTTTTAGTTGATTGCTACCAGGCGCATAAAGATTACCTGGTGCTTGTCCATTTCCTCTGTCATACTGTCCAGTTATGGGCCCATAATTTGGTCCTTGGCCGCCATTGTTACCAGGTCTGTATTGACTGCCAGGAACGCCGTACTGACCTGTGGGTCCTAGATTTCCTGCACCTTGAGATGGCCAGTTTTGATCACTGAAGCCTTTACCGCTCGTAGATCCAGGTCCATGTGGCCCATTTGGGCCTTGGTTTCCTGCTCCATTTGAGCTATATTGACCATTTTGACCTTGATTTCCAGCTCCTTTAGTTCCTGTGCCTGGTGGTCTATAATTAGTAGGACTTTGACCATTAGGTATTTGGCTACCAGTCCCTCTTGGCCCGTATTGGCCACCTGGCACGATGTTTCCTGTGCCACCGTTTCCATATCCTGGACCCTGAGATATTGTTCCTCCTAGTCCCGACTGACCGCCTGGTCCTGAGCTTCCAGACCACCCGGGTCTATATTGTGTGCTAGAGCCCTCATTACTAGTTCCTGCCGGGGTATATTGGCCAGTCGGGCCTTGAGCTTTTACTGGTCCCGGTTCATAATGACCATTGGGACTTAGAACATTAGTTACACTAGTTCCAGACGGACTCTGATTGGTCAATAATCCAGGCACATATTGTCCGCCCGGATATTGATCACTAGGAGTTACGGTTCCCATTACCCCAACACCATTTTGACCAAGACCACCCTGATAAGAACTGAAATAAAATAATTGGCTTCCTTCATTTAAGAACGAATATAAACAAAAAGGTATAGAATAAAGATACATTACAAGTTTATCAGTCTAATAATAAGGATGCAAACAAAAGTTTTTAGGGATGTGTGGATGTTTGTTACTCTTCCGCGCAAAAGCTACGTGTCGGAACTGGATGAAATTTGCCTCAAAAATAGATTGTAGTCTGGAATAACACGACTACTTTTTATTCCAATACCACACGGGAGAAGACGCGAGCGGAACCTAGTTATAAATACTTACGGCCTGTCCGGATGTTTCAAATTTCCGACATCGCTACCAGACCGACCAATACATTCATCGCAACTAGGATCATACATAGATTGACTTTGAGCTTGGCCCATACCGCTGCTACCAGCTGAAACAAACATTTTATTAGCTCAATTGAACAAATGTCTATGTTTGTCGTACTACTTGAAATGGCAATAACTGCTACAGCAGTCATTTTCAACTGCAAAAATTAAATAGAAGATGCAGTGCGGCTAACTGGGCGCTAATAAGTTGAATTTGGACATCGGAAGTATTCTATCACTTACTAACTGTAGCCCGCGATGAATCGGCTGCGGAATGAGCCTCTGCTTTTCCTTCATCCTTGTTGCTCCCGTGATCGACTGCCAAGTACTGTGACTGCGTTTGGCCTCTGTATCGGCCACGAGGTGAGTACGACACTGTCCGAGGAACCCTGTGTCTCGGTGTTCTTTGTTTTATATGTAAATTATCCACGACAAATTTCCGCACATTTGCCAAAACAATAGAATCGCAGAACAGTACCCACCGCTCATTCTTGCCAATATCTCTAACCTGTTTTGAAAAGCAAATTTTCATTATTAATCTCAAATAATTCCTACGACGTTGCCTTGCCTTGACATAGTTAAATATATATTCTTTATTCCAATTACGATCGTTTAATTATGAAACATAGGCCAAGGAACTATAATCAACCTTGACAAAAGAAGTTATCTCCTAATTCATTGATAGATAAAATAATGCTTCTTTTGACGAATTAAACAGATAATGAGTCAAAATAAATGCCGTTATGTTTGATAGTTAGGTATCCGCCTGAATAGGCAAAACTCTAGAGTAGTTCAAATTAGTAGGTACAAAGTACCTACCTACTCTTAACTGTCTTTGTTATTGTGTAAACAAATAGGTTAAGTAGCTACGAATTAGAATCTTATGTGAATCATGAATCATTATTTGAATTTCATTTTAACCCTCTACAAAAAAGCCGTTTTTGACGCGTGTCTTTGTGTACAAGTTGTAATCTCCTTGTATTTTGAAATCAGTGCTGCAGTGGTTTAAATTTAAAAATTTAAATAAAAATTTTGTTATACACTTGTTTAAACATTTTTAACTGTTGATTTTCAAATAAAAAAAAAATCTTTTGAACCCTGAGCTAACACGTGCTGGCAGGAATGATTTGATGATGCCTTAGCAGCGAGCGTAGGTAAAAAGAACTGAAAAATTGGTAGTTACACCACCTGTATGCGCCAAGTGCGATGATGAAGCTAATACGGATACATAGAGCAGTTTTCGAGAATTTCCACGGTATACCTACTAACTTATCCAATATATTTAAACTCGACGGATTCAAAGTGGTTTTCTCATTTGCTTCAGTCGCGAATAAATTGCTATCTGCGTAAGTACTTACCTACACAATTAGTTCAAGATAAGAAGGTTATATTAAATTTCTATTTTAGACAAAGCGGTTGACGTTAAATAGGTCATGTGACCCCTGGACCTGTGACACAATGGACTTATCCAATGTGTTGGTACAAAAGAGTATTAGATGAACTTTCAAATTATTCTGAAGTTTAGTCCGTAGAAATGTTACATTTTTTGGAGCTTAACGTGCATTTGTTAGAGATTTAATTTTATTTTTTAAACAGCACTGGGTTAGAGTAAACTTAAATCCAAGTTTATGGGGTTGCAGCTTTTGTCCCACAGCCGCCATCTTGGCAAAAGAGGTTCAAACGGTTTTTAGTAATTATTTACCATTTTTGTACATGAAACTTTTCAATGGACTACTTGCTGATAAATAATAAATAGTATGGTTAGCAAACGATGCGAGGGTAGAACACAACAAAAAAATCGTTAAACGTCGCACAGCCGAAAAATATCATAGATTGACTCTTCATTGCTTCAAATTCGCTAAGCAGTACCGTATTTTATTATCTGTAGCATACCTATTATGGCACATAAGAGACGTTTTATAAAAAAAAACCGCCAAACTTACCGTGATATGCTTTTGGCGAAGATTTGGTTTCACATCACTTAAAAAACAGTCCTTTGGTGAGCCAGAATCTGGCAGTAAGCCCTCATCCCTAGTGTTAAGGATCCAAGTGCACTTCCGAGAACCGATTTCTTTACAAATCAGATACTCCTGCAAAAAATACATTTATCTTCTTTACACGCACATTGTCCCTTAAAAACTTCAATCAAAGTATGGCGTGATTTAAGTAAAACCATTGTAAAATGTTGTTTAAATAGAAATGCTTACGTGTGGTGTTCCAACAATAAAATTAGCTTTGAACAGCAGCAGAAGTAAAGCGGTAGCGGAAGCGACCGCGAATTGCGGGTAGTGTACCGCGTTCCGACGCATGCCGCTGCGATGGTGCGCGCTGATACTCTGCCGCCTGGAGACCGGCGCAGGCGCACTGTCCGCCATCTGACCCTTGCCCCAACTCGCAAGCCGCTTAAGATATAAGTTCACCCACCTAATTTCGGCGATAGCGAACAATTTCGCCAAATGCCACAATTTAACATAAATGAGATGTGATTTTGTTACTTATTGTTTATTATCCCCTCCGATTGTTGATGATTGTTGGCTCTTATTCTTTTTATATTCCCCTTTCGTTATGGCTAATGATAAATAAGGCGTCTATATTTAGTTACCTACTTATATAAGTCTGGCTACCTAGCTAGTATTTTTTTAATTCGTCATTCCCAGAGCCATTTAAACAAACAAACAATAAAAAGACACGTCAGATTTATTATCTTGTTATATTACAATAGATATGTAATGTGGGTCAAATAATTGTTTAATGGGCCAAATAATAGTAGACGTTGTAGACCCTATTTATTTATTATTACACTGTGTGCGGCAAATGTTAATTTTATATCCTTTAATAGGAACTTATTAAAAGTAAATAGTTAATTAAAAGAAACCTAATTGTTGAATCGTTTGAGAGCTGGTTACAGTTTAAATAAATTTAAAGTAGAAAGCTTTTTAAAAACCATCTTTTATATGAGCTAAATCCACTATTTTGGATCTAGAGTAACCTCACTATCTTTATATTTTTTTAATCTCAGCAAGCTCTTATATATTGTAGAAGTGCATTAAATATAACTAAGTAGGATCTGCTTCAACATTAAGGTGCAAGAACCCACCCAAAGTAACTTATAATGCAAGTTGATTAAAGCTTGTAAAACTGGTCTAGTATGTACGAGACTTTGTAGGTAATTTCTAAACGAACCTCTAAAAACTGACGCACACTTTTAAAATTCATGCATGTTTTTGAGTTTTCAATTTCATGGTACCATAATTTGGTAACATGAAATTGAAAACCCAAAAACATCTCAGTCAGTTGCAGTAGTTTCGGCGAAAATCAGCCTTGACAGACGATCCTACAAAGGGACAGTTTTGACACGAGTTGTTTCTTTCTTCCATGATTTTAACTTTTTGAGCTACCTCACTTCAATCCTTTTTAGTGTCTCACTTCTGGGCACGAGTCTTCTCTCAACTATCTTATGAATTGAGAGAGTTTTAGGCCTTAATCCACACATGCTGGACAAGTGCGAGTTCGTGGACGTCACATGGCCTCGAATGATTAGTTCTTATACGCGCCGGTTTCCTCGCGATGTTTTCCTCCACCGATATTGAGCAGCGGCGATGAAACAATTCACACAAAGATGTGTGAGCACAACCGGGAATCGACCCGCGACTTTATATTTCTAAGGCGAGGCCCGTACCGCTGCGCCACTGCTGCTCTGGGGTTTGAGTTATCTAAAAGTAGGCAAGTAATAACTCTATTCCACAAAGGTCCTCTATCTACAATTTCAACTCTCCATACAAACTTTGCAAGCCATTCTTACGATTCCTACGGTGATTTCAAACTCAACGTGACTTGCCTAATTTAGCCCTCATTTTTCTAGATTATCATCTATTTCATTAATTTAATAGGCTAAACTGATGTATTTCCAGGCTATCAAATTATAAAAGTATTGAATTCGCCGCTATTAAAGACAAAACTAGGGCGATACGTATTGTTTGCTAAGTTTGAACAACTGAATACGTAAAAATGCTAATCCACATTAGTTTTGAGAACGTTTAACTTGCAAGAGTACCTTTAACGGGTTGGTGGATGTCACATATCCTCAAATGTTTATGTACCTTTAAGACAAGCTGGTTTCTTTGAGATGTTCTTTTCGTTTATGTTACAGTTAATTGAATTAAAACAACATTTGCTAGTTAAAACTTTATTATAAAAAACTATGAAGTAGATAATTGTATAAGCAGATAAATATCGAGTTTTAAGTACCTTTGTACTGTAAATAGCGTCTACAATAAAATACTAAGTACCTACTTGTTATTACTATGGTGAAGTTTTCTCTCTTTTAGGCCTACATATTGAGCAGTGATGGTTTCATTAGTTATTGCTTTTAATCTCACTTTATAGTCTTGTTATTTCAGAGCTTACGTTCGATTCTTTTTTCTTGTATGAATGCGTGGGATATACAATATGCTGCGTGTAATATGATCCAGAGCGAGTTTCCGCCGAGCTCTTGGCGCTCACTCTGCGATAGTACTCCACGGTTTCGACGCAATCGCACGCCAGCCTACTCTCAGAGCCGCTGCTCTCCAACTGGTACTTAGGCACCATGATTAGACTCTCTGTAGATTTGGTTGGAGCACAGTGACTATGACTCCTAGCGTACACAGAATAATGATGTGGTACACTCTGCCTGTGGGAATGTTTCTCTTGCGAATGGTGTTGGTACTCATGGTGGCTCTGGGTGCTGCGCCCACTATGGTTACGCCCATGACTTTTAGATCGATGTGACTGTTTCGAAGTTGTGTCGAAGTAGCCGTACCCAAACCCGTATCCGCCGATCGCTTTCGTCGTCAAGTTGTCCCACGATTTGGGTTTAGCATGTTGATGACTGCTTTGGTACTGTATTTTTGGCGAAGACTTGGCTTCTGATCGATCGTTCTCCCAAAATAGAGTATCACTACTCAAGGAAGTACTGTAACTGGAGGCTGAGTTATCACATGCAACAGTAGCGTTACTCGTGGCAAAAGATTGCAGACTACATTGGCTTGTTTGCGTAGACTCAGTAGTCAAATACCTATAACGCCCTGAACAGTGGCTAGATTGGCATACTTTCTTTGTCCGTAGGTGATGGGTGCTATCAGTTTTTTGGGTGGATTTGTCAACTTGTAGGCACTTCTCTTTTCTCTTATGCTCTTTGGAGCATTCTCTCTTTCGACGAATTTTCTTCCTAGTGTTTGGTACACAATTCGGGTCACAACATGGGCTGGCGAGGTCATAAGCTTCGAGACTATTCGCGTCTTGATTATTATATGCCGGCATACAAGGAGTACACCCGTGGTTGTGGCTACTGCGGTGACCCTTGTTTTGTTTGCCAGTAGATGCCGCTTTATAGTTCTCTGATGCCCTGTGACATTCTGAATTTTTTAGTATGTAGTGATGACAGTCCCGTCTATTTCTCGGGGAGCCAACGGTAATAACAAAGCTACCCGTGCGCAAATTGGGCTGTATGAGACATGCTCCATGACGCGGGTCCAAATATTGGTACATAAAGACGTTAGGTTGAGGTGGCTTAGCCGTCACATTTTCACTGGAAAGAGTCGGTCTGCAGTACACCTTGTTAATGATTTCCGCGTTATTTTCCTCGTTGTCAGATATAACATCTGATGGTGAATTCTTTTTTTTCTGCGAAGGTAAACTGTGTGTCTTCCAATTGTTGTCAAAAAGGTGTCGCTCTCGTATGGTGAGCTGTTCGAGCTCCTTCATTTTAGTTTGCAAGACTCGTTGTAGATTAATGTACTTAAGATGGAGTTCGACCTTACGCACGCAGTCTTCGAAGATGACGACCATTCTCATCCTGGCATCGCAGTTATTGATGGCGTCTACAATGGCGGCGTGGTCTGCGCGCGCCACGTCGGTGCCGTTGATGGCGAGGATGACGTCGCCCTCACGCATGCCCGCCACCGCCGCTCCACCCTCCTCGTCCACGTGGTCGACATAGGTAATCACCTCGATCTCTTGCTCCTGTTGACAATTTTTACAAATAATACATAAGTACGTATACCTACAACCTAACTCACCCATATAACATAATAATATCAGTAAAGTAACGTTAGTTAATTCAATAATAATCTGTACCAACTAAAATAAAGCATTTCATTAGCGGCCTAATAACTACGCTAAATTTAACTGTGTCAGAGATAAGTCCATTTTATTCAATTCACTTAGATAAATTAGTGCAGATAACAGTTTTCTTATGACAGATTTTATTCATATTTCATAAGACTGATGTATGAAGATTTACGATAACAAATCCCACCTTTTTGTAATGGATTCCATAGCTCTGCAACGAGAAGCCATAACTGCCGTTTTTCTTTTCCACGATGATGGTGCGCCTCCGCCAGTCCTCCTCACTCTTGCCAGCCCGCTCGGATTTCAATGACTCTCTTACCTGTATGAAGAAATATGGCAGGTATGTAGTTATTGTTGAAAATGAAACATCAGCAGCTCTTTCAAAATAAAGTACCTAACTAAATAATATGCATAATCTTTCTTAGTACCTACTAATTTAAAAACCATTGGAACCATAGGTTTGAAGTTTTCTCTATAGGATCAAACTGAGGATGCTCTGATGTCTCTGCTCCATTTGAAATAATTCGTTGTAACTGTTTGAATGTAGGTAAAAAATATATTTAACATCTTTTAAAGGAAAATTACCTTCAAATATTCGAACTGTAAAAGTGAAAAATAAAATTTTATTTATTTACACAGTTACTTGTGGTAAGAATATTATAATTCCTAAAATTAAAATTATTATAATGCCTTCACAGTATACGGCTGTAGCACTTCTGCTCTATTTCCTTCTCTCTTTCTCTTCTTATATCTATATACCTACTGGCTACTTGTCTTTTTCCCTCATTGGAAAAAGGCGCGACGTTATGATTAGCAATAGGTAATTGTCATTTGTTCTTCTAGACAATTATTTTCTGGGAAACCACTTTTTTTCAAAACTTTTCATTGCGCTATACATGAACTTTAATCTAGTTTTAGATTTAGTGCTACAGTTGTTTAACACCCTCTTAAAGAATACAACATAACATATTCTGACGTGTCACGCACGGTATGGGTACTTTGTAGATTTTATTTAAATAAATTTCTGAATTACTTTTATTTCGTAAGTAAGTTCCTAACTTTAAAGAAGTAGATAGGTATACGAAAGTACTCACAGAATTATCCAATGAGTCTTCTTTTGATTCGTTGTTGAGTTTCTTGCCATTGCTCAAAGTGCTGGGACATCTTTCGTTTAGTTTCGGCGAACTCATAGCTGTGTTATAGGTAATGGAATGGCTCTCCCCGACTAACTAAACCTAAAGTCTCATTTTGCTAAAGCGGCTGTTTTAGTAACAAACAAATCATTTTAAATATCGTGCAATTCACAGCTACGCTACATAGTTGAGGTGCGACAAATCATTAATAACCACGCGCATGCGTTGCTTTAACGCACGCGCTCTAGGACCACAAACCACCTTTATAACGAAACTCTTAGCGAATTCACAAGTTGCTGATTAGTTTCGGATAGCAATGTTTAGTCACTTTCTTACTTTATGTCAAGTGACAAAGACAAAACTAGCGAAACAGCTATCAGACACTTATCAGCAACTGGTGAAGCGGCGCTAAGTCTACATTTTTATTTATTTTCCAAGCTTTAACTAAAGTGGATTAATAAAAAGGTTTTAACAATATTATTGAATTCCTGAGCAGTTGTGGTGCAGCGGTACGGACCACGCCTTAGAAATATAAGGTCTCGGGTTCGATTCCCAGTGGTGCCTACACAACTTTCTGTGAATTGTTACATCGCCGCTGCTCAATATCGATTAAGGAAAACATGGTGAGGAAACCGACATGTCTAAGAACGCCTGCCCAATATACCGATTCACTCGTGATTATGAATGATTTTCAATGAGAAGATGGCAGTGGAATCAGGCTTCATATGGTTCGAAAACTTAAAGAGCAACAATTTCGACGCACTCTCAAAAATGGTGTCACATTGCATCGGAACACCGCAGGGCCACAATTTTAAACTACCACAAAAACTCTAAAAATGGTTTGTAAGTGAAGTGAATCACTTAGTGTAACTTGTCGATTTGTATCTATTTGTTAGTAAGTATAGTTACTGTTAGTAGATAGGTACTTCATAAGACTTTATGGCTTCGTTACAAGTGTATTGATTTTAGCATAATGCACTACAGAGGTGTTAGGTATCGGTAATGGTATGTGCGACAAGTTGGTGTTAAATGAAATTAGAGGTGGTATAGCGATTGACTGAACACCAGCTGTCTGTGGTATCATAGCGTTGCCTTCGTGCACTACCACCGGTTTCGTACTCGTAACGTCCCTTCGGAATAAGACATGATAGAATTTGTTTAAATAACGACCGGTATCATTGGTGAAAGACTCTGCATTTCTAATATATCTTTGCGTCTGTGTCTGACGGTCCCCTGTAAAAAATATAAATTTCGTAGGTTAACATATCGTAGACCTACGAAACCTTGTTAGACCTGGTACTCAAATGTACCTACCGCCCAAAAGTGACAGCATAGGACTGAAAGGTGTTTTTTTTATCATACTAGCACCCTCCCAATCATATTTCATGCCGGGTCATCACGCCATATCTTTTTCTTTTAAAGCCGGCAGTCTAATACTACGGTTCGCCCTATATCTATTTCCGAGTAGTCGATGGCAAAAGTGCAAAAGTTAGAGAAAAGGGGTGCATCACACAAAAAATATAAAAAAATTCAAAGAAAAACATTTTTAAATATAGTTTTCCTGATAAAATGTTTAGTCAACGGGTGAGGTGTGTTGACATTGGGCCGAAGGTGTCTTCTTCAATAAAATTAACTTTTTTTACCAGTGCGCAAAGTTAGAGAAAATAAACTTACACAAATTTTAAACAGTTATTTTTTATTTTAATATGTCTTAATAAAAATAAAATATTTATCGCAAACGAAAGGTGTTCATTTACGGATTGTACTGTCACCCGTGTGTATCAGCTGTACGCTTGCTAGGGTCACTGACTGCGTTTTATAGATATTCTGTCGAATAGATCGTCCATAATTTGCTATTACAGAACCACCAAAAAATTTGGCCAGTTGTCTTTTTTTTCAAAGTTTTCTTGTAAGTACATTAAGTAATAAACTAAAAATACCCTCTACTTACCATCTGACATAGCAGGCCGTGTTACACCAGCAAAACGAGTGTGTTTTGAGTTATTTTTCCACTGCATGTTGGTTATGTTCATAAAGGGTGATACCGGTGCTAACCCAACTAAACTTTGCGCTGTCACGTTGGTCAGCAGAGGTTGTGATATCTTGCCGAGGTCTACCAAAGAACCATTGTTGCGATATAATGTTAGAGATTCTTCGTTGCCACTATTAAGTCAATTATAAAAAAAAGTTATTAAAAACATTTTTTATAATGCGTTCATTTGATACCCATATTGTAGGAGTGCGTCCGAAAAAAACAGTTCTCCATATTCCAGTTCTTTCGTATTCCGCCATCTTGGATTTAGAACGACGTCACACAGCTAACCATGCATTATGATCCAAACTAACCGTGGAACTATACAAATATTCCGCCTAATTGGTTGACAGTCCGAACCAACATACATTGCAAGTTGATTTAAAGTTTATACAAAAGGTAAACTATTTTAGTTGCTGCCAAAAAGTGAAAATTTGTAAAGGTAGGTGAAAAATTCAACGATACAAATAATTTATTTGTTAAATTTAGTAAAAGTTTAGAATATGCGTCATATACTCAGCTAGGCTGCTACATCTTTACTAATCCTTACTAATAGTGTAAATGCAAAAGTAACTGTCTGTCTGTTGCGCTTTCACTTCAAAACTACTGAACCGATTTCGATGAAATTTGGTAAATAGTTAGCTAGGTAGTTGGTAGTAAAATGGTCAAAATTAGCTTGTGGTTTAGATGATATGTAGTAACATTAGTTAGGCGAGCGCGGGGGCTCAGTTGTGCAATGTCTTTAAGTATCAGGACCTCGATTCTCGCGCTTTAGACATTTATCTCTAATAGACATTTGTCGAACAAAAATGGGGATTTGATTTGTTTTTCAATGACATCCGCCGTTTTAACGACATTTGCGCGCTTTAGACATTTATCTCTAGAAAGCGGAAATTTCGAAAAATTGGCGGATGTCATTGAAAAACAAAAGAACTCACCATTTTTGTTAGACAAATGTCTATTAGAGATAAATGTCTAAAGCGCCAGAATCGGGGCCTTGGTCGCAGTTATCTAAAGTTGTCGTTCGCCATAAGAGTCACGCATAGTACCTATAAATAAAATATGGTTATTACTTACGTTGTATTGAAAGCTGTCCCATTTCTAGTTTTGTTGGTGACTATTCCGACTTGGTATACCAAGGCGTTAATGACATACCTGAAACACAATATGCATTAATTACAAGTACTAAAGCTGCCCGCCCAAGCGTCGCGTCGCACAGATAGTTTAATTTTCCAACTGTTTCTTATTAATAAAAAATTATCAAAGGAATTCAAAGAAACCTAGTGATATTTCATATCTATTTTTTTTATTCTGAAACTAGTGGACCCTGCCGACGTCCGTCCTGCTCGGTAAAGCAGTGCCATCCACCGGGTCCGAAAACAAATTACAACCGATTCTCAGTCCTATCGAACTTATAAGATTCCACAATTCGCCGTTCACGCATGATCGCGTGACCAAGGGAAATAGGGATTAATTTTTATAAATACCGATAGGCTTGCGCTTGACTACAACTTGCCTAATGTTACTTGCCGAAAATACCCATTCACTCATGATTACGAATGATTCTAATTGTTAAAAATAGTAAAAATACGACTTCAATGTTTTGACAATAACTCTAAACCCACTGAACCGATTTCAATAAGATTTGAATGAGATCACCTGGAAAGTATCTCTATAAATGACGGATTTATTGCGTAACATACCTATTAAAAAACATACATCGGATTGAGAATCTCCTTCTTTTTGAATGCACTTGAAAAGCGAATTTGATGAAAATTAAGATACCTAGTTTGAACTCTGGCGACAAGTAGGTATATACGTTTTTTGCACCATCTAATATTAGATACCGTTATTTATTATTATGCGTCTTCTGTAAAAGGAGGAGGTTACCTATATATTCAGTTGTATGTTTTTTTATCTGATTCTGTCATATTTTATGTATTATTAGCTAATTATACCACAACTCACCTTAACCCTTTTAGTGTCCCACGGCTGGGCACGGGTCTCCTCTCAACTATCTTACAAGTTGAGGTAAGTGCGGGTTAGTGCATATCACATTGTCATGTCCTCGAATGATTAGTTCTTAGACATACCGGTTTCCTCACGATGTTTTCCTTCAGCGATATTGAGCAACCGCGATGAAAAATTCACACAAAGATGTGTGGGCACGACCAGGAATCGAAACCACGACCGTAGGTATATTTCTAAGGCGCCCAACCGTTACGCCACCGCTGCTTCTTAGCTAGTAAAAATAAATCATTTGTTGGTTGTATGTTTACCGATTATTCTATAAATCGTGGACCGATTTTGAATTCTCTTTTTGTTTGATGTTGGTCGCATAAAATAAATTGTTATCTAATTGTTTGTATGTTGTCTACAATGGAACACGCCTGTCCACTATACCAAATCACTCGTGACTATAAATGATTTTCGGTGAGATGGTGGCAGTCGAATGCGGCTCCGTAGATTGGCAACCTTATAACAGCACCAATTCCGACCCACTTTCTCAAATCACCAAAATTGCACTGGAACACAACTAGGATACTTGGTGGTGCGGCTTTATCTGGTGGTTGATCACTATCCACAGCTAAAGTTTACCAGTTTATTGATCAGCCATCTGAATTGCGTTACCCGGAGACCACACGTGGGGAATTAGATTGTGCACTCCCACGGACGAAGGTCATTCAACTCGGCATCATTAAACCCTCAAGGCATTCAACTTTAGAAGTTGCAATATACTATACTTAGAAGAAGCACTTGTTTAGGTACTTACATATCCTTATTTGCATCTGTGGAGTTGAGGCGGACTGGTGAATCGCTATCACTTATATTTTGGACACATTCAATGGATATTACCCAAAAGAGAACCAGCATCACCACCTGCAACAAAACAATATTGGCAGCTAAAGGGACTGTCGATAAAAGTAAAAACTGTGAACTCACGAGATTTCACCCATCCAAATGCGCTAGTTATGAGAATATCGGTGACCCATAGGATATTCCGCTACAAAACTTATCACTTTAAAAACAAGTAGGTACATTGTTTACTTAGTGAATGGTAAACCAACTTTAATTTCTACAGAGGTACAAAAGATATATTTACTACCTAAAAAACACATGATGCATTAAAAACTACTGCCATTGCTTATTTCTGAAAGATCTTTACTTCTAATAAAATCTACCTAATTCAATTCAGTGCTCCGAAGTCAGCTCAATTTTTTTATTTATTATATAATTAGACCTCGCCATGCTACGTGCAAATTAGTTGGCATTCACTTATCATACTAAAATGTTCATAGACAATTGTTGATCTTAAAACAATAAGTGCAATGAATTTAAATAGTAAGTAGGTAGGTACTCACATAACTTTCCATCTTCTTCCACATTGCTGAGATACAATCTAACAAGGACAACTTCTGTAAGTTATCCCTTTTATGTAGTCGTTAGTAATTAGTAAGTGCATCACGTTAATTACTCCGATCACTGGTATCTATTAACATATCCATGAGACAATAGACAGGGTGCTAAACTTTACGCTCGATCTTTGTAAGATGACAGTTTGTAACTATTGTTTCTGACTGAGCATTGTCCTGACTTTCTTCTAATAAAATACCTACCGAAAGTCATCCCAAGTCACTCCTGGATACAATGTATCCTTTGTGTACAAAAATCTAGGTAAGAAACTATTCTTAAAAAAAACTAAGTACTATATTTGTTCTAAATTTGGTCAGATCTTACACATACCTAACTTATATAACCATCTGTACAGCCTATCTAAATCTCAAATACAGGCAGATACGTAGCTCCTCTTAAGTAAATTTTGATTTATTTCTTATTCTGATAAGTACCAGAAATACAATATGCTTCCTTATGAATAGTCATAATAAAGGTACCTACAGGTATGTATAGGTCGATGTGTCTATCTAATGATGCAATGTTTGAATTGGATAAATTGTAAGATAGAGAATCGTTATCTGTAAGTATCAGTTGATACATTTCGGCTGTCGTCAGTGTGATGCTGTACCTCAACGTCAGCCGAGGTACACGATAACACTCCTTTGTGCTACCATCTGCTTAGGAACTCGAGAAAATGACCTCAAACAAAATCATGGTTTTTGCCGGTGTTTCAACTTTGGTAAGTACATAAGTTTTTGTCTTTGCATTGCGAAATAATATCTAAACCTCGTATTCATAAACGTCTTATATGCTGATTATAGCTAAAGTAGGCTTATAATTCGTTAGTCTTTGACTTGCATCTTGACGTTCAGACTAGTAAAAAGAGACGAAGTCCATTTTAACTAAATAAGCTTTATAAGATTTTTATGAATAAGACCGTGAGTTTATTTAAGTAAAGTTGAAATATCTCACCGCCCTAGACTAATACTGCTAACATTTTCTACGTTTACCTGACTTTTTGGTTCCTGCCCACTGCTTAGCACGGGTCTTCTCTGAACTATCTTCTGAGTTAACAAAGTTTAGACCGTAATCAACAAACGCTTGCCAAGTGCGGGCACATGTCCTCGAATGTTTTTAGACATTCCCGTTCGTCTTACCGACAGACTTGCTCGCATGCCGCACGTCATGGGTTCAGTTCCCACCCAAGACAAACATTTGTGTGATGAACATGTCTGTTTCTCTTGAGTCTGGGTGTAATTTATCTATTATCCTATCCTATCCTACTAATATTATAAATGCGAAAGTGTGTGTATGTGTGTGTGAATGTTTGTTACCACGTATCTCCATAACCGCTCAACCAATTTTATTGACATTTGAAGTGTAGGTAGTGCCTATGTCCCCTAAACTGGGACATAGGCTCATAATATTTTCAAACATCATCCTCTAAGGGTTAAATAAAGGGATGAAGTTTGTATGCAACTTTTTACTCCTTGGTTCTATTCACCTAAAATTCGGTACACATAAACCATAAGACAAATAATGACACACGTGATTTTTATTTGCCTAAAATACCCTTATGAGGTGTGGAAAATGAGTTTTATTGGTAAAAATTAAAGTTTCTCTGGATCTGTTAAGTCTGAACTCCGATTCACTCCAAATTTAGCACACATAAACCTTAAAAGAAATCATAAAACACGTGTTTTTTATCTTCCCAGATAGTTCTAGGAAGATAAAAATATTTTGCAAAAAATATATATTTCGGTGCAGGGGGCCGATCAGAGGGATAGTCATCGCCAGAAAACTTATTGAGTGGGTGTGATTACGAGCAGCAATATATATATTTTTTTAAATATGCCTTGGTCCGATGCACTTCAAATTCAGTATAAATAAAGCTTTTAACAAATAATGATACACGTGTTTTATATTTTTCTATTTTTTTATTGTTATTCTAATACTACGCTGGCGAAGCCTGAGAAATTATTCCGAGGGTGATTTTCTTCGAAGTTGATATCTATAGATACTCCTTCGTGCTTTTTATCTAAATTACTCTTTATTTTGACACAATGACATGTTTGATAATTCAATGCGATGAATGGAATTCAAGAATCACTAAAAATGGCGTCTTAGAACGTCGCAGTTTTTTAGTTTTTTACTACTAATCTTTAAAAACTTATATACTTATTTAAACTTGACACTGGCAAAATTGCGGAATAATTTCTGCAGAGGCCATAATTAAAAGAAGAAGAAGAAGAATGGAATTCAAAATTAAAATGTTCTTGGTTATTTGAATGAAAAACGTACATTATGGTCTAAGAGCAGTAGAAAACCGACCTTCACCGGTGTGACAACCAAGTTAGTTAGATTTATGGTCATGCCTTTGGGGGCTTGCCGATTTCAAAATGTTGCATATACGCCTACACTACTGAACTGATTTTGTATGGAGATAATTCGAGACCCGGGAAAGGATAGTTTTATCCGACTGCGAAATAGGTTAGTGCGATAGCCGACGTACGCGTGGGCGGAGCCGCGGGCGGAAATTCTCTTAAGTACGTATTTACAAAAAAAAAGTAGTTTATGAATGTATATTTTATCAGTTATCTGACACAAGCTCTGCATAGTAGGTATGGGATCAGATGACCGTTATTGTTGATGACCCAGAATAGGTTTCATTTTTATTATTATATTACTCTGGTTTCCTCACGATGTTTTCCTTCACTGACATTGAGCAGCGGTGTTGAAACAAATCACACAAAGTTCTGTGGCCACGACCGAGGATCGAAACCGCGACATTAAATGTCAAAGGCGAGACTGACAACGCTGCTCATTTAAGAGAAAATTAATATAATTTAAACTGAGTGCAATTTAGTAATTATTTTTAAAAGCTCGCTACCTGCTGTGAGTTATTGACCTATACTTTCGACTGCCTACTTGTTACTACTGTTTTACTATGATCCTACGAGGTGTTCCTTTCGTATCTCCGAAGTATACTCGTATTAAGATCGGTCATCAACGTAAATAAAACACGCTGTTACGAGAATTAGATCATAAACGCGCTTTTATTGATATTAGAAATGGGACGCGTAAATAATTTCATCGATAGTGTTGGCGAGAAGATAGTAGTCATATCAGACTTATGACTTATCTATTAAGAATTTTTCTGTCACTGATAATGATAGGTGTCTCCGAATACTTTAGATGTACTTGCGAAAGACATTGTTGTTGGCAAAAGATAATCAAAATGCGTACGAAAATGTGTGGATACAACCGATATTATATTAAGTAGGTAATACAATACAATACCACGCATATCATTGCTCTGATATCTCATTGAGGTTGAGACTATCAAACATGACCCACCGAGTACAAACTACAATATGTTTTAGTTATGCCTACATTCTTGAATATACTGCTATCTAAGTTCCTTTATAAATGTTAAGAAGATATAAGGCGGTTGTCGTCGCTTTGCTTCGGAAGTTATAGTATTGTAACAACTGAACATTTACACACTGGCAGCGACAGAATATAGTACTTAGACTAAAAAGACTGGGGACTGAGTCACCTTCTACCGTGGGAGTGCAAATTTTATCTAAATCTACACACGTGTTCCCGGGTGTAGCAAATCAGATGACTATAAACTAGGCTTCGGCATTGGTTAGCAACTCCGCACCAGACAAAGCCGCACCGCTAAGCGGCCTTGCTGTGTTCCGGTGCGATGTCTGGTGAGAGTACATTTGGGTGGGCAGGTGTTGTTGGTTCTCTATAGTTTTTAACCACATGGAGCCTCATTCAATTGCCTTCCTTCTCATCGAAAATCATTCGTAATCACGAGTGAATTGTCAGGCGAGTTGTAGTCAAGCGCAAGCCTATTTCTGAATAAAAAAATATTTATTCAGTACCTAACTACAATTTTGCTAATAAAGGCTAATCTTACCGTATAAAGTTCCTAATGTATAAATGTGCTCTTATGTACCTAAGCCTACTTGATTTGGTTGATTAAAACAAAACCTACGACGTATTTGTAACCATGCGTAATGGATTTTAATAATTACTTTTTGTTTTTTTTTCTTCTTTTTAACTGTTTTCATTTGTTTTTTTTTCACTTTTCATGTGTTTTTTTATTTGATTCCGTGTGTCCTGTCTTAGTCAAATAAATGTTTTTCTTTATTTCTTTTCTTTCTAACAAACGAACAAAATATAATTTACCTAATCTTATGTCCTGGGTTCGATTACCGGGTTGATACTTATCGAATATTTATACTTTTGACGATCCTGTGGCGTGGTCAGTAATTTGTGTGATGAACATGTCTGTTTGTTTCGAGTCTGGGTATGATTATCTATTATAATATGTATGTATATATTAACAAAAACAAAGTATTAAGTTTATGTAGAGTATATGCCAGATTTCTGGTTTTCATTACACAAGCTCTGCTTAGCGTGGGACCAGATGACCGAGCCCCTTATTACGTACGGGACGCAAACATAGCCGGCGAAAAATAGTTGATATTCACCTCTACCTACATCATTGGGTAATACAGGTGTGACTCTATTTAAGTTGTAAACTATGCAAAAAACTTGGCAGATATTGGTATTCCTATCTCTCCGACATGGAAATATGTGTGGGCAGGAACTTATGAAGCTCAAAAACCTTTTAATTTTTTTTCTTTTCATTGCAGTTTCAAGCCGTGGGGCAGATGACATTCACATCCCTCGGCATAGCACAATATTTTTGTGTCATAGACTTTTTACGAGGATTGCCACTACTTCTCTACATTAAAATTTTATATTTCCACAGTGAGTATCTCAAACAATTTTCGGTATAAAATTTTCTAGTTATATTAAGTACTTAAAATTATCTACTCAGTTATATATATCTGTTATAATGAGCTTACCCTGGCAACTTTGTGCGAAATTATTCATGCGATGATCGTCTCATTTTTATCATTTGGTTATTCTTAATTCGCGTCATCTAGATATTACAATATCTAAACATATGCAGCTCTCAAATAGTATTACTAGTGACTCTGTCTTCTTACCCCTGGTCTAGATCATGACCTGGGAGACATCAGATCCAGTTTGTTGAGATTGAGTTGTTTATTATTTTAGGTTATTTCTTACAGATCCTGATAGTTGCGGGTTCAGAGTAAACATTGGGGAATCGATAGATGGTATGGCAGATCAAGCATTTGTTTTGCAAACACAAGAGGCGTTCACTGTGTTCCGCACTTTTATTATAAATACAATAAGCCTCGGACTTAGTGTACCATGGGTAGTAACCAGCGTGATAATGATGAGTAAGTGACAACAACGATACAACATTTTTACATATCAGTAATGCAGTTCCAAAACTTTTTCTTTTGTAAAAACTATAACTCATTCTCAGCACTTATTTTCTCCTGCCTTTTGCGCACCGATAGTTGCGTAAAGAGGAACAATTGTAATAGTTATATTTAATATCATATTATTACAGGAGGTGGTGCCAAGAACAAACAGACGAAGTGTATTCGCCGGCCATGGATAATGGTGACTGCCCTGGTTTGTGGGCTGGATCTCGTAGCAGCAGTAACATACGCAAATGACTCATTCCATACTAAAGTAAGAAACTAATGTGCAACCACCCAACTAGTAAAATAAAGAGACAATATACCTGCAATAGTCAATAGTACAATAGTAGCGTACACCTATAAAACGTTTTATAACAAAATGTGAACAACGGTTGATCAACCTTAATAAATATATAACTAATTAAACTCATAGGTACACAATATTAATTGCAGACGTTATCCGATATAATGGAATTTATTGGCGGCATTGCTAGTGGGATTGGAAGCGTAGAACTCGACACATCATGGGCCTCGTGGTTGATGGTCATATTATATTCCCGATTTGTTCTACTATTCATTCTCAACATATTTCTCATCATCATGGTGATACTGGATTACAAAGCTAAGAATGCACCAGAAATGGATGTTCTCGTGAGTATATCTGCATATGCCCATCTTAAAAACAACCAAGTAATTGTATTTATTTTTATGCAAATTATAATTACAGTATAAAACCGAGCGCGACTCATGTCTTCCATTTGCAGCATGTAGAAGACCCAACGCCAGCAGCACCCGCCCCTCAAGCTCCTCCTTCAGTTCAAGTAGTATCCACCGCGGTACAAGCATCGCCCGTCGAGCAAGTGCCTCCCACACCACCCATCGCCGCCAGTGACGCTGATGAAGATATCGCAAGTCTGCCCAGTGAAAGGATCACGACTAGAATACCACGCGCCGGACTCAGCAGATCGTTCAGAACTATGAAAGCTTTTCTATTCAGAAAATCATATTCACAGGAGGTTCGCCCTACAGAAGTACAAACGAGAGATATGCACGAATTACATACGAGACGTAATGTAGAGTCACCTGAAACTTCACCTGAAAGGTACTTCCTCGGCTACTTTTGAAGTACCTAAATATAATAACATCTGACCTGTGCCCGTAATCGATCTATCGTTTGTATTTTGTTTCATCTAGGTCCCCGCGTGGTCTGCATTACGATGTAGACAAGAAACGAACAGTAAACTTTCCCCAAAGCCTGATGTCCCTGCCGCAACGATTGGAAAATATAATAGCAGAGCAACAGCGTCGGTTAGATCGCGCTGTGATCGATACTTCGGGGCGCACCAGCCCACCGCGAACCTCACAATCTTTGCCACACCTAGCGTCTACCTCACAACAACCTGAAGGAAAAGGGTAAGTAAAAAACGCATAAAAGCGCATAGATACTACTGAAGTAAATTCAATTCAAAAACCCTTGTCACCAAAACATAGGCAGATACTTTACCGGTAAAAAAAGAGTTTCTTCTTTGTTCCTAAATGCTGCCTAGTTATTTAAAAAATATTTACTCTTCTAGTCACTTTTGTAACGAAATAGGCAACGAACTGTTTCTAGAAGTGTGTAAGATACAAATAAAACAGATGCTCTTTTTTTAAATAAAAACTAATTAAATCGGACGAATTAATACCTGCCTACACACCTAAAACTTTAGGATCGAATTAACTTAAGAAAAACAATAGATAGAAACAGATATAATATACGAGTAGAAAGCTGTAACGAAATTCAATCATACCCATGTGAATAATATAAACTAAATTAACATGATAGAGGTGTCTATAGACATCTTTAAGGGTTTCAATTTAAAATAGGTACCTACATAAAAATCATAAAATTAAATAAATGTCCTTTTATAACCCAATCGTTATGATTTCAGTCACAATGACCCTTCCGTCTCGGTTCGAGACTTCTTTGGTAAGACGTTTTTCAATATGATAGGTAATTTCATTACATCTCTTGCTTCCATTTCATTGTGCACATCTTCGAATACCTACATATTCAGTGTATCCAATTATCCACCGCGTTTAAACAGAGAGATTCCTTTGCCATTTGTTTGTTATGTTCAATTTACAACCGAAAATATAAATAATACCTAAAGTTAGTGAGACTTAACCGTGTCGTATCGGTGTAGGTAATTTCAAGGGTAATAATCGTTTATTAAATATCTAAATACCTACCAGAAATAGTCATTATAGTCACGAGTCATGGGAAAGTATTTTTTTAATGAAACTCATTGATTGCGATGACGAATATCATAATCATGTAACATATTATTTGCTAAGGTTATCATATGTACTGTGTCCTAAGAATGAGTAATTTTTCTACGCTGGCTATCGTGTAGTGTAGGTATAGAAAATATCTTTTAAGTGTGAATCATTTCCGTGATATAGTTGCTTCAGTACATTTCATTGAATAATAATAGTTGCAATGTAATTGCAGGCGGCGCGGAACTACGGCAGAGCTGCAGGGGCAGCTTCCCTGGGCGTATATACCGTCGCCCGCGCACCGCATGCGGGACCAGCTCCCTCCGGACGAGGATCTCCCCCCTGTACCACTGCCAGACTACACCGCCTTCCAGTCCGACAGAAAAGCATGTAAGATTACACATTACTCACACAAGAAAAAACAGAAAAACGCAAAAATTACAAATAGCTGTTGGAGTCATGACCAACACAATAACTTGTAAAAATTCACTTTAGATGGATGTAATAAAGCTACATATTAATTGTATCTCCAACTTCAGTTGTTTCATAAACCGAACCTATTTTCAGCGTCGGTAATCTTCTTGACTGGTCTGCTGGCGTAGTGGTTAGTGATCCTGAAAGCTAAACCCGAGGTCACTTCCCACCCAGGACAAATCTTTGTGTGATGAGCATTATTGTTCTGTGGTTAGATGTAATTTATCTATAAAGTGTATGTATTTACAAAAAATAAATTAACTAGTATATCAGGTACAAAGATACTTCAAGCAAATATAATTTGCTTAATTTGGGAATAGATCATCTCTTAGTAGTCTGTGGAATAGATGGCGCTGTGTGTATGTGTAAAGTTGTGACTATATTTTTTTAACCGTTACAGCGGTCCATCGAGCTGCCTCCAGCTTAAGTTCACTCACTCAAAAGAAAGACTACACGACAACATCACGGCCAAGGCGCAGTGAGTATTTCACATACAAATAATATAAGTTGTACTTAGTTAAGCTTAGAGTCCAATGTCTAATAATAGAGGTTTAATCTAGTTTTTGTCATCGACATTAAATTGCCTGCTTTCTTGACATCCGACTTTCTTTTTCAGCGCCCGTTAATCAATTTGACGTTCTTTACTAGAGAATTCTCTAATAACTCATTATAACAACATATAAATCCCATTTTAAAAAAATTGGTGTAGGATGAGTGGAGGGCGTGTATGGTATGCACAAAACACATTATTGTTATAGTATTTTTTTACTAAATTAGCTTTTAAATTAGATACCTTAGTATAATACCTATGTAAATTATAGTAGGCCAATGCAAAATGTATTTAAATGATAAAATACTTTCTAATATGAGTCAGTCAAAAGAGGTTATAATTAAGTTTTTTTACTACTTAGATAATTTTTAAACCGTCTTCAAGAAGGACTTTTAACAGATTTGAAAAAATACTTCTTTTTATTATAATTTCGTTATTTTGAACTCTTTAAAATTTGAAGTGAATTGAATTGATATATAAAAGATTTTTTAGTACTTATCGTTATTTATAGACAAACAATTTATTACAATGGCATTTTACTTGGCTATTTGTGTTCGTATATTCGTACTAGGTGAGTACCGCGGCTTAGCCCGCATGGCATTATACAAGTACCTCAAATACAAATCAAGGCAATGTTCGGTTAATCAGTCAGAGCTAATTTGCTTCGCAAATTCTAGGTTGATTGAGCTGGAGTTTGGTATACATAATTATGTAACTTATCTCCACGGAAAAATGTCGTTACAGAAGACTTGTCTCCGAATATTTTTTTGTCAATTTTATACAAGCACAAATTTAAGTGAAGTGCTACCATTAGAAAAATAAGTAGGTAGGTACTTGTATACAATATTAAATTAAATAGGGTCAATTAAAATATTTTATAAAAGTTGCGTACTTAGAATACTTAAAAAGATAGATACATGAAATGTAGAATACCAAGTGTTCTTGCTTTTTCTTTCCAATTTGTGTTCTTCTTACATTAACTTCTGTATTGTTGTTGTTAGTATACTCAATAGCGAGCGATTACTTAGTATAAGTAGGTACCAGTGGCGAAGAGTCCATACAAGCCGATTCCCATCGGCTTCCCTTTAGGAAATGGTCAATATCACATGTACTTAATAATATATTATGTAACGCCTAAAAGTTTTATATAGCAACAAAAATAAGCATAGCATCAAGTGTAAGAACTATCGGTGATGGTAGTGAAGAGATATTATTTTCCTAAGTAAGAACTTTTTGCTTCGGCTTCCCTTTTTCAGAGATCTTCCCTTCATCACTGGTATGTACTCGATAGCTAGAATATGAAAAATAAATATAAAGGTGAGTACTTATGAACCTCGAACTAGCGCGTACCGAGCGTTCAACTTGTGCTCCTCCCAACTGTTGATTTTCATGAATACTATAGAAAAGACAGCGCGAAAGCTACGTTCAATGATAGTGATCGTTGGATGTTCCTTGTATGACAGTTCCGATTGTGCTCGGCTCGTCTAGCTTAGTACACTTTTAGGGTTTGTGTGTTAAGCCAAGCTAGGTTAGATTGTTGATCGGTTTATTAATGAATTTGTAAATTCTTATAATTTAGATACTTTAAAAAATATATAAGCTTACTAATCTCACTGAATGGTGAAATAAGCAAGGCTAAATTTGAAAAATTGTCTTGTTATTTACAAAAAGTTCAATGTTCTGTTGAATTTTTATGATAAATAATTTAAAATAAGTATTAAGGGCTAAAATACAAGCAGCTAATCACCTTTATCCATAGCTATATGTTTTGATTTAAAATATGTATATTTCATTCTGTAATAAAATGAGGAGTGTTAGCTCTTAGGCCGTATCTTAGGCTCATAGGATAATTGGGTACCTATGTAACATCTAAATAGACAGAAATTTGATAAGCTACTTTATTAGTAGTCTTCCTTTTTGTATAGCTACAAAATTAGCTTTAAATTAAATAGATAAGAGCAGGTAGTTACAACAAACTGCCAGTTATACTTTTACAAAGTTTAATAATGAATTTGTAAATTAATAATTTAAGTAAAAATTACAACAATCGTATTTTTAAGCTTGCTAATCTCACAATAGTGAAATAGACAAGTTGGATATAATATCTATCTAGTGTAAGTTAATTAATATCAAATATTTGTTATAAGAACAAAAGGTTCAAACAATGTGTGCGTGCAACTGCTAGTCACCCCTAGAGATATTTTAAATCAGCGGCATCATGACGCGTTTTATTCCCGGTAGTTCCTTTTGATAAGTTCTTCAAAGTAACTAATGCTAATTTTTTCCTCATTGGTTCCTTTAATCATTTCAAAGGAACTACTGGGCATTCACTTTGTCCCTTAACCCGCTGACGTCATATTTAGTGAATCAATAATGGCAATTTTTGTATGACGAGTAATACATATTTTATTGTATATTTTACCCGATCAGGTTTAAAAATCTTACCCTGGGAAAACTAAGCTGCGTTTTAACTTAAATTTTACATATTTTAACTACACTAACAGAATAGTTTGTAGGCACAGTATGTGGCAATATAGATCCCGTCTATTATCCCATCATACAATTTCAGTAATAACGACAACACTCTTCACAAAATCCTGTAGCCATTATTCCCTCCTCTTTTAGTGAGATGTCATAACAATAATGTTTTTTTTTAAACTTACATTAAACGATAAAAACATCTTCTTTATTGTAAGTTAATTATAATGTTCCCGACGTAAATAAACATAAGTAACTTAAGCTACTTTTTTACGAAAGCAGCACAAACATGTCATCACAAAAAAGGACAAACCAAGCCACCAAAGTCAGTCAAGTAGACTATCCTAGCTCGCTATAACATGTTATTCAGAGATAATCTCATCTGATTTGCTTCTAGTATCACCGCCTATCCTCCCATCTCACCGTTTACATGAGGTAGCTAGCACTTGCGCTCAAACTATAACAAACCCTTTATTATTATTATAGATGTAATGATTTTTTGTTACCTATTCAATAATAAGTATGAATAAGTTAGTCATAAGTATTTAAAATAAAAATTTACTAAAATTGATGTAGTCCAGTTTTAATGCAATGTTACTCCTTTCCGTCTAATACAATATTGCCTCAAGGCCTGGTATACAGATACTAAAAGCCTTTTTAAAACTTATAATGCATCTAGAAGCTCGATAAATGTATGATTTGACAAGAAGTGTTTTACTGTAGCGAGCCTTTGGATGCGTTATAATAAGTTTAATGAATAAGAAGTTAAGTATCTCATCTCTCAAAGGCACGAGATAACACAAAATAATGCACCTTCCTATTTGAAAATCTATTACAATTACAATCCTTCGTTACAAATATTACAAATCTCTTGATCACTATTGAACTCTATGTAATATATGTAGAATTAAAAATAGGTATTATTAAATATATATAACGGGAACGTTACTTAATCAATCTGAAATAATTTTCATACAATCAACATAAATTAAATATGCAGTTTCAGCGACAGAAAGGAACGATACTAAATACAACAGAGCTGTGAATCTAGCACTGTCAAAGGCCGGTCCAATATATCCGTTTATAAAATACAATGCGTAGATTTGCGAAGGTATACTGATCACCGTATTAACGAGACTCAAGTGTGGTATATCGTCAAGTGGCAGCAGATGAATGACCATAGCGAATGCCATCAAACATGTTGTAAGTATGCCCTTAATCTTGAACCCTGTGCTACTGGGCGTAACACTTTGCATCACTGAGTAACTGGAATACGTGAAGCTGCCTAATCGCCATAACCAAAAGAGGCAAAATAAAGTGGTGACTGCAAGTTCTATTCTAGACATTACATTATATTTTGCTGTCGGATTACTGTTTAGGTATTTGGTGGCCTGGTGATGTTAAAACCTGAAGTTGAAGCTAGGAACTTACATTTCTGTTGATAAATTATGTTGATATTACATTTTTTTATTTATAAACGTGAAAATTTGACCACTAATTTGACAATATA
This sequence comes from Meganola albula, assembly GCA_936450015.1. Lineage (NCBI taxonomy): Eukaryota > Metazoa > Arthropoda > Insecta > Lepidoptera > Nolidae > Meganola > Meganola albula. The sequence goes on along the minus strand of OW388142.1, from coordinate 15,685,635 downwards.
TGTGACACAATGTGACAGTAAAATCTAAGACGGGGAAAGAATGACGTCTTAGAACGTCACAGGTTTTTTAGTTTTCTTACTACTAAACTTTTAAAAGCTTTTAAATTTATTTAATGATAGTTTTAATGTAATGACTATACAAGACTGCTGAAGTTTTATTAGTCTTTTACTACTAATCTTTTAAAAAGCTTGTATACTTATTTCAACTTGACATTGGCAAAATTGCGGAATAATTTCTGCAGAGGCCATAACTAAAAGAAGAAGAATAAACAAACCGGCATTACGCGTGTCGTGCTTAGACACCAAGAGTTCCGTAAAATTAGAATAAGAAATTTTGCCCTTATTGTAGACGCAGAAATGAAAATATACGTGGAACCTATTACATGGTCTACGAGGAATAGACCGCTTTCCGCTTCCGTACGTAAACGAAAAGCGGTCTTTTCCTCGTATAGATGAACAGTACGTCAGCGTAAGTTTGTTAATTGAGTTAAATTGCCCTACATTTAAGGATTCTCTGATGCAAGCGGTTTACCACATCACGTTCCCTAGTGCTACCTACCTACATCCCCCGACCCGTTGCAGATTATATAAATATGTACTAGAAATAGGAATAATCTTGTGAGCACATCATACATGATACTTAAATAAAATCTCATGAAATTAGATCTCTCTAATGCAACGCTGTTAATAAAATTATAATAAATACTTCATTTAAAAAGAGATAAAAGTTTTGTTAGTGTTCCTAAGTCATCCACATACCAGAGCTCATTTTTCAGGATTCTCGGGCTTTAGACATTTATCTCCAATAGCCCCATGTCGAAAATAAATAAGAATTTCATTAGTTTTCTGACATTTTTTCGACATTAGTCTCTTAGAGTTAATCACGATAATCGGGGCCCAGGTGCTGTATAATTCACTGCACAATAGGAAAATGAATTGGACGACTTTGAGTAGATAGAGCACCCTTCCAAAAAATAGCTAAACTTTAATTTCATATTACAATGCGGGGACGAGCTGCGACTGACGTCTGAGCTTGTATCGTCTGTAGCGCTAAATTGAGTAATCTTTACCACTCATCATTACTACTGTAAGACTAGAGACTACGACTCTGCCCTATCTTTGTACTTACTAACAATTTAGTGTTTTATTTATAATATATCTTTAGTGTGATTGCTGCCTTAGTGTTTTAGATTAGTTCCTAAACCTAGGCGAGTCGTTACATACTCGTAATTTAACGCGACATTGGCGCCCATTTGGGGCCACTTTGAAGCACGACATCACGTTCATTCTCTGCACCATGACACATTCTAGACTGGAAAAAGTTGGTCGAATTCACGACCCTCAAATTGTTACCGGCTCGTAGAAAATAGTGCAGGGTATATAAACTGAACATAGTGAAATTAATCTACTAATGTAGCACATTATAAAAAGTCGTAGACAAAACCTACGACTGCCAGATAATGAATGAAGTCCAGTACTAAACTGGAACGAATCATATTTATCACATCAACTTACAAATATTTTACGAATTTTCTTTAACAACGAGCATGCGTTGTTATTCTAAAGAGTCATCCACATTTTTATGAATCTATCTCGTATTAGGTATTGTGTCAACCCTTTTAGTGCCCCACTGCAGGGCACGGGTCTTAGCCCCAGTAAACTCTCTCAACTCGTAAGACAGTTGAGAGAGTTTAGGCCTTAATCCGTATATAAAAATAACACAAGTAAAAAGCGATATTTTTGCACCTATTTATAATCTCTAGTGTTCACAGGGCTGTAAAAGGCAAGTTATTGATTTATTGAGGTGCAATCGCGTATGCGGCTGTGTAGAATCATTAATGTTGAAAAGTGTAACTATATGGACCCATAGTGTATGAGAATTGTCTTACTCGTATAGAGAAAAAACTTAAAGTCTGCTCTTGGAACCTAGTTTTGGAGCCTAGATATATCTTTGCTATTATCTGAACGAGCCAATTTTAGTTTATTTAACCTGATACTAGTACTGATGTACCTACTAGTAATTTACTCGCGGAAATTATGAGTGAGTAACATTTTTTTTGTATAGGTACAATCAGTTACAAAAAAATGTCGCAAATATCTTAACTCAGGGGCCTACTACACCCAATGCCCACCTTGAATCCGCACCTGCTTCTTATTGTGTAGAGACATTTTCTAAACTAACTGACTAATGGCTAAGAAATATCTAAAGTGTAATTTATCTTGTTTGCGAAAAATGATAAAATCACTAGAAAGTGGAGTAGTAGTATTCTACTTTGCCAAATCGATTTAGTTTAGAGCGGCGCAATTTTAGCTCTCTAATTTTAAACCGCGGTGGCGCAGCGGTACGGGCTTCTCCTTACAAATATATCGGTCGCAGGTCCGATTGCCGGTCGTACCCACACATCTTTGTGTAGATTGTTTCATCGCCGCTGCTCAATATTAGTGAAGGTAAAATGTTTAAGAACTTATCATTCCAGGACATGTGTCATCCACCAACCCGTACTTGGCCTGCGTGTGTGGACTTAGGCCTAAACTCTTTCAACTCGTAAAATAATTGAGAGAAGACCTGGGCCCTGCAGCGGGACACTAAAAAGGGTTCAAGTGAAAATTTTTTAGCTCAATTATCCTAATGACCCTACTGATGTAGGTACGACTAATCTCTATTTACCTATTTATAATTCTTAACAGCTATCCTTACAGGCTAAACCCGAGACCATAGTGTGGCGACATTATCTTATGACAGTATTATATTATCTGTGCTAAGAGTAAAATTGTTGCAAATAATTATTATTGTTATTACATTTAGTTGAACAAATTTTCCTAATTCAGGGGTCGCTGGCACCCATTGCCCCCTTTGGATCCGCGTCTGCCTCTGATCGTGTAGACTCATTTCCAATTGTCTAATTGACCAATGACGAAAATACTTTACTATTTATCAAGTGAACGCTGAAGTTCTTACATGAAATCACCATGATGATAACTAAATTAATATAGATAACAATTATCATGTTTGTGATTAGGTACCGTTCTGATATCGTGTCCAGTTCCTTTGTAAACGAACGCTAAATCGGCATGTTGTGTGTTCATTATTAGTAAGTGAAAACAAAGTAAAAATGAAAAGATCATCGGAGGCCCAAATCCCAACCCACTTTGTGTTAACTGCGTGTCTGTCAGGAGGATTAACTATAGTGAGTGTGTAATTTACTAATACCGAGTACCTATTGATTATTTGCGTGATATCCGATCGTAGCATGTAATTATGTATATGAGGGCAGATAAAATTCCATTTTCGTTAATCGCAGATATGTAGGTAAGTAGTTGTGTTACATTTTTATAAATAAAAGTTCATTTTAACTTTTAATAATAATCGTAAAGTTGCAATATCTAAAAAAAATATTATTTTTATTGTGCACTGCGAACTGCTCTGATTCTTGGAAATATTAAATTGCGAAAGCTTTACTTTGTGTCTGCAGAATATTTACACATAAATATCCGGATGACCCAGCTTTGCTCGGTATTTTTTTTTAAATGACATTTTCTAAAAATGATTCCTAGCTAGATCGATTTATCGCCCCCGAAACCCCCTAATACAAAATTTTATGAAAATCGTTGGAGCCGATTCAGAGATTCCAATTATATACAAGAATTGCTCGTTTAAAGGTATTAGATTAGATATGCCAAGACCCACAGATATGACTTTTACGTACTAAAGTAATTTATTAATTTCTGGCTAAAAGCCTCTATGAAGGTAGAGACATATCTACTTGTTCGTCGTCCGCTTTAGCGGTGGGATTACTCCTAAATGTTTGAATTATCTGTGTGTGACTAATAGGGTAATATAATTTATCACACTAGGTAGGTACTATGTAAATTGTGATATTTTGACAAGCGCGCGCTTTTTTAGTGTAGGTATCTACACTAAAAATGCGCGCGCTATTTATATCTATAGTTTGCAAAAATCGCATGTTGTAGGAATTTAATCTTAGTTTTACCTTCCAAATATAATCTTATTCAGTTTTTCGAATAGAAACAATTCGAAAAACTAAATAAAATTATATTAGAAATGTCTATCAGAATAGTGCGTACGTGAGGAGGACTTTGGTAACTTTTTGTTTTACTATTCATACCTATGATAGTACCAAACCAAGTATTCTAAAATTATCTTTTTTACGAATACATTATGTTGTTTCAGGCAATATCGACATGTTATTTAGTACTCAGCACAGCAGCTTTGATCTTTCGAGTCAATTGTGATTTAGGATCGAGCGAGTCATCTACCGGCGCGAATTACTTTTGGAAAACCATATTTCGGGTTTATTTTCTAAGTAATTACTAACAAAATAAATTATTTCATATGTTTTAAGAATATTATACAGGTACATCATTATACTTACTTTTGAATTTTTCAGAGGATACGTGTGAGCATAAGATTACGCCATCAAACCTGACCGGGGAATACACAGTGTTCGTGTTAACAATCATCACGTTATGTATTTCTGCATTATGTTTAACGACAGCAATATTGCTCATCTTAGGTAAATGTTACACAAGTTTCCATTTACCCAGCTATCTTTGATTTGTTCATTGCTAGTTCACTGAGCGCGAACTGCATCCAGCTGGATGCAGTTCGCGCAAAAATAGTTCGTTCACCTAGTCAAATGGCTTCTTTGATGTTCTTAAGTATTATAATGTAAATTGCGACGCACCTCAAATGGTTTTTCTTAAAGTGGTTGACTCGATGCGACCAGACAAATCATTCAACTGTGTTGTCAGTGGGATCAGATCATGCGGTTTTAAATAAAATCATGATCGAGGAATCATATATAATCGAGGTGAAAGCAGCCTCATGCGGTACAACGCATTCCGCTCAACCGGTAGTGTGTTCAGGCTTTAAGGATTACTAGATTCTAGTAATTCCACCCGCAGCTTCGACCACGTTCGTAAGCTACGCTAATTCTCGCTTTACGTACGCTTATAATTATTAATTAAGTCCAACTAGTTATACGCTAATATTAATCCAGATAATAAAGTACGAGGGCATAATTTCATGGTTTAGCCATTTTTCCCTGAAAGAACAAAGTACATAGGTTATAATAGTCACAGTCACAGTTATAATAGTCTGCAGGTATATACGATAGCATTTTTTAAACCTGAAGACGTCTTAAGTTAGGACGCCCTGAGGTCAAAATATACTTCCTAAGTAAGTTCCTTTAATAAGACTCCCAACCTATGTTAACCGATCTCTTTTGCCCCGCGTATTACATTTGCATTATTTACAGACGACTAACTCGTTAATTATAAAACATACATATTATATTGTTTGTATGTTGTATGTTTGTATGTTACAGCTGTACAAGTTGAAAGTCTTTCGAAAATACTCAACTTGACTGTGTTCACATATATTGGCAGTTGTGTTGCCTCATTAGTTGTGGACTTAACCACTGCTTCACATTTTGGTATGGACTTTTCTCACACAACTTCAGTGTTGGTAAGACAAAAATCTGCCGTACTCTTTATTAGTAGGTAGGTAGGTAGATAGATAGAACACTAAACACACTACGTAAGTAGGTACGTTGGACAATGTAATTTATCTGGCGACCTGACATCACTGTTAGGAACACGATGTTTATTAACGGCGTGGTGTGATTGCCGAAATTGTAAACACGTCAACGACAATACACGCCCACATGTTTAGTCAAAGAAATTTCATTATGCATTCTGTCATAAATAACGATTGTTTTGGAAATAAAGTATTTACATTTCAGAAACAATTGACATTCGGGTCTGGGTCTAGTTACCAAACGGAAACAATCCGACAAGGCGCACTGATTCTGATGAGCGTTGCTCTCAAGGGTTACATTGCTTACGCCATAAGTTTTGTATTGCAAATATTACTAATAGTCTATGCTATTGAGTACATGAACTTAATTAAAAGCAAAGAGGTAAGAGTATTTGCGTTATGTCTTACCAAATGTCTTAAAAATATTGTAACTGTCCCTACCTACATTTTCGTTTTGTTTCAGCATCCAATTCACAGGCTTGGTGCATTAAATGCGTATGAGTAAGTTTTATATAACCGGACTCCGAGACAAATAACATAGCGAAGCGATAAAGAAATATCGAAACAAACAAAGTGTATGGGATTGACATTCCCCGTCAAAATGTCACGTGACAATCTACTACACTTTGTCGCCTCGCCATGTAATTTGTATAGAAGCACTGATTATTATGAAAAATATTTTAGGTGGGTTTAGGCTACTGGGGAGTACCTACCTATTTTGTTTTACACAGTGAGTAGAGCAACATATTAAAGAGTATTAATGAAGGCTTCGACGGGCCGGTGGCGTGGTCGGTTAGATACTTGCTTTGCTTGTCACGCCGCAGGTCGTGGGTTCGATTCCCACCCGAGACAAACATTAATGATGAACATTTGTGTTTGTGTCGAGGTGTAAATATCTATTTTAAGTATATATTTACAAAAGAAAAGTATTATATGTATAGTATATACCAGTTATCTGGTTTCCATAACACAAGCTTTGCTTAAATTGGGACCAGATGACCGTGTGTGTTAATGTCCCAGAATATTTATTATTATTATTTATTATTTTTTCATTGATTCTAGTGGAATGTGAATCATAATACCACACTTATTTTATTTACAGTCAGCCTCGTAGGCCGGAAGACACCTCGTCTAACTCTGACCGCTTTTCACCATATATTAGAGGGTAAGTGAAGCTAAGTGTAAGAGCAACTATAAAAAAAATTCTAAATTTACTCACTCTTAAAACGTCCTCTGTCTGGATACCCTCAATGGTGAGTTAACTGTATACTTTTTTGCCATTAACAATCCGCGACCCCCTGGTGCAAATGCGCTGCGAAACACCAGCAGCATCTTCGCGACCGCTGAGTTTTTTTTCGTAATTTTTGTCACACCTTGGGTTACATTATCGAAATATTCATACGGGTAATTTATTTTAGCATATAATGTAGCCTATGCTACTAATTCAATTTCTAATGAGAATTCTTTTTGAAATCGGTTTTTGAGCCTATTTGTAACAAACAAACGAACAATTAATCTTTCCTATTCCTATTCCTTTGTATATTATTAAGTATAGATTGAATTTATAAATTACTCGAGAGCAAGGTACCAGCCGCTTTGGGGGTATGGTCAACAAGGTGTACGTGCTTACTTACAAGTTCAAGGGAAGTATGGGAAAGTAGTAGGTACCTAGTAGGGAAAGTATTTAAGTATAATACATTGTAGAAGGAATACATTATATTTGCTATATCCTAACAGGGTCTTGTACTACTGTAATACTTACTATGACGTGTATAGGTACGTGTGTGCAATAAATAAATAAATATTTCACAAAAAATGTGAAAAAAGAATTTTCAAGGAACAAAGAAACGCCTTCTAAAATGCGAACTCAAAAGTGAAAAATAATTGGTAGCTACATCAGTTTGAGTTAATTTAAGAAGTATGTGTTAAATCGGTAGATTAGATCAGCGGTCGGCAACGCGCGGCCCGCGGGCCGCATGCGGCCCGCGGACGTTCTGCTTGCGGCCCGTGAATATTTGTAAATAAGTTATAATTCTATCAAAATAAACGCATTAAAAGAATTAAAAAAATATGTAAACATAATGTAAGTATTACATGTACGAATTAAATTTTGTGACATTTACCAATTTTTAATAGCATTTTTATTTTTCCTATGGAATACTTATGATATGACCAATTATGCGTAGGTGTATTGGGCTTCTACGCTACGGTTAATACCATGACTGCGGCCCGCCTTTAGTTTATTTTGGCACCTTGTGGCCCTTGCCTGCCAAAAGGTTGCCGATCGCTGGATTAGATAGTAAAAAGTACGAACGAAAACCAAGATCTGTGGGATATAGCAGCGACTTAAATTAACAGATGTCAATAGGTATTATATTTGCGTTTTATTTATGAACATGTATTCTTTATTTTTTTTAAATGAAATAAAAATGCGTCACTAATACGGGTCAGAGATCTGTGCCATTTTATAACCTTTGTTATCATTGCACTAAATATGATTTAGTTAAAGCAGTCGTAATTTGTATGTCGAATTAGATACGTCGTTCATAAACATATCCCACTGCAGAAAAAATTACTACTTAGTTCTATTTAAAAAATAAGGAGAAGGAGAGGTGTACGTGTCAATCTAGACGGCAATAATACATGTTACAATGAATGAATGACAAATACAGCTAATAGTATTTACCTATTTCGAGTCTGTCCTATCTATAATATCTACTACTAGACCTAGAACTGCATCAAAGGCTAGGATTGTTAGAGAAAATCTTTAAAAACAGTACGGTTACAAAACGGGGATTCCCCATTTTGTAACCGTACGATACACCATATCTATCACCCTTACACTTTGAACCTACCAAATAGAACTTTACATGATTTCACATATTTTGTCGAGACTGGGAAATACGGTAGAAATGTAGGGGGCCCCAACGACCCCAGTAAAATTTTAAAAATGGTCGACACGGAAGGTACCTAGTTTGAGTAGCTACCTCTAATCTATGTCTTAACCTAGTATTATTATATTGTCTGTGATAATTTATGTTACAGAGCGCAACCAAATAACGGGTTTATTTATGAAGACGACTCGCCTCGTAGGAGCCCCATGCGTGAGAATCAACGTTATGACTATGCTGAGTAAGTTCACTTTTTACTAAACACACACTTTTTAACATAACCAACACCGAAGATAGTACAAAAGACATTCTAATAGATAAAGGTATTTTTGCAAATAAAGAAAATATTATCTACTATAAAAAAATAAGTCGGGTTTTCCTTCCTGACGCTATAACTCCAGAACGCACGAACCGATTTCCACGGTTTTGCATTCGTTGGAAAGGTCACGGGCTCCGTGAGGTTTATAGCAAAGAAAATTGAAATATGAAAAAAAAAATAAAAAAATGAAATGAATGAATCGAAAAATGAGTTGGTAAGCGCATAAGTCGAAAACGGCTGAACCGATTTAGCTAATTGTTTTTTTAGAATACTCCTTGAAGTACAAGGATGGTTCTTACGCAAAGAAAAAAAAACAACTTCCTCAGAAACAGCTTAACCGATTCGGTAGGTCTGAGAATCGGTCGTAATCTATTTTCGGCCCCAGTAGGTGGCACTGCTTTACCGGGTAGGACGACGTCTGCGGGGTCTTATTATATATTAAGGTTATATATAACATAAAATATTGTCTTCGTCTAGCAATTTAATTTACAAATGATAAACTATCTCACTTTTACAGCAGGACTCCCAAACGCACGGACTCGTGGCAAAACCCTAATTTGTCAGGAAGCAACCGCCCTTTCTCGTACTTAGAAGATTTGAAGAGACCAGCCCCCGCGCAGTCCAGCCCCTCGCCGGCCGTTGAGTCCCCTTGGCGTAGAGATCCATGGTCACCGCCCGTCCCCGCTCCAGACTACAGCCCTCATGGGGCTCGCCGACTCAAACCTGCACTTAAGCCGGCGTACCTACAATAACCATCATCGATTTGTTGAAACATTACTGGAAAACGTAAAGTTGCTGGGTTTTTGAAAACAATATTTACCTGTGTTTAAACATGTATCGAAGTCACCTTGTTGTAAAATTAAATTATTATTGATGTGATTTTGTTTTTGTTTCTCATAGTTTACTTTGATATGGATGACGACATGTTTTTTGTTTTTACGTCTTTTGTATCCTATACTACTAATAATTATGGAAGAATCCTACTAATAGAAGCTGTCGACGAAAACTAGTAAATTAATAATATTAGACACGTATTTTTTTGTGATTTAAGATTACGGCGATACTTCCAAGCGACATCTCGAATGACGTCACGCTTAGGTAAGTTTCCATAACTTTAATGCAATATACTTTCCATAAAGGAGTCATTGGTTACATCTAAACACTAGCTTTGCGCCGCGGCTTCGCCCGCGTGAACTATATATCATGCCCAGCGGTGAGATAAAAAGCTAGCCTATAGCCTTCCTCAACAAATGGGCTATCTAACAGTGCAAGAATTTTTCAAAATGGGGCTAGTAGTTTCTGAGATTAGCGCGTATAAACATACAAACAAACAAAATCTTCAGCTTTATAATATTAGTATAGATTGAAGAAAGGTGTCTAATATATTTTTATAATCGTACTAACGGATAAATTGAAACACGATTTTTCATACCTTGTCGTCCCTATCTAACAAACTTTTCTGACAACAAACTTCAAACAGACAGGCATTGAAATGAAAACAACGAAAATGTAACAGTTTTGTATTAAGTTATGTATTCTATTTACACTCTCAATACCAACTAAGTAAAACCTATTATTAAGTGTTAAGTAAATAGTGACCGCTCTGGAGAACGAACTATGTAATTACAATTATTGCTTGAAATATTTTATTGAGAAGGCACAAAAATTATTACTTGATATCTTAAGTACAATATGTACAAGACTTTACACATTTTAGATATGGTTTTACAAATCACAGTTATACAAAATAGAAACTGGAATTTACAACTTGGTTTTGATCTTATTACATTCTAATACAATTTTACAGGCACTGTCTTATGGCAGTGACGAAATTGTTTGTCTTATCCTTATACCTCACAATATAATATACACTACAACATAATGTTCCATCATGTTTAAAATATTATTATGTCAAAATTAATGTTACTGTATCGAAGAACAGAAGTAATATTGACGACGCCAGTAAATAAAAAAAAAATCAAATACAAATCTAAGACACAAAATTATATAGAGTGGCCGAAACATAAGATTAGTTTACTTACTCTGTAGGTTGGCCTGATTAAAGTGTTAACATTTTTTTGTCATTTACAAACTAATGATAAAACTTTATTTGCACTATGAAGAAGTAATCTTTAAAATACTTTTATAAATAAATATAAACTTGTTATTCGTAGCGTTGTTCCGCCGGAGGTAGGTACGATAATTATGTACTCTGTAACTACTTACTTATTGTTTATTTTCATAAGTTGGATCTAGCGAGCTCTACCTACCTACAAGTATCTACAAACGAAAATCCAATAAATGTTGTTAGCGGACCATATTAAATAGATCTGAATCACAAACAACAATTTAATAGTTAGTACCCTTAGTATGAGTTGTCAACACGAAAAAAGTATTCGAATAAGTTTATTGACATGTCAATATGTCAAGATAATGAGTTGAAATACTAGACTATCTACAAAGTATTTTGATTAGTTTATTTCCGATTATTTTTATTTTATTTTTAGCCGTTTACTTTTTTATTTATGTCTTCACTGAAAATATTTAATTTGAAAAAGCATTTTTTTGTGTTAAACATAGCATGTATTCAAAAACTTTTGTTATATTGACGAACTCGTACTAGGGGTACAGAAAACTTTGATCAGAAGAAATACATTTGACGTTTTGACTTTGGTAAATGCACAGAAAATCTGTCAAAATTTTAGTACGTTTCGCCTACCTGTAAAGTGCGACAATTTATTAAAATGTACAAAAGTAATTTTATGATGCGCGATCCCGCCCGCTCTAATTATAAATCAGCCTTTAAGATAATATTTATTTAGGACTTATAAACTTCGACAAGTGAAAAGATTGAATAATGTGGTTTACATTATTCAACCAAATAAATAACCCCATTATATTACACAGTTTGATCAAATATAATATATAAAAGCATGTATTTACAAAAGAAATGTAGTATTATGTAATACCATATTATCAACTCTGCTTTATTTGGGATCAGATGGCTGAATGTGTTTCTAAATTTCCCAAATCATGATATGATTATTATTATTTATGTACGTATGTACAAAAATAACGGCAGTAATAATAAGTCAATTTCCATTTAATACAATGCATTGCTACGGCAAACTTTACCTTATAGACAATTATCACTTCTGTGTTAACATTATACATTTTCCATGGCCTTTTCTGGTCAAGGACCACCGTTTAATTTTGATTTTGTATCTTCTGTGAGATCTATAAGATTTGTGACGTCAAGACCTTTCGATTCACTTTCAGGTGCAGATACAGTCACAGGTTCTGTACCAATATTTTTATCCGGTATTTCTTTAGAAATAATTACGCGAGGTTCTGCTTTGCAGGTAGTTAGCGCGGCAGTTTCTTCATTATTGAGCGACAGTTCTAATTGAGTAACAAGATTACCGAGAACCTTCTTGAGATGTTCAAAAGCTGCCTCATCTGCGGGAGTACCTCGAGATGGAATAACACCCTTACAATTTTCATCGCGACATTGGCTTTCATGTATTGTTTTTAGAGCATTAAGCTCACTAATTCTAACAACAATATTTGGGTTTTCTATAAACGCTTCAGTTAAATAGCGCCCTTCTTTGGAGAACAAGAAAACCGCCGGTATCTCGATATCTTCCTTGCCGTCGCCAGACATAGCGAAAAGTGTGGTGCTCTCGTGAGTAGAATCAGGGATGTTGTCTAGTATTATAGCTAGTGCCACACCAGCATTCTGCATGTTACGCACTTTTTGAGCAAACGTGCATTGTCCTCGTTGGGCGATGCCGAATATGCCTTTTACGTAGTCCTTGTTTTGTATAGGAGAGCAAGCGTCGCGAGGCTCGACGAAGGCAAGCGTGTTGACGTACCTGTCGTCAGGTGTAATCTCCTTGCCAAAGTGAGCGGGACCCGCGGGGAATATCTTATCGTTCAGCTGCACTCCGGCAGGCACTACGCCATTTTCTAGATCACTTAAAGAATTCCATTTGGACATTTCTCGCATGAAAGTAAGGCCTTCTGCTGCGTCTTTTGAAGATTTAGCCTGTAAAACATATTAAGTCGATATTTATTTATGTTGTTATTAACATTGCAAAAATATAACTTATTAAGTTTATAAAAAGAGTAAATATTTACCGTGGAGGTAGTGTAAAGGAGTTGCACTCTTCCGTCGGGTAAGGTAAGCACAGATATGCCCATGTCGGAGAGTGCGTTCAACTGTCTCGGGTCATTGAGAGGTCGTAGACGTGCGGGCGGGCGCGCCGCCGTCGTACCGATCAGCTGCCGCATCGGCTTGCGCACCTTCTCTGCTACTAGGGACGCTGTGTTCGGACACGTCCTGCAACAAACCACTGAGTTACATAAACACATCTAAAAATATCTAACTAGTGACCCGCCCCGGCTTCGCACGAATAGATATCGGTATTAGACAAAATTTTTAATCATCATAAATTTTATCACACTCATGGCAGACTTTCTATGCTTAGAACACTCGATCAAATCTGCTTTGGCAAAACCAATAGTCAAAATCATTAGTTTTATAGCTATGGTGCCGCAATCTATATTACTGATATTATAAAGCTGAATAGTTTGTTTGTTTGTTTTAACGCGCTAATCTCAGAAACTACTAATCCGATTCGAAAAATTCTTGCACTGTTAGAAAGCCCATTTGTTGAGGATGGCTAGTTTTTATCCCGCTGCTGGGCATGATATGTAGTTCACGCGGGCGAAGCCGCGGCGGTAAGCTAGTAACCTAGATAAATGTTAGGTATCTACTCAAGTAACGATCCCGGTTGTGTCACATGTGGGTCTCCCGTAAATCCTTGGCACAAATACACCACGGGACTCCCGGGAGATTTTAGTGGGTACCCTTTGGTAGTTTTACATACCCCTTGCCCTGAGCACACACGGGGCGAAGGGATCCTTATAGGATTTCCCCCCGGCAAAAGAAAGCACATAAGTAATAGACCACATACACGTTGGCGCTCTGTCTACCCAGACGTGAGGTTACATTCATTTACACATACAGGATTCATATAAATTTTAACACACTCTTGGCTGACCCAGAAAGAAGTAATAGACCAAGCTAGATTTCTCATCATCACATACCTACACTCTTGGTGCTGTCTACCCCGTGAGGGATATAGTCGTGGTGTTACATTTATTTACACCTACAGGAACCATTAGTCAATTTTTGTTGTTTATTTTTATGTTGTTAAAAAATATATATTAACCTTGACACATTTTTTTAGAAATGTCCATTACTTCAGCTTTCTAATAAAAAAAACCGCTTTAAAATCGGCCCATCCGTACTACATGGCAACAAACTTGTACACAGGTACACGTCTCTAATAAGAGCCATATTTTTTGTCGGGGTTAAAATCTATTTCACAGACATAGACCGCTGTTTCTAAAATTTCAATTTTGATAAATTATATTATACACATAATAACTAAATCAAAAAGTAATTTACAGGTACTGATATGTGAAGTGATAAGTGAATATTATTAAGTGATTTATTTAAATAAGGATTAATACCAAGGTACGAATAATTGAGTCTAATTTGTACCGGCGGCGGCGTTACAATTGCATATTTTAAGATGAAAAAGTAGTTATAGTGACGTAAAATATTTAGATATTTAGATATATGGTACCGCAGCCTTTTTTGTAGATATTTATAGCCTCAATAAAACTCAATATAAACATCACTTTGCTCTAATGTGAATAGTTTCCGCAGCGTCATTTTTTTTACACCTTGCGTAACATTATCAAAGTTTTCATACGAATGCCTATTTTTTTTAACATCTTAATATATATATTTCTTGTGTGCGTGTGTATGTGACTGAACTCCTCCTAAACGACTGGACCGATTTTGATGAAATTTTTTGTGTGTGTTCAAGGGGATCTGGGAATGGTTTAGATTCACAATTTTGCGCGGTACGAAGTTCGCTGGGGCAGCTAGTATAATATATAAGCCTATGTTACTCAGTAAAGATGTAGCTTCCTAATGGTGAAAGAATTTTTGAAATCGGTCCAGTAGTTTTTAAACCTATTCGTTACAAAAACAAACAATCAAATCTTTCCTCTTTATTATATTAGTATAGATAAGTTGTAAGTATAAGGTTTGCAGGGATAACAATCAGGAAAGTTATTAGTTTTAAGGAATTTACAATATACTCACTTTCTAAACTTATCTTCGTCGTCATCATCAATGTTGAAGTTTGTTGTATTTTTCCCATCAGTTGCCAATGAGAGCGGCAAGAAATGAGCTTCAGTGGTCAAAACATAGTCCTCTAACTTAATTGGAAGGTCTTTATCTTCTCCAAAGAGCATGTACAGGTATTTAAAAGTCTCCGCTAAAACGAACGAGTCCATTCTATCTTCGTGAATACGCGTCCTGACGTCGTTAACCGCTGCGTACCCGCAAGGTACTTTAGCGTACTGTTGTAATGCCTTTAGAACTGTTTTGCCAACTTGGAGATAATGGTCATCTTCTGTAGCACGGTGCAAGAAGTACGTTGATTCTAAAAACTCTGGCCTGAGAGGATGCTGGCCCCAGTGTACCTACCAAATAAAACACAATATAGATATATAATAAATACGTGAAGCAAAAACTTTGTATCCTATTTACCATTTGTACTTTCTATGAAAATAGCGCGATCGCTGAAAAATAAGAATAAGAAATAGTGCAGACAGCCAATTTTTTTAACAGACTCCAAAATAAAGAGAGGTTATCAATTCGACCTGTCTGTCTATGTGGACTTCCTAAGTGTCAAGTTTCGTAAATGTATGTTTGTCTAGCAATTAAAAAAAAATTAGCAATCTGATTGCAATGTTTTTTTGTAAGATGAAATAACTTTGGGTTAATTTAAAGTTTCATCAAAATCAGTTCAACAGTTCTTAAGAATAAGACGTTTGATGTTTTTTAAGTCGTAATAATTTTTAATTTTATTTTAGATGTCGAATTTCGAGCATAAGGCGACAACTAGTCTAGAGTAAATAGTTAAACAAGACTACTTTTTAATTTTAATTAACAAGTTACATAACCAGATTATACATGTAGTTTTCTTGTGGAAATGAGAGAAACTTAAATAATGTGTTTTACCTGAAAATCTGATGTGAAAGCTTCCGGTATAAAGGTGTGTCGCTGCATGACTTGGTACAACATCTCGTGAGTTTCAACAGCGGGCCTGACATCGCCCAGCAGCACTTGGAGCCCCGGCCAGAAAGCCAGGAGAGCATCCATAAAGTTGCGAGACTGTAGGTGTGGCCTAACAATAACGAAACAAGCTATATAGCAATCCGACCGACCAAAAAACGTTAAATGTTTTTGGGTGCTGGGCTTCTCTCTACTATACGTATTAAGTGTTGCTAAATGTAATTATATATCTTCGACTGTTTAGTTCCAAGACGTGCCAATTATCTCATGATGTTTTCCTTACCGATTATAGAAGAAACAAAGTTAATTTTAAGGTTTGAACACGATTCACGCAGTCTACCATACTGAAAATTGAGTAATACACTAATATACTACTACTACTACTTAATTATTACTATTCAGACTAACCTGTGCATATGAACAGCAAGCATAACAGGACCCCTGCTGATATACTTCATAACAGCGTTGTAGTGTCTGTTAAACCTAGCTAAATATTTTTCGTCGCCAAGCAGAATGTACGCCTTAAGGCAATATTCATAGTAGGAATCAATTCCGGCTCCAACTCCTGCGTCCTTACGAACCCAGTCACCGGAATGTATGTTTATGACAGTCCCCATTAGGTCAGATGTTCTGTAATCAAAATACCGAAATAAAAAAATAAATGGAACTGTTGGCTGCTAAATACGAAGATGCACTCAGTGACGTGAGAACTCTGCAACAAGAAAAATCCTTTTTTAAGAGTCACATTGGAACTATAAAATCAACACTAGAGAACAAAACAAAATGCGCGGATAACTAGTGAACTAAGAAATGTCCCAATCGGGAGAAGAAGGACGCCCTAACTGACCTTGCAAAAAGTATTGGTATGTACTGTCATGAATGATCCGATATTGGACTCGCTCGGACATCCGATATGTATAACGGTTGAAACTGAAAGATATCATTCTTTCCTATCATTGTTGATTTTACCTCGACCTCGAACATACGATGAAGCAAACCGTGAACAACGCTTGAGTACTCCACATCTTAATATGGTTGGTCCTGTTAAATCAATATATGTCGACGATTCCCTTACCGCATCTGTTAGACGACTGCACTACCTAACTAGACTATTCGCTAAAACACAACTACTCGTAGGTACTGTTGGACATCATTTGGTAGTCTGTTTAAAATGATATGATGATCAACCCCGTCTACATGTAAGCTGCGAAGGAGATCAAAATATTGGAGAAATATCAAGAAATTAGACCAAACTAAAAGATGACCACTGTCTGCAAGTATTGTGTAGTGACTTACCTGATGTAATTGTTACCTCTCTCTGTAAAGTTACTAGTAATTACCAAAATATTGCACTCAAAGTCAAATTGTCCTGTGAATATTATCCTGATAACATCTATCTTCGAAACATTCAATTAACTACAGAAAACGAAATCGACGACTTTAATGGCGCTGATTTTGCCATCTTTGAGTCGGAGGACTGCGCGTCTCTCTACCTATTCGTAGTCGAAATTGTAACTTACAGGGACTACTTACTGCCGATTTAGGCTAATTCTGGGGTAAATTGCGACTGCATTGTTCTAACAGAGTGCTGAATCAACTCCATGCATATCTTTCATAGATATGGGTATGATAGTTTTGCCTCCACCAAAACCTAACGCAAAATGAATCTGTAGCCGTGTACCACAAAAGTAATTTGTTTATTTCAGTAGAAGAACTTGTAGTTATGGACGCCAACCATGTTGTGATCACCCTATATCAAGATACGGTAGCACTGGCTATTTTTTACCGCCAGAACAAAATATTGACCACTTACTGAAATCTCTTAACTATCTATAACCAAAACAGTCTTTTTAGCAAAATGTTATATTGATGTGTAACTATCCTATCCTACTATCCTACTAATATTATAAATGCGAAAGTAAGTGTGTGTGTGTGTGTGTGTGAAGGTTTGTTACCGCGTATCTCCATAACCGCTCCACCGATTTTATTGAAATTTGAAATGTAGGTAGTCTATACCCTAGAATCGGACATAGGCTAACAATATTTTCAAAAATCATCCCCTAAGAGGGTTAAATAGAGGGGTGAAGTTTGTATGCAACTTTTTATACCTTGGTCCTATTCATTTGAAATTCGGTACACATAAACCTTAAGACAAATAATGAGATACGGGTTTTTTATTTTTCCATAATTACCCCTATGAGGTGTGGATAATGAGTTTTATTGGTAAAAATTAAAGTTTCTCTGGATCTGTATAGTAGGGTGGATCGAAAAAAATTTTTTTTTTTTCTTAGCATGGGGGTAGAATTTGTAGCTTATAAAAAAGAATTATTTAAAAAAAAAAAAAAAAATTTTCGCAACGTTTAGAGATAGCCCACTCGTTTTTTAATAAAATAATGGATCAAATGGACTTATTCTAGCAAAAAAAAATTTTTTCTGTCAAAAATCGTGGAAAACATGAAAAAATAATTGAATATGATTTTTTTTCACTTACCTTTTATTTCAATACAGAAAAAAGGGCTGCTTAATTCTTTATTTTTCGCTAAAGTTACAAAAATAATAGGAAAAAATTTTTTTTGACTTCTGAAAGCCAGAATTAGAATAAGTCCATTTGATCCATTTTTTTATTAAAAAAACGAGTGGGCTATCTCTAAATATTGCGAAAAAAATTTTTTTTTTTTTGAAAAACGTTTTTTTTTATAAGCTACAAATTCTACCCCCATGCTAAGAAAAAAAAATTTTTTTTTCGATCCACCCTACTGTGTAGTCTCAAGTCCGATTCACTCCAAATTTGGCACACATATACCTTAAAAGAAATCATGAAATACGTGTTTTTTATTTTTCCAAAACTACCCCCTTTGGGGGTGTTAAATGAGTTTATTTGGAAAAATTAAATATTCCATAACTGTTTAGTCCTTGGTCCGATTTCCTTTAAATTTGGTATAAATAAAGCTCAAAACAAATAATGAAACACGTGTTTTTTATTTTTTTATTTTTTTTATTTTCATCCTAATACTAAGCGGGCAAAGCCTGAGAAATTATTCTGAGGGTGATTTTCTTCAAAGTTGATATCATAACTCCTTCGTAATTTTGGTCTAAATTACTTTTTATTTTGACACAATGACATGTTTGATAACTCAATGCTACGAATAGAATTCGAAATTTAAATTTCATTTCTTATAAGTATGGTCTAAGAGCCGTAGTATTTTTAAAACACGCCTATTGATTTATGGATATACCTATGGGCGCTTGACGATTTCAAAATGTTGCTTACACTCCTACACTACTAAACTAATTTTGTATGGAGATTGTTCGAGACCCGGGAAAGGATAGTTTTATCCGACTGCGAAAAAAGGAATTAATGGTCTAACGCGATAACCAACATCCGCGGGCGAAGCCGCGGGCGGAAAACTAGTATATTAATATAGTCGAACGTATTACAAACACTTACCTTTCTGAATACCTAAATATGATGGCATTCCTCAGCATGATACTTGCGTACACATTACCTACACACAATAATACATGTTCTTAAACAAAAACACGCAAAAACAATTAAACTCATAGATTACCTTCTGAAGCTAGAACACAATTATTGATCATCCACTATACTCGATCAAAGATGTTAACGAAGCTGCTACTTACCTCCACGATAGACATCCTTCAAACGGCTCTATAGAACAACTTTAAAGAAGATAAAATATCAAACAGTAAGGAAATATTAAAACCGTGGATAACACCTCGCATCCTAAAGTGTATTAAAATTGTGAGAATGCATTAATAAAAACCACTTATAATATTTGTTAACTTTACATACAATAACTATTGACTGACATATTTTTTAATATCATAACTAAACTTATTTTTATTATTATTTCATTTCATTTAAGTAAGCATCTCCTGTAACTATGTAACCAAAAAGTCCTTGTGGGGACCTGGTGATTTAAAAATTAACTTTAAAATTATGAGGAGAATTATAGCACATATTATTATCTACCTCGGTGGTCCAGTGATAAGCATGTTTGCATAGTAACCGAGAGTAGTTCCGAGTGGAGCAAAAAGGCTTTTCTAATATAATTTTAGAGAATCCTATTTGCAACTCGAAGTGTAAAATTGTGCCCGATGAACGGCAATAGGCTCGTCCCCTATTACGTATGGGACCTAACCATAGCTGGCGAAAAGGGGGTGATATTCACCTCTGCCTACATATTCGGATAATACAGGCGTGATACTATGTTTGTATGCTATACCTATCATTATTACTATTTATAATTATTATTTTTATTACTATGCAGCACAAACGTTTTCATTCCTACAATGTAAGCAAATAAGCCGAAAAGAAAATAAACTAGAAAGTTGAAATTAGTTTATTTCGCAAGCTCCTGTGGCCACCTTCCGATTTCATAATTAAACCCGTTCCATGACACAATAATATTATGCCATATGCCACATTTGAGCAGAATCAAATAAAATAAGTGGTTCTATTGCAGCTTCCAACATTTCACACTAAGTTAAATAAAAACAAAAAATATATATACATATAACAGAAACAAAGTGTTTGTCTGAACACATCTCTCAAAGGTGTTATTGTTACTGCATATAATACTTAATTATTTAACCTGTGCCTAATCTTCCAGAGTCTGTCCATAGCCTTGTGTGCTTTCTGCTCATAAATAGCGTTTCCTGTGAGACGTGAAAGTGCCGCCATTTCTAGTATCATCGTTCCGGCGCAAGCGGTGCAGGTTTCTCGTGATTCTGCCAATCCACGTATACCATGACGTAGATTGATCTGCATAGAAAACAACATATTTTACACGCTTAAGTAAACCTAAAGATGTTACGTAATACAAATTAATGTAAGATTGTGATATGCAATTTATTGAGATTTTATTCAATTAAATGAACATAGCTTTTTTACCTTTCCATGCGGTATTCCCGTAGACGTGTTGAAAGAGGGCAACAATCTTTTTCCGAGGTCTTCAGCCAAAACTAGTAGTTCCCCATTGTACCACTTTAATACCGGCACATCACTTTTCAAGGTAGTCGCCAGCACATGGGCTGATAGAAGACCGCTAAAAAAATAACACAAATATTACAATTATTACTAAACTGTACATCCCTAGTGCTCCACTGTCAAATTAAAGTTAGTTAAGTATAATTGAGATTATACATATAAGTGAACAATTCGAAAGTTTGTGAACACACTTTAACCAAAACTGTGATTAGATATGGATACATAATAAAAATAATAATAAATTTATTGAGTGGGCGAGTCACCCCCTGCCATTTTAAATTGCATTGGTCAGGCAGGGGCCATAGTCCATCCATAGTCCTAGTTACCTAATCCGTTAGCACCCACCACCATAACCTGTATTTTAGTTCCTATATTCTGCAATAGTCCTGCTCTAACCGGGGATTGTCCTTTGTTGTAACTTGTACCTATATGGTGCGAACAGGGATAATCGTCGGTTGGTCCCACATTACATTTTTCGGCCCCACGCACGCCTTCCAAAAGTCCGGAGCTCCATAGCTCCGAGATAAAAAAAAAAAAAATTCACACATACACACAGCACCATCTAGTCCCAAATTAAGCAATTATATTTGCTTGTGTTATGAATACTAGGAACGGATAAACACATTGTTTTTCTAAATATTTATTTATAATAGATAAATTACACCCAGACACAGAACAAACAGTCATGCTCATCAAATAAAGATTTGACTTGAGTGGGAATTGAACCCACGACCTAGCAGTCAGGGTCGCTATAGCCGACCGTTTAACTCGCGTATCGCCATCTGAGGTACAAAGTCA
This sequence comes from Meganola albula, assembly GCA_936450015.1. Classification (NCBI taxonomy): domain Eukaryota; kingdom Metazoa; phylum Arthropoda; class Insecta; order Lepidoptera; family Nolidae; genus Meganola; species Meganola albula. Next base: position 15,663,894 of record OW388142.1, on the reverse strand, counting down.
TAAAACATTAATTAAATCTCATATAGAACTATTTAACTACAGATAAAAGTAATGTAAGACTATTCATCACTAATATCCATATAGCTGAATCATCATCACTGTCTATGCAGCTTGAGGAGTCAGAATCTTGGCGATAGGCGATATGCGAGTTAAACGGTCGGTCTATACCTGGTTTTTACATTTCTAATAATTTTATTTTTTGTAGGTACCTACTGAACATAAAATAAAGCACTTACCCCAACATTCTAATATTTGTTTCGAATACAGACACAACAATGTCTTGATCAAAGGACACATCTTTTATAACAAGTTTAATTGCATGGCTGAACTCAGAGAAATCTCCCATAATAGCCAATGTGTCTAAACTGTCTACCAGTGTTAGAGAAAAACTGAAACAAACAAATTATTGGTATTAGATCAGGACACCATGTGGATACATTAATGTGGAAAGTATCTAATGTATCAGTACCTACTCGTACCATTTGATAGTTTTTTTTCTAAGTATAAGTAGAATTGCCTTGCCAGATTTTAATCAGGGACCTGTAGATATGAAGTGTACACAGCATTCTGTTTTTGCAGTAGTGTTTTTATGACAAAACAAGTTTTCTTAAAATAAAACTAGCTAGATTGATTTATCGTCCTCAAAACCCCATAGTCACTGAATAGTAAATTCTTTCTGAGATTGTGAACATTATTATAATTACAAAACAATTGCTTATTTAAAAGTGACATATTTGATTGAGTAGCACTTCGAATAAGTAATGATACAATTGTATTGTAGTATTTGAAGTAAGAAGTTCATAACTATCTGGGAGCTCCAACTATTAAGAATGAAATCAATAAGTCATACATATCCTACAAAAGAAGGTTGGAAAAACATAAGAGTGTATAGGCCAACAGACTTCTGGACACATCAGCTGAAAACATCTATCTGATTCTATTCTATTCTCTATCTCTGCAATTTCAAGAAATGCAAATTATCTGATTATAGCTCAATTGCTGATCAGAGAAGGATGTAGACCTGTATTAAAAACAAGGTAACAATATTAGTGTTTCAGCTTCTCGAACTATATAATAAAATAATCTCTCCAGTCAATCTTTCCAATACTTCCTACAACTATTTTAAAAGTATCTATAATAAGTCTCTACAGTTGTTATTATGCAAAACTTTGTAGGCTATCAAGTTGCTAACAAATAAATATATTATAAAGTATGTTATTACTAATTAATTCAAGGCCAACCTAAACAGACCAAATAACAAACACTAACCAGGTTAGGCTATGTTATTTTCCAAGCATTTTCCTGTGGAAAATTTTGGAACATTACTCACTTGCCAAGAATGTCATCCATATCACCACGACTAGGAGTGATTCCTTTCCATCTGCCCTTGCAGCTTAGTGGCATCAGTTCATCAGCAGGATAAGCATTTTCCATGTAAGCATCATATGCATGATAGAACATTTTCCGAGCCTCTTCCCTAAACAGAAGTATTGAACATCAAATATACAATATCTGGGTGACCTAACTTTGATAGTGGTTTTATTTGAAAGCCTTAAAAAATTATATGAATGTGCAAAAATAAGATTATTTCCTAGGTTTACAACAAGGAGTATGGATGTGTAGGATTGTAGCATAAAGAGGTATGTCTGGAAATACAGGAAGGAACATCAAAATTGTTTTAGATACAAATAAGTTGAACATTATGAATAGTATCTAATTCACATTTTTACACTATCAGCAGATATGATGAAATAATTAGGTTAAGGTCACTTGAAGCATTCTTTTATTTCAGTCAAATTTCATGTTTATATTCACTATTTAAACATCTATTGTAATGGGACTAAACCCACCACCAGAACCCCACCACTGATACTCTTGTACCACAATAGCTCAGCTTTTGAAACCAAGCCAAGTCTCAGGACACCTAAACTGTCTTGGACCCCACATTTATTTAATCAGAAAGATAGTTTAATTTTGTAAAGTTAGAATAGCAAGAAAAATACATGGCTATGTATATTGCGCTGTATAAATTCACATTAAAGTGCGTATTTACCCTCATCAATGACTCATAGCAAATGATTGTAAACAAGTAACTTAAAATGTAACTTAAAATAAATGTAGGTACCTAATAACAAAGAATAACGTTGTTACGTAGGCAATAATAAAAGCCATAATGAACATTAAATTTGGTTCTGATATGATTTCGAACATGATAGTTAAGGAAAAAGTTTACCTCAAATTGAATCGTTCTGTTTTCGACATTGGAGCCACGGTTTCTTCTTCTGTCTTCACACAAATTATCACCAAAACGAAAACTAACAAAACACGGTAAGCCATTATGGCGATAATCACAATATTCTTCGAAGACTAGTATAAAATAATAATTCTTATCAAAATAAAGTAAAATAACTAAATTTAATAAAGTGTAAACCAAATTATACAAACTACTAAAATAACAAAGGTATAAAATTGTGATCCTTATGGTTACACCTTCAAAATTTTAAAAAGTCTTCATTGTCATATCCACAAACTGATATAATAACACTACTTTCCACCCTTCCATCCACACACAACCCAATATTTTCCTTCCACGACTTGTTATCCGTGACACGCACGATTGATGTCTGATAGGTATGCTGATAGGCTGTAAATTTAATAATAAATTTCGAATCTATGGAAATTGAGCAAAGATTAATGGCGGCGTTTTCTAAGCTACTCTACCATATAACCTTGTCTCTGTTAGGGATGGTGATCTGAGATCGATTAATCGAAAAATCGATTTTTCGAGCCAAGAAAATCGATTTTTAGATCGATATGTAGTACTGAATCGATTCATTGGATCGATACATAACCCTTTAAAATCGACATTTGATTTTTTTCTGTTTTTGTACTAACCTTACCACTAGTTGCCGGCAGTGCTACTAGATCGTAGGTAAAATGACCCCCACTTTATAGGACACTCGTTTAAACACATTAAATAGTGGTAAAAAGTGGGGGAACATTTTACCCACGATATGGTAGCACTAGTTGCAGGTGCCCGTATTACAAGAATACTGCCGGTTAATTACTCAAAAACTCACGAGATGGCTGTGTGTTTAGTCTCCTTCGCCTCACTACCTCATTTTTCTTCAATAGAAATAAGTTACGTTTATTAATTTTGACTTTTTGTATATGAGCTGTGATTGCGTCATTGCGTCATCACTCAGATCATTCGATTAATTTGTTTGTCACTTAGTTAGATAACAATCTAACTAAGTGACTGTTTATTAATTAAACATACTGTGAATAACGAAATAAATACAGATTTTTGATTAATTATTAGTTTTTATAATAAAATTGATTGATACTTGGATTATTTTTTTTCCAAATTTTCTATTACAATAATAGAAACTTTTGGAAAAAAGATCGATTTTTTGGAAATAGATCTTTTAGATCTCGATTTTTTTGTGGATCGATTCATCAGGTCACGATTCGAATCGATTAAAAATTGATCTTTTTCGGATAGAATCGCCATCCCTAGTCTCTGTCTTAGAAGAATGTCAACGTCATTGTGCCATTCAAAGACTACAGTAGAATATAGTAGACTGCCAATGTTGTTTACAATCCGCCTACGCCAAATTATTTTAAACGAAAATAGTTTAATTTCACGTTTCAAACTGTAAACCAAGTACATTTATCTGAATAAATGACTCATACAGTGTAAGAAAAGCGCGTATAAATATGTACTATATAAGTTGTAAAAATGCAGAGTGAAGTCTAGGCGCAATGGTCATGATAAAAGTTAATTTATGGCGAAATTTTCATTGGACGTGGCAAGGTACATTATATTTCTACTATTATAACCATGTTTCACCGTTTAACACAGTTAAAATCGATTCGGTAGTGGTTTATGCTTTTTGTAATTCCGTCGAGGGAAAATATTATATCGATACAATCTACTGATAGATTTTTATGACATTAAAATAATAATAACGGCTTTTTCCACCAAACTTAGCGTGTAGCTCAATCGGTTCAAGCTCGGTTAAGAAAAGTATTATATGTATAGTACAGTAAAAGTTCCTTATTCACGGTTTCTTTATTCGCGTTTTCATTATTCGCGGGTAAAAAAATTGCAACCCAGTTTCTGTATTCGCGGCTAAAAATTTCACTATTCGCGGATGCAATCGGTACCTAAACAGAAACGGATTCGGTTTCGTTTAAAGTGTCGGCGTTCTTTGAGTACTGCCGGCACGCGCCGCATCGGCGTTTACAAAGGACGTAACCGAGTGCCTTACTGCGACTAAATAAAAGCCATTCTTGAATGCCACCGTCACTATTTTGCTTTGTCTTTTGATAAACGCCGCCTTTGGCACGATTGGTGTTGTATATGTAGTTTCAACTCGTCATTTGATGCAAATATTTTCAATGAGTAACACGCGACTTCTTCTTTGTAATTAATTTAAAATTTCGAGTGGAAAAAGAAAAAATGGCTCCGACGAAAAAGAAAGAAAAAACAGTTCCAAAGAGGAAGAAGGTAGTGTTGCCACTTAAAGTAAAATAACAAATGCTTGAATTTAATGACCTCTTAAAAGCAGCAAAGCAAGAAAAAATTACTAAATTCTTTAAACCCTTGCCTAAATCTGACGGAAATGATTTATTTTAATTTAGAATTTAGCAATAAATTTATATTATTTTCATACATATTGGTTTCATTTTGGTACCTTGGAACGTATCCCCTATAATTCCATACTAATTACCATTCCATATTCGCGGTTTCTGTATTCGCGGCATATTTACGGACCGTATACCCCGCGAATAAGGAGCTTTTACTGTATATACCAAATATCAAATATCATTTATTCATTGCAAACATGGGTAATTGGTAGGTACATAGATGTTATAAAATTTGAAGTACAAGCCATAGGTATTTTGCCATCATGCAGGCATGCAAATACCAGTTATCTGGTTTCCATAACACAAGCTCTGCTTAGCTTGGGACAAGATGACCGTGTGTGTTAATGTCCTAAAAATATTTAGTTTTCTCACGATGTTTTCCTTCACCCATATTGAGTAGCGGTGTTGAAACAATTTACACAAAGGTGTGTGGACATGACCGGAGATCAAACCCGCGACTTTATAGTATTTTAAAGGCGAAGTTGATACAGCTGCGCTAACGCTGCTCATGTGGCTTATAATATTTCTAAACCAGAGAAGAGTAAGTATATGATATATCATTATGTGTTAAATGACTTTGGTTTTCTAAAATTTTAGAATCACTAAAAATTAATTCAATTTTAACTTGTTAACTGTTTTTATACTCATTTTTACAATGTTATTGCAGAGCAATTCTAAGCACGAATAGGTATGTCGTTCAATAGTGTGTTATTATTTTTATTTTATTTTTTCAGTAATTTCGCTATCTCCTCGAAAACGCAAAATCATCAGGCGTATAAAAATGTCAACTTATAACCAATTTTTTGTCGTAAATAAATCTATAATACCATTAATAAATGTTAAGTTAGTTTTATTAATAATACAAGTTTATAATTTTTTAATTTATTATTATTATTATTATTTATAAACTTTTTCAAATTTCGGTAATAAATTTCAGAATTACGTACCCATGCCACGCGCCGCTCACATCAGAATGTATCGACAACATTAAATGTAGGTGCACAACACTATTTTCGATTTGAAATTGTCAAGCCCGACAGATATTTTGTATGTTGGTAATGGACCATTGCTCAATTCTCATATATTTATTTTCTCTATGGAAGTCCGGCCTCTGCAGCGTATGAGTTTATATGCTCTTTGACTGACGCATTTCGAGAAGACAAGACAATGACAACATACATAAATCGTCGCGGTCCACAATTTTACTCACAACAGGCCAGTGTTGCCAGATCTCCTGGTTTATCAGGAGATTTCCTGATTTGTGTGAGTTTCTCCTGATCTACTGCTTTTATTGATAAATCTCCTGATATTTGAGTTATAAAATAAAAGTATTAGGTGTGTCTATAGTGTAAGATCTGTGCAAAAAAAATAACGTTTGAGTCTTATGACTGACCTACCTACTAATTTTCAATAGAAAAGATTTAGTTTACGGAGTTAACACTCAATGTACTACTCTAATCGAATTCAGGAAAGTGTAAGTAATTAAAAAAAAGCATGATATTGCAATGCATACTGTACATATCTATCGCCGATTCTTAAAGATCATTTTGTATTAATGTGCATGCTTAGGGGAAAGAACTTAAAGCTGCGTGGCAATGCTCCGCGACTAATATAAGTAGTAATCTTTTCGGTACTATTTGACATGTTTTATTAGACATTTAAAATTTTGATGTTACAGCAGGTCGTTTAGTTTTTTGTAGGCAACGACTGGAGACAAAAGACGTTTTACAATTATAAGCTTTTAATAAAGTCCCGCAGTGGCAAGACTATTTATACAAATTAATTTATGTTAAATAAATTTGTAAAAATAGTCCCACCACTGCCAAATAGAGAAATTAATTGAGTTATTGCTGGTATTAGGAGTAAAAATGTACTGAAAAATATAAATTGTTTTAATTTTTAAAATCAACGCTAAAAATTCAAATCTATGAAAAATATGAGTTATTGTGTAAGAACATTGTAAAAAATAATTAAGTATTTTATTCATTTCCTGATTTTTCAGATTAATCTCCTGATTTTTTTCTATTATTTCCTGGATTTTGAAATTCTGGTCTTGCAACACTGCAACAGGCCAAAAATAAAAATTGAATTGAACCACAATTTTACTCATGTGTTAATTTTTTTCAAATTCAATGTTCAACCTAATTTACAAGATTGTATGCCTAACTAAACTTAGCGCTAGAAAAATTGCGGATTTATTTCTGCAGGAACCATAATTAAAATGTTAAAATCACAATTACTAATTAGATTTTTAAAAGGGAAGATTAAAGTTAGAAGAAATCACGTAAAAATTGATTGGATCACCATAGAGAAATACATGACCACTATTACACTTTCACACTATTTATGCAACACTGCATGTACCGTAGATCTAGCGTATATAGATTAGGAAAACGAAAGAGATAGAGAATAGGATACGCATATGTTAGAGTGAGATAGATAGACGAGACCAAACACGTATACGCTACGGTCCCGGAACCGGTGACCGGAATAAATAATACTATATCTCTTTATTTAGTAAGTTTTAAAGCGAAATTTTGTATTAAATAGACGATAGTTATTATGGTTATCTGTTCTGTACCAGCATGTAACGCATCTAAAAGAGAAAACTCACAAAATTATACTTTTTACACTTAGGTAGTACTGATATGTTTTGCTCTCTACATACCTTGTTTTAAAACTGATACAAAAGTTTTATACATTATCAGATAGGAAAAATTATAGTGTTTTATCACATTAATACTCTAAATGCATAGGCAGTCAATTTAAAATAGTATCAAATACGTGAATTCCCGCTATTTCTAACACCACTTTTTAAACATAGAATACCGATACTTATCGATTTTTTTACAATGTAATAGGTAACCGGCATAGGTTCTATACAACCTCCGTGATGTTCGTAATTATTTTAATTTTTAACCGACTTCTGAAATAGGAGATATTATGTTGGGATTCAGTCGTTATCTTTTTTTTCTATGTATGTTCTCTCATCTCTCTATCAATTGTGAACCGATTTTGATAATTCTATTTATGTTCGAAATAATATTCTGTCATAGTAAAAAAAAAATCGTAATCTAATGATGGACTTCGGGTCTATAGAAAAATATCTTCATATTATCACCACAGAACCGTTGCCTTCGCAACAGGTAGTATTGCTTACGTTCATACATTTAGTTCATGGCTAACTACTATCTAGGGGAAAGAGGACCACCGAGGCAGTTTTAATGACACTTTTAAATGAGGTGCATCATTTGGACCATAATGGTTTTATCCCTTTTCACAGATTTCGCCTAAGTCCGACAGCCGCACACGAACACAAATGCGCACACGCACGTTTATTCACAAGCACACGCGACTCACAAACGCGCTCGTCATAACATCTCTTTCAAACATACATTTTTAATTAGCACATCTCGAACCCATAAGTCACTTACCGTTAAGCTATATTGTCAACTAGCATTGTCCACACAGTGGTTCCGAGGCCTGGTGATAGATAACTATAACATACCTAGCTTGGACACCAGTCTTCTACTTCGTATTAATATTGTAGCTTAGAAATTTCTCATTTTTGTACTTTTAAAGAGAGAAAATAAAGATATTATTATTACTAAAAAACTAGAATTTACATTTATTATTGCAGTGCCATCAGTCTAAGATAACATAATCACAACGTAATGATCATAAATAATCAAATCAATGCGTGATTTGCTGTTGGTCGTCTCACACCCCCTCATGAGGTTGGAGGAATCGGTTTCGGGGCAAAGTTTGCCCCCTTTCCAAGGTGTCTGTCACTGCCCGTGAAAATGGGCAGGTCCTTGGGTTAGGCTGTTTTGGTAGCCCGTATTTGTTGGTGGTGGTAGGCCCTTTGAGGGAAGGGTGTGCGGCCGCTTGTCGGCCGTACCGGTGATCCTAATTTGTAGATGGAATCAGTGCACGAGGAAGCGTTTCTTTACGCCGTACGTGCGATCAGGTCCTACCGGGTGAGACCCCATGAGGAGAGGCCTAGCAGTAGCCGATCCGCGTCCGCACGGCGACTCTGTGTCGCTTCCTCTCCAATGCGTGATATTTTTGTAAGTATTTATAAAGACGTCTCGGTAAATACTTAGGTGTTGCCACCAAATAAATTTAGATCCCCAAATAATTAATTTCATACCATCCTGCAATTTTGGACCGGAGCGTTGTTACGCATACGGTTGTACACGTTCGTCTTCCAAAATCGAATTGGTTACTATTTGCTAAAATTTGCTTGAACTTGGAAAGATTCAAACAAATCAACAATCGAAATTAAACGGATTACCCTAGAATTGAAATGCTCAAATCATAGATTTCCGATTTAAGGATTCTCCATCCCCTCTGCCGAGGTAGTTACACAGTCGAACGTCTGCACGATCTACGTTTATAACCACTACTTTCCACGATTGTTTGCCATTTTGCATTTATATCTATCACTCTATGGAACTAGGGAAACCCTTTATTTCAGGCCTCTTTTTTTTTGGGTCTCAGGTAGCATATAGTAGATCTAACTTAAACTTTCAGAATCTCGAAGTATCAACAAACTTTTATTTCCCTATTTGCTCTGTGATTCTGGTACACCTATGTATGTTCTTTGCGTTTCTAAAAAGAATAGAATTTGAAATACGGCATCTTGGATAGAAATGGTCAATACATTCACATTTTGTAGTATGGTGGGTAGATACACAAAATAAAAATGCCTGTACTAGATCGTTATTTGAGTAAGATTGAACATTTGGAGTCGAATATTTAAGAACGACCGTATTTTAAAAACTTAATTGCTATGAAGAAAAGGTGGATACCTATACGTTTCTTCATAGCAATCATGCCATGAAATAACATTTATTTTCGTTTCCATGCCTTTTAAAATAATATTATCATCTTTCGTTTGATATTTGATGCTGACATTACTTACATTTGGTATGATTTTGAAATGTATAGTGATCATATTCTCAGATTTACAGACAGATCACAGTAAAGAGAGAACGAAATTTGTCTAATCTCGTCTTACGATATCGTCGTAATGTTTACGACGATTTTTGTATGGTAAATGAAAAATAGGGGGGTACGAACATTTTCTACTCGTCTTTCGACATCATCGTAATGTATACGCGTATTTTTATAAAAAAAATGTAGGTACAGATGGGGTTGTTCTGTCCATACAAAAATAGGCTTTGATATTACGACGATATCGAAAGACGAGAATAAAAAAGTTAGTGCTTACGCCACAGACGGCGTTCCTTGTTCTTTTCCATACAAAAATACGTTTTGACATTACGACGATTTCGAAAGACCAGAGTAAAAATAGTTCGTCTTCACCCTACTGTAGCCACACGCAGAAAACTAATGTGTACGGCCGCGCTTACATTTGATATACTTTTTTTTATTGTATATAATTTGTAGAACACTACGCGACAAGCAAGTCACGTGACTGACTCTACCGCCGCCATATTGCATTTTGTAGGTGGCGAGAGATCCTACTTTCGCACAATTTGTAATGTTTTCCAAGCCTAAAACAATGAAATCTGCATGAAACAGTGTCAATGTTACAAATAAGTGTATTCTGTATTTAAATTAACTTCTGAACGGCTGGAAGTGAGTCGGGAATGTGTTAAACTGTTCTGGGTTCTTTCATTGAAATAACCAACTAGTGACAGTACCAGAGAAGGTTCAGCGATACAGCGCACTGCGGACTGGACTAGGTATGTAGGTATCTTATTAAAGCTATACTTATATGATTTCTATTTAGAACTCTAAAAAATTACGTTTTTATAGCAAATAAGTTTGCCGGCATCTTGGTTGTTTACTTCCTTTTAAGCTCTTACTTTTCTTTTAATCCGACGTAAATTAGGATGAGCGAGTAGATAATTGCTATTGCAGCATCTAAAATCAAATTCTGTATGAATAGTCCTTATAAACAAAAAATTCGATATATATTAATCGACAAAAAAGTTCATGTTTATGCTTTTTAATTCACCTAAAGTTTGTTTTTGTGTTCATTTTTGTCGGCATATTAATGTTTTAGCGTATCCTAGACTCGTAATGAGTGACCTTTGAAATATCTGTGCTTTAGGTACACGTAGCTTTAGCAAAACCATGAAACCGCCATTTTGATTGCTTGCGCCTTGCCAGGGGGGAGAAGGGCGCGGAGGAGGGGAAGTTCCCACTATAAAAAATGCGACGTTCAAATACTTGGTGTCTCACTCTCATGATTATCATAGAACTACTTCTTATCATGAAGTAGAGTCCCTTTTTAAATATGTGTTGTTTATACTGTTCTTTACTACCTCATTCCTAAACAAACATAACCTTACTCAATGTTTTGATTTGACAGGTGTAGATTATATGGAATGTAGATCAGCAGCACCATGAATGGTGAAGTTAACGGGATAATGGATAAACCAATGGATACTGCTGTCAGTAATTCACCTGAAAGCTTACTAGTTGAGAAGATCTCTGAAAACCATGATAACACTACTGACACCATAGAAAATAGTAACAATGAAGTCACTATTCACACAGAAAATCAAAATTCAATGAATAGTAAATTATCTGGTGGTAATGAGGAGGAGTCCAATGATGATAATAGTAATGCAAGTGAACCTGACACACAAATGTCCACAAATATGTCCGAAAATGATAATAGCAATAATACTTATTTGGATAATCACTGCAGCAATAGTAAGGATTCAGATGGGGAATCTATGACTAGTTCTCAGGCTAAATCTGAGACTACCGAGCATCCTAATAGCATAGATGATCAGAGTAAGGATGGCCAATCAGTTGAAAAAAATATTTGTACCAATGAGGTAAGTTTTATTAACTTTACTAATGTTGCTTTGTATGGGTAGTATAATTTTTAATAAATCAGTATTATAAGAATATTATTATAATCTTAGGAACTACTTGTCAGATTTTAATCATTCTTTCACAGTTATATTTTTTGAGACAGACTATGACTACTTTGTATCCCTCTGCTGGACATGAAATGTAGGTCATGGGGGTGAAGCTGTGAGGCGAAAGTTAGTTTTAATACACAGGGTGCAAATTGATATTTATATCCTAAGTTACCCTAGACTAGGTATTACCTCATATGGCTTCTTATTTACTAGGCAAATTAGTAATGTTTTCTGGGTTTATTACAGAACACAGAAAATGAAACTGACTCCGAAGATGATTCATCAGAAGAGGATTTCAATGTAAGACCCGGGAGAGAAGATGCAGTTTGTATTAATTCTGACTCTGAAATAGAAGAAATATATGACTTTTCTGAGTACAACCCAAAACCAAGTAAAAATATTGATGCAATTATATTGGGCAATGAAAGTTCTCAAAGTCAAAATGGCAATAGTCATGGCTCGCCTAGTCCAGAAGTTCATGAAATTGAAAGTGATACTGGGGAGAGTACCGTCTCTAAAAATAACTCAAATTTAAGTGAAAATAAAGTACAATTACGACGCAGTAGCAGAGCAATAAAACGTAAAAGGTATAATGATGATGTTGTCAACGGGTGTGATGAGTCTGATATAGAGGAAGTCTCAGTTGAATCTAATTTCAATCATAAAGGAAAAACTATTGTTATTAGTGATACAAGAACTCTTGTTGATATGGCTGCTAAACAAATGAATAATCACTCAAGCAATAGTACCCCGAAAAAAGAACACACAGTTGTAATTATAGACACAAATTCCTCAACTTCTGATAAATCATCTGCAGTTCCAAAGCCATTGCCTACAAGTACAAATGTCAGTGCAGAAAACTTGTATCAGAGTATTGTAGCTCGTGGTACTACAGTGACACCAGTGAAGTCTAATGCTTCTACACAAATCTCATCACAAACAACTCAACCTCCAATATTGCCTTCATTGACTGATGACATGTTTGTTGTAGAAGCTCCTTCATTTATAGTTCCATATGTGTATGAAAAACCTTCACTCAAGCCTTTTAGGGAATTTGTTGATATCTTGGGCAAAGAGCTGGATGAACAGAAAGCTAAAGAAGAAAAAGAAAATCAAGAGAAACTCAAAAAAGAAAAGATGGAGAGATTTGTTAAAGAGAAAGAGAACGGAGATGAGGATGAGGTGTGTGATGACAATGTTTCTGCAGACTCTGTAGAAGCCACCAAGCAAGACACAAAGTTTGCAAGTGAAGGCGGTGACAGGTCTAAGGACAGATCTGCAAGTGCAGATCCCAGTGAAGACTCTGAAGAGAAAATAAAAAAGAAGAAAGGTAACTATAATTTTTATGTTTTATCATTATTTATATAAATCAAATCTTGACATATTTTAAATTGTATTTGCAATATTTTAGGTAAATGTTAAGAGAAAATGTGAGCAGAGAGAATTACAATAATTACTCTATAATGTAAATAAGTACGATAATTTAATGTTTGACTCTTGCCACACTCGTGAGAGTCACAGATCTAATAATGAATTTTTACTTAGTCTAGAATATTTGCAAAAGTATCTCATCTCACATTCCTTATAATAATAATAATAATAATAAAGCCATTTTTATTTCCAATCTGTTACATGCATAAAATTAGGCCTCGCATTCCTTAAATAAGACTTATTTATATTTGATGGTTATACATTTATGGTAAATATCATAGGCATACTACTATAATACTATAACTTTTTATATATCTCTTTAAATTATTATATATCTGTATTGTTTAACAGAAAAACGAAGGCGCCGCAAAAATGACGATGATGATGCTTCGTGGGATGGCGAAAGTTCTGAGGACTCTGATGATGAACTGTTAAGTGATGAGGACAAGACTATTATCATTAAGGAGAAGGTCGATTCCATAGATGAAATAAAAGATGTTACTGAATTGACTGCAGATAAAGTTTGCATTAATAGATCAGACAATTATTTTGACTGTTCACTAGGAAAGTTTTTTATAAATATTGGTTTGGGTCTTGTACAAGAGTTTGTTCAAAGTGATTTACTGAAACAGCAAAATCGTAAGCTGTATAGAGAGAAAAAGACAGGGCAAAATACTAAAGCAACTGAGACATCTATTGCTTCACTAATGAAAAATATCGAATTCAGTAAAGAAAATAATGCACCATATTCATTTCCTCAAAATAAGTGTGAATTTTGTAGTTTTAAGTCTGAATCAAGTCTTGTGATGAAACATCATTTGGAAACACCACATATGAAAAACAATGTGTACAAATGTAACTTTTGTTCTTTTGAAATTAGGAGTCCCCATGATATTTTGTTCCACATGGAAGCTGAGCATAATGTTAGAGGAAGGCTAGAGAGAGCACCGGCATACCACCAGTGTGCTAACTGTCCATTTGAGGACAATGGTAAGGGCAAATTAGCCCGTCATCTCATACCATGTGCTAAGAAGTTTAAACCAGAAATGAATTTAGCTCCTCCACTAGAATGGGAACCCCCAGCTAAAATACCAAAGGTATAAAGAATATTTAATACAATGGTCAATGCCATTATTTAAAATAAATAATTGATAGGTCTCTTAATCGCGAGATTGACTTTGATTTTCTTTTTCAGATAACCAAAGCTCGTCATAGTTTGATGGGTTCGTATCAACCTCAATTTAACAGGAATCAGATAGGTACACCGATAGCTAGGCCTCCTGGCTTGAATGTGTCTAGTATGATGGCAGGGGTGAGCTCGTACCGCCCTCGGGGCCGATCGCCCATGGCGGTGCCGCCGAGATCCGCGCCGGTGCACGGAACGCCAATCATACGTGGCGGTGTTATGATAAGACATAATTCACCTGGGCTAATGTCCGCCAATTATCCTATGGCTGTAAGTTTTTTGTTAGCTCATAATCAGTGGACTACTCTTGGTCCTTTGAATTCGGCGTATTGTTTAGGTGTATAGGTCTATAATTAGTTTTTTTACTTTACAGAACAATTTAAAACAGAAATCAGGACATCAGCCTTCAATCTCTATCACACCCTTGCCCCGGGCGCCTCAGCCGCAGGCATTGCCGCAGCCTGTGCACAACGCGAAGAGCACATTTGTCATTTGCGAGATCTGTGACGGCTACATTAAAGATCTCGAGCAACTACGAAATCATATGCAATGGATACATAAAGTCAAAATTCACCCTAAGATGATCTATAATAGACCACCACTAAATTGCCAAAAATGTCAATTTAGGTATGGTATTACATCATTCATTAGTTCATATTGTAATGTTATTATTTCACTGAAATATTGAATTTGACTGTCCCAAGTCTCACTTCATCCCTTTTTAGTGTCCCACTTCTGGGCATGGATCTTCTCTCAACCATCTTATGAGTTGAGAGAGTTTAGGCCTTAATCCACACACTGACCAAGTGCAGGTTGGTGGATGTCTCATGTCCCAAGTCTAGTAGTATATAAATTTAATTATGTTCATAAGTTATAGTTATCAAACATGTTGATTAGCGAAACATTTACAAGAAAACATGTTGCTAGCACTATCTAACTCTATCACCTAAATATGAATAGGAAAAGAAAAAGAAAAGACTATGCTTGTATAATGTTTTGTTGTGCACTGCAAATGCCCAGTTATGATTCCACCTACAACTATGGGTTTTCAATTTTATAATTCTTCTTATTTTTAGCTATAAATATTATGTGGTAGATTTTTAAAGTTTGAATGTTTTCAGGTTTTTCACTGACCAAGGCCTTGAAAGGCATTTGCTAGGCTCACACGGGCTGGTCACAAGTTCGATGCAAGAGGCGGCGAATAAAGGAAAGGATGCTGGCAGGTGTCCTGTTTGCGGAAGGGTGAGATTGTCTTTCCTTTTAACTAGTTATGTTTATTTGATTTGGATATCTCATTGTTATTTTTCATTCTAAGTGATTTACAACTGTATAATTAAACGATTTTCATAAAATATTATATGCACGTGGTTGAAACCTTGAATAATATATTAATGTATTGGCATTTAAATTACCCACCTGCGCAAACTGATCCTAATGTTTTGTATACTAAATGACGTTACATATTTGATAAATTACAGGTATATCAATGGAAGTTACTGAATCACGTGGCGAGGGACCACAATTTGACACTAAAGCCCGCTCACTTGTCGTACAAGTGTACCGTTTGCACTGCAACATTCGGAATGTATAAGCAGTTTGAAAACCACGTATATTCGGCTCATAGCGTGGTAGCTAAACGGGTCATGGACAAAAGCAAATCTACCGCGCCTGCACCGAAAGTGAACAGTGAATCGCTTCTGAAACCATTGAAAATTAATGACGAGATTACTATTATACCCCAGCCTGTTAAGGCAGCTTCTGCGAAAGATGACTAAGGTAAAACTTTTTTATATGCTGTATGTAGAACTTACGAGGAAAAGTTTTTACGCTTTTGATCTTAGTCATACTTACGCTGGCGAAATGTGAACGACATTTACTGAGTTCATTTCGTTTGTTCTCTCAAGGTATACCAACAACCTGTGTTAAGTGGCTGTAGATGTTAAAATCCGAGGGCTCTTTATAATGGCTAAGTAAAGCCCCTCTTGTTTTTTTTTATATTTATTATATTTTATCCTATATTCAATCATTCTTGTGGTAAAAGATTAATTAAACTTATATGCTGAGCTTTTCACGAGTTGTCAAACCTTACGTTATATTATAAATTTCTAATACAGAATGCCTGTTTAAGAAAATCAGTCACACCCACAGTAAGGGCTGACCAAAAAAAGAGGTTCTGTATTCAATCAGAATGTATGAATAGTTGCTATATTTTCAAATCCTAGTCAGAATTGAATATAGTTTTCTTTTCACTGTATGGTAGAATTGCCTGACTCTCATTACCAAAACTCAAAATATAATAATTTATATAAACATACACATGCACCGCGATTGTTAATGCCAATTTTTATTAATGCACTTGCAATGTTGGTTTTTCTTAAAGAACACTTGCAATTGTACATTTAGATTATAATTAGAAAATACATCGCGAATATGTTTAGATTCCTTGCGTAACAATTAGACGATCTCGAAGCTTCCGTGGATGCATCATTCAGTAAAATGTGTTCTCTTATCTGTTTAAAGGGTATTGTAGTGCTTTATAAACTCTTATTTCCTATCGCCATTTCCTTGGCGCAGAGGCATAGTATGGTTTTAGGACATATCGACTAACTGTTGAGAAAAAGACTTGAAATAATTTAGTGCACCACCTATTTACTTCAAGCGACGATAACATTTTTCTAACCCATCTTAAAAGGGCTATGGTCTTATTCATATAAATCTTATAAGCTTCTTTAGTTAAAATTGACTTTGTCTCTTCCTTAATATTATAAATGTCAAGATGACAGACAAAAACAAATAAATTTTAAACCTTTTTTAGATAAAATGAGCTTAAATGATGTTTATGAGTATGGGTTAGAATTTATTGTAAGGAGGTTAGAAAGTGTATGTTTACAATAAGTAAATCGTACAGAAAGTTATTAATTGTGGTTTCGTCAAAGCATGTTTGGAAATTTGAGCGATTCTTCAAAACAACCCGCAGTTTATTGCCTGACGCGATTACCAAATGATATAATGCACCTGCTAATCTTAGTTTTCGCATGCGGCTTTCCTAATCAGAATTGCGTGCAATTCTTGCTTACGCGTTTTCTTTCGTAGATGCCAACTGCTGGATACTTTCATTTGTAAAGAAAGAAAACATTTGTTTGACAAAGACAGGACACACAAAATCAAATGATAAAAAAAACAAATGAAAAAAAAATCAAAGAGTAAGGGTGACCCACCATTGTCAAACATGGACATTGCTCAGTAAACGCTATGAGTGCCTATTAGAGGCGACCTACAACACTGATTTTCAGCAATGTCCTTATTCCCACAGTGTGACGCCAGGCGCCAAAGTTGCCAAAAGATCAAACCTGCATAATTTGTTTGAATGTACAAGAAAAAAGCTAACTATTAGATTACACGAATTAAAAGGCTTACGCAGGTGTTACGACGAGTCCCGTACGCATACGTAAATGGCGACACATACATTTTGTTTTCTTTATTAGCACTACAGCAGTATAGAAACTTATTATTGCCAGATTGCCATTCTTCTGTTTAGGTGGAAGTAATAGTGGTAATAGTTCAATTGTTATTCTTCTAGTATACGCGTGGAGGCCGGCGGGTGCTTCATGTCTTAGCTGCGTGCTTGCCGTCACAGTCACACTGGATGTTTTCCAGCGTGCACCTCGTTACCACACGCCTTTCGGATTCCACAAACCACTCCATTGCTAGTGTACATTCCAATTTGGACAAAATAAGATGGTATTATATTGCACTTCATAAAAATAAGATTTTAATTAAACATTGCTGAACGTTGAAAAGCTACTGATACAAAATTAACGAAATTAAAATGTTTATTAGGTTTGTTGGAATTGAACAAATTTATTTGTTTTTACGTTGGATTTTAAAAAATACGTACGTAATGTACGCGGTAGGAACATAATGTCCGAACTAGTCGTTCGTAAATAGTAGTATTAACTTGGATGTCATATTGTTTATTGGAATGTGTGCTAATATTGGGGCGACCCTAGATACACCTAAATAGTATAAGAAACCTTATTTGGAGGAATATTATAAATGTTCAATGTTTCAATGTTCAATGTTCAATGTGTGCAGATAAAATGTGAACTTTATGATTAATGTAGTAAAGGACATATTGGCATACTCTATTATTGCGTTTGTTTAGATTCCGTCTGTAGAGTAATATGAAGAGCAAATTGGCGATATGGTGTATTTCCAGGAAAACGAATAAATCGCAATAAACGATTTAAATATTTTAAAAATATATTTGTAAGTAGGTTTGTTGTAAACCATTTTGTATGTTGTAGCATAATAGTATGCCTATTATTAATTAAACGCCGAATACATTATTTACATATAAGTATGTAGATAATGCAAATTATTATCTCAACTCATGTGACTTAATTTTGAAAGTATTGTCCTGAAAAAGTATTACGAAACGTCACTCATTTTTGTTGCTTTAGCACGTTTGCCATGTCCGTGTATTAAAAATACAAACTCGTGGCTAACACCGATGCCCGACGAACTCTTAAGCACCCCACGCAATAAGTTGACACTATACACGGTGTGATTTATACAGCCTTATTGGGTGACGTGAACGTACCAAGTATTTTTAATTTATCATTGTTTTAGGAGTATTCGAATCTTCACATTCACGCCAGCTGCTTGGTCAGTCTGCGTTTGTGAATTTGTCTTAATAAATTGATGTGTGTGTTGTTTGTTAATCTTTAGTAGTAATTGGTAAAAATAATATTTATGTTGAAATGCAACTGTTCTTGTAACAGTTCTATATGATCTAGATCGATTGAGTTGCTATATTATCTTAATTGAGTGCAAGTCGTAGAATAAAATTGTCCCGTTAAACTCACCATAAATTACGTTTGGAAAGTGCTACCATGTCAGTAAATCAGAAAATAACTTAAGTCCTATAGCGTCACTTTTTAACGGTGCGAGACATGGGAATAAATTAAAATAAGTATTTTTTTTGACTATTTGTGTGTGTTTTCAAAATAACTAGTCCGCCATCTTGGATATTCCGACCTCACCCAGCTAAACATTCAATAACAATTATCATCCAACTTCATAGCGTAGACAAAAAATCAGCTTAATCGGTTCGGTTATTCTATATTTGCTTCAAAATTTAGTTGCGAAATGCCACCCTACATTGCAAGTTGATTAAAAGCTAAATAATGTTAAATTGCGATCTTCTGCTTGTTGGCATTAATAATGTACGGCGGTACGATATAAAAAAGGTGTTACACAAATGCCGTGCTGTAGGTAACAAATTTTAATCATGTATACTGCCCTCTAATTACTGGCGTTTAAAAAGATGTTCTGATATCCGGTACCGCTACTGTTGTACGGCACTAGGTGTACCATTAAGTTTTAAATAAAAATTTAAATCAATTAGTCATAATCCCAAACTTGCACCTAGAAAATCTAATTTTCCCATATTCTAGTACCTACCGCTCAAAAGTGACAACTTAAATATTGTTATTTCCTGACATAGGTATTAGCAGCCTAAACGTGATTCACGATGGGCCAATTCGCAGGATAATTTTGTTCTAAGACTGCAAGATTTTTATTATAAAAAGCTTGTCTTCAAATTCTGTAAAGGCCGTCAACTTAAATTGGAAATTTGTATCGATAATTCGCATGTAGAATATTTTATTTTTTATTTATTTTATATTATATACGTACTGTAATTAGTTGTAGTGATAATTTATAAGTAATAATTTAACTTTGACGCTGACTTTGGCCACTTAGTGAAGACGCTTTTACAAGGACCATGAAGAGTTTATATTGATGTGAATATTAATGTCTACAAAATAATATACGACATGTTAAATATATGGTAAATGCTACAGCTGCCTGGTCACCGCTGTGTTATTACACTTTAATTACCTTTTAGCCCAAAGCTTTAAAACCTGTTTCAACCCTGTAAAGAGATAGGGAAATTTATAGATTCTTAATTTTTTTATTTTTAAGTAGAGTTTAATTTTTGACTTGATTAACCGCTTACAAGTCACGGCTTAGTCATCGAATCATCACTTCTTATTGTTAAAGTTTTTGCATAAAATATTTTATAGGCCGTGAAATATTTTAAGCATCTGTATAACATAGTTATGTCAGAACAGAAGTTTTGTACGACAACAATAGTAATGCGTGCCTATTATGTCATAAACATAGATATGATCGTCATATACAATTGTGTCAAATAACGAACAGACATAAAAGTTATTATTTTTGCATAATCAAGAAAATGTTGATTCCAAAATGTATCCGTACAGTTGTAGTGATGGTGTATTATAACAATTTTTTTTGTAAACAAACTAATTAATACCAAATTATGTTCGATGTTCTCGTGTTGATAATGATAATGATGATTTTATAATGCTCATTGATTGACACTGATTTTTAATAGATATATATATATTTATAATTTTTCCCACAATATTACCAATAGTTACAATTTTAATATACTTAGATATTTTGTCTGCTTTATTTATTTTGTTATGTGAAAATACAGAAGAAAATATAAACAATTACAGAGAGTTGGTGTGTTAAATTTGTGGTTACGATTACATGTTATTGATCTTTTTATTAATTTGAATATTTAGTGAATTTATGTAGCGCTGTGTGAAGACTTAATTATTAAATTTACTGTCCCTAAATTATTATGATGATTCGACAGCAACAGTTTGTTGTTTGTTACTGTAAGGTAGACATAGCGTATTATAAAAAGCCCGGGTTCTGGAATGTGGATGGGTGCTCGCGCTGATGTTTCACGCGGGTGCGGAATACTACGTGATTGTGTTTAGGATGGCACATTCCTGCTGAATTAATAATTCTTTCACTGTAGTAGTAGCGATAGCGAAGGTGCGTGGTTAATATTTATTATTTAAATTAGGTTGTTTACTTAGCTATAGTTAAAGTAAAATAATAACTTATAAATTTATTTCTCCGCTATTGTGTTTTTTGTTTACCGTGTTTCATATGAGTGATTGCGTTTATCAGAACCTGTCTAACTTAAGTCTCAAGATTCATAATATATACAACCTACAGAACACAATTCAAGTTTTGTATCGTTTTTGTTATCTTGTAAATAACAGGTATCACTAAGTATTTCTAATAAAGATACCTTACCATTATTGATGTTTTAATTTATGAGCAATGCCGATAGATTGATATATTAATAATAAATAAATTTTAAACTCTTTTTAACGTAAGACGAATTGACAATGACGATGGGTACAATGATAAAATAATTATATAGCTCACTGTGTAGCTCGTCGAACTATGCTAGGAAAACTTAAATTCAGTTGTCTATTTTGTTCACAAAAACTAGCGTTCCCCATCAAGTGCTACGTGAGACGTAGAGGGGCTAACTTGGTCGTGGTTTTGCTAGTCTGTCGTACCAATATGTGGAGGCAGGTGGTGTTACAATTTTCTCTTTTGTTCTTAGTTCGATGTACGCTCGTGATGCCTACTAATAATTACGGGCACTCTACACAGGTAAGTTTATTGACACTGCACAAAAATAGTTCGTTAGTGGTATTTAATAAGTTGTGTCGTGGATTTGAGAAATCACAAAATATGTATTTATTCAATGTCTTATATATTCCACTTTCATGCTAGCCTGATCACTGTTAATTTTTTTTAAATGTATTGCAGAGCCTATTTTGGGTTCTGTGTAGGTATAATTTGTGGTAAGTATACTAAATCTAAAGCCATAATGTTCATTTAAATTTTTCTTCACTGTAATCAACGAAAATTGGGGAAGATAGAAAAGTCTTATTCCCATTTTGGCAGTAACTTAGTGCGTGTTATAGTTCTCGCTTCTTCTATTTTTACTGTCCCACTGTTAGGCACTGCCAATTCTCTCAACCCGTAAGATAGTTGAGAGAGTGATGCCTTAATCTGTATGCTGACCTGACTAAGCGCGGGTGTAGAACTTATCTATAATGCTGCTGTTTCGAAACGAGTTAATAAAAAAATTACTGTGTTTTACAGACGAGCTGTGTTCACTACGAAACGCTTAATCACAATCGGATCTGTAGAATGATTAACGAAGGTAGGTAATGTGGTGTATGTATGTAGTATGTAGTGTATGTTGTGGTGTATGTTTGTTTCTGTTGAATACTTAAAGACCTATCTCTAATGATACGGGTAAAGATAGAAGTTTCAGCAGACTAGGTACCCGTGTTCATTTCGTATGTAACCAGGCCTTTTGGTAAAAACAATAAATTCAATATGGATTTTAATTTCGCTGATTACTCGTACATAATATTATGTATAGTAATGTTAAGAGCTGCATTATTATTATTATTTGCTAAAAATAATCTTAAATGTATCGTCTTGAAATCCTAATCGAAAAATGAATCACCACCTAAAATTATCCTGGTAGAAAGGGGGGGTATAGGGGTGTGTATTGGTAATCTAATTTTGAATTAATATACAGACTACAATAACAATCCTTTGCGTCCCTTGTATAACCATAGATTTGCTAAAACTAAGTTTACATCATCTTTTTAGTTTGCCCGGAACATATAGGTACCTAACATACCATTATACCAAATTGAAATTTCTGCAGAATGGCGTTCTCAAGATCCTGTGATTAGGAGAATTATTACAAAACCTCTGGTAACTCTACCGACGGAGTTTGCATTTAATGTACAACCGATGCGTCGACGAATGGATCACATTTTTGACAACATAATTCCCGGAAGTAACAATTTATTAAAAGAGCATGCTAAATTGGTGCAAGATATAAATAGTTTACGTCAAATGGTATTTATCACACCATTTGTTGAAGAAAATAAGGATTATGATGATTCTATTTTTCATGAAATTATCGAGACCTCGACAGCTACTAGATCTACACAGAGACCTTTTATAAGTACAACAAGATCGCCTGTTACAACGACAAAAGGAAATACGATACCGATCATATTGTTGGGCGGTGCGAGTCAACGGCAGGTAGTAAGGAGTCAACCAATTAATTTTATCAAGCCTACTGTCAGCTTGGTGGGCACTACGGCGTCTCCCTTACTGAAGCATCCTTACCCTTTTGTAATGAATTCACAACGAAAACCAATCAAAGTATGTATGACTGCCCTCCCATCTATGTATCCTACTACAAAAAGACCACCCACACTCTGGAATCGATTACTGGAATATTTTACACCGCTGCGCAATTTGGGTAGGTAAGATTCAGTCTTTTGCATGATAAATTTGATTTCCTTAGTTATTAGATATTAATAACGAATGGTACTAAATAAAAGGTGTGATAGATAGGTAAATAATAATTTTACGGCTAGTAAGCTTTATTGTTTTTTCGAGATTAGTAGTTTAGATACATGATTGCGGAAAAAGTGCTGTGCACATGCATAATTACATTTATTATATTATCGTGTGTAATTCACGTCAACTAGATATCAACGTACACATATCAAACTGTATGTATGTACCTAGGTACTCGTATGCGTGCATTGGTGCCGCCAGTCGCGTGTGGTGCGCCTAATTAATACCGATTATGTATTGTCTTGTTTTTTGTACGTTGACGCGTCGGAATGGAAAAGTTGAACGTCTCATGTGTTATGACAAAACAATTATTTTTCACTGTGCCTTATGTCACTACTTCTTTTATGCAATTATAAGTGCGCACAACTTGTGAGAAGTTTTCTTTATCGATGTCACACATTGCGCAACAATCACGACTTTTTAATTGGTACCCTGCGAAACGAGCACTACTACTTTATTATATCTTACGTTTCTAATGTATTTTTCTAATATGAGTAGGTACTTACATTAAATTTGATATTCAGTTTATTAATTCCATGATACTAGCTAAAGAAATTCGGTACGTATACAGGCATCTACTTTAGTTAACAATTGTATTGTATTTATTTTGGTTAACAGTTCCAATCCTAATTAAATTTCTTTAGTATACATATCGTGATTAGTTATTATTCGTTTTGGCACATTTATGTATCAATCATGTTAAGTTTGTACATTTGAGACTAGGTATATAAAGTTTCTATTACCAATTAAGTACCTACTTACCTAAAATACTATTATTATACCTATCTAGTTATAATTACATAGTTACCTAGTATGTATCAACTATTAGTATAATATTTTATTATTAAGATATTTTACATAATTATTATTTATTAACGCTAGATAAAAGAACAAATAAACATTGTATTAAAATAAGAGGTACATGATTACTTATTTACAGTTTAGTTTGGGTCTTTGGGCTGGAGTGCCACTGGTCAAGTTGCTTGCTCTGTTGTAAATTTTTTGTACTTAAGTATAAAAATAATGAAATAATCAACTGTTACGGCGAGATAGTGTTTAAAATAGATATATTATTATAATATATGTACCTACAAACTTTTGGCATATAAACTAGGTAGAGTAGGTAATACCCAACTAAGAACATTATATAACAAGAAACAAACAAATAATATTTATATTAGAAACGAAAACTTCTGTTTTGGGCTAAATTAACCTATATCATCTACCTATACATACTTCTAAAATCGTCACTCTAAAACACATTGGTAGACATCTTGACGGGCACTCCATCCTGCCTAGAATACATTGTATTCATTATTGATTATTAATTAGTGCGGGCATGTTGGTAGGTTAACCAGAAAGAACACGTTCAGTTCTATCAATGCTGCCAACACTAAGTACCCGAGGTATATGAGAGCACATGTTACACCGATTTTCCAGTCCAGCTGGAATTTGTTTAGTAGCAGGCAACCATATAATGCAAATAAAGTTGATAGGAGGGAAATAGCGCTGTATGAGAGACCGCTGGAGTTAATATTGACCTGCAAGAGGACAAACATTGAAAATTATATTATATCTTGAAACATCGAATAATGGTTAGTGTAGGTGTAGGGGATATATTGGAGGTTTGTAAATGGTCGGTGTTCTTTAAAGCTTTACTGATTAGCTCATGCTTGGCTAATTTTTATCCTATTAATTACCACGCGAGTGAAGCCGTGGTTGGAAGCTAGTAGGTATATAGAAGAGTACCTAAACATTGCTTGAAACAGAACATCCAATCATTGACTTAATTTGCCTGAGGTCAATGTTAGTACCTAATATCTATCATGAATCACTATGAAAATTAGTGCACGTTCGAGCAGAAATTTAAAGATAATTACCCAGTGATTTCCAGGGACTGTAGGATAAGCTAGTGACTTGATTAACCAAGGCAGACCCAGACACAGTAAAATATCGAAAGTATTGGATCCTATAGAGTTGCTGATACCCATCGTTCCGTGACCTGTAACAATGAAACCACTTTAAAATAATAAATACACACATAAATACTTACCTACTTTAATTCAACATTATAAATTGGTTTAAAGTTTTACAGATTTAATGAAAAAAGTCAAATAAATTCTTATTGTGTCACTGTAAATGTCGTTTCTCAATATTTATGAAAATTATTGCAATAATATTAGCTACGAAATTTATAAACTTTATAAGATTTAAACCATACACATAGTTTAAATACAAGTAATAAAAGAGATCTAGAAGCACATCATACCTACGCATCTCCACAAAATCAGAAAGTCCAACCAACTTTCTAAACATTATAGGAAAAATCACGAAAATTAAAAATTATTAAATAACCTTTAAACTAATAATTTGGTCTATTAAACGCGTGGTCTAATTCGCTCTAATACAATACACTAAACAAAGTTCTTAAAAAATCGCCTACTTAGTTTCTTTTTAACGTCTTTTACTGCTCGGTAGGAAAAGTAATTTGACGTATCTATGTCACATCTCATTCTCAAAAAAAGACAAATATATTTCATTCTCAAAAATATGTTGCACGAGATTCTATCTGTATATTTTGTAAAGCACTCTTGGCAAATATATTCATGAAGGTTGGTAGGTAAATATTGTACTGTTGGTAATAAATAAATACTAAAATCATACATAGTGTACTTACCTACGAACTAACAATTGGTGAGTCTAACTAGATTGATTGCTATTAAATACATATATAGGTAATATTAATTTAATAAAGTTGATCCTAAGTTGGAATTAACGCAAATAAAATTCTGTAGAGCAGCGAAGCTAATGGACTAATTGTTAATTTGTCAAGCAGCACTTTTGGACTAAGTGGCTGAGGAGAATGGAGATAACGTTAATGTATCAATATTAGGTAGATACCAATAAAACCTCCACTTTATTTAGTAAAATTAATACATTTTATTTTAACTAAAGTGGTCATATACGAACCTTGTTTAGTGACTAAAACACTAGACACCGCCTCTGGTAAACTGGTGCCGGCGGCGAGAATCGTCAATCCCGTTATACTGTCGGGAACGTCCAGAGTGTCACCTAGAAGCAATACCTACATATTAAGTATCTACTTAATACAGAATTAATTATAGAGCACCGGAGCGTCCAAAGGAAAATGCTATAATCAGAATTCAAGATACTCATCATTCATCTAGCTTTGTATCAGTTCCATTAATATAGTATCTACATATTATATCTAGATATAAAAATACCTACCTACTTAGTCATAATGTTAATCATACACAGTAAATATTACAGCTGGCATGTGCCTATAATAAATGAAAAGAACTTGATTGTAAGTGGAAAAATACGTTATGTATTATCTAACTATCTTTAGCTACTGGATTAGTAGAAGGTAACATTATCGGTCATCTCTAACTCATTTTTACTATCGCTTAGTGTAGATTTAGTCCCACATCATTTACATTATCTTGCGAAGGCATTGAGCTATAGCGACTAAATAAATTTTATTTGCAAGAGCTACATTTACACATAACCCAGCAACCAAAAAATAAACATTTAGTAGGCTGTAGAATAATAAAAAATTATATCTTAATCTATAGTTTGATTTCTTTATGGTTCCGACTTTCGCGAAAGAAAAGCAAAATTGAACATCGCACTAGCCAGATACGATTTTAAGCAATATGTATTATTTACCTAATGCGGTAATCATCCACGCGACGAGGTACGAGACTCCTCCAATCCAGGTGATGCACATACCGAAGGTGAGGGGGTAAAGATTCGGTCGCCGACGGCAGTCAGGAATCGTCAGCCACAGCATCAGGCTAATGGGCCATGTCAGTACCCACAAAAATTTGCTGCCAAAGGATGTCTTCTCATCGGGCCACGTCCAAATTGAGCTGGTGCTTGTGTCTACAAACATATTACCTAATATTAGATGTTTATTAGCTCAATAGGCATAATAAGTATACCCAATAATGCATGAAATTGTATTCAGGCATTTTATTATACTTACGTATAGATTTTATTAATGCAGTCAAAAGTCGGATTTAGTACACTTATTACATTGCAAATAATTATTATGATCACGAATATCATAACGTGGTTGTAATTAGATAATTTATTGTCATTAATCAAGTTCAATTTCAACTACTTTACAAGTAGATGGCTACAACAGCAAAAGTTAATGACAGAAGACGAATAGACAGGCGAGCTCTATTAACCAAGTTGAAAGTGATAATTTCCGGCACATGATTACGTTGGTTGTCGGTACATTTGTGCTCTAGAGGGTTACCAGCTACTTGTCCTTTTTATTTATTTATTTTATTAGTACCTATAGTATTATATTATCTGTGATTTTATTATTAAGAAAATACTCCGGCAAGGAGCAATATATAGTTTTTAGGTACTATTTTTAGGACTACTATTTTTTTTTGGTGCTGTCGCAGTTTGATATCCCTAGGGATATAGTTATATACCGGAACATAGTGATATGAAGTTGTTTTATTACTGTCTTACTAGGAATATAATAATAATTATTCTACGGTCTCGATTATCTGACAATCGTTATAAATCTACCACAGAATCAAATACGGGATATAGGTAGGTTATAATATTAGTATATTTTTAACTACCTTACCTAACCTACCTAAAAAATAGAATCAAACCTATGTTACTTCATTTATGATTGTTTTACTTTAAAGTATGATTCTGTGGTAGTTTTGTAAGTATATCGCTTTACCTACTACGTGTGTTCATTGTAGTATGAACTAACTTATATTTTAAGAAACAATGTAGGTATGTAGTTGTTTACCTGACCCTGTAGAGTCGTGTCTTCGTGTCATTTTCATGCCAGTTTCCACATCTCCATTAGTCTGAGCTGTGCGACTCATGTGACGTGTTGCGTCTAAGGGGTTGAGTTTATCTGCACGTAATATTACAATATGTATATAGCTGGCAAAAACTTTAGATATTAGTTATTAACAGTAGCATCTCTTAAAACAGCGCTTTCTTTTATTTTCGGGAATAAGTACAGTGCTACATAAAGGAGTAAATCACGGGAACTTCGGGATTATCATTCCGTGGAGCGCCCTTACTTAATCATGTCGCACTGTAAGTAAGTTTTCTACTTGCGTACAACCGTGGTTACAGGAAACACATTTGGCTCACTTATGTCTTAAAACTAATAGGTACTTAGCCCAAGGAAGTCATTATCCTTCATTTAACTACTCCTGTTAGCCAAGAACGACAGTAGCACGCGAGAAGCGACAGGTATTGAAACCCAGTCAAGTACCCGTATGCCTAAACTGTTTTGGATCCCGCACGAATTTAATCAGAAGGATAATATGAGTTAGAAAGATTAAAAGTTTACTTCCATCCGATCAAAGCAGAAGACAGGAGACAGCATAGATAATAATCTTTGTCGTTGTCATTATATTTACCTTTAATGAGAAGTGGAGTGTATTCAGTATAAGGCTTCGGTTTATTCAAGGAGCAACATCCACTTTTGAAGAACTTCCCCAAACGGCCGTTGAAGATCATAGCTAGAAAAAAAATACATTCGGTCGAACACATAGCCACCTTATTTTTTTAAAATTCGGTATAAGATGTGGTTGTAGTATTAAAATTGACAACTCAGCAATAGGTAGATATCTATGATTCACAAATTGTTATGAGGGGTACTTATTCCACAGACAGTCACTTCAAATGTTTATCCACACGTCTGGCTGATAAGCCAACAGGAATATTGTTATATCAATATGAAATACAAACAAGTCCAAACAATATAAATATTTGTGGTATAATAAAGTATGTTCTGTGCCCAGAGACTGTCGTGTGAGTAAGTACATAATTATCTTTGGAAATAATAAGCTTCGAGAACTTTTTCAAAATGGGTGAGATAGAATTGAAAGATAATTAGATACCTATCGCAGAGCAGCCAATCGCTACTAATCCAGCAGTCAACTAATTATTAATCTTAATTAAGTGGCAATAAAATTTAATTTACCGATTATATACAGAGTGTACATGAGAACAAGCAGCAATGCCTCGTGCCAGTACACAATATCATCAAGCAGCGTAAGTATCAGTGCCACCACAGCCACGGCGTACATTACGCAGTCTCTTGACACCGACCACCAGTCCAGCTCCACGACCTTATAATAATTGACGTTTATTACCAACAGTCCTATGCCACTATTACGACGAGCTTTTTACGCTCGCAATTGAGGATAGGAAACCACACGTTTTCTATGAAAGACTATACTATTTAAACCAAATAACAGTTTTTACCTGCTATGGTTTTACTACACTTGCTAAAGCTAAAAAAATACATTGGAACCTATCTTACAGAAAAAGAACTAGTGCTGCCTGGCGTAGGTATCATACTGATTACAGAAAAGATGACGACTTTCACGAGGAAAATCTAATACAGGATGTATGTAAACGCTCTCTGCATTTACATATTATGATGCTTATACCTAAGTGGTGGAAATATCCACGTGAACGAGGCTATCAGTAGATTTATAATGTTATCTATAACAGTAGTAAATAAATACTTAACACGATAGGTAAACGTTAAGTAGTAAACATTGTAGAATATCAACATTGTTGTATTACGTCTTAGTGCATAAAATTAAATAGAAACATGTAAGTGTATTTACACAGATTAAAGCTAAGCCTAGCACTCAACGCAAGTGTATGAAATGAGAATTAGTTACTACCTAAATACATTCAAGATAATATTTTAAAGCCCTTCTTTACGTATTAATTACTTCCTCAGATCTAAGTATCCACTTAAGAACTATAAAGTATATAAAACGAAACAAGGTTAAAGTAGGTTACTATTTAGTTGTAACATGGGGTAGTGCAGTTATTAGATAAGTAGTTAAAAACAAGCGAATATAACCTTCATTTATTTGCCACTGCTTGCAGTGGAGATTAGTACAAAGAACACCAAGTAGGAGGTGGTTTAGTGAACTGTGAATTAGTATCTACCTATATCAATAAAAATTAAATTAACGATCGCGATTCAAATAAGATGAAGCTAAAGTCGCTATTAATTTTTTATAAGCAGTATACTACAACGATAAATCTAATCCGTAATAACTGAATTGGTTTTATTGGAAATAATTCATGTGTAGCCAGAATTTTCAAAACGTAGGTGTACAATTTCTAGAACTTTCTTTAAGAAAAAGGAGTACTTATAACGTGAACTAACCCTGCCAGCTACAAGAGCGCAGCATGCTGGTACAGCCAAAACGTTGAACACTGCAGACCCGACAACTGCGCCGACACCCAGGTCTCCTTCAGTCACGAATGTACCCACGCAGTTAATGAAGAGCTCGGGACTCGAACTGGCAGCCGCCATAAACGTAGCCCCGGCTATATCCGTACCAATATTCAAACCTAGAGAAGAAACTCATCAAAATTTAAGCTTTTTGTTTATGAAATATACCTCTTTATTGTCCCACTGCTAGCCACACACAGATTTTCTCAACTCTTAAGAATAAGTTGAGGGAGATTAGGCCTTCACTTTAACCTTTTTTAGTGTTCCACTGCTAGGCACGGGTCTTCTCTCAACTATCTTACGAGTATGTTTTTAAGGAATAATAGGTAAGTTTTAAAATACACTTACGTTCGCATATCATTTCAATAGCCGGCACGAAGTACTGCTCACAGACCATTCCCAACAGCATGAAACAGTAAACCGCCAATACGCAGTGAAATAATATGTACCCCTGAAGACAATATTACTAAATTTAAACAAGAAGTAATTTAAAAGTCTAGTATAAAAACACATTTCAATGATTTTTAAATAACTGTTCAAATGCCCAACACTGCGGTGACCGAGCTATAAAAGTCGGTTTTGAAATATTATAATTCACGAATTTGATCATGGGTCATCTTGATGTTTGTGTGAATAGTTTTATGAGTTATGATGTAGTGAGGAAAAAAAGAAAAGATGGAGCTATGGATCACAAATTGGTCATGAGATAATTCGCGCAGTGAAACACTGAAGGTTACCATTGAAAAAGGAAACAATTTGTAAGCTTTTTCTAAGGTAGATACCAAGTTTTAGTTAAGGTTTAGTTTTAGATTTTTAGCTGTTGGGACCTATAACTTAATGAACACAGCTGTTCAATCTTTACACATAAACTAAAACAAGTTACTTTTTATTTTTGATTGTTTTGGATTCATCACCAGTTTTACTTTACGTACGTGTTTATTATCACTATAACAGCTCAATTTAAGTCAAACTGCTAACAGTAAGACGTCAAAGAAAATATAACGGCTGTTGTTTTTATACTTGTGTCTTATTTATGTATAATTTCGTTTAGATGTGAAAACAACAAAACATCTATTTTACATTTTGATACAAATATTTACATTTTAGAATCTAGATTTTCTTTGTCCTGACTGACTGATTGATCTTTAAGTCATTCACGCGTAAATTGAATATTCTATAGAGGGACGTCAAAAAAAAGAATGACATATGTTGTTTAGCTGTGCCATATACGAATGTATAATTCCGTTTAGTTATAGAAACAGAAATACATATTTTTTACAATTTTATATTTACATTTTAGTATCTAGGTTTTATTTGTCCTCACTGACTGACGGTCAGGTATTGGGAAAGAAAAGGTTTTTATACTTACTTCGTAGTGGAATATAAGGATTGAAACTATTTAGCCATTCATGTCCTAAACGGGTCAGTAGTATTAATTGGGCTTGGCTAATTTTTCTAGTGCGAAGTCAGGGCGGTCTTTAGTCATATATTAGAAATCTACAACCTATATTGTTATCCCTTGGGCTTACACTCGGCCACTACGGCCGCAAACCTATTAGCTTAATTAGATTAGTACAAGTAGATAAAAAAGTTCTTACATGCTGACGTTGGAAACGCGTAAGGCCGTCTGGTGGAAACTCCAAAATCGCTGCGTGAGTACAGTTTTTCTCTTGCCTTTCAGTGATGCCCAATAGCTTCCGCAATACAAACTCATCTTCACCTAAATACCACAAAAGCATATGATAAAAAATAACTAATCGCTTCGTTAAACTTAGTTCCATCGCGCTAATTTATATTTACCTGCACCTATTCCGATGTTGTGTTCATCAACACTTTTAAATAAAAAATATATAGAGGGTATACCGAAAAATAAAATCACTCTTATAAGCGCAGCTATTCTATAACACTTAAACCGTCTAGTCCTTATTAACATGTTTGCCATTTATTTTAAACTAATTAGATATATACAAAGTGTTAATAATTATAAGTTAGTGGTAACACCAATTAGGTATTAAAATCACCAATTCTATTAATATCAAATGAAGAATTCAAATATTTTGCTGCACACACAGCTTAACAGCATTAGTCCAGGAATCCTTAAAAAGTTGTAATAAGTAAACATACGCGTGTAGTTACACTAGTAGTCGGTTACTTACTGCACACGAATATTCCTTGCGGCCCTTGATGAAAATGAATTATTTTATCAATAAAGTATTATTATTACTGATTTAACGTGTACACACTCCTATCTTATCGATAGTAGGCAGTGTAAATAATATAGGTTCCTTTGATGACAACATAGTAAGGCAATAATGTTATTTTTCAATAAGTGTTACTTACCTACGTTAGTTTTAACAAATGACCCACCTACACATACTTTTCATACATACGTAGTATAATATATTATGAAGTTTGCTTTAATTCTAACGTGACAATGTTCTTTAATTATCAATCGGGTTGCTGTCAGACATTGTTTGCGTGTAGGTAAGTAATTAAAGTGAAATGGGCCTTGCTATTTTTAAAATGGATTTTAATACTTTTATTAAGCTGATTAATTGTATTACACATAAATCAGTTTTTGCCTTCCTGATATATTTTAATTAGTTAGACTGGTATTTTTAACAGACTTTAATATAATGAATATGTTTTTATGATTATGTTTTAAATATGATGATTTATGATTATTTCTCATCATAACATAAGGCAAATTGAATAAATATAGTAATAGATACTAAACACATGTGGTTCTACATGGTTCATGTCCGTAAGGATTGAGGAGCCACTTCAGATTTAAGAAGGAAGCTCGCACCCTTATTTAGTAGGGAAGTAAATAATTTTGTAGGCCGAATGCTGAAATTTGTAGTAAAATATCTCTAAAGTTATATCAATGTGAATGTGGCTCCCCAATCCAAACATCTGAATTGAGGAGCCACCTGAAACACGAAAAGTATTACATGTATAATTTTGAAAATTTTGTATCATTTAGTTGCAATTGTGTATAGTGTCTACTTTAAATCTGAGCCCTGTACTGTTTATATTCAAGAATATACAATACTTTTAATGTGGCTCCTCAATCTATACACAAGAGCGTGAATTTCCATGAAAGTTATTGGTCAATTTATATTCCACTCTAAAGACATTTAGTAGTAAGTGTGTTTGAATTTGTAGCATATGGACAAAGTAGTAGAACTGAGTGAATTTAATAAATAAACGCATTTCATTTGACTCCTCAATCGTGACGACTGCATAATAAATAATTGGCTGTACCTACCTGAGATCAAAACGGAATAAAATACCAGAGACACTAACATTTAGTAGAAATGTCTACTGGATACTTAAGCACAGATCAACATTGTATATGTTCAGTATCTGAAAACAAATTACTTCTGAATATTCCTTACGAATTCGCTATTGAGGATGACCACGTTACTTAAGTTAAACTAGGATGATTCATTTTTTGAAATTAAATTTTTCGACAATATTCGGTATCTTATATCCCGGTCGACAGATTGTGGTCTATCAACAAATATACTATTATAAATATACTATTACTATTAATAATAATACTCAATAATACTCTTTGTGTGCACGAACATGTCTGTTTACCTTTCTTCTGGGTGTAATCATCTATTTTAAGTACGTATGTTCTTACAAAATAAAAGTAGTTTATGTAAAAACAGTATATATATCAGTTACCTGGTTTCCATAGTACTGCTTGAGATCAGATGGCCGTGTGCATAGGTTAATGTCCCAGAATATTATTATTAATGCCATACATTCTGCAGTACCTACAGGTAACATTCAGTTTCTTTTTAATTAGACAACATTGCGCAGTAACCTATATGTATGTTAACAATTAACAAACAAGATAATACACCACTATCTGATGGATTATTTTATCAAATAATTAACCTTTTTAGGATTATTTAGGATTTAAAAACACGCGCCGTATTTTTAAGAATGCTCAAAGCTTGTTAATTATTTGGTAATTACAAAATCATTTGATAATTAGTTTCAAATGCCGTTTGTCCACCGCCATGCGCCACCGTTACCAGACAACGAGAAGACGGCGTCACCGGGACGTCAATGATAACAGGATGACGGCGCCGATTTACCGATACAAACATAAATGTTTGGGGGTGGTAGCCTTAACCGTTAGTCTACCGCACCCCCGCGATCTGAGCATCTGAGCGTTTTGTCAGCGATAACAAGTTGATGGTGCCAATTTAGCGATACATACATTTACTATAGCCGTTTGTCCCCAGTACGCCCATCACCTGAGCGCCGTAATATTGCTTACTCAGCCCGAGATTGTGACGGGCCGAAATGGCAACAGTACAAAAAAGTTTAAACGTGTCTTTTTCCGCCGGTGCCTTGACGTTACCGTAGCACTGCATATCTCTTGATTATATATTTCAAAATCGTCGCGGAGGACAAATAAACTCGCCCAGAAAAAATCTCGTTCCCGGTGTCGACCCGGTGACGGTGTCTGTGGACAAACGCCGTGACGTCATTGTCACACCGCAATAGCTTTTGGTTATTTAAATTAAAAATATGTTTGTCTAAATGTCTGCTATTTCTACGGACTACCACGGACGGCAACAACAAAATGACTCAAACACGAGATCAATGCGGGGGACTAAAGATCACCGCCACGTTGACTTGATCTCGGCTAGAAATAATCTCGTTCTCGGTGACGCATAACGTCCCGGTGACAGAGGCGGTGGACAAACGGCCTAAGCGTTGCAAAAGGGCTTATGATATACCTACACACCTAAACATAAATAATTATTTTGTTTGTTGATACGGTAATAGATACCTAATGATACATATACCTACTTGCTGATGTGCTAATAAATAAATTGAGCTTATGATAAAGATAACAACGCGGAAGAATTTTTAACTGTATTTGTTAGGATATCTACTTATTTTTATATTTAGGTAAATTTGAACTATGATTGTTATCCATTTAAGTCGAATTTTTGTACATGAATATTATTGAGAAATGTATTTATCCACATAAATAAAATGGTTGGTCGAAAGGTATGATGTTTAAATTTAACAGGTTTAAGTTTTACTCATTTTAATATACAATAGTTATACAACGATACTAACTTAGAGTTACGTAAAAATATATTGCTCTATGTCAATTGGTTTGAGTCTTAGCTAAGGGTTTGAGTATTTACATGGGAGCTGGTGAGTAGTACCTATATTAAATGCTCTTGATGTTTTTATCAGTACCTTAACCAATAATACTCTTCCAAGGCTAGAAAACATCAAGAAAATAATAAGTTCTAATTATGGTAGGTACTTAAAGTAGGCAGGCAAATAAAAATATTCCATTTACACTAATCCGTTGATTACAATGTTAGCATTAAGGTTACAAACTTTCCACTGTTTGTTGGTTTAACACGAGTCAACGTGTATAACATGGCTATCGATGGCAAATACAGTGATAATCTGATAGGTGATGCACCGCAGGCGAGACGATGAACTGTGCTTTGTTAACGTAGGACTGAACGCTCTGCCCAAGTCATCAACCTCTAATTGAATGATTATCTATTACACATCTGTCTGCTCATACAAAAAGAACATGTTTTAGTTACACTCGTTGGTTTTTGTCCTTGGTATATTAGGCTCAAATGAAATGATAGCCACACCTTTAGATATATATCTATTATTATATCTATATATTATATCTATATATTATATACCTACTACATATTAGGTAACTACCAGTGGCGAGGGGTCGGAATCTGAGAAAGGGAAGCCGGTGCCAAAAAAGTTTTTAGTTAAGAAAATAATATCTCTTCAATACCGTCACCTATGTTTCTATGGCGAACACCACCTTCACCGGTAATACCGGTACTTATTTTTGATGCTATTTAAAACTCTTAGGTGTTACACGATATTAAACAATCCCTAAAGGGAAGCCGTTTGGGTATGGCTTGTATGAACTCTTCATCGCTGGTACCTACTTACTTTGTGATAGCCCGATATTTTGTTTTTATTTAAAGTGGTTTCAATGGTTTTCTTCAGGCCAAACCATGAGATAGTGTTTATTTGGTATAACTACCTATTTTCTTACACGTGCCAAAGCGATAAATATCTGAAAACACTCAAATAGATCTGGGTCGGATGTTTGACAATATGTCTGGAGCAACTACTTAAATATTTATGACTACAAAGGCAGACAAATACCTATAACAATCTATCAAATATTTGCCTTTTTCGTTTCAATCAATGCAAATTTGTATTGACACGCGTACAGATCCAGACAGATAAAACTCGACATTGTAACGACAAGGTATTGCATAATGTAAACAGTACTCGTATATTGTGAAGGTCTTTTTCAGGAAAGGAAAGTAACCTAAATAGTGAATCACTTCTACCCCTTTTTAGTGTCCCACGGCTGGGTATGGGTCTTCTCTCAACTGATTTACGAGTTGAGAGGCCTTAATCCATAGACGCTGGGTAAGTGCGCGTTGGTGGATGTCACATGTTCTCGAATTATAAATTCTTAGACACGCCGATTTCCTCATGATGTTTTCCTTCAACAATATTGAGCAGCGGCTATGAAAGAATTCTCACAAAGATGTGTGGACTGGGAATCGTACTCGCGATCTTATATTTTAATGCCGAGGATGATACCGCTGCGCCACCGCTGGTCAAAAAAGTTAATAGTTATTGCTAATATTCTACAAATCATTGTTTAAATCTTATCTACCGATAGAGCGCCGACTTCAATTAACAGATGTCAACATTATTTTTCCCTTTTTAAAAGGCGGTTCTGTTCTTAGATATTAATTGCTTTTTCAGATTTTTTTGTGGTGCACCCTATTCTTTTCCCAAACCTTTGTAAATCCTTATAAAATGACACCCCACATATTATTTTTAATCATGGAAATTGGCGAAGGGGTTTCAAAACACCCCCTCCCCCTCCTGACTATTAGTAGTTAGTCATCGACTGTACATATAAATGTTTATTGGTATGTACCAAAACTACTTGTTGCGACCATTTTACTGTTACGAGTAGTTCTGTTCTTAATCTCCGAACTCCATCAGTAGATCAAAAAAAGTTTGCAATGAGACCAACTTAGTACCTATTTACTGCCTTTAAACTCTTTCAAACTAAAAAAAATACAATTGGTTCACAATTAACAAAGTAATCGGCAAACCTACGTTTACATAAAAATAGGTAGGTATAAAATATGAGTTTTGTCTGTAATTCGAAGATAATAAAATAAGGGAATTGATATTATGGCGGATAGAGATACACTTACCTACTTGGAATGCTATAGTACAATTTCTTTAATATCTAATATCTATCTTTTTCATTGCATTTGATTTTTAATAATAAAGTGCAATCCGCTAATCGGTGACGTTCTACCAGTAGCATAATGTGGAATTTCTTGCAAGTATTACCATTATTATCACTATGGTAATGAATCTGAAGACAATAGCACATTGCCCTAATAAATCATTATTATATTTTTTCAAGATATGTTAAAAATTGCATTAGGTTCCAAATTTGAGAGGCATAATCCTTCTGACTTAAGTAAAGGATCTTTTAAGTTTTAACTCGCTTAAAAATCATAATAATGTCCGTTAAATATCAGTTTTATTTAAATAGCTTTAGAAAGCCTCAACATAAAGCCAAGTACCTTCGATGCTTTGGACACAATCAGCTAAATAATGAGTAATAAAGTTAATTTTTGATACTCATAAGTCTCTTAATTTTTTTTACTCTTCGTGATTGTTTGGCACTTCAGTATATAAGAAGTAAAGAATATTATTCTTTTTCTACTATAAAAAACAGTACATTTCAAGCAATTGAGGTCTAACTTATTAGGTTCGGAATGTGCATGATGAGGTAAGCGCATGAGAGATCTGACAGCAGGTTCTCCAAGTGACTAACACATGTAACTGAAGAATAAAGTTTATCATACGCGAAACTGAGTAATTTGAAAGATTGGTAATAGGCATCAATGTCGCTTAAATAGTTAATAAAGAGAAGAGGGCCCATCAGGGAGCCCTGGGGCACGACACTTGGTACAGAAACCCAGCGAGACATGTAATTATTGACAACTACCTACTGCTGGGGATCGGATGTCCAGGTAAGACGATAACCATCGCAATAAATGTGAAATGATTCCTGAAGTCAAAAGCTTTGATTGTAGAATACAGTGGCCAATCCGATCAAAAGCCTTGATGTATTCCGTGTAAATTACACTGACCTGAAACTTTTTATCCATGTTAACAGTTATAAAGTCATTATTGTCAATAGACCGACTACCTAAGAAACCATGCCGAAATGGACTAAATATAGGTTTGAGTGCCGTATACACTTGATTGTATATATTTTTTTCGAAGACTTTTAGTATTATGCAAACATTAGATTCGGGGCGATAGTTAGTTATACCATTTATGAAACCTTTTTTATGAACTGGCGCAACAAAGGCAAATTTCCAGGTGTTGGGTACGGTGCAACAAAATAGCGATTTCTGATGACCTTCAGATTTAGGTACTCGGGTCAAGCTTCAATAGGCCTTTTTTACAATATCAACGTTAATTAGAATTGAATTAATTCCGTATTGATGCTACTATTAGTTGAAGACAATGTAAAGTGAGTGAGATTTTGTGAAACTTCATTCAAAACGCGTTAAGTCGGTCACAAAATCAGTCATAAAAATCGGTCGTAGGCGGACAGCCTTAAGGAGATAAGACCATAGATCTAACATAGTTCAGATAACTACGAATAGCAAGAAAGTTAGGTATCCGTGTGAAGCTTCGATAATGTAACCCAAAATGCAAAAATAAATCCCGAAAATAATCCACTATTGTTAATAGAGCTATGTGATGTACTGTAGGTACAGTTTTATAGACCACATATTCAAATCGTACATACCATTCAAAAGTTATCGAGTACAATAATAATTATTATAAATGTTAATATATAAATAAATCTTTATTTTCGTCCTCAGACTGTTTAATGTTTAGATTTAGCACCGACTTTTATTAACAAATGTAAATATCATTTTACACTTTGTAGTAGGCGGTTACTTTTTTCTCGAAAAAAAATTCTTACATTATTATACACCCCCATACTTTTGCCGAACATTTGTAAATCCTTATAAAATTCCACTAAGAGCGATACGCCTTACGGTATATTTAATATTTGAAAACAGGGGGAGGGAGTCCAAAACAGCCCCTTTTCCCCTTTATTAGTAGTTAAACACATAAAAGCAAACCAATTTATTTTTATTCTTGAATAGGCTAGCGCTTAACTACAACTTTCCTGATGTTAAGCAATGATGTAGTCTACGATGGAACCGATCTATACCGATTTACTCGTGATTACGAATGACTTTCGGTAAGAAGGTGGCATCGAAAGGTCCATATTGTTGAAACCATAAAGGAGCAAAAATTTCGACCCACCCTATTAAATGGTGTCACCAGACATTGCACCGGAACACGGCAAGGCCGCTTGGTTGCGGTGCAGCTTTGTCTGGTGGGTGGTCACTAACCACGGCCATAGCCCACCATCAGTTAATTACCAATAAACATAATTGCCAGTTGATTTATTTACATTGTGGACTTTCTTGTGTATACTAATTTTCTTTTGTGAATATACTAAAAACAGATAATGAATATATACCTAAAGGTATATTATTATCTAGACTCGAGACAAACAGTCTTGTTAACACACAATTAACTCGCCACCGACACTTCAAATCAAAACAGGCTATACGAACTCGTACAATGCTTTTCCTTCAAAACCATGTTCAGTTACAACATCTGTTTGAAATATTGAGGCCTGAGTCACGTCCAATATAGTTTACTCTGAATGATAGTGTTTTTAATTGAGCCTAATTTGTTAAAGTCGCATGCCGGGCCGCTATAGAGAAGGGCATCTAATTGACTTTTGGCCCCACGGATTATTAAAATCAGAGCAAAATGCTGTGATGTTAGTGGTCTGGCTATGTAGGAGAACTTCACTCGACAATATTCATTTTATAAGCACCTATTGATTAAGTTATAAATAAGGTACCTTTTTGCGTGTAACTCCAAACTTGTATCAATACCGCTTTAGTTATTGAAATCAAAAGTCATTGATATCATAGAATTACTCATGACCATACTTCTCCGATGAAAGGTGGAACACAATAATGATTGAAAGCATGTGTAGAGCGTAATTCATGAAGGGTCGTGTCCGGAGCTCGAAACTCACGCTGGGAGTCACTCCCGCTCTGCGGCTGTGCGCCGCCCGACGTACGTTGTATTGTATGGAAATAAATAATTGGCCCCCGTATTCTTCTTTTGACGAGATCTCCGGCGGGTCCATTATGTCCATTTGAGTGTGAGCGGCGGCATTCGGACGCCAGTGGCGACGTCCTCGGTCGCTTGCGTCGCGCTCCACAACATCACGCCAATATGAACACCTCCGATCGAGGTACGAGCCCGTCTTTTTTTTAACAAGGATCGAAGTTTTAAAACTTCTTGAACATCTTCTGCTCTTCGATACTGGTGAAGTGTGTCTATCATAACAGCAAGATAACGTAGAAGGAGGTCGGAAGTGCGTCCAATTCTTGTTAAATGGCTAGGTCGCTCACTATTACGAAGTGAATTGCCTATATGGAGTAACGAAGATTACATCAACAACCCTAGTGTTGGAAGTGAATGTAGGTGGTAGATGTTATATTGTATGGTGACGGCGCCAACTCAAGCCCCGGCACCTACTCCCGGTGATCCCCAGCTATCTTTGTAAGTACGGAAGACTGACCTACAAAACCATGGCTACGAATCCTCCAGGTATGCCGTTTGTAGTAAACAAATGTTCTTGTCTTACAGGTATAGTTTAATGGTGCCTAAATCATATTATCTGCGTTATAATTAGGGCTGTGGTATTAAGCTAGCTGTTAGCTAAATGTCCACTGCGAGACGACAAACGCTAGTACCTACTCAGGTATAATGGATTAGGCAAACTTACAAACCATGTTCCCAATCTATTATATTTATTGACAGAATTGTCGAAATACGGGCGTGGTTCCATGTTCACGAGATGGCTATTGGCCTTTCTGTAAACGAATTAGTGTTGATTATAGCTCAACAACATTAGTGTACCTAGCAACCGCACCTTGTTTAGGTAGATGTCAGCGTCCATTGTATGGATATAATGAAATAGAGACTGACCTACCTCAACAATGGGAAATACTTTAAATGAGCAAATCTGTATGTCGCATTTCCGTGATAAACCAAACTTGTAAATAAAGGTCCTCAAAAGGTAGGTAGGTGAGTGTACCTACATTTTGATCAGTATGGTTCAAAATGTTAAGTAAGCATACTGACCCTTGAAATTAAAGTTCTTGTTCTTATTATAAAGTTATAAAGTTCTAGATATTATATTTTTAGTCAAGTATCGAGTATATTTATCGTTTATTAGATTCAAACTAGTCTGTGAACTAGCCGGGGTATGGTATTGTTTTTAGGCAAATTGGATGGTCTACGTAATCTCCGTGAAGGATTGGCCGGCTTGCTAAGTCAGAGGGGAGGCATGAGCTCCGACTCGCGCCTCATCCGGTCGATCCTCGCACAAATTGCCAATTGGTCGTCGTCCACTCAGGGCTGTCAGTATACAAGGTTGAGCGCCGCTTGTCATCACATGATGTTCTGTTAACACTGCCAAAATATTGCTTAACTTCTTACAGATGCCGATATGAATTTGAAGGATTACATTCAGTATTTTTTTATTAAATTATACATTTAGAACTATCCCGCTTCTTTTTAATGAGTGCACGACTTTGTAAAATTTGTAACATTGGTAAACAGCAAAACGATATGAAAAATAAATTATTCATTCAGTTTTATAGTCTACGATTTTATGTTTCAAAAGAATAGTGCCATTAGTTGTGTTACCAACATTTTAAAGAAAGTGAAAACAAGAAGAGTCTCAGAGCAGCATGCTTTAAGGCAAGGCGTAAGAGCATGTGATCGAAGGTAACTTATGTGGAGCTAATGCGGACTTCCTGCAATCTTTCATACGCCAATTTCCTTCATAGTGGACGACTTGGGCATGCCTGTAACAATATCTAATTGACTAGATATGACAAGACATGCACGATTTGGTGTCGCCAGGTGTGTGGGTGACTAAACGACGCTTACTTCTAAAATCAGATAATTTGGTCAAACAAGTTAGTGCAGCGGTAATTTGTGACAATTTGCCCACGATTGGCTTGTTGTCTTTGTCATTTGAAGAAGTCGTATTTAGAGTAGAGCAGGATGTGCGTTTCGTTAATGAATACGAACACGCCATACTCCATTGCATGTCGCGCACCGGTGTATTGCCCGTGTCCGTCCTGTGATCTTTAATGATTAAAGACCGCAATTTAAACAATTACTTAATTAAACCGTTGTCTATGTCTATATCTATGGGCGTAGGCCTCTCCTAAAGCACGCCACTGAGCACGATCAACGGCTACTCTCATCTAGCTCTTACCAGATGCCTTGCAGAGATCATCAGTCTGTCTAGTCTGAGGAGTATGCTACATTAGCCAATCCGTGGTCTCGCCTCAAGACCTCGTTTACCCCAACCTGGTTTTCGGTTCAATTTATTCAATTTGGACCGATGGTCTATGTCGATTAGTTTGGTTATCCGTCGGATCACGTTACTGGGTATTCGATTTTTCAGAGAAACTCCGACCATAACCTTTACCATAACTCGTTGAGCGTCTCCATATCCTATCCTACAGATTGAAGACTTTCGTCATATGACTTTGTAAAATTGGTGACGTGAAGATTCAATGTAGTTTTCCATATACTGCCCAACCTATCTGTATTCTTAGCAAGTTTTAGAGCTGCTTGCTGATAGTGTTGATAGTGTGTCCTATCTAGTCCAACGTATTAACCCTATCCTCCAGTGCATTAGTGAACAATTTTGGGGCGATCTTATCTCCTTGTCTCACACCCCGATGCAAGCGGACTTAGGCTTAAAGGCGGTTCGTAATAACTTTAAAAAACTGCTTGAGACGTGACTCCATTTACTAAAAAACATTATATCTTCCGTTTTGAAGAACAGGTCGCCGATACTCTTGCTCCACGCCTCTGGAGTTCTCCCATCGAAGGAAACAGCGTTCAAGAATTTTCAGAGGTCTTTTGCCATGAGTTTGCCGCCAGCTTTCAAGAGCTCAGTAGTAATGCCGTCTTCACTGTAGGGGTTTCCAATTTTAAACTGTCCAAGAGTTAGTACAATTTCGTTTTCATTTGAAAGGCAGTGTATCCCTGGTTTAAAAAAAAAATTAACTAAGATAATATAAGATATTTTTTAGCTAAGTGATGTTCTTTACGTTTTGACATTAAATGTATGGAGAAATAAAGAACGTATTTCTTAGGTAAAAGTTATCTGACTGTTGTGCATGCTATCGGCTTTAAGGGCAATTTTTTCAATGAGCAGACAACAAAACATTGCTTACTAAGTGGTTAGTACTGGTTAGATATCTCTTACAATAGCTTCCAATAGGTATGGCAGGTGCCTATGGTATGTACATATTGCATACATCACGCCTTACTTCCATGATCCATGGGGGTTGGTAGATTTTTAGAGTATCATCTGGTACGATCCTAACAGTTGTAATTGCTTTTAAAAGACTTCAGGTCAGAGAGGTCAGCTCAAAGTGGTCACATTAGGCAAAGTGGCCACGCCTTCGTCTTCATATTTCAATAATTTGTAATAATAGCGCGATGTAGTCTTTCGATCGCATAGAAAACGTTGCGACGCTCCCTTCGAAGTAATGTGACTATAGTCAGTATAAGCATGCAGTTGTGGCGACGAAAATATTGCACGTATTATATCACGTTTTTTTATAAAAGAGTTGATATGAGCAACCTATTGTGATGACAATTTTGTTAATTTAAATAATTTTGTTTTTCTTAAATGATAAGATATCTGTTTGCCTTTATCAGTGTGGTCTTAATTCTGAAATGTG
This sequence comes from Meganola albula, assembly GCA_936450015.1. Taxonomy (NCBI): domain Eukaryota; kingdom Metazoa; phylum Arthropoda; class Insecta; order Lepidoptera; family Nolidae; genus Meganola; species Meganola albula. The sequence continues at coordinate 15,619,146 of OW388142.1, read as the reverse complement.
GTAAAACTATGAAACAAAAATTAGCAAAAAAGCGTAATGGACAGGGCAAAGTGGTCATCTGAGAAATGTTTAAGAAAACCGCGATGTTGTCAAATTTGTAGCTATCAAATATGGTATTTCTGGCGCCACAATATAAAGACATTAAAAAAAGGATGTGCTAAAAATAAAGCTGATAGCTTGGAAGAGGATCTATTAGGGTAACACATGGTAAAGGATAATTTAAATGTTTACACAATTTAAACATTTCACATTTTTTCTAGAATATCATTTTCATAACACTAAAAATACGATATATGTATGCCATCCAACAAAAATAACAATTCGTGTGAATATCTGACCTAGCCATTTTATACTTAACACTATGGTAGCATTAGACAGCCCCTTGGGTAAAGCTGTTAGTTGAGAGTTTGCGTATTTTGAAAATTGAGCACCCGAATTACAGAAAACAGAAATTTAATAAATTTTCTACTTACCAGTGTTTCGTTTCCTTAGAAAATCTATAATTTGACGCGATTTTAAGATTAAAGTTAATGTGGTCACTTTGAGCTGATCTCCCCAACGCTCCTCTCAGTTTTGCTCACCTCCGCCTGATTCTTAGTTAGTGCCTAACGTACACAATATTTATAAAATGATTCTTCACTAATATTCTCTTCAAGAATAAAATCTATAAAAAGAACAATATTTAAATTTGACGCATTTTAGTTCAGAACAGTGAGTATTCATTTGAAGAACCGTTTTTTATTGTTGCAATTGGTTAGTTGAGAAGATCTCCCTAAAAGTTGAAAACCACAATGATGGAACCATCTAATTTCTTCAACTTATTTCTTCCAATACCATTCAACAACCCACTTTCTTTGACAGGTGCTTGTAGCTGTAGCGACTATATGGATGTATAAATGAGCACATGTATGAATTTTATTCTAAACGGATGCTACAGTTAAAAACCGTGAATGCTAAACAAGAACTGATTTTATTAATTCTTCATGCACAAAATGATTTAAAAGAATTCAGTATTAATACACCCCGCACCATGACTTTAATTTTGTAATGGATAGAGTTACCTATTTAATAACGAGAGCAGATGTCACGATCCCGCGACAAGTTAAAGGAGCCTTGATTGTTATTTAGTTCGCTGGGTGAACGGCATCTAACTTTCTGATCTAAATATTTGTACGGCTGCTTAGCTATAGGGAAATGCCTTTCAGTGAGATTATATTAAGTGGGTAGCCTGACTGTTGACTTACTTGTAATTGTAGATAGTTCTGATTCCTGCTATAGCCAGCTCAGAATTTTGAAAAATGAGAGCTGCTTAAAACTGTTTTTAAGTTTTTTATAACTGGAAAATGGAAACTATAATTTTTGATTGGAAAATGTCTAAGTATGTATTATGGTTTTAGTTTCAGATGTTGCGGTCCGCAACTGTACGCCACCAGCTATAGACGACTTCCCGGCGGGGTTGTTCACAGAGCTGCAACGGCAGCATGGAGCCATTGTTCTCCATGCCCTCATTTCCATCTACCTCTTCATCGCACTCGCCGTTGTTTGCGACAAGTTTTTCGTACCTGCTGTGGAGAGAATATGTCATGGTATGTTACAACTAAAGATCTAAATTATATCAGTGTCAAAAAAGGTGTATATTATCCTTGTCGACACATGTGATAAAATATAATGATTAGAATTTGAAAAGATAAACTAATTAGTTAAAACTGAGCTACTAACTGAAATTACGGCTTTTGTTGAGTGTTAGTTTATATTCGTATAATCATTCCAGCCCTTAACATGACGAACGACGTGGCCGGGGCCACGTTTATGGCGGCAGCTACTTCGGCACCGGAATTGTTTGTGAACGTGATAGGCACTTTCATCACGGAGGGGGATATAGGTGTCGGGACTATTGTGGGCTCTGCGGTGTTCAATATTCTTGCGGTCGCAGCATGTTGCGGCATTGGTGCTGGAATGGTAGGTTTCTACTTTTAATATTTGCATCCTATGATACGAGTATCATATCTACGTGTTCTCAAAGATAGTAAGCTTACAGTAATACAGGCAAATGGAGCTGCCTGCCTCATCTGATGTGATTTCCATTACCATCAACTGTTGAAATACTTAATTCTCTCTTTGTCATCACCTTATCGATGGTTTAATCATGCATATATTACTTACTACTTACAGGTTGTGCCCCTAGACTGGTGGCCACTTACGAGAGATTGTCTCGCATACGGAATTACGGTGTCTATACTAATTTGTATAATGCACGATGAATATGTGCAATGGTACGAAGCATTTCTTCTGGTCATGCTTTACGGAGTTTACATTTGCATTATGTATTATGATAAAGCGATACAGAATTTTGCCAAAGGTGTGTAATGAGAAAAATACTTTATCAAGATAATTGCATACATTTAGAGTGATTGCATCATATTTTTTTTCTCATAGATCGATGTATTTTTCCAGGAAGCTGGAAATATTTTTCAAATAAGTTGAAGAAAGATGGTGAAAAACAAGATACTCCAATAGGAATCGAAAACGGTGAGTTAACACTAATAACATTATGTACTTAAAGAGAGTGAAAAGTTTTAATGGGCTCTGGAGTGAAACCACTTTAAATCATAGAGATACATTATTTCACCTAAAAACATTGCTTTGTTTTTAGAAAGAAACCATACTTAAAGATTTTACATACCTTACCCGGGAATGGAACCTACAAAAAAGGAAAAAATAAACACTTTTTTATGCCAATCGAAAGAAGAAACCATTAGCAACGACAAACCTTAAATAACTTAGTACTCGTACCTTCAAATAAAATGAATATGATAAAACGAATGCAAAGAACAAGTTCGTTTATCTTTATAAATAAAAATAATATTTGCTTTAAGCAAAATAATCAATTATAAGGCTATAAAGTAGTCCCTCCTAGGCCCATTGAAAAAGTTTTGCACTGGTCAAATTAGCCTAAGTACACTAATACACAAGTAGCTTAAAACTTTCAGGAACGTTAGGGATATCACTACAGTCAAATTTTGAAATACACATATAAATGAGTTTTTTTTTCATTTAAAAGAGTAGGTGTAATCCCAAGTTAGTATCTTTTAGGGACTTAACCGATCACCGCAATCTCGTCACTGCTACTCCTGTAAGTCAGGATCAATAGCGGCACTGTGAGGAGACTCGGAATATGAACCCGTACCGTTACCTGTGTTGCTTAGTTCATTTTGATTAGGCAAATTAAGCCTCTTTTTTTCTTTATGTTGCCCCCCGTTTTGCCAGGAGGGAAGTGAACAATCTAACTTACCAACTCCTTCTATTTTATCTTTCTGACTAAATTCGTGCGGGATACAACATAGTTTAGGTGTTCCGAGACTTAGTCGGGTTCAAATCCAGAGTTTCTCCCGAGTTATATCAACTCGGTAGAGACGCAGGTATACATAGTTTTTTGTAATGATCTGGAGATGGGCTGAGCAGTTTTGATTGGGTGCACCGCAGAAAGGTATACATTTTTTACAAAGAACCGCCTACTAAAATACTCGTACGACTCAAAACTGAAAAATAATATTAACGTCTGTTATATCCTATTTCTACTAATATTATAAATGCGAAAGTAAGTGTGTGTGTGTGTGTGTGTGTCTGAAGGTATGTTACCACGTATCTCCACAACCGCTCAACCAATGTTAATGAAGTTTGAAACGTAGGTAGTGTATACCCTAGAATAGGACATAGGCTAATAATATTTTCAAAAATCATCCCCTAAGAGGGTTAAATAGAGGGGTGAAGTTTGTATGCAACTTTTTATTCCTTGGTCCTATTCATTTAAAATTCGGTACACATAAACCTTAAGACAAATAATGAGATACGGGTTTTTTATTTTTCCATAATTACCCCCATGAGGTGTGGAAAAGGAGTTTTATTGGTAAAAAATAAAGTTTCTCTGGATCTGTATAGTCTTAAGTCCGATTCACTCCAAATTTGGCCCACATATACCTTAAAAGAAATCATAAAACACGTGTTTTTTATTTTTCCAAAACTACCCCCAGGGGAGGTGTAAAATGAGCTTTATTGGAAAAAATCAATATTGCAGAACTGTTTAGTCCTTGGTCCGATTTACTTCAAATTCGGTATATATAAAGCTTAACACAAATAATGAAACACGTGTTATTTATTTTACCAAATTTTTTTATCTTTATCGTAGTACTACGCGGGCGAAGCATGAGAAATTATTCTGAGGGAGATTTTCTTTGAAGTTGATATCAATACTCCTTCGTGCTTTTTAGCTAAATTACTTTCTATTTTGACATTGTGACATTTTGACATGTTTGATAACTCAATGCGATGAATAGAATTCGAAATTTAAATTTTATTTGTTCTTGGTAATTTGAATGAAAAACTTAAATTATGGTCTAAGAGCCCACAGAGTACCTCAGTTAAAATATGGAAATAAGAGCCGTAGAAAAACAACCTTTACCAGTGTGACAACTAAGTGACACATATTTTTTATGAAACTCCTATAGATTTATGGACCTGCATATGGGGGCTTGCCGATTTCAAAATATTGCTTACACACCTACACTACTGAACTAATTTTGTATGGAGATAGTTCGAGACCTGAAAAAGGATAGTTTAATCCGACTGCGAAAAAAGAGATTAAAAGTTTAGTTATCTCGATAACTGACCTCCGCGGGCGAAGCCGCGGTCGAAAAACTAGTAAAGTATATAATTGATATTTCCGTACACTGTCTGTTTGGCCAAACTTTCCAAAAAACGCTTTGCGATTTATCAGGATAACAATAAAGTGGTATCCCTAACATGCCTGTAAATTTTTAGCTGAATGTGAATTTGTGTAGGCGTCAATGTATATTTTGACCAAGTTATTTGTGTTAAAATCAGCAGTTACAATATGCAACAGTCTTTATTTAAAATTACAGAACAAAAAGATACTAAACCAACAAATAAAAATGACTTGACTATGGATCACCATCAGCACAACGGGAATGTAAAAAGTGCACTATCTCTTTATTCAGATATGAATGAAAAGAATAGCGACATTGAGACTCCACGTTCTGTTAATTTACAAGTCGTAGAGGATGAGAGAGTAAAAAGTATTTGCATCGAAGCCGGCTACAAGTCTAATGAAGTAGAAATTGTGAGTTTAGAAGAAAATAATGCCGCAGCTAATGAAGAGCCTAACAAAGATGATATTAAAGATTACGAACACTCTTTGTGGCGATGGCCATCAGGCAGAAGTTGCATTACTAAGGTAACAGTGTAGAACTTAGTTATAATTACCTAATTTTAATGAAAAGTTAATGTTATATATTTGTTTTTAGACTACTTGGATAGTGACATGGCCTATACACTTAGTCTTCTTATTTACCATACCGGACTGTGAGAAGCCTCGGTTCAAGAATTGGTTCCCACTTACTTTTTTAATGTGCATTGTATGGATAGGGTCACTATCCTATATAGTGGCATGGATGATTACAATTATTGGTAAGTCGGCACGGTGTCTTACTTAAATACAAATAAATGTTAGGGTTTCAGTATAATGGCCCCAATTTTGTCGCGAACAAATTTACCTGTCGTTTTTCGCTTGACATTTCGATAGCGGGTTGTATGACTCGTAACTTGCGAGCGCGTGGGACATTATACTTATATTACAACACAACGCTAATGTTTTAAAGTAAGTAATGGTTATGAAAGTAAAATTTAATATTTTAGGCGATACTCTGATGATACCAGACTCTGTAATGGGAATTACTTTTCTGGCTGCGGGCACATCTGTACCTGAAGCCGTATCAAGTGTTATAGTGGCAAAACAAGGTCAGTTTTATAATTCGTTATTTAACCTTGAGCCCAAAAATTGTATATTAAATTTGAAACAATTTGTTATAAAAATTGTATGCCTTTATTTTTTATACAGGTCATGGATCAATGGGAATCAGCAATTCGATTGGATCAAACACTTTCGACATTCTGCTTTGTCTTGGTCTACCATGGCTGATTAAAGCTTCCCTCATTCCAGCAGAGCAAGGCCACTACTGGGTTAGAATTTATCTCTTTGAGATATTTTTATTTTATGCGAACGTATTTATCTCTACTTAGTTTATCCATAAAATGTCTAGCATTGCGAAGTTGCGTTTCTATAATTTGCATAGCGAAATTTATATAGTAACTGTCCGCCCCACTTTACCCGTAGGTATATCAAATATCTCCCCTGATATTTTTTATTTTCTTTTACACTAATTATGTTTGTTTGTTTGTGAGTTTGTTAATGTAATTATGTTATGTTAACAGGTGAAGATTAACTCTATGGGATTGGAATATTCTGCGATATCGTTGCTGTCTACCCTTCTGCTGCTGTATCTAACGTTTTGGTTCAATAAGTTTAAGTTGGATGCGGCGGTGGGGCGCGCATGCCTCGCCATGTACGCCATGTTCCTGGTGCTTGCCACACTTATAGAACTTAATGTATTCTTCCCTGTTAACGTGCGCACGTGCAAGAGAAGTGAACTTAAATCTTAGTCCTAGTGTACTGGACATAAAGACAAATTATGTGTAAAAATCAGTTGTGATGTTATTTTCAAACAGATTCATGAACATATCAGGTGCTGAAACGTATGTGTCTACTGTTTATGCATTTGGTAAACTAACTATATTTAAAAACAATTATTAAGCATTTTAATTTATTCCGATCCAGCCACTAGAGTTGTGTACGATATGTACGTCGAGTTTTATAAATAACTAGCTGACCCTGCGAACTTCGTACCACCTAACAACCTATTAAAGTTCAAATTGACTTTTAAATATTATTAGATTTAGATTATAAAAAAGTGTTGTTTCTAGACTTATTCAGGCATTTTTTTTTATTTTTCTCTGCGTAAAAACCATCCTTGCACTTCAAGATATAAAGTAAAAAAGAATTAACGAAATCAGTTAAGCTTCACCAGGTTTGCGCTTAGCAACCATTTAGTGATAAATTTTTATTAAGATTCGTAAATGCAAACTGACATCAACATTTTTGCGGGGTTATGAGCTACAACATAAAATATAACGCCGCCTGTACACGACCAATTTATCTCTCGATTTTTAGCACTGCTTCTGTCCGACTCAACGCGTGGGCCTTGAGCTGGTCACAAAATTGATTGTAAAATCGGCTGTGTAAGCTTAAGGGGTTTTAGCGACTAAATAGACTACTTTTAACTTTTCAAATTATACCTCAATATGAATCTCAACGCTATTGAAATATTCATAGAATGGGATAGTAGTTAGTTTTATAACACATCCAGAATAAACACTGTATTCCTATAGTACTTTCCTGACATGCTCAGTCATTGTCAGTATGAGTATTTGTTAAGTACTAATTACGATAATGTTAACTCATTCACGGAAAAATGTCAGATGCAGTACAGTGCTCTTGCGAAGGTTTTCGTGGATTTGTATAGAAAACTTACATAATATTATTCGGTAGGCGTTTATTTTTAAGTACTTTGCTTGATACGAATTTCCATCCTAAAGAAAGTGATTTTTCAGTCGTCAATTTATTTAGATTCTGTAAGTCCTATAGGTATAACTACCAAATTTTACTTTATTAATATCAGTGTCTCTATTAAGTTGGTGTAAATACATACTACTTGGCTTCTGTAAATGACTAAATAAATGTATAGATTGTGTGTATTCTTTATTTAACTCCTTTTTAATATATCTACATTCACCTGCATACTCTTTCCAAAAAAAAAATGATAAAATTGATATGTGAAAAATAATAATTTTAGATAGATACATTTGCGATCTCAAGCACGGACTTCAATTAACAAATGTAAATATTATTTTTCTCTTTGCATTTTTATCCCCGGTTTAATTAAAAAAAATATATAAATAATTTTTAGTGGCTAAAGTAATCTACTAATTCGTAAATGCTTAATTTCTATTATTTTTAACTGTTTTATAATCTTGCTGTAAAAAAGTCAATAAAAAATATAAGGGACCAACTTCCAAATACACCTATTACATATATCCAATAAAAAAAATGATATCAAACTCCGACTACTTTGAAAAATATTATGCGTCGTCATTCATTACTATCAGTAAGTGAACAATCAATCATCCCTTTTTTCCTACCTTCAGGGTTGGATTTTTTTATTGATATGGTAAACCTTTTTAATAAAAATTAATTGTCAATATCTGACAACTCTGTAAAAAGTTATACTCGATCATATATAAAACGACTTAAAGGCATCGGCTTGAGAAGCTCCTACATTCTTCGTTAGTTATAAAACGAACGAGCAGTGGCGGCGATGAAATATTCACACAAATTGTGATTGCTAAATATGATCGACCTTAAGACTCGCTCATTCGTGTGAAGAGTGTATAATCTCAAAATGAAGTAAGGACAATTTAATCAGGAGAGGATTTTAAAGGTTTACCCTCGCATTCATAAACGTCTTCTAAGTTCAATATAGCTATTTTAGGTTTATAATTAGTTTGTCTTTATTTGTCATCTTGACATATACACTCGTAAAGAAAGTGATAAAGTCCATTTTCACTAAAGAGTTATAAGATTTTTATGATTAAGGCCGTTAACATTTATAAGAACTTGTTCTTACGAACTTTTTAACTATGACATCTAGCGCCTATTGAACTCGGGTCATAGTTATAAAAATCTTATAAGACTCTTTAGTTAAAATAGACTTTGTCTCTTTCGTACCAGTATAAATGTCGATGACGGAAGAAGACAAAAAGTATCAACCTATTTTAGCTATAATGAGTAAGTATTTTGTAAACTGTTATGAGAACGAAGAGCAATAGGTACGTTCCTGATTGTATTTCTCAATTTAATACTAATATCTGGATGACCAAGCTTTGCTATGTATTTTTTTTTTAAATGACATTTTCTAATATTTATTCCTAGCTAGACCGATTTATCGCCCCCCCAACCCCCTATATACTAAATTTTATGAAAATCGTTAGAGCCGGAATCGAGATACCAATTATATATATATATTAATTATATATATATATATATATATATATATATATATATACAAGAATTGCTCATTTAAAGATATAAGATAAGATTTTGGTTTAGTTTTTTTTCTATTTTCATGTGAAGGAGCGAAAATTTCAGCAAAGGAGCTGAAAATTTAGTGACATACAAACACAATAGGTAAAATGTTTTTTTTTTAATCGGATTAATTTTTTGACAAGAATTTCATACTTTATACCTACTAATAAGATTTAATCTAAACACAACTTAGTCACGCTGAATTGTCAGAGCTTATAAAAGTACTAAATATACACACCTACTACTTACAAATTAACTATCAATTAATTTACATAATATTAAGAGTGAAATGATCAATTGTTAAAGTTTACGTTGTTATTATTTTGCCGCACTATATCATTATTGCTTTCCTCGAAGTCGCCCATCACCTGCAATAAAAAATAAAATATTTGAGTTATGTAACACCATGAAAGAAAAAAAAAATTTCTAGTAGGGAAACATCCTGAAGTGTCCATTGTATCAGTACGTACCTACTCCTATTGCGAGTTCGTCAATACGAAAAAAAATTTAGAATAGATACTAGCTTGAATATTATGTCTTAATAATAATAATAATAATAATAGGTATGGTATGTACACACACGGTCATCTGATCCCAAACTAAGCAGAGCTTGTACTATGGAAACCAGATAACTGGTAATATACTACATATAATACTTTTCTTTTGTAAATATATACTTATATATAGATTACACCCAGACACAAGACAAACAGACATATTTAAACAAATGTTTGTCTCGGGTGGGAATCGAACCCACGACCTGCGGCGTGAAAAGCATGTATCTTACCGACCACGCCTTCGGCCCGTCAATTAATATATTAATGCATTTTTAATATATTTTTTGTTGGAAACGTTAATTAGAAAAGAAAATTTAATGCAGGAAATATAACAAAATGCATTGGGAATAGCTTATGTAAAATAATTTGTATGTATTTCGCATTTTTTTTATTTTGAATGGTTCATGGTATTCAAAAACTTTTTTCATACTAAGGGCGTGATGCAATTATGAGATTACTATGTACAGCGTAATTCTACTAATTAGAAATCCCGGTGTTGCCAACCTATACAGGGGACCTCCACTAACTGATAAGGTGAGATCCGTACATCATATTAAGATGATCGATATATGAATTAGTTCAGGAACTTTATAGGTATAATAATTGTGAACTGTTAGAGAAACCCTAATATCTAACTGTGTACAGGTTAGTCTTTATAAAGTGAAATAAATTAACAAAAAAAAAAGAACAAGTGCTATCTAGAATAAAATGATATTGGATGATTACGTACATTGTAGACGGTTTGTGCCCTCAATTGTTGAAGTTCCCTCGCGTGAATCTCTATATCGTGCTGTGTAAGACGGGGTCGAACGCAGTGAGGGTTCTGCGGAGGCAGCCAGCGGTGGATAATGGGCGTCAACAGATCCCGGTGCACCTGACCAGGTTCAACCACAAAGAATTATACTACTTAGTACTTACTGCTATTCATGTGGTTACAGTTTAACTATTTGATGCTTTTTAACCTATAGGTAAATATGGTATGTGTGCTATATTATAAACATTGACTCATTTTTTAAATTATTTAATCCTATCTACTTCCTGCGACACTGCAGCAAGCATTGGGTAGCATTTTATAAGTAGTACAGAAGCGTTGACCTATTTAGTGTTGTTAGTAAAATACTTCAGACGCCTTGACACTACCAATTTTGATAATAGTCGATTAAGGGACAATAAGCCCAACTCACTACCACGGTCTAACATTAAGACATCACGTTATACAGAATGCTAAAACCACGGAGAACCACTGGGTAAACGATTATTATTAATTTAAGGGTTGTGGTAATGTAATGGCAAAAACCATGAAGGCAATTTTGGATGTTTTAAAAATCTCGTGAAAAAGTACCTATTGTTGTCGCGGTCGTATTGATCATGATGTCGCCAACCATTTCATAAAATGATTCTACTTCATAAAGTGACCAACTTAAATCATAATATCGTTAAAACCTCAACTTTTAATGATATGACCACCATCATTTGGCCATATTATTAATTGAACTGCCTTGGTTGCTCAGTGCCTTGAAACTAAAAATATCCGACCAAAAGCGTGTGACTTTCACGTCTGCCTACACTTTCGGGTCATACAGGGTATGTAAATTTTTAAGTAGGTACCTAGCTATTTATTCTTATTAATTGTTTCTCTCGATACAACTTGAAAACGGCTGAACTGATTTGTCTGAATTCGGTTTCGAAATATTCATAGAAATCCAAAGAAGGTTATTACGAAGTTTGCGGGCCTAGTATCAAAATAAAAATGAATAAATCCGACTCACCATTGTAGGATCATTGAATTCTGTAAAATATGAGACAATGGATCCGACGATGACACAAACAATCATTCCAACGAGCGTGTAATACAAGTAGCTCAGTCTGTACAGGAAGAACGTTCCTGACCTGTTAATAATACCACTTGTTAATATTTCCACACTGTAAATAAACTCATGTTAGTAAGGCAGTTGGGACAGAAATAACTACAAGATTGTCATTTTCCGGGTACAGCTCTGTAGGGTAGGAAGAATTTAGTCTTAAATATTTTACAAACAATGACACTGTTCTTGCACGTTGTAGGATATGAATATGCACGAAATAACACGTAGCTACTTTATTAAATTTCATTAATAATTATACTCCTTTTTATTTTTTCGGCAACATTTAGAGCATTACCTGTCAAATTCTACTGTAGGTTGAGTTGCTAGAGGGACAGATAATGTTAGGTTGGCAGGGCAGCCATCAACTGACACGGGCTTGGGCACAATAACGATGTCGCCTCGAATCATAGCTGCTTGTGTTCCGAGTGAGATCCAGCCAACCAGCAGAGTTGATGATATGCCCCCAGTTAATGCCCCCTAGAAAAGTAATAATGTGACTGAAGTGTCGTTTAAATTGCTGGCTTCTTAAAGGTACTACCTTTAGGTCTCCTGAATCAAATACATTTTCTGTAGGATCAGGGCAGTAAGTTCAAAAATTTGTTTGTCGCAAATACCAAATTAATCAGCAATGTCGCAATTTTTTCATAAAAGCAAAAGGTCACTCACTCGTTCCCTTTTAGTTAAAAAATATTTGTTAACTACTAGTAGATAATTCGTACGGAGGCAGACTGTAAGTTGAAGAGGTCCGATAACGATGAGTTTTAGGAAACTTTTGTTTGAAGATTCAGAATGGGGCAAGGGATTAGTCGCTAGCTTATAAAAATATTTTGAATAAGTTGAAAATATAAAAGGTAAAATGAGAATACCGTTGCATTAATCCAGGGAAGAAACAGTCCCATTGAGAAAAGCCCTAATAAGCTTCCAGCTGTGATGCCAGCAAGACTTTTGCCAGCTTGAATTAAGGCACCCATATGTTCTACCAAGAAGACTAATGCCACGCAAGCAGCTCCTGTAACATATAGCTGTAATTAATTAGGTGAATGTTACTATGATATAGCAATTGACAGGTTTATGATGATTGGCTATTATCTTCTTGTGGCGTAAAGAAAAAAAACTGTCGTTAAAAAGTAACCTGAAATAGTGCAGTTAAGTTGACAGCTGACAGACAAGTACCTAAGTATTACTTTTGCTGTAATAAATCAGCTGTTGGTGTTTCACTGCTTCGTCACATTAGTTATGTTTAATTATGATTTGTCTGTAACTAGTTACGTAATTTTAACTGAGTTATTTACTTAGTGGTGATTTAGGAAAATTAATTTGAGACCACAATTCTAATGCTCAGTATGTCTTAGACAGGCATAATCAGTACAGATAGTACACTACAGTGGTTCTGTTAAAGTGGGAAGATACTAAATAAAATGCGTTCACCTAGATTTCGGATACTCTTATTTAAATTTGCGGTGTGACTTGCAGCTGAGAATCTCAGACTAGTTTCTGATAAAAAAATATTATTTACGTATTTACTGATTTCATTCTTTGACGCATTAATTTAGGTTAGTCTTTACTTTGTTTAGTTCTTTATTCAGGGTAGGTTAGGTTAGGATTGTCTGAGACTGTTATTTAGATAGGTCATTTTTCTTGTCAATAATTGTAAGTTTATATTCTAATTACGTTTACTTATTTGATGATCAAACGACTTCAAAAAGAAGGAGGTGTGCAATTTAACTGTAAGTTTTTTAACGTGACATACTCGCGCGATAATTCCTCCGATTTAAGATCCATTTTGATAATCCTTTCTAACAACTAGATTTTGTAGTGACGACAAGTATCTAACGCAATCGTACCTATCTATTATGCAACTAAAAGGCATTTAGCATTAAATTTCATGTCGATCCGCCGCGTTTCACGATACTGCGTTGAATAAAAAATAATGCAATCCTTCATTACTTTAAAATGAAAGTTATATTATAAGTTAATTTATGATTGCTTATTCATATTACAACGATTTTTTGTTAGACTTACCGACTAGAACTACAATAATTTTCATAATAAAACTTGCAGTCCGTTCTGAGATCGGTTTATTATATGCGGGCCTAATTAGATCCTCGAAGATTACTCCACACATGGAGTTCAAACCAGTTGACATTGAGCTGTAATAAAAACACCTTTAACTATTCTTTGAAATAATTTTCACTCCTGACTGCATACTTGTCAAGCTAGCTCTATCTGCTCCTTTCTAAAATAACGTTTAGACTCAGAGTCTCAGACTGGATGGAGTGATAATTTCAGCAGGGCAACCAGTTAGAACAGGAAGAGAAAAGCCGCGAGTCGTGCTCAGTGTTGTATTATAGGAGAGGCCTATAATCAGCAGCGGAGTAGAATAGGCTGACGATGATTAGAACTAGAGATAGAAACTTTTTGTTTAAAATAGTACTTAGTTTATTCATAAACTACCTCTTCGGGCCAGTGCTGCAGTAGTTGGTTCAAATCACGCATCTAACAAAAAACTTTTCTAATTTATTAGAAAAAACTTAATAGTATCTCGAATTTGTGAATGGTGGCCGATAAACGATAATAGGCCCGTCTTCCATTACTTAGAACCTAAACATAGTTGAAAAATCTGGATCATATTCACTTCTGTAAAGATATTTACTTTCTGGTAATATGTATGTTATGTTATTAATTCCTCCGTTCTCACCGGGACTGTACCTCAAAGCAGCGCTGAAAACACCGCTCATGAATATCCCAGGTAGAGCTGGAATGGAACCAGTTATCGTCATTACGAAGTACGGCAGCAACTGATCACTCTTTCTTATAGCTCCGGTTGTAAGGGGATCGCATTTGGCAAACGTTGCGTACACAACGAGGCCCGTGTAGCAACATAGTGATACTATAATGAATATTCCCGCGGCCATTATGAATATTGTTCTGAAAATCATCATAATATTCGTTAATTTAGTTATTTATTTTGATAATAGTGACTGGTTATGCTGAAGTTTGGTACTGAGCAGCGGTGGCGCAGCGGTACCGGCGTCACCTTTGAAATATAAGGTCATAGGCTCGACCCTCGGTCATGCCCACACATCTTTGTGTGAATTATTACGTCGCCGCTGCTCAATAGCGGTGAAAGAAGATATCGTGAGGAAATCGCAATGTCTAAGTAGTAATCATTCGAGGCTATGTGACATCCACCAACCCGCACTTGGCCAGAGCGCGTGGATTAAGGCCATATAACATAAATAAGATAACCCAGATAACTTAGAGAAGACCCAAGCCCAGTGGGGCACAAAAAAAAGGGTTGAAGTGATGCTGTGGTTTATTGAATGAATCGGTTTTCTTTTTCTCTTAACTATATTAAAGATGAAAATGCAGTCTAATATACTTACATCCGGGCTCGTTTTAAAGAGGATAAAGCAAGGCATCTTTGTACCATTGCCTGGTTGACAGAACATGATGCTAACCAGCTGAAGTAATTTCCGAATACTGTAGACCAGAATGTGTGGCGGATAGTCGGATCTGGATCCACACTAGAAGAACAACAAATTAAGATTCACAAAATAAATACCAGATAAAGAACAAACTAACAAAGTATAGGTATTTAGTGTTTTCTCACTTGAAGAAGTCAAGCCGATCTCCTTGTTCGTTGATATGGAGGACGTTGCCAATTCCACCGAGTCGCCAAGTGCCATATCCGAGTACGAATACCACGCCAAAATACATAAGTATTGTTTGTAAAGTATCTGTCCACACTACAGCTTTAAGTCCCCCCTGTGCAATGTAACTAATTACTTTAATTATCTTTATTAACCTTGATTTTACAAAATTAAGTCACACACAGCTTACCACTATCGTAAACGAAGGTGTGAAACTTCGCTTTGACTATTGTTATAGCGTTCAAATCTATTTGAAAAAATTTAAATAGTTATGAGTACATCCTGCTTGGATCAGTCGACCTCGATCTTAAACAAGTCAAGTAGTAGATAGAGAATAGCAATTTATCTGTCGCCGCCTCTACAACAAATAGGGTCAGAGAACAAAGACAGTACTATAATTATACTTACGAGGGTCGTGTAAAATATACATACGATGCATACGATAGGGGTAATCAGGTGCAAGTTTATACCAGTCACTGAAAAAATTACATTGACAAGGTATAATTACATTATTTTTTTACATTTGTATTAAGGTGTAAGTATATCAAATTAATAAAAATAAATAAATAAATAAATATTCTGGGACATTAACACACACGATCATCTGGTCCCAAGCTAAGCAGAACTTGTGTTATGGAAACCAGATAACTGGTATATGTACACTATACATATAATACTTTTCTTTTGTAAATATATACATATAATAGATATTTACACCCAGACTCGACACAAACACAAATGTTCATCACAAATGTTTGTCTCGGGTGGGAATCGAACCCACGACCTGCGGTGTGAAAAGCAAGCATCTTACTGACCACGCCACCGGCCCGTCCTTAATTCTAATTCTATGTATAAGGATATTAAGTTACCTTGGCTAAAAGCCAGTGCTGGCACATAAATAACAATAGGTATGTAAAGCATCATTTTGATGATAAATATAATAGATCCCAACAATCGCACCTTTTGGTTAAACCGTAATCGTAAATACTGAAAAATCATAAACATACGTAATTAAAGTCATTTGCTTATAAAACGCCATCCCTACAAAATATTTTTGTTTTGAAATACTTCAAATATATATATTTTAATTACTATCATGCAAAATCGCTAGACTATTTAGGCTGGGTACCTCGTAGGTTGAAGTTAACTGCAATTTATAAAATACTGGCAAGTACACAACAGCAATTGTTAATGAAACAGCCCACTCCGATATGACTATAGTCCACAGCTGGGTTCCATAAGTATACATTTCAGCGGGAAGGCCCAGCAAAGATATCCCAGATATATAACTGAAAATATTTATTCAAAATAAAGTCAGCATAGAAACAGAGTGGCGCCTTTACAAATAACTTATCTAACAAATACCTGGCTATCAGTGACATTGATATGGGGAACATTCCCATAGTTTTTCCGCCCATTAGGTATTCAGCGGTCGTGTTTTGCTTTTTACTTGCGAAGAAAGCGAAGTATACTCCTATCATGGCGGAGAAAAGAAGCATCCCCCCGAAGACGAGGTAATCGAGCCAGTCGAAGTATATGACAGTCATATTCTCGTTTTTATATCACACTGTGTGTAGGTCGAACGTCCGTCCACTGTGGCACTTGAACTCCATCTCGGTATACAATAGGCATTTATCGAGCGGGACTTGAAGCTGGATCGTACCTACTATATTTATTCTTGGAAGGATCTCGGACTAACCCATTAGGGGGATGATCTTAGTTAATTGGGCAGTTACCAGAGTACCGCGAGTTGTACTCACACACCTCGTCACAGAACCGTGCGTAGCGCGTCGTCGGCTAGCTTTACATTTAGATTTATACACGAATTTTCTTTAATATTTTCTTATAAAAAGAGGACACGAAAACAATTTTTTTGTTGTTGATTCTCCTCAATTCTTTTTTATGTCAACTCATTCTTATTCAGTTATACGATTGATTGGCACAACGTTATATTAATATACATATTGGACGCGGGTGTTGACGTATTTTGGCTACTTATTATGTATTTAGTTTTAAATGTACATTTTTCACTCTGCTTCTGTTTCTTAAGCAGCTAGCTATGCCATTTTAAGAAAATATGAATTGAATATAATACAAGTTTTTACTTAGGTATTTGTTTGTGTGACGTGGCGGTGGTTAAAAAAACAACGGATCACATTCAGACATTTAATAAAATTGGGTTACAATGTTACTACATCACTAACATACTGTAACGCATATTTAATTCAAAATCAGACAATATAGGTAATGTTTCGTTGGCTAGACAAAAACATTGTTGCACATCAAATTAGCTTATCAAAATTATTATAGAAAAATACATAGCTGCAACGAGGCTATAGCTGCAGAAATAAGTCGTATTAGACTACTTGATAACAGCAAAGTAAAATTACAGAAAAAGAAAAATTATGAGAAAATATGACATTTTTGTTCTACGCTTATATACTAACATTTAGATATTCAAAAATTAGTGCAATATGATTACGTGCTGAATATGTTGCAAATAGCTAATGTAGACACGTACCTATATGTTAAAAATCAGTGCCGGATTGAGATTTATTCATGTCCTAAGCATTCCATGCTTCTGTACTTTACTCTCCCTATCTTATTAAAGTGGTATCGTCAATACTCTGGTCAATTTAAAACGCCTAGCCAGGAGGATCAAAGAGGGGGTTCCTTTCATGTGTTAGCAAATTTTTGGTTATTCCTGGTGCATCAGGACTTGATGACTTTGACAATTGCAAATGAGCAAATCCAACACTGCTAAAAATACATCAATAAGTGCTTAATTATTGTGATTGACTATATTATCAAAAAGAGCTTCGTAAAATATTCAGCATATATATGATAGGTATCGCTAATCCCGCAGGAGCAATGTAATTTTCTTGTAATGTTATATGTTGTACTCATGCGTGCATATGGTGTATGTAAACTACATAACATGTTATTTTACCCTAAACAAAGTTAAAACTACGAATATATGGAATACTAGATATGTCTCAATCAAAAGATTATTTACCTGCTACCACTAAGCTTGTGCCTCAAATTTCATGAGATATCGACACAATAATCGGAGGTACAACGACTCCTAAAGTTATTCACCTTTACCCTAAGATAAAAAAGTGAATACTTAAATATAATTATGTTTGTAGATATGTTTCCAATACATTATAAGCACAATGGGTTAACTATTATTTTTTTTAATTTTATAGAGGATCGGTGTATAGGCAGTGTTTACCTACATGAAATCATTTTTCAGATGTGTACAATTAGTGCTAAAACATCAATTGCACGAGTATGTACAAAGTCTGGAGGTAACTCTGGTGTATCTCATGATTTGTACACTAACATAAACACTCCTTAATTATTAACACTTACAGTGTGGTTAACAAGAAACTGAATTTGACAGTTACACACAATTTAATTTTATTATAGAATTTACGTAGGTAAGTAGATTAATTAAAGAACCACAACACCAATTAGTAGGCTACGAATCGACTTATCTTAATTTGTGCTATAACGCGACTATTATTGTATTAGGCTAACAGCCATTTAACATAGCTAAATCAAAATATGTATAATCTAAATTAGGTAATTATTATTACTTATATTAATGTCCCTTAATTGTGCTTATTCAGATTCTATAATGCATAAATATACTTGTAGGTACCACTACAAACCTATACAAACATATACGTATATTAATATTACACGCACAATAATATCGTACTCTAACACTTAAAGATATTTTTTCAGATTTTTAGTTTTATTTTGATTGGGTACAAGTAAATACATACAAATTTGATTTTAGTAATGTGATCAGCTATAAAACACCAATTATTATTGAAGTAAATAGAAACCTTATCCACAGGTCTAATATTTATAAAACAAGTAAGTATAACTGTTTTATGAAGGTATCTCATCAAATAAATTGCTAAACCGAATTCCGGGCACAGCGAATGTCAGAGCTGACTTGCTAGGAGATAGAAAGACTCACTCTCATAGACGCTAAAGGAATTTTAGTGAGTGAGTGTTTGCATAAACATAGATATGTTCTCCTCAGATAACTACAATGAAATATCGAGCATCAGGCACGCTAAAGCGTTATGCGCTGTCTGAAATACGGGGATAACAACTACTACCTCCGGACGTGAGTTAAAACGATGTTTTATGTGCTTAATATAATTTTGAAGATTGATGGCGAGCTACTAAATTTATTTCTAACTTTATATAGTTAATGGTTCTCTCTACATTGCAACCAGTGAATCTCTAGTGTTGGATAGTTACGGTGAGATGTCTACTTCCAACAATGAAAACCGATTATTATGCCGAAATCAGTGACACTTGTGTTGTCCCTTTATCACAAAATAAGTAGGATTGTAATAATAGCATAAACTGCTTACGTACTGTTATGTTATAGACAAAAATTGTGACAGTGGAGGTGATAAAAGATAGATAAAAAAGAGTATAAGCAATTTTTTTTTGCTAAATTTGTGTGGAAGATTACCTACGCTGAAAAGCTAAATAAAAATGACTCAATAAGTATCTAATACACTACTTCTAATATCAGTATTCAAAGGAATCGTAAAGTTTCGTATGAATCTAAAGTAAGTATTTTATGTACAGATTTATTTTTTCACTTGTCAGTAAGTAGTAACTACGTTACCGAATCTTTATTATATTTATTTGCGTTCCTAATGATTAAGATTAAATTATTTAACATAATTTATTTTTAATTTATCAACAACCTTAATAAAACCTATTGAAATAAAGTACCTAATATATTTGCCGACGTCAACACTATTCGTCGCCCAGAACATTGAAGTTACTTGGGCAACTCCACTTACCAACTAATCTTACAGCTAACTACTATATCCAAGTCAACTCTCCGGGAGTTTCCTAACTACCGATAGACTCCCAGTTGTGGTGATACTATCAATAACCAAATTCTTTCTAAGCAATTTCCTACATATTACAATTGCGTTTTCTAAGTTCTTCATCTATCACTACATTTTGTAATTAGTACGCATTATCTTTCCTAGGGATCTGGATAAAATTATAATGTCAAGGTGTTTCCGACACTTGTATGAAACATTACTGATTAAATATTTGTGCTTAGATAGACATCCACGATTCTGCATTATTGATTAAAATACGTTTTAAAAAACTAACGCTGTCCGCACATAGTTAGAGTTTACACATACTAGAATTGCATGATGGGACAGAAAATGTCGTCATCATCGACTTATGTCGTGAGCAGATGCGTCATCTTCTACTATGTGTAGGAACAAGTAGGATTAGATCCACTCTACTTACTTTGGTATACATTAATTTCTTATCCTATAACCATCACAGACCAGACATAATCCATTTTATTGGTACTTTCTTACTTACATGTTTGGGAAACATGTAGCTAGTTACACCATCAATATTTTTAAACATTCTTGCCTTTACCCATCCACATACATCGACATTAAAAATACAAGTAATCGGCTAAAACTAAACACCGAGAAGTTATATTAAGTAAGTAATGTAAGAAATATTTAGTGGATATAGACACATAATAACAACTTCTGTTGAAGCAGCTTACAAATCAGCTGGAGAAGACAGATCCAGGCGAGATCGCCTGCGGTCTCTTGCGATAGACAGCTGGCCGGACGAAGATCTTTGTATGGAGGATGAGCGTGGGCGCGCTGGCTCCGACTTAGACTTCTTCACTTTGCTGCCGCCACTGGCGGGCTGCTTGCCCTTTAGCGAGGATACTGAGACAACTACATCAGTAGACACTCCATCTTGTTCTAAATGCAAACAAAAAGTAGTCAAATGGAACTTATCCCTAGTGAATGTTGAAGGTAGAAGCAGGAAACTAGGTCAGATTTTTATTGTAACATATGTTTGCGGTTGATTTGGCCAACTATAAGCGCTTACCTAGTAAATAAGTAATGCTTTACGCAGTCCTAAATAATGATTCTCCCATTGCTTACCTGTCCGTTTGATAACTTCTCCGGCGTTGTTTAAAAAGAACTTAGGTTTAGATTCTTTAGGCGATTCCTGGTAACACAAAAAAAATTACCAATAAATCGGTTTAATGAATCTAGAACAGCAATCTATTTGAATATAATTTACATGAACAAGATTGTTTCTAGATATTAATTGATATAGGTACCTTTGTATTACTAGATTTGGAAGCAGTGTCATTGCTTCCGCCCCAGAATAGTCACTGGATCTCACAAAAGGCTCTCCCGGATTCCTTACCGGGGGTGGTGGCCTCACCATCAGCGGCGCCGTCACCCTCCGGCTTTGGAGATCCTGCTCCTGATGCTGAAGCGCCCCTGGTAACATAGGCATATACATATAAGTAAGTAGAAAATGCATCACGATTTTGTGTATTAATTAAGAACACGGAAAAAATACAAATTACTGTTTCAATGATTTATGAATCATTCACTGGCCAAACGAGCTATTAGAACAAAGCTGAACAATCCATTGCAATGGATTAGATTCGGGTGGAGGTTGCGCTGCTAAGTACATTTAAACTAATAAGGTATTTAAAAAAAGGAGTAGGCATGAACCAAGCACATCAATAAGAAATTAGGCATTTCTTAAATATACTTACGTCATATCAACGCGTACAGTATTACTGTTTTGTTGATTACGCATAGCCAGCGTCGACACCATGGGCGGGCGCTGCGGTTTGTTAGACAGTAGTTTTTCAATCTCAGCTAAGACCGGCGGAGTCAGTTGCGGGACGATCTGCTTTTTATTGAAGTAATATAACGATCATTCTCCGAGATCTCTATATTGGCTTGACTTCGGTGGCACAATGTTTGTCCCTTAATCGGGCATATTGCAGCAAATAATAAATGTAGATTTAAATAGTACACTCATAAATACGCAATGCAGAGATAGTAAGAATTTAAAATTTTGTGTACACCGAAGCCAATTTTCAAATCACTAAAATCAAAATTATCCTAAATAACATGAGATACATTAATTCTAATTCTATAGAACAATATTAAAGTGACTATCTTCTAGAGTTATGATCTATCCATACACCTAATGACATCATTAAAATAATTTAACTCTTATTAATTTTATAACTGCATAGCTACTTATTAAAATTAATTAGGTCTACAAGACCTAATTTGGTATTGTCTGTTTGACAATACCAAATTATTTGACATATGTCTGTTTGCTCTGGCATATTATCCTACATAACATCTCCCATCACCTAGATAGCTAACCTAGTTAGCCCTAACTAGATTACATTCATTTAATATAAAATGAATCTTTATTTAATCCAACAACATCAAAAGGCCCAATACCATCTTCTTTTTAATTAAAAATATATTATGTACGAAATTTGAAGCATGAACTTGTTACATTATCTTCAGTAAGCACTTTAATATGGTAAATACCTGTAGCGCATGAATATCTTCTTTCAACTGTTCAACAGTTGAAGCGCCAAGCAGAAGGCAACTCACTATATCATTTTTCAAACACCAAGCCACAGCCAATTGGCTCATCGTACAATCTACAGATAGAAAATTGTAAACAAGTTATTATTACTTGTACATATGGCTACCATAAATGGTAAAAATGTAACCTAAAAGCTTACTTAGAGAATTAGCAAAGTTAGAGAGGTCGCGAAGCTTGTCACCGTATGTACGCGGCTCCTCCCCTGCAACATTTTCCTTGCTGCCAGAAGCAGGAATCTGTCAAGAAAAGAAGGCAAATAGCATGTCGATATGTGTTCTGGAAATAGACAGTTGAAACTATGTTTTTCTGGTAAGTAAGCAGGTAGGAAACTACCACCTCAGCTAGGGCTAAATCATCCTCGCACCAACTGAAAGTGCTATATTTTCTGTTAAATCTCGATTTAGCAAAAAGGCCAGTGATCTCTTCACGGCCTACGCCCTTCCCGGTAGTAACTGCAGACCAGGCCATAGTTCCTGTAAACAATATAAAGAAATAAATTATTAAAATAAATTATTACCCTTACAGATTTTAATCATGTAAAATGACCTTACCAACTCCAATCTTATGGTATAGCTCTGGCATATGTAACTCTGTTTTTTCCCTGCAAAACATGTGATATTCTGTTTGCTCAACAATTGGTGTGATGCAGTTAAACTGCCTGCAGTGAGTATAGGCGTCCATTATCTAAGGCAGAAAATAACGGTTATATACAAGCATAATCTGTGATTTGACGAAGTGTTTATATTTATATTAATTACCTCAGATGGTGACCAGCGAGCAGTTCCCCAATACATAACCCATCCTTGATTGATCACATAATCCATGGCTCGGACCAATTCTGTTACCGAAATCAAAATTAACAGAATTAGCTATCGACAAATAGTTACAACAAGCCGCTAGTTCACTATCGTATTACTCTTACCTTCCATAGGACAAACAGGGTCAACTTTGTGCAGTAGCACCACATCAATATACTCGACCTGAAGCCTGGCCAAAGACGCCTTAACACTCTCAACGATATGTTTACGCGAGAGTCCTCTTTCATCTGACCTGTACATGGGAGCAAACCTAGTAAATAAGTTCACAGTGAGTAACAACAAGCTAACTGCAAGCACAACTAAAGCTGGGGTAATTATTTTTATTAAGCATGGTTCCCTACAGCAAAATAAGCGTTTACCATACTTTATAGTTAATTTACAAGTCATTCCGTGGTTGCTGTACTAAAAACGTAATAAATTAGTAAATACAGTTTGATACAAAACACAGTAGGTACATAATTTATTGACAATTGCTAAAGAATCAAGGGATCAGAGTATGTAAATTTAGCTAGGACGTATATCGTTGCTAAATATGAGTATAGAGGAGGAATCCTTCGTATGAAGAAGAAATAGTAAATCAAAACTAACATTGAACAGTTTTCTATAGGCCGACCTTTTAACTCGCGTATCGCCATCTGAGGTACAAAGTCATAAAACATTAATTAAATCTCCTCAAGAACTATTTGACCACAGATAAAAGTAATGTAAGAGTATTTGTGACTAATATCCATATCGCTTGAATCATCATTACTGTCTGTGCAGCTTGAGGAGTCAGAATCTTGGGGATAGGCGATAGGCGAGTTAAACGGTCGGCCTATAGCTTAAGTCATTCATACATTCAATAATCACAATAGATCACACAACAATCTACGACTGTCTAAAAAGGATGACAGGTACAAGGAAGGAAATATCTTCTCACAATAGCATTTTAGGTAGTACAATCTAGCAAACAGTAATTTACACCAATTTTAGAAAACTTAACACGGAACTGGTATTCCCTCCTGCCGAGTACATAAACAGTTTCTACGCATAAACGGTTCATGTTTCATGTTTGTGAGTAGCTCTTCTTTACGTGTGCATTTGTAAAGACGCTTCAACTTTTATAGCGTATAACACATCCCGTGTTAAATGCTCTAAGACACAATTACAAAGAATGTCTGACTAAGATGAATTTAGATGCTCACTTAATGCTCCAGTAAATTTTTGTTGTTATAATTATACTCGTTCTGCGGACATTGCGTTTCTTTAAGATCCTTCCAAGTTCAGCTTCACCTTTGGCTACAAAAATTATCACTGTTATATTTGTGTTTGGACATTAATATGAAAAACAAAAATTTGCACTTACCACAGTGTGCCTCAGACAAGTCGAATAAATTCACTCCATACTCCAGGGCTGCCATTATAACTTCCTCGGCGCGGTCTTCCTCAAGCATATTCCATATACCTAGCCCAATGTTCGGTACCCTCAGACCTGATTTCCCCAGATTTTTGTAGCGTAGACCTGGAGTTACTGCGGAGGGCAGGGAGGTGTGGTTTCCCACGTAGGCGGAAGTGTGTCGTGCCGTCATGATTTCGCCTGCTAATTAAGAATACATCTAATGATTTACAAGTCTCGCATAATGGTTCCATTTTGAAAGAAAACTAAATTTTTATAATGTATTTTAAACAAGGAAACAATTATTTCTTTGCGAAAATTAAATAGCTGGTTGTGACACTTAAATATCGGAGAAGATATTTTATTTAATGTGTTGGTTGCCAAATTATTAGAAACAATATGTATATTTTTAATGTTTAAGGTAATTCGAATTACTTATGTAAAAGTACTCGACCAGACGAATCTTACGAACCCAAACTCAATGGGGTTTGAAATTGTATTTTTCTGTCGAAACTTACCGAACTCCAAAACAAAACCGAATTTTCGGTCGGTCACTAATCAAAAGTTGCCGCCAAAAGGGAGGCATCACAGTATACTTAATAAGATAATATAACTAAACAACACAACTTTACGGGTTTTTTTTGTAAGGAAAATAAATACTCGTAGATTTAGTTATTCAATCTACAGTTTTCATGATCTCAATAATTCATCATATATAACAATAAATCCCTGGCAGGAAACTGTTCAATTGTCTAAAAAAATGTAAGCCCGACTAGTGAATACAAAGAATTGCGAACTGTCCCTAATAATTTGGCAACTGATGGGAGATTAGTAAGTAGGTGTATCTTAGCCATCTCAGACTCCCAATAATGTCAGAGGAATGAATATTTTATGCTAATATTTGGGAGCTCAAAATATTAGGTAGCAAAAATGTTCACGAAAATCAGTTGCTTTTATTATGCATTCTGTATAGTCGCATTGGGAAATTGTTTTTGTTCAGTTTGACAAAAGTGACGGAGGTTTCACAGTCTCTCGTTCTCTACTGTTGTGAAAACAAAATAATATTATGTAAGTGCATTAAATATCACAATTTTATTATTATTATAATTGTTATTGTATTTAGATTAAGTATTTAAAGCTTGCGCTGATTGTGTTTAAATGTTTAGACAAGCATTTGATACTATGTAATACCTGTGTCTAACATTTGCTGCGAATTGGCACTGAAGTCATCCATACAATCAAGCGAAGCAATTGGGGCCCGACATCTAAAAAAGACAAATAATAATCTGTCACATGCAACTATATCTTAATATATATATTTCTTGTGTGCGTGTGTATGTGACTGAACTCCTCCTAAACGACTGGACCGATTTTGATGAAATTTTTTGTGTGTGTTCAAGGGGATCTGGGAATGGTTTAGATTCACAATTTTGTCCGCTGGCGGTACGAAGTTCGCTGGGGCAGCTAGTTTTTTTATAAAGTCCGATAGTTTTTTACATGTATACTGTGTGCCTGTGTAGTATATGTTTGTGGCATAACAATTACACGGATGAACCGATTATAATGCGATTTTTTTAATTTAGATGATGAAGTGTTAAAGAAGGATCGGATAGTTTTTAAGAAAATTTGTCTATTTATTTGTTAGATTATTTTTTATTTTATGAAGTTAAAGAAGATTATTAACAATAAACAATTAACAATAACTGTTTAATAAAATCCCTGTATTAAATTTCCCTGATAAAAATACTTTTTCTTATTTGGCAATGTCATCATTCAATAATGTTTGTTGTAAACGTATACAAGGCAGACCACTTCAAAAATGTAGGAATAATTAAACTGTTATTATTACAATATTGTGTCTATTTTAACCGACTTATGGATGTATAGATGTATAGATGTATAGATGTATAGATGTATAGATGTATAGATGTATAGATGTATAGATGTATAGATGTATAGATGTATAGATGTATAGATGTATAGATGTATAGATGTATAGATGTATAGATGTACAGATGTACAGATGTACAGATGTACAGATGTACAGATGTACAGATGTACAGATGTACAGATGTACAGATGTACAGATGTACAGATGTACAGATGTAAAGATGTATAGATGCATATATGCATAGATGCATAGATGCATAGATGCATAGATGCATTGATGCATAGATGCATAGATGCATAGATGCATAGATGCATAGATGCATAGATGCATAGATGCATAGATGCATAGATGCATAGATGCATAGATGCATAGATGCATAGATGCATAGATGCATAGATGCATAGATGCATAGATGCATAGATGCATAGATGCATAGATGCATAGATGCATAGATGCATAGATGCATAGATGCATAGATGTATAGATGTATAGATGTATATATGTATAGATGTATAGATGCATAGATGCATAGATGCATAGATGCATAGATGCATAGATGCATAGATGGATAGATGGATAGATGTATAGATGTATAGATGTATAGATGTATAGATGTATAGATGTATAGATGTATAGATGTATAGATGTATAGATGTATAGATGTATAGATGTATAGATGTATAGATGTATAGATGTATAGATGTATAGATGTATAGATGTATAGATGTATAGATGTATAGATGTATAGATGTATAGATGTATAGATGTATAGATGTATAGATGTATAGATGTATAGATGTATAGGTGTATAGATGTCTAAATGTATGTTAGTTACAGTGTATTCATAATTCACTGAAATAAAACTAAAACTAAAGAACTTAAGAAATATACTCCTACATCTAGGTAACTTAACCTGAAATAAAATATACCGCGGCTCCATTACTTTAACTGTTTTATAACTATGCTGTCCCCAAACTATCTCCTTACCAAATTTTATCAAATTCGATTTAGTAGTTTAGGCGTCAACACTTATCAGACAGACATTTAATAGATTAGTAGTGATAGTTATGTATGAATGTATCTTTATTATCAAATTTCATAACATTACAATATATCATTGCCCCACAAAACAATATGCAATGTATCTAAGTGTTTTAACTTCGATAGTAAAAGACTATCTGTGTACAAAGTAATTCGATTCCCACCCGAGACAAACATTTGTTTAAATATGTCTGTTTGTCTTGTGTCTGGGTGTAATTATCTATATTTAAGTATATATTTACAAAAGAAAAGTATTATATGTAGTATATTACCAGTTATCTGGTTTCCATAGTACAAGCTCTGCTTAGTTTGGGATCAGATGACCGTGTGTGTGTGTGTGTGTTAAAGTTTGTTGACGTGTGGTGCCTAAACGATTTTGACGCGGTTTTTTTATTTGAAAGCTAAAGTTATAGCAAATTCAGAATCAAAAATTAGCATAATTTTAATTTATCATGTTGTTTTAATGATCATGATCGTGTTAAATATTTAAATTTTGTTATATAACTAAATACCTGTATTTTACTCGCTACTGTAAAAGTGCTAACTTAAGGTCTATCGGTCTTATTCATAAAAATCTTATAAGACTCTTTATTTAAAATGGACTATGTCTCTTTCTTTACTGGTGTAAACGTCAAGATGACAGACAAAAACAAACGAATTATAAACTTATTTTAGCTATAATTATAAGGGATTATAAGACGTTTATGAATACGGCGGCATTTCTGTTTTGATGAATAATATCTACCACCTATAAAATGATGGCATCTAAATGGTGAAATACTTCGTTGTATAATCTAAGCCATACGGCTACACATCAAGCTATATTATCACAGTGTCTGCTGATCTCGAATCGTATAGTTTTTCGTAGAGCGAGAGGTCAGCGTATACTAAATATGAGCATGTCTGGTGTGTAACCGGCTCTACAGTAAATTTATAGTATTTACTTTTTGGTATCAATACCGGCATGATTTTCTATAAATGATTTTTAAGTACCTACCTATGTCACTATTTAACAGCTACCGTGATATAATCATGCATGAAACCTACAGACAAAGAACCTGCGCTCACGTATTCACAAAAGTATTAGAAATAAAAAATATTATCTTTAATTATCTTTAAAGTAAAATAATTTCCACACTATAGTCTAAACTCTAACTAGAGCACGGGTAACTATAATGAATCTCCACTCGAGAATGTAACTAAAGGAAATAGGACGTAGGGGTAGAATGTGCTGTGAAAAGTTAAGCAAGGACTGAGGTGCGATACAGGTGGGGGAGTTCATTAAAGAAATATTACCATACCTGTGTCGCGGATCTGCCATCTCTGTCCCGTCGCACGGTATGAAGTACCTAAGCGAAGCTGTCCTAAAAATATTGATATCTTAGATGTCAGCTACTAATATAAACATAGGGTTTACTGCTTAATATGCGCTGTTAAACCTATGTTTAAACATTGGTACTGATCGGCCATCTAAGATAAAAGCCTTTCGTGATACCTACTTGCATGCGACGATCGCGGTGCGCGTTGCGGCGTAGTGTGCGCTCAGCTTTATTTGTCCTTGAGAGAAGACATAACAAAGGATTCTTTTTATTGTAAGCTGTCTCCAGCAGTGTGAGGCATAGCGCGTTACAATTTGACATATTGTAAAAGACATTACGTTGTGATGTCGAGATATGCCTTTTAACAATGTATTGTATTTTTTTAATCATGCAAACATGCAGCTATGACTGCTGTAAAGTTTTGGCTCAGTCTATAGTTAATGGTGATGATATAAAATGTCTTCTCTCTGGACTGCGGTATTAGAAACGTTTACCGATAGATAGTGGGCATTGAGCTGGAGTCGACGCTGACGCAGTCTGGTGGGCCGAGGGGCGTGTGCGGAGTGCACCGGCTAATGGTAGACTCGCTGCGAGACATCTGCGAGCCCTCCTTGCCTCCGCTGACCTCAGCCCCCTTGCCTTGCATCTCGTGTTGGTTCATTCTGCTCCTATGCTTAGCAACACCATCTTAACTCCCTACAAACATCTTATCTGTAACGTAACGTTCACACTTCTGCGCACTCGGACTCCACAGAACAACACCTGGATAGGATTTGGCGGGTTTAGATCAGACACACTGAAGGAAAGTCGGGTCAACACAGAGGCATGCACCCTACCGCTAACATCTAATACTCTAGAGCACACGAAATAATTAATTAATTGAGCCACGCGTCAATATCTAAGCGTTGTACTAATAACCACGGTTAACGAGAACACAAAATGATAATACGGTGGACACGATTCTGATTTAGGGTCATCAAGAGTTTTGCACTCACCAGGATAGGCCTGATTGTACTAGCAACTGAAAATTAGTGTTCCGTAATACAGCCGTGCGGCAAACTGCGTATTGACTAGACTGTATTGCGGGTGTGGAGGTAGAGGCGCAGACGGGGCTGCGCAGACGGGCCGCAGCTCCGGGACTTGCGCGGGCCACGGCACATGCGCCTTCCGCTTTGTGACCCGGACGACCTAATTCTACGTTCAGCTCCAAAAGCTATAATTGCCTACTATAAACGCGAAAGTTTATATGAATATGTGTGTGGATGTATGTTTGCTCTTTTTCGCAAAAAATACTGGACGGATTTGAATGGTATTTGGTACAGAGATGGTTTACGATCTAGAACAGAAGATAGACTAATTTTTAATGTAGTAAATGTAAAAAATATTTTTTTTTTCAAAATAGTGAAAAGTGTACGTTTCGATAGTGTTTGTAGTTTTTTAGAATGAGTATTATCACTGTCTATTAGTTTTCACAATTACAATGAAAGGTACTTACAATACTTTGATTATAGTCTAACTAAATGTAATACAGTACAAGTATATTAAGTACTTAGCACTATTATAGGTACCAGCCTAAAATATTGATATTGTTAAACAAATCACATTGTTAAACTACATACTTAAAGTGAATTTAAAGTAGGTACCTAGTAAGTAAGTAGTATGATACTTCAAATTCACCTTAATAATGGGGCCAGACAATGTGAATTATAACAATATTTACTAAAAAGGGTTGAAGTAAATATTGATAAACAATTCGTATTGTTATACAACTTTCTTTAAGTGAATTTAAAGTACCTCCTATCTTGAGTTTGTTTTTGACTGACTGTTGTTCTATTTGAAAATATTAGTTCTACTTATGGAATCCTATCCTACCTTTCATTTCTTTATTGGAATAGATTTGCGATCAAATTCAAAACTGACTGTAAACTACTCAATCGGGCCTTAGAAATGATACCTACAGTATGCTGTAGATATAGTGTATTTTTGTAATATGATTAATAGGGAATTTTTCGTCGATGGAGGTCTGTAGTTAAAAAGTTATACGTGTATTGTCATATTAGTATATCTATTATTTACACAGTTTATCCATGTTTATTATGTTATGTATTGATGTTTTTAGTGTATCTATGAATTTCACAATCAAATCTGTTCTAAATACATAACTGAATTTTGTAGTTTTGTAGTGAATTTTATGTAATAGTTGGTGATAGATAATATTTGTTTTTTTTTAGTACATACAAACAATTTAAACAGGTTTGATCTTTTGGCAACCTTGGCGCCTGGCGTCACACTGTGGGAATATGGACATTGCTGAAAATCAGTGCTGTGGGTCGCCTCTAATAGGCACTCACAGCGTTTACTGAGCAATGTCCATGTTTGGCACAAGTAGGTCACACCTACTCTTTGTGTTTCTTTTTTCTCTTTCTATGTGTTTTTTTTATCATTTGGATTTTGTGTGTCCTGTCTGTGTCAAATAAATGTTTTTCTTTATTTTCTTTCTTTAGTGAAACATTTTGTGGCTGAAACGTCCTGTGGTTGAAATTGACGTGGATCAAAAGTTTCTGTCTGTGAAATATCCGTAGTTAATGATAGACTAATAATAGACTATGCCGGGGAAAAGGAAAACATGAATAGTCCTGTCGACGAATAGTACTATTGTGAAATTCTTTAGTAATTGTAATGAGTGTGTGTGTAAACTTGTAATTGGCCATTCTCTATTTATCTAAGTCTTGTAAACATATGTAGGTAATAGTAGTATGTAAGTTTTCCTTGAATAATAAAATAAAATTACTGTTAAAGTTATCCCTGGTGCAACCGACCCGGCCATACTGGAAATTTGAATCAAATATCTTACCCAGGACAAGAAGTGCTACAAACATCTTGATGATGGTGTGAACGAGAGCTAATATCGTTGGCCGAAGCGCGCCAGACACCGCTGGTACTGCAGGTGGCGTTCACTACTTCTGACGTTTCGGGATACACGTCGCTATCCAATGATTCGTCTATAAAAAAAACATTAACCCTTTATTACTCAAAGTCATTGTCCTTTATATAAACTCTTTGTCCGTCGGTAGATAATTGCTGATGATATGCTGTATGCTGCATATCTGAGGAACGCGCTATATGTAATTAAAATATAATAAGGATAAGCCACAGTTCAAAGAAAGTTCCAAGCAGGTAGGTAAACATCACTTAATAAGACTAAGACAAAAAGATGCAGGTATTTACATACTTCGGCGGGGTCCAAGGCGGGTGAGATTAAAGTAGATGCCATCGCCGCTTTCCGCAATACTCTGACAGGACTCTGGCTTGGTCAGTTGAGCACTCGTCGCCTTTTTTAACACCGTCTAAATTAAGGTATTAACGTGTTAATTTATTAACAAGAATACAAGAAAAATGTTTTAAGCGATTTTAATTTATCATCAAGAAAATATAGTTGTCAAAAATTCCTTCCGTGTGCAGTAGGTACCTAACGTACGATGCGATGACACGCACGCTGTTTAGTTCATAGAAATGTACCGTACGGATAGCATATTTACAATTTACGCCAGACGCAATTTATTCTAAACCTCTAAAACAATAGCTTACTTAAAAAATGTGCCTAGCGATTATTTATAGAATATTATATCATAGATAATATAATTCTTTATAATAAACATCCACTTAAATTTAAAAGACTACTTTGTTTAAATTATTTTTAAATAATTGGTAAGTCTTTGCAATTTAATTATTTCATCACTGAATTAAGTTGTTGTATGTAATAAATCTAGCACAAGGTAACCACTGGATAGCTGGTATCTTTTGACATTCAAGATTAATATCAGGGCCATATTCATAGATTCGGAAGTAGGAACTGGAAACATCAACGGGCATGATGCACTGATTGCAGTTTGCGTTCAGGTCTCAAGGCCCGGGAATTTTATAGGTCAATAGACATGCACATATCGTGTCTAAACAGTAGGCAGGCATGCCTCATGTAAGTTATATAGAAACACTGTTATTTTAGACTCGCTTTGTTTTCATGTAGGATAAGATTTATGACAGGGATAACGAGACTTTTTTTTGTTTTGTCCGTCAGTAAGATAAATATTGGACACCTATTTTTCTTTTTCTTGTGCGATTAAAGGCGATACGTCCAAGTGAAATTTCGAATGACATCACGCTTAAGTAAGTTTCATTTATACCTCTGTATGAACTCCCGCTCAATATGTTTCATGTTAAAGGTTCATTTCATTGATGTAGTAATAAATGTCAATTTTTTTTATAATTCTACTGACGGACTTATTAAAATCCGATTATTCATACCATCATCGCCGATGTCGTCATCCATAATACCTGCACGATTAAAAGTAGTTAACTACCATACCTAGTTGTAGTCACGTAATCAAACTATATGAAGGACTTAGTTGTTAATGTGGCGGTGATCTAGTAGCAGTTACTGATTATTCGAGTTCTAAGAACATTAGGCACCTAAAAAACTTTTGCAATCAAACAAACATGTTTATCAAAACCGAATCTAACAATAAATATACTGAGTCTGACTGTATAAAAAACTCCAGTTTAGTCAATTCGTTTTCATGAATAAGTTCTGTAGGTTTTGGGGATGCTGATTCTGAATATAAAACATATTTCAAGATCTAAAACGGCAGACATGACTTTTTAAAATAAAATTAGTATCTACGGCAATCGTTCTTGCAACAAAATAGATGTTATTTCCGCAATCAGCGACCCCAAAAACCCAGAAAACGATACCCATATTGATTATTATTCGAAAATCCAAGTCCGCCATCTTGGATTTCAATTTAAATGTTATATTCGGAATCAGCGCCCCCAATAAATAAGAAACGATACCTATATCGATTTTTCTGAAAAGGTCACGTCCACTTAGAATTTCTAAATAAATGTTATATTCATGACACCACCCACTAAGCCTGATGAACGATATTAATATTGAATTATTTCTCCGGATTTCATCGGCATTTTGAAAAGGATGTGACTTCTATTTTTCATTTAATTTATTGAAATTAAGTTAAAATTATTCAATCAACAAATTAAATCATGCATCATCAAAATAATTTCAATACCTAATACAAACATAAAATTAAGTACAATTAAATATGTAACAATAACAAAACTACAATGATCCCGAATAAGTATATTATTCGGTATTAACAACCCCTAAAACTCAGAAAACGTACACTATTTTGATTTTGTAGAAAGTAAAGCTGTTGGTCCAGCGCCTGCATTTTCACCCGTCGTGCCCTCTCTATTCCTTTCACCCTCGGAGTCCGGTGGGACGGATCAACCCACACAGCCGGTGAAAAATCGGGCGCAGGACCTACAGCTTTACTTGCTCTGCATGGAGGTATCACATCACTAACTTCGCAACTATTACAAAATTAAAAAGACTTACCACTTTTTTGGTTCGACGAGGGATTTGAACCCGTTATTCCCTATGTAATCGAAGCACTCAACAATGGCGTGACTTATCAAAAGTAATAATCGTCGTTTCGTAGATCCTATTATTATAACGCTGACTGACCTCTATTTAGTATACTTCTATGAATAGAGGTCAATGTAACAGATGTTTTCAGGATGTAATAATGGCTGTGGTCACAGTAATTCACAACATGAAATATAATCTGTGGAAAATCGGGAAAATATTTATTGCCTCAATCAACCATGGCAATATTATCGTTCGGAAACGAATTTCTGGCTCAACAGGTAGCCAGAGCAAAAAATAAAATAATTATGACATAAGTGCTTACTTACTCAATAGAGTTGGCATGGGATTATCGTCATTTTATATCGAAAGAAATTTGAAATTTCGAAGAGTATTTGAAACATTTGATGGGCATTATTGTGAATCTATGTATATTAATTCACTGTAAAATGTAACTGTCTCTACAATTAATTACATTTTAAAGTTAATTAGATTTTAGATGTTGTTTTTAACCCACGATATATTTTAATAGGCCACCGAAGCCTGTCGTCACTTGGAACACGAAAGGGTATAAGAAATAAATTACTTGATTTTAAAGTAAGTGTAACCTTTTCTAGCAGACTTAACCAGAGTGGCGTAACTATGTGTCTGAAAAATAAGTTAAATTTAACCATACAGTAATTATTGTTTTGTACAAAGTAACTGTTTTACAATTAGAGTATAGAAATTAACACATCCGAATGAAATCTCGAACACAGCTTAAAGGATAATGATAAAAGTAGGTCAAAACGCAAGCGAAGCGAGTGCGATATTTTATTGACAATAGGGAAACATAAAACAAAGGAGTTAAATATGTATGTATTGCACAATGTTTTTGATATAGAAACCAGATAACTGATATATTTTGCAATACTGTATACAATAAGTAATGCGACGTATAAAAGTACTTATAAGAAAGTAGATTCAATGAGAGCATCAAAGGAAAGCAAACAAATTTATTCCCGAAGTTACCTTCTCTTTTATAGATTTATCCTTTTTTTGTAACTTTGTCGAACATTTTATTCTTTTGGCTCAATCTTTATTTTTCTTTTCACTATGTCTTCCTTAAGAAATCCTTGGATTTCCTTCTCTATATTGAATGTATTCAATTGAACAAAATCAAACTTTAATGGTTTGTAACACAGTCCAAGTTTCATTGGCTTCAGTGTATGGACTTTGGCAGAATTGCGATATTTGTTGCAAATAAAAAAAAGGAATATCTGATTGCTATTTTGTTTATTTTTCCATTTTCTGCGAAATAGCGAAATTTTTGTTCTCTTTGACTCATTAAGTATCTGACGGAACAACGCGATGACCAAATTTACAGACAGACAGGTGATGAAATCGTTATATTATTTATTAGTTATACGTTGGGAATTAAAATCTAAAGTAAACCGATATATAATCCGCTAGAAAGCAGTTTTTATTTCAATGAGTAAAATTCGCCTAAATTTAAGAAAATACTTTAAGAAGCAATATATGTTCTGTGGAAAATGTAATAAATTCTGGATGAAAAAAAAAGAAACTTATGCTATCTGCCCATATCTTTTTACCATTGTTGTCACACACAGTCATAGCTACGGGTGTTGTGTTGAACTTGCTAAAGCTACTGTGTTAGTAAGAACCATCGACCGTCATCGTCCCTCGAGCATAATTCAAATGTAAGTAATTCTTTTTATAAACTCGATATTGTGGTAGAAAACATTGCATTTATCTAGACATGGCTGGGCAGATCAGAAGTGGCATCCAATCTAAAAATAGATATTGACTTTACAACCAATAACCTTGTCAACATTTGAGGTGATTTATCTATTATTTCGATTAATGTTATTAAGCTGAAGAGTTTATTTGGTTAAACGCGCTAATGTAAGGGACTATTGACCCGATGTGAAAGATGTTTACTTTGTTAGACAGTGTAACGAGGAAGACAACGTTAATCTCACTGCTACGCATGATATAAAATGTAGTACTGTTATAAAGCTGAAGAGTATGTTGGGTCTTGTTGTGAGTTTGTGGTAAGTAGCGGTAGCTCAGCGGTATCAGCCTCGCCTTAAGTTCACGGGTTCGATTCCCAGTCGTGCCCACACATCTTTTTGTGAATTGTGTCATCACCGCTGCTCAATATTGATAAAGGAAAACATTGTGAGGAAACTGGCATGTTTAAGAACTAATCATTCGGGGACATGTAACATACACCAACCCGCGCTAGGCCGGCGTGTGTGGATTAGGGCATAAAACTCTCTCAATTCATAAGAAAGTAATGAGAAGACCCGTGCCCAGAAGTGGGACCCTAAAATGGGTTAAGTGATTGTTGGGTCTAAGGTGGCATTTAGGTCACACGGGCGAAGGCGTGCGTGGGAGGGAAACTTGGTACCTAGATACCTGTTTAAAATGACTACGATTACCTATTAATGTCTATGTGAAGTCAGACATTAATTTGCATTATAATTTCATATGATTTTTGGTGTACAAAATTTTTGCAATGAGATCACGCCGCGCAACCCTAATAGCTGATTTTCTGAACTCTCTTTGACCTTTAAAAATATGTAAAAAAATGAATGATAATTAGCGTTCTCTTCAAAAGTTAGGGTTGTCAAATAAAATAAATTGAAGAATAGTATTTTTATTTTTGGGTTATTCATTTTTTTCTAACGTCAGAATATTATTTCAATGGTATAATTTAAGGCATATCTACTGCTTCCGGTTCACATTATATAACCCGCGTTAATTTGACTCAATACAATACTCTATCACATAGGTTTAGATAATTGAATAAGTCCTGTATTGTACCTACCTAACAAAATAGTAGCTATTAAAATAGGTGCCAGGGTTGTTCCAACTTTTTTTAAGTTATTTATACGGTGTTCAATTTAACAAACCTACAATAGTGAAAGAAAATGTTTTAGTGTTGAACAATGTTTTATAGTCACGACTTAGTAATCAAATTACATAGCACTCACGCCTATATTTATCCAGGGTATAGACAGAGGTGAATGTCTTCCACATTTTACCGGCTATATTTGAGTTTATTGCGTAACATATAACAGTTCTTAGATTTGATCGTTGGTGGTAGGACTTTTATGTATCTACTAGCTTTTAAATTATTAATCGCGCTAATCCATTAACCCTTTCTTGCGCATTAGGATAAAAATTATTCCATGTCCTTTCCTTGGTCTGAAAGTATCTCCATATCAAATTTCATTTAAATCAGTTCATTAGTTTTGGCATGGAAGCGCGGCAGACATAGTTATAGTCTAAGCATTCATAATATTTTTAAGGTTTATTTATTTACTTATGTCTAAGAACTAATCATTGGAGGATATGTGACATCCGCTAACCCGCGCTAGGCTACCTTAAGATAGTTGAGAGAAGGCCAGTGCCTAGCGGTGGGATATTAAAAAGGATTAAAGTAGATTTATTTACCTACTTGCCTTATTGTCTATGCTCCAAGTTGTAAGCGTAGTTATGTCCGAATAAATAAGAGATTAATCACCCTCTGATGTTTGTTGGTGTCTGGGATGGAAGGACGACTGTGACGCAGCCTGGCAGCTTGCCGCTGAAGGTCGCATAACCTGTGATGTGACCACGACATATTCATCCCCCGTAACTCTTCAACTGCTTCTGCAATCTAAAACATCTTTACATCAAACCAACAATCTAAATAAAATGTAAGTAGTTACCTATAAACACTTTTAACTTATCATAGTTGACAGAAGACCCATGACCAGCAGCGGGACGCTAAAAGGGTTGAAGTGACCTTTGAATGTTTTCTCGAGAAAGTATGAACATTTGCAAGCCTTAGATATCGAAGACTCTTTTACTTTTTTCAAACTTTTCGCCCGCTGCTTCGCCCGAATGATCTACATTCTATATCATGTCCAGCAGTGAGATAAAAGTAGCCTATAGCCTTCAATAAATAGGTTATTTAACAGTGTAAAAATTATGGGACTAGTAGTACCTGAAATGAAATGAAATGAAATGAACTCACACTCACATGAAATCACTTCGTGATGTGGGTGGATGTGTGTAAAATTGGCCAATTTATTATTTTATGTTATGCTCATTTTTTGGATGAATTTAGTATTGGCTACTTTATGAAATGATCAATTCAACAATCTGGCCACGACATATGCATTTTTGTTGCAGATAAAGTAACTAAGGATTTGCTACGAGTGCTACGAACTATAAAATTCTACGATACTCGTAGTGCATACATGAGAATTGAGTGAACACAAAAAATAATAACAGGAACTTTTCGCGTAAGCCACGCGTGAAAATTGACTGGTGGTTTGCAAATTAGTCTCAAGTCATTTTATAGAATAGTTAATTAGACTGTATTATATTAGAAGATTATATTAATTTTATAAGTACCTACCTATTAGGTTACGATTTAGGTTGTATATTGGGCACGAATCATCGACACATGATGATATACAGCTTAAATCGGAAAGGCTGTACTATACTATAAAACAGACATTCTTCAGGTCATTACTAATAACTATGTGAAGTCAGCAGCGGTGGCGCAGCGGTACGAGCCTTGCCTTACAAAAATAAGGTCGCGGGTTCGAATTCTGGTCGTGCCCCCACACCTTTGTGTGAATTGTTTCATCTCCGGCTGCTCAATATTGATGAAGGAAAACATTGTGAGGAAACCGGCATTCATTCGAGGACATGTGACATCTAACAACCCGCATTAACGCCTAAACTCTCTCAACTGATAAAATAGTTGAGACAAAACCCGTGCCCAGCAATGGGACACTAAAAAGTGTTGAATGTGAATTCAGAAATTAATTTATATTATATATTGGTATGATTTTTGAAGTGCTAAATTTTTTGCGAAAATTCCGCATCCAGAAGCCCTGACAGCTGTTTTACTGAAACTTACTTTGAAAACCTATTAAAATAAATTACAATAGGCGGTTTCTTCACATTTAAGGCTGTTTTTGAAAATAAATTGAAGAATAATATTTTTATTTTGTAGAGGTAATTCTTTTTTTCTAATGGATTTATTAAAGTTTTAACGCCACAATACTTTTATTTTTATACTATACTAGCTACCCGCCCCGGCTTCGCACGGGTGCAATGCTGATACTTAATATATTGAGGTATCTATATTTACAGAATGTCCTTTTATACAACAACGTTTACAGCTTTTTTGCCATTAGACAATACAAACAGCACGCCTCGCGCACGGCCGGGCCAGTACCGCCGCACCGCTATTTTAAATCTGTAATATCTTCGGAAATTTTCATTTAAATTATGTGCTGTAAAAGGCCATATTGATCGATATTAAATAGAGAATGTATTTAAGGTACTTAATTGCATAAGAATTAATGCAGAATTGCTTAAAATCGTTTCGTAAATAAGCCATTACTTTTGGTTAAAGGTAAAAGAAAAATAATGGTTATTGTGGGTTATTCCTAAGAGACAGACTTAAACCATTAAGGGCTTTTTTGTTGACCTTTAAAGGTCTATAATACTGTAGTACACTATTTTGATATATCTCGTAGGGTTTAGCCAGCGTTTGCAATGTAAGCGCAAAAGACGTGATGATTTACGACATCACATCCGTAAGCTCTAAAATTATCGGTGTTTCTCTACTATATTATGCATGTACTATATACATAAACCTTCCTCTTGAATCAATCTATGATCAACAAAACCGCATGAAAATCGGTTGCGTAGTTTTAAAGATTTAAGCATACATAGGGATATAGGGACAGAGAAAGCGACTTTGTTTTATACTATGTAGTGATTTTATGGACACGACTTAGTAATATCAGCATATTTCAAAGCACTCACGCCTATTTTTATCTAAGGTATAGACTGAGGTGCACATAGCACCGGTATGTATGGGTTTTATGCGCAACAGTTAAAGGTCAGCCTATCTTTATTGATAACTGCTACAAGGATTTTCTTGTGCCTATAGGTACCTAAGGAAAGTCAAAAAAATTGCTATTCGATTTTGGAATCGAATTTTAAAACAGGATGTTGGGGATAGTGTAAACAAAATAAACCTCAACAATAATTCTCGAATTGCTCACGCTACAGCCACGCTACCACTAGGTATGAAAATAATAGGAATAACACATTATAGCCACGCTAATAAATCCAGATCCATAATTTTACAA
Source organism: Meganola albula (assembly GCA_936450015.1). Lineage (NCBI taxonomy): Eukaryota > Metazoa > Arthropoda > Insecta > Lepidoptera > Nolidae > Meganola > Meganola albula. Next base: position 15,578,483 of record OW388142.1, on the reverse strand, counting down.
AGTCGGCTGCCTGCTTAGCATATCAAAGAAGAATGAATGGCCACATAGCCTCTAGTTAGCATGTTCAGAAGCGTGTCAACTCTTGATAAAGCTCCTAGAAATGTGAGCTCATTCGATTCGGATTGCCGCGACGCGACGACGTCTAGAAAAATGTAACTCGAGCTGGCTATGGTAAAAAAATTAGAAAATATTAAATATTAACTTACCTTTTTCGCTATAAACAAATGATGTATTAACAAATGATGATCAAAAAAGTTTAAATGTTACTTAATTGAAAACAGCAAGAATTTTACTTTTGTTGAAAAATAATGTTCTTTTTTAAAGTATTCCTTTTTTGTTAACTCTAGAAAAATCCTTTGCACAAAACTTTATTATGTATTTAAGGAGGGCTCCATGAAGCCAAAAATATTTATAAATTCATTATTTAAACGTAAATCTGTAGTCGTTACTTATGAAAAAGGAGACTGGAAAAAGTTGGTTATTTGACCACCAGCAGGAGGTATCTATAACATTTTGAAAAATTTACATATTTAATTTTTTTCAATGTACCTAGATCTATTCTTGCAACTGTTTGAAAGATGCCCATAAGCATTTCAATTCTTAAATTAATATTTGATACCTTCCATAGAAAAATATTTTATGTGTTAAACCGTCATTAGCGGTAGTGCGCCCTTCTTGGAAACCTATTTTCAGCAATGAAGGCAAAATTCTGGTAATAGTGTATTTTTCGTTAGAAATTTCCTCCACTTCATGGATCTTTTTTCAATATTCTTTTAAGTACACATACATTAATATTTTTTGAGTTAATCGTATAACCAAATGCTATTTTTATCTCATCTTATTTTTAACTGACTTCAAAGAAAGAGAGATTATTAATTCGACCTTATTATGTAAGTAATATTGTCGGAACAGTCTATATGGGCTTCATAACACAAATACCAAGTTTCGTTAGTGTATGTATGTATGTATCTAATTGCTCTAAAACTAGCCATCGGATTGCACTGATGCTTAATTTTTAGATGTATACCTTCTAAAGGGATAAACTAAACTCGCATTAAAATCGGTTGAGCAGTTTTTGAGATACAAACGCAAATTTTAGATTTTTGTTTATTGGTGTCACACAATGGGTGGTGTTTTCGAGAATGTTAAGGACGTGGGTACATTACAAAATGACATCTATTTTGAAATTCAGGATAGCTAATGACATTTTGCAGAAAATATTATTAGGATCGACTTTGGAATTAACAAGGGTGGTGATTACGAATATAATATCTATTTTTAGTATTTTTCATGGCAGAAGTATTTTTTTTATCATGCTCTTACAAATACAACACTGGTGCTGTTGAGAGTTATATTAATATAAAATAAGAAATAACTGCTGAATACAAATACACATAACATTTGCTACACCGTATAGCAGTCGATATTACTATTACTAAAGTAATTTAAAAATGGGCATCGTTTTTAGGACTATCAAATCAAATTACCTGCTTACAGGTATCCTGTACATACCTAACCTAAGACTTATTATAATTAATAAGTCTTAGGTTAGGTATGTACTAATGATGTGAACTAAAATTTTTAGAAATAAGACTGATTTAAAAAAATAATCCGACTTCAAAAAAGGGTCAAATAACAATTAAAAATACGAATCGGTCGAATAAAAAATTACTTCTCTATTTAGATGCTTAAAACGTTCATCAATTTTATAGTTAAAACCTTATTTGATTTTACCTGTTACCACAATTTTGGCATTTAGCTGATATGATATGAGAAGTATCAGGGTACTTTATAAGTTCAAAAAGACCACCAATTAATTAATATCCGTTTATGAAAATCTACCGAAACTTACTGTTCAAGGGCTACTTGGCGTATAAACCTACTTAGCAAGAAACACACTTTATTTGCACACAAGATTTTATTTGGATTTTACGAGCGGTATAGTTACTTGTTATTTCATCCTTTTTTTATAGTCGGATTAATTTTTGAAATTAGTTGTTTTATGTTAATTACAATTGCTATTTTCATGTGTAACATGCTTGAGATACATTTCTCTAGACGTCATTCTGGTTAAATGAGCTGTCGCTCATAGTTATAGATAGACCTAGAAGCTTATAAAGAGTCAAACACGTTTTTATACTTGTTGACTAGGTTACTCAAAATTCAAAATTTTGAATTCATCCTTGAAATTTAGAGTCGATATATATGAACCAAGTTATTGTAATTCAGACTTGTTATTTGCTTTTTAAAGAAATACAGTTTTTAACCGTCTTCTGAAAAAAAGTGGAGATTCTATGTTCGATTGTTTTATGTACCCCTATGTTTTTTGTATGTTCGCCGATTACTTCGTTCATTGTGGATCGAATTTAAAAATAATTTTCTTTTATGAATAAAAATATTCCCAAGTTGATTTCTTAGAAAAAATGGTCTACGGAGTTACGAGTTATACTATGAGGAGTTCTGTTAAAACAGAACTGCTCGTATAATCATAGCAGAACGATCGCGAAGAGTAGTGTTGCTTGTTCATACTTATAGTAGCTGGTTAACCACTAACTACAGGGACGGGGGTTGATTGATCCCCTTTTTTGGAACAATTGTTAGTATTGTCAGAAGTTTTTCTTGCTTACTATTCTTTCTACAATACCTAAGTAAACAAACAAAAGATGTACGGTCTTATTCATAAAAAGCTTACTGGACTCTTTAGTTAAAATGGACTTTGTCTCTTTCTTACTAGTGTAATTGTTAAGATGATAGACAAAAACAAACGAATTATAAACCTATTTTAGTTGTAATGGGCTTAGAAGACGTTTATAAATACAAATAAAAAAAAACAAATATTTAAACAAGAAATTTAATAAGAATAAAACCCCTACAAAGGCGAGTCAAACTCTCCCACGGAGGATTCCATATCTTTCTTCCTAACCTTGATACTTAATGTAAATGAATATTTTTTTATGCTTTAATTACAAAACTATGTTTTTAGAGCAGCAGTAGCGCAGAAGTATTGGCTAGCTTTTGAAATATTCGCGAGTTTGATCCTCGGTCGTGCCCAATATCAGTGAGGAAAGGAAACTGGCATTTTTTTTATTATTCTTGAATAGGCTGGTGCTTGACTACAACTTATCTGATGTTAAGCAATGATGTTGTCTACGATGGGACGCGCCAACCCATTGTACCGATTCACTCGTGAGAATGACTTTCGGTGAGAAGGTGGCAGTGAAATGAGGCTCCTTAAGGTTGAAACCATAAAGGAGCAACAATTCGACCCACCCTCTTAAATGGTGTCACCAGACATCGCACCGGAACACGGAAAGGCCGCTTGGCGGTGCGGCTTTGTCTGGTGGGTGGTCACTAACCACGGCCGAAGCCTACCGCCAGTTAATTACCAGTAAACATATTTACCAGTTGATTGTCACCTGATTTGCACCACTCGGGGACCACGTGTGGGGATTCAGACAAAAGGTGCGCTCCCACGGACGAAGGTGACTCAGTCCCCAAAAAGTATAGAACTAATCATTCGAGGACAGGTGATATCCACTAACCTGCACTTGGCCCGTGTGAGTGGAGACAAGACCCGTGTCCAGCAGTGAAATAAGAAGAGGTGTACAGTTTTTGGTATTTTCTTTAATTATAAGTATAAATTTATAAACATAGAGAATATTCCATCTTTTTTTCGTGTACTTAGTTTAATTTTTTCACAGATTCAAGAGACTACCTTAGTATCTGTACGGTTTTAATTTCAACTTGGTACCTCCACGCGTTCCCGAGATAAAAGGTTTTGTCCAGACAAACGGGACGGTAGACAACAAAGTATTATGGTTCCGTTTTTATAGGTAAGTACGGATGTAATATCTTTTTTTGATAACTAGTTTTTCAGCAGCGGCTCCGTTGGTTATCCAGCCATTGACCTATTTTTACGCACTCGGATAAAAACTATTCCATGTCCTTTCCTGGGTCTCAAACTATTTCCATACCAAATTTTATCCAAATCAGTCCAGCAATTTGGCCCAAAAGCGCAACAGATAGACGGACACAGTTACTTTCGCATTTATAAGTAAGGAAAACAACCAAACCAAAGTAAAACAGATATTTATATTTCCACATATAGGTATCAGCTCAGGGAATCTATCGATATTTATGTATTGAGCACAACTTTGAACACCTGGCTTTAACCCTCGACGACAATACATAAATTATTTTTAGCAATATATTTTTTCATAAAAACTTTTATGCTCTTTGATAAGTAATCTAAGCTAGGTTTATAAAAATATGTGTCAGGAGTTTCAAAAATTTTAACTTTGTTTTTAAATCGCAGCGATCGCCAATTATGGATAACTCAAATTCAGTTGAAGACAAGGAGACTGGTAATGATCTTAGCAATAATTTATGTAATTTTAGGTACACTGTGACGTGAATAGTGGTGCACCGTTAACGAAACCATAAGGATTTAATGTTAGTACAGCCAAATTTTTTTAAGTTTGAGAATTCGTGATTTACATTCAATTTTATTTAAGTAACCTTTAGTTAAAAGTGTTTTATATAACGACATGCTCGGCGTATCTAAAATCAGACATGAATCGATCCTAACGTTGGACTACAATGGACGTCACATAGTGTAAATCTAACTTGCTTTATCAATGTGTAAATGTAAATGTTTCGAGTGCTCATTAATGCAGTCCTAATTTATTAACATTAATGTTTAATGCATGTGTGTCCGGATATAGAAATATTAGTCAATCGGATTGGGGAAACCTGTAATGGTAGCTGTATTTTTAAATAAATAAATATAGGCTTGGTAGTAGTTTACCTCTCTCCTTTGTTCCTTTTCTGCCTCTATGGCTCTCTGGTGTAACAATTCTATATCCAATTTCCTTATTTCTTCCGCCTCCCTCGCTTGGCACTCCTTCTCCTGAAATGAATATTCTATAGTCAATGTTATAAGCATAATTAATAAGCATTTCTGTAGTTATAGTATTTTTACGTATACTTATGTAATATGATAGGTTATGACACTATTAAAAACTAAATACACTGGCTCACTGAATCATTTTTCGTTAATCTTATTTACAATTGATTTGGTTTTGTTTTAAAGACAAAGAATAGAGTATAGTTCACACACTTATAGATAAATAGACTTATTTGTCTAAAATGTAGGTTACAACAGGCGTTAAGTAGTTACAATTTACATATGACATCTACATGTAATCACATAGGGATATACCTACAAATACATCGAATAATTAAATAAATTAAATTACAAAGTAAAAATAATACGAAAAGTCAACAATTATATAATATTATGCTTATATAAATGGCTATTTGGTTCGGTAATAGAATATTATGTGTTTCAATTAGCCATAATTCAATTTTCTTGCAAACCTTTTCACTGTTAGATCTTTTATAATTTGAGGTATAGCATTATAACGCAAGGTCCATTTTTACACACTTTAATTTAGGCAGAAAAGGCAGTTGTTTTATGAATGGATCTTCCATGTATAGATTTAGGGTAACGTATGTTATGTAAATAAAATGTAGGTTTAAAAGCGGTTCCTTATTTGTTAATATTTTACTAACTTAGAATTATCTACCTGTTCTTTTTGCCTGCATGTTCTTTTTTCGTGTTTGCTTCTGTTCTAAAAAGTACCATCCTGATAATTCACTAGAAATTGAATGGTTAATGACAATAGTAAATTTGAAAGCTCTATGTGCATAGAATTTGTATGCATTCGTATTCCATCGTCAGTAGGTACCGTGTCACGAACTTATGTGTACAGGCTATGTAAAATTGGGACTGATTTAACTAACATAATGTATTATAATATAAAATTGTCGATAACACCAGCGATAAAGTACCATTAACTGAAAATGTAATGTGATACCTATAGGCAATTTGTGCCTCCCCTTGATACAATAAAGCCTCAGGTATTCTCCTTATGCACAGCTTGTCCATAACCTTTGCTATTTGTCAGGGAAACAAACATGAGAGTTGAGACCATATTCATCAGGAGTAGGGGCTGTCCATTCCTAATGCGTTCATGCGTTTTCGCGTCAGCGATTGGCACTCGCATAGCTGCTCCATTGGCGCTATGTTTTTACAAGGAGGATACTCTAAAAACACGTACGTGACCCTTTAAAAGGTGGAGGTACCTATACTCACACTAACTACAAATCGGCAATTTATTGTAATAACAAATATCAATGCATTATTATAATTGTGAAAATAGTTATATGCCTAACCGACATGACATAAAAACGTCAATTAGAAATAGATGAAATATTTATATAGTCCACCCGTTCTCCAGTTAAAGCGAGACTAACGAACAGCTATTGAGATTTTTCTCACCTTTAAACCCTCCCTAGACCTCCACGAACATTTCAAGACCAAGATAAGATAAATCCGTCCAGCCGTTCTAAAATTTTAGCGAGATTAACGAACTGCCATTGATTTTTATATGTATTATTAAGATTGATAAAAACTTACAACGCCTTTGGTTTTGTAGAATCATAATTTAGCTTCCTATCATTTTTTTTTTATTATAATTTAATTATTAATTAAATAATGCCTACTTAGACAGTTTCCACCTTTACCTGGTAAAGGCTTTATTAAACATTGTTTATTTTTTAATACCTTGAAAACAAAACTGGCAACCATCAGTAATATCAATTTGAAAAGCCCAAAACTCACTGTGTAGTACCTATGTACCTACCTATATTTTATTGCCTCGTAAGAACCGTTCGGTCGTTTAAAGTAGTAAAACAGTAGTCACTCAATAAAAAAATCAATGCATACCTTTTGTATTTGTCGTTCATGTTCAATTTTTTGCTGTTCAAGTTCTTCTTCGGGTATAGGAGGTGTCTCGTCTCCACTGGAGGCATGTTTAGCCCCTGAAACATACCCATTCCACATTATACAGTTCAGTTTCGACCACAAATCAAAAGCATGCCTACTTCAGTACGCTTTCGAAAGAGTCTAGTTTGATAATCACCAGTAGGTGGATGATACGATATCCAAAACTGATGAGCCAGCTTTACAAACTTCTACCGAACTTATCAACACTATAAAAGTTGATTATGACAGAGAAAACTGTAGACGAACTAAAACACGCAGAAACTGTAAGAATTTATTCATAGACGTTTATTTTCATGGTAAACTACTGGATGTGTGGAAGTAATTGGCACAAAGCCAAATATCAAGAAACTCTTTCTATGTGTGTCAAACAGCATAAGCTATATCATTTTTTAAAGGATGCCTGATCTAGAAGACGATTCGTTAATTGAGATACTATTTATAAAGTATTTAATTGCCTAACGGACCATTAATAAGTCAAATTAAAAGCTCTATTATTAAATAGTATTATATTATCTGTGATTATTAATAACATTTTCACACATACCTACACACAGCGCCATCTAGTACCAAATTAAGCCATAATGTTTGATTGTGTTATGGGTAGGCATGTAATTGATAAAATACAAATTAATATAAAATTAAAACAATTAACATTAATATAGATAAATTACAATCGGACAGAAGAAACAGTCACTAAGATTTCTCCTGGTGGGAATCAAACCCACGACCTCCGGTTTAGTAGTCAGGGTCACTAATTAATACGCCAACAATTTTATCTATATTATTTAATTATAAGTTAAGTTAGTTTCATAATTATAATTTTGGATGGACAAAATAAGCGAAGTTCCTTCATTTAGCGATTCAATGTTTAGGTAATGTTAATGTAATGTTTATGTAGGTTAGGTAACGGAAGACTCACATAACCCTCGTCCTGCTCAGACTTAAGTCGAGGGCATGCGTAAAGCATTTCCCCGCGTTAAAAAAAAGGTAAGGTAATTAATTTATCTCCCACAAGTAAGAAACGATTTTTTTTTGCTGAGAGCATATAAGTTAGTATGAACGCAGGTACCTACTAATGCAGATATAGAATGCATGTAGAGAGCTTTATTTAGAAAGGGATAACTTATTTGTATTTCATATTGTGGCTTATAATATTGAGTGTTAGGTGTTCTAATTAACCTATTTTCATTATGTTTTAGACTGCAATACTATCCACGACCTTATAATTTCAATGGTGGAAGATACGTTACATTTTTCACCGTATTATGACATCGAGGATCAAATATGTACAGTCAACCTCGACAACCTCGGAGAACCACAGATAATAAACGAAGTGTAAGTACGGTTAAACAAATAAAGATAGGGTAGATCTTTTTAAATTTATCGATGAAAATCTAATAGAAGACCTTAAATTTCAGGGGTAGTCAACCTCCTCAGAAGCAAATTCGGCTGCCAGAAGTTGAAAATGCTGCTATACTTGATAAAAAAGTGGAGCCTGGTGAGTTAAGGTTATTTTTTCCATACTATAAAGGGGCATTGCGGCGCTGCAACTGTAACCGACTTAAACCTTAATTAATAGACTCGAAATTCGTAATAATTATGTCATGACTTTATATTGTATAAATTTAACTTCTTTTATAAATTTGTAAACTTTCGCGTTGCATTGTAATCTTATGTTGTTTTATCTTTCTTTTGTACGTTGCCATACCCTAATCGGGTCTCATGTTGAAACTTTGTAACTTATTGTTAAACATCTGTACCTACACATGAATGCAATAAACGCTTTGACTTTGACTTTGACTTTGAAACCTGTACGTAAGTAACATGGTCAGAATTGCGCGAAATTCCCAGAGGACAGCCTATATGGGCTTATAAACACATACCAAGTTTCGTAATTATATGAATGTATGTTTGTTTGTCTCGCAATTTCTCGAAAGCTAGCTAACGGATTGCTAAGATACTTTTTTGTTAGGTGCAATACTTTTTAAATTAGACAAACTTAAAACGTTTCAAAATCGGTTCAGTCATTTTTGAGGTCATAGGCATAATATGTATTACTTCAACAAAGTCACATTATGGATGTCGTTTATGAGATTTCCGAGGGCAAATAAGAATTGACGAATAAAAGAGAATAAAATTTAGGTGGTGAATAGAAATAGAACATGTGCTTTGAGTCGCAAACTAATAATTATATCAGTCGATATTACTAAAGTAATTTACAGTCTGAGATCGTTTGTAAGACAAATTTAAAGGGATTCAATTTCCTACATAGTGGGTCATATGAATCGATGGTAGATACTATGGATATTTCCAAAAAAATAAGAAATGTAACTGATTCAAAAAAAGACTTCAAAATAATTGAAGTTATGAAAACGATGAAATAATAATTTATAATCTTAATAAATCTAATACCAAGCGTAACTAAAAATTATACACCAAATAGTTTTTTAGGTTCAGTGCCAGCCCCAAATTAGAAAATATTACTTACCTACCTAAGTGTATGAAACGTATTTCAGTTGTAACTGCTCTAGCAATAGAAAGGAATTGGAATTCTATCTTTAATTTAAATTTAGGCTCGGATCTATGCAGTGTTATAAATATGTCATACAAAGGTAAGTTTTTAATTTTTTCCAACTTGTTAAACTGTTCATTTTATTTAAGTTCCTATCTTAATATCGAGGCGAAGAAGACGCGCCCGCGGCGGAGCACGAGTTCCTGAGGCGCCCAGCGTGCTCGCCTGCATTAATAATCTTATTTGAGACTGGCGGCCCTGCCCGGTTTTGCACTTAATACGGGTATATATAATGAATTTAAAATTATTAATTTTAACACACTTTTCATGCTTAAAACACTCGATCAAGTTTGTTTTGGCATAATAAACTTGATCGCGTTGCGTTGGTTGTTGCGGCATCAGAGCTTGCAAACAACAATGTTTTTACAACCAACAGATACAACGCGACCCACGTGGAATAGACATACAGATGAATGTTTGGCACTTAAGTGATAGATAAGGCTAGATTTTTCATCATCAAATAGGTGTACCTATTTGATGATGAGAAATTTAGCTTCGATGCTCTGCCTACCCGGTATATAACCGGGATATAACAGAGAATGCTCTGTTGTAGATATTATTCTGTATATTCAAAATTTAATCATCCCCAAAATATATGTCTAGCTAAGAACACGAAGAATCTCTATTACTTCAAATTTGTAATGAAAAGCGCATTAAATTCGGTCCGTCCACCCTTAGTGGCAACAAACTTATAGACGCGTCAAAATTTTAATATCCTTTTTTCTCTAGGATTAGAGTCACAGTCATACTCAAATCTTTTTTGATAAATTTATTATACTCACGATAACTTTTGAATGGCATTTTCAGTTTGAGTCATTCAAAAAGTAATTTACAGATACTTAAAACCTTGAGTATGAAGTGTTTATTTACGTTTATTTGTTTAAGGATTGATATTAATATGTTGATAAAACTCCTTTGCAAATAATGGATTAATTTCAAACAAATATTAAGTTTATAGTCAATTTAAAAAGACTTTTTTAAATATATTGACGAAACGCAATGTCATCATACATGATTATTGAGTAACTGAAACCATTTACGCAGCGCACGCAGGGTTAACTCTCAAAAAAGCTGACAGGTACTTTGTTGTACTAACCTACTAGCTTCCCCAACGAACTTTGTACTGCGTATTTCTCACCTTTTAACTTTCCTTGGACTTCTACGAATATTTCAAAACCAAAATCAGCCAAATCGGTTCAGACGTTCTTAAATTTTTGGAACACGTCAATTCATTTTTATAAGTAGAAGTTTACTACCTATTCGACTAACGATCCAATCTACGCAATGTTGTACGTAAATTTGTAGATGACGTTATTTTATCAACTTATGTCAGTTGTTAATTTTATTTCAGTTCCTATTGCTAACCCGACGCGAAGAAGACGCGCCGGCGACGCAGCACGAGGGCTTGAGGCGCCCTGCGTGCTCGCCTGCATTGATAACCTCCGCAGGTATTCTCCGCTGTATCCACCATGACCTGTCTACATACTTAAAAATAATATTAGCTGCATGTTGTCTTTGGAATTGCTTTAAATGCAATGCAGGTACCCTTTTAAAAATCCTGTAACACCCAGTTATCAATTACTGCCAGGAGTACACCTGCGAATTAGTACTCCTGGCGGTCTCTTTTCAATTTAACTCTCATGATATAACAAAAGAATTCATGTTTCAGTTGCTATCGATTACCTGAGGAGCGCATTGGACTACTCAGAGAAAACTCTGGTAAGTTAAGCTAGATTTTAATTCATTTTCTGTACCTATATGATAGCACATATTGACTCACAGGGGACCTACCTAGATTTATTAGGGGTTTTAATGAAAAATATTAACAAATTATTGGTAAATTTTTCATGCTTAAAACACTCTCTATCTGTTTGCAATAAACAACAGATACTACTCAACCCACAGATATAGACTCAAAGATATATGTTAGGCACTTATTCAATAGACATAGCTGGATTTATTATCATTGTATATAACTTTGATACTCTACCTACCGATTTGATTGCCATACAAAATGTAAAGATATGTTAATTCATTTAAGATATATAGAATACTAGTTTCCACCCGCAGCTTCGCCCGCGAAATTGATCTCACCAATCTTGTTTCTCCATACAAACTTTGGAACCCCGTTTCACCGCCTCAAAGGGTGAGTTTTGAAAAATCCTTTCTTAGTGCACCCTTTCACCCCTTATGGAACCTATGTGCCAAATTTAGAGTGTCCAGACCCAGCGGTTTGGGCTCTGCGTTGATATGTCCGTCAGTCATCTATCTATCTAATAATTCAATAAAGTCATTCGTATTAAAGATTTTTAATAGAAAGGAACAAATCAGTACTATTTATAATAGGATCTGAAAGAATTAGTATGTTAATTCTTTTAAATCTACACTACCTAATTAATAACTAACAGTATAAATACTTTTAGACTAATATTTAAAAGTGAGCTTTTTATTGTTGTGTTGTTATTTTTAAAGTCTCAACGAGATACAATAAAATAGTATCTTTTATAGATTCTTATTTCTCACTCACAGTTCTGAAGTTTTTAATTCATTATTTACAGAAAATAAACTAGATAAAATAATTACAAACAAAACTATAGTGTTACTGTCAATAAAATAGAGTTCGATTCAGGATAAACTATTATTTGATTCAGCGAATAAATAAATCTTTAATAGTTAAATATGTTTAATGTAAAGAACAAGAAGTTCGTTTTCCTGTAAATCTAAGGTCACTGCGCACAACTATTACAAGAGACGGCTGGTTGGCAATTTACAAGTCAGGACACTGTAGTGCTATATTGCTTCTAAAAAGAGTATCATATTTTTAACACCACGTTTGGCGCCAATCAGCTTGTTAATTCTTGCCTCCGTTTAAACCAGCCCGCTCTCCCCTGCTCAGCGTACCTACGTACCTACTAGCTTTCTCAACGAACTTTGTACAACTGCGAATTTCTCAAGTTTTAAACCTTTTTTGGACCTGCACGAACACTTGAAAACTAAAATTAGCAAATAGAAAATAAAGATCGGTTGAGCTACGTCAATTCATTTTTATATCTAGAGATTTACTAGGATTTACGCTCGGATTTATGCAGTTTTGTACGTAAATATTATGTAGATAACTTTTTTACCAACTTAGATTAGTTGTTCATTTTATTTCAGTTCCTATTGCTAACCCGACGCGAAGAAGACGCGCCGGCGACGGAGCACGAGGGCCTGAGGCGCCCTGCGTGCTCGCCTGCATTGATAACCTCCGCAGGTATTCTCCGCTGTATCCACCATGACCTGTCTACATACTTAAAAATAATATTAGCTGCATGTTGTCTTTGGACTTGCTTTAAATGCATTTCTGCATCTGGCTATCCAGGTAAAACATTCTGGCGGTTCTTGCTGTTTCTTTTCTTTAGGATTTGTCTTCATATACCTAATAGTAGCACATTTCAGATATGTGGTAAAGTCAGCATCGTGCTTCGATTGTTACTACATACCTAACTGGTTAGCTTGTTCGATATAGTATCATTGTTAAGTTTGCAAATGTGAGCTTTTACATCACATATATATCTGTATCACAATAAATCATCAAAATCCTCCACGTTTGCGCAAAAACATTTGGTACTGCATGTTGTTTTTTGAATTGCTTCACATAACTTTATGCATCTGAACATCCAGCTAAAGCATTTTGGCGATTCTTGCTGTTACGCCGTATCTTTATTTTCTTTGTGATTTCATTAGGTGCCTTCTGCCAACTACCCTCTTTATAATAGTAGCACATTTGATAGGAGGTGACGACAGCATTGTAGTTCGATTGTTTCTACATATTTGGTCATCTCGTACAATGACACATCCAGCTCGTACTATATTTCATTATCAGCTTTCAAACATGAATCAATAGTCGTAAATAACATTTAGTGTAGTGGCGTTCAGTTTCCAATGAGTGAATCGAAACAGGTACCCTTTTAAAAATCCTGTAACACCCAGTAACATCAATTACTGCCAGAAGTACACCTGCGTAGCATTACTCCTGGCTGTCGCTTTTCAATTTAACGCTCATGATATAACAAAAAAATTCATGTTTCAGTTGCTATCGATTACCTGACGAGCGCATTGGACTACTCAGAGAAAACTCTGGTAAGTTAAGCTAGATTTTCACATATTGACTCACAGGGGACCTACCTAGATTTATTAGGGGTTTTAATGAAAAATATTAACAAATTATTGGTAAATTTTTCATGCTTAAAACACTCTCTATCTGTTTGCAACAAACAACAGATACTACTCAACCCACAGATATAGACTCAAAGATATATGTTAGGCACTTATTTAATAGACATAGCTGGATTTATTATCATTGTATATAACTTTGATACTCTACCTACCGATTTGATTGCCATACAAAATGTAAAGATATGTTAATTCATTTAAGATATATAGAATACTAGTTTCCGCCCGCAGCTTCGCCCGCGAAATTGATCTCACTAATCTTGTTTCTCCATACAAACTTTGGAACCCCGTTTCACCCCCTTAAAGGGTGAGTTTTGAAAAATCCTTTCTTGGTGCACCCCTTCACCCCATAAGGAACCTATGTGCCAAATTTAGAGTGTCCAGACCCAGCGTTTTGGGCTCTGCGTTGATATGCCAGTCAGTCAGTTTCTTTTTTTATATATTTAGACGGTGTCGCAGACTTTTTTTGGAATTTTAATGCAAAGCGATTCCATCATTCATAATTTTCACGATACTAAAACCGTTCACAGAATATTTTCTTCCGTGTTTGCGACAGCAAACAAATAAACTCCTCAGCTTTATAATATTTGTATAGAAGTTTAGATTTAAGAGCACCACGGCGCTGCTTTGTTAGGGGAGAGGTTTGGTAGGGGCTGGTACTAAAAAAATTTGTAATATGGTTTATATTTCCAGTAGTATTGAATTTTTTTGTTAATTTTTTTAATCATAGCATACTTTTGTTATTTAGCTTTGATGTTAATAACAAAAACAATCAGTTAGGTAATTGCTTTCAGAAACAGAGTCACCAAAACCAATAAAATCATTTGTTAATACATACCTCGTATTTGGGGTAAATGTTAACGGAGCTGGGGTAAATATTAACGAAAGGGGTAATTATTAACAAAAACTAAAATTCTATCTAATAATTCAATAAAGTCATTCGTATTAAAGATTTTTAATAGAAAGGAACAAATCAGTACTATTTATAATAGGATCTGAAAGAATTAGTATGTTAATTCTTTTAAATCTACACTACCTAATTAATAACTAACAGTATAAATACTTTTAGACTAATATTTAAAAGTGAGCTTTTTATTGTTGTGTTGTTATTTTTAAAGTCTCAACGAGGTACAATAAAATAGTATCTTTTATAGATTCTTATTTCTCACTCACAGTTCTGAAGTTTTTAATTCATTAGATATTTACAGAAAATAAACTAGATAAAATAATTACAAACAAAACTATAGTGTTACTGTCAATAAAATAGAGTTCGATTCAGGATAAACATGCTCCTTAGTAAGTTGAGTTCTTACGGTGTCACAGGTACTATGTTAAAATGGTTAGAGTCTTACTTAACAAACGGGTTTTTACGTCGTAGTAAATGGATTTCAATCTAGGTCATATTCAACGTCTTCTGGTGTTCCTCAGGTCTCCCACTTAGGGCCGGTGTTATTTAATATATTCATAAACGATCTTCCGTTAAACTTGCAATACTTCAAACCTTACATGTTTGCTGATGATCTAAAGCTTGCTCAAATTATTAACTCAGAAAAGGACATTCAGCGGCTTCAAGCAGATTTAAATTCATTGCTCTCTTGAGCGAACATAATAGTCTTGATTTAAATACCAAAAAATGTGCTCACATTAAGTTTTCAAGGAAGCACAACAAAACAGGATCATCGTATATGTTAGGAGGGACCATTTTAAGAGAAACTAATAATATTAGGGATTTAGGGGTTTTGTACGTACGTACGTATGTACGTTCCTCACATTGAGAAAGTACTGAAACAGTCTTCCAAAATGCTTGGATTTTTAATCAGACGTAGTAAGACCTTCAAGAATGCTAAGACTAAAATATTGTTATATAATTGCCTTGTCAGAAGTATTTTGGAGTACGCCGCTGTCGCATGGCATCCCCACTATGCAACGCACTCTCTGAGGATAGAACGCATACAAAAGAAATTTGCTTGGCACTTTTCGCATTCGGTGGGACTTGGGGGGAGATATATGTCATATAAAACCAGGTTAGAACATTTCAAGATGATGGAATTGTCTAAGCGAAGGGACATAATAGACTTAATATTTTTTCTAAACTATTAAGAAACAACATAGATTGTCCTGAGTTATTGCAAAAGATATTACGTTTTAAAGCGTAAGCGGCGCGTATCAAGTTCTCAAGTTTTAAACCTTTTTTGGACATGCACGAACACTTGAAAACCAAAATTAGCAAATTGAAAATAAAGATCGGTTGAGCTACGTCAATTCATTTTTATATGTAGAGATTTACTTGGATTTACGCTCGGATTTATGCAGTTTTGTACTTAAATATTATATAGATAACTTTTTTACCAACTTAGATTAGTTGTTCATTTTATTTCAGTTCCTATTGCTAACCCGACGCGAAGAAGACGCGCCGGGGACGGAGCACAAGGGCCTGAGGCGCCCTGCGTGCTCGCCTGCATTGATAACCTCCGCAGGTATTCTCCGCTGTATCCACCATGACCTGTCTACATACTTAAAAATAATATTAGCTGCATGTTGTCTTTGGACTTGCTTTAAATGCATTTCTGCATCTGGCTATCCAGGTAAAACATTCTGGCGGTTCTTGCTGTTTCTTTTCTTTAGAATTTGTCTTCATATACCTAATAGTAGCACATTTCACATATGTGGTAAAGTCAGCATCGTACTTCGATTGTTTCTACATATCTAACTGGTTAGCTTTTTCGATATAGTAAATTGTCAAGTTTGCAAATGTGAGCTTTTACCTCATAATTATATCTGTATAATAATAGATCATCAAAATCCTCCACGTTTGCGCAGAAACATTTGGTACTGCATGTTGTTTTTTGAATTGATTTTAATGAATTTATGCATCTGGACATCCAGCTAAAGCATTTTGGCGGTTCTTGCTGTTACGCTGTTGCTTTGTTTTCTTTGTGATTGCATCAGGTGCCTTCTGCCAACTACCGTCCTTATAAATAATAGTAGTACATTTGATAAGAGTTGGAGACAGCATCGTAGTTCGATTGTTAGCTCGTACAATGACATATCTAGCTCGTACTATATTTCATTATCAGCTTTCAAACATGAACCAATAGCCGTAAACATAATAAAATCGACAAGCTCCCTTTAAGCATGTTCATAAATATGTCTTTCTTGGTTATCACACCGGTAATGTTCAGTGTTCTACGGTCTCCTACCATAAACTAATGGTCATATTTAGTGGAGTGGCGTTCAGTTTCCAATGAGTGAATGGAAACAGGTACCTCTTTTAAAAATCTTGTAACACCAACTGTACTTACTCAATTACTACCAGGAGTACACCTGCGAAGTAGTACTCCTGGCGGTCTCTTTTCAATTTAACGCTCATGATATAACAAAAGAATTCATGTTTCAGTTGCTATCGATTACCTGACGAGCGCATTGGACTACTCAGAGAAAACTCTGGTAAGTTAAGCTAGATTTTAATTCATTTTCTATGCCTATTTGATAGCACTTATTGACTCGCACAAGTACCTTCCTTGATTTATTAGGGGTTTTAATGAAAAATATTAACAAACTATTGATAAACTTCTCATGCTTAGAACACTCTCTAGGTTCTCTTAGTAGTCTGTGATCTGTTTGCAACAAACAACAGATACTACGCAACCCACAGATAAATAGACGCAAAGATAAATGTTAGGCACTTAAGTAATAGACATAGCTGGATTTCTCATCCTTGTATATAGCTTTAATACTCTATCTACCGATTTGATTACCATACAAAATGTAAAGATATTGTTCCGGACGGGCTGGAAAATTCAATATATGAAAATCTAGCTGACGCCCTGAACACCTACGTGTTCATAGATTTCGTGACGACGATTTATACTCCCTGAAATACTGCCCACTCCTGCTTTGTTCTCCTATCCGCTACGGGAAAGCCACCGGGACACTAAATGAAACACCGACTTGACAACATACGCACACACTTGAGGTTACTGCTTGATCATTACTTTTTTCTGCAGTGGTAGATCGCAATTACGCCGTGCTACGCCCGCCGAATAGTGCGGTACGCTTAGCTACCTCGAAACTTTACTGTAACGACGACCGCAGTAACCTCTCCTGTGTTAACTTTAATTTTATTTCAAAAACTGTACATTTTGGTTCCTAGCTATTTAACTATTAGGGCTAGATCTATACGGTAAACACTATTAGCAAGCCTACCTAACCCTCTATCTAGGAAGCCTAAAGTTTTGAACCTAAGTTCCTAGGCTTCGCAAGTATAACGAGAAATGTCTGCAAAATCTAGGCACTTTAGGTGCAGTTAGTACTTTCACTCGTTATACTTGCCAAACCCTAAGACCTAGGTTCACTATCTCCTACCTATTGGTAGATAGCCTATCTAGGTACAAATTAAACACTAAACTATAATTCATTTATTAAAACTTACAAAGTTATAGCGGACTTTCTAACAATGTCATACAACTTTCTTACAAATTTTAACATTTTACAATTTTACTATAAAATTACCTGAAAATACATTACATACTGCTTATACTGTTTAATTATGATTCAGTTTTGGAAAATACAAAATCTTCCATTAACAATCACAAGATGAAGGTACTTATTTTATATAAGTACCTACATTTTTTTACATTTTTAACAATAAAAATATTTCTAAGAAAACTGTTAAAATGTTCTACGATATGCACTATCACATTTTGCAATACTGAATTTACTGATAACACCAAACCTACTGATAACAATAACCTACTGATAACAATAAACCTACTGATAACAGTAAACCTACTGATAACAATAACCTACTGATAACAATAAACCTACTGATAACAGCAAACCCACTGATAACAATAACCTACTGATAGCAATAAACTTACTGATAACAATGTCTGGCACAGTCTAAGTCTATCGCAAACACTAAGTCTGTCGCGAACAGATATGTCAATTTATTTAAGACAGACAGAATATGGTGTCGCAGATTTTTTGTTGGAATTTTAATGCAAAGCAATTCCATCATTCATGATTTTCACGATACTAAAACCGTTCACAGAATAGAATAATTTTTCCCGTGTTTCCGACAGCAAACAAACAAACTCTTCAGCTTTATAATATTTGTAAAGAAGTTTAGATTTAAGAGCACCACGGCGGCGCTGCTTTGTTAGGGGAGAGGTTTGGTAGGGGCTGGTACTAACAAATTTTGTAATATGGTTTATATTTTCAGTAATATTGAACTTTTTTGTTTTTTTTTATAATCATAGCATACTTTGGTTTTTTAGCTTTGATGTTAATAACAAAAACAATCAGTTAGGTAATTGCTTTTAGAAACAGAGTCACCAAAACCAATAAAATCATTTGTTAATACTTACCTCGTATTTGGGTTAAATATTAACGGAGCTGGGGTAAGGCAAGGGCTAAAATTCTATCAATTAATTAAATAAATTCATTCGTATTAAAGATTTTTATTAGAAAGGAACAAATCAGTACTTTTTATAGATAATAGGATCTGAAAGAATATAGTATGTTAATTCTTCTAAAGCTATACTAATTTATAACTACTAGTATAGATAAATAATTTTAACCTAATATTTAAAAGTGAGTTTTTCAGTGTTGACAGTCATAAAGTCTCAACGAGGTACATTAAAATAGTGTTATCTTTTAAAGATTCTTATTTCTCACTTACTGTTTTTAAGCCTGCATGATCATACACAGCCTTTAAACCTTATGTCTAAACTTATGTTTTTTTTAGTCTCAGAGAGTCTTTGGGTGTTTCTTTCCTTTGTAGTTTACAACACGCTTATTGTAAAAAAAACACTCTGTTAATTCCACGTTCATACGGGGTAGGTTAAATGTACCCCAAACAATTTATCAATTTTAGCCCCAAGGTGACATAACATTTTTAATTCATTATTTACAGAAAATAAACTAGATAAAATACGGTTCTGCTGTTTTAAAGTTTTAGCAATACAAACATACGTCAATTCATTTTTATATGTAGAGATTTATTAGGATTTATGCAGATTTGTAGGTACGTAAATATTATGTAGATAATTTTTTTTAACCGACTTATATAATTTGTTGATTTTATTTCAGTTCCTATTTCTACCTCGACGCGAAGAAGACGCGCTGGCGGCAGAGCACGAGGGCCTGAGGCGCCCTGCGTACTCGCCTGCATTGATAACCTCCGCAAGTATTCTTTGCTATATCCACCATGACCTGTCTACATTTATACTTAAGTACTTAAAAATAATATTAGCTGCATGTTGTCTTTGGAATTGCTTTAAATCCATTTATGCATCTGGACATCTGGCTAAAATATTCTGGCGGTTCTTGCTGTTTATTTTCTTTAGGATTGTTGTAGGTATCTTCTGCCATCCTCTATCGTCTTCATATAATAGAAGCACATTTCAGATATATGGTGAAGTCAGAATATTTGTTCGATTGTTTCTACATACCCAATTGGTTAGCTCGTTCCATATAATATCATTGTCAAGTTTGCAAATGTGAGCTTTTACATCATTTAATTGTACTTAACATACAATTAAATGATGTAAAAGATCATCAAAATCCTCCACGTATGCGCAAAAATAATTGGTACTTTTTTATACATTTTTTTTATGCATCTGGACATCTAGCTTAAATATTCTGGCAGAATCGAACGCCAAACTTCAGGCAGTGAATAAAGGACGCGTGGCATTGGTGTCAAACATACGCATCGGCTAGTTGTACCCGCAAGCAACTACAACCCGCTACTCCGCTGATGTACGAAACGACGCGTTGCCCACATTCCGATCATCCGCGATCGAGAACTCGTAACATCCGCTAATGCTAGAGTAGGTAGGGGCACCACCACCAGGTGTATTAGTAACACCCGACACATGCCGAGATATCGCCCACGTGATGATATACTTAAACGTTGACTCTAATCAACAGCCCGATCCCCTACATCTAGAGTTGTCCGGCAACATCCTGAGCTGTGGCTCGTCTCCACATGGAGAGCCCTCAAGACAATTTTTATGCTTTGAGGACTCTTCGAAGTCGAATTCAAGAAATCGATGTAAATGGAACTAAGTCCACAGGGTCGAGACTCACCATGGGCGTCCCTCAAGGATCCATTTTTATTATTATTATTATTTATTTATCCATTCTCAGCCCTTTCTGTCCCTAGTTTAAATTAATGCCTACACCTTATTATGTTAATGAAAGTCATGAGATGCTTGCTGATATTGATGACACATCATTAACATTCAAAATTAACCGAAAGGTAAGCAATTATGACGAAGTAAACAACGCACCGCTAAGGTAGTTTGTTGGTTTAATATAAATATTTTTTTACTCAATGTTAAGAAAACTAAAGTGATAAAGTTCTCAATGCTTATTGTAAGACAGGCAAATACAAATGATAAAATTAATTGTAATGAGTTGGACCCTGCTCAGTCATCAGTATTATTAGGCATCAATAAAGATCCTTAGTTACAGTAGCTTCCTCATATGGATAAACTATCCGGAAAATAAAGATGTACTGCATAAGCAGTCAAAAGAGAAATGAAACGGCTCACTGATGTGGTTTATGAAAATTTATTGTGTGTCAAAAATAACTTCTAAATTTAAAAAAATAAGCTTTATGCATACTTTAAATGCGAGAAAAAGAATAATGTTGTAGCACATCTTATCCGTCTCCAGAAAATTAGGTCACCAGTACTTGTTATATGGGGCATTGTATAGTACGTTTCTACATTAAACTTCCACAATATAACATGGGGAAATGAACAAATTCAAAATTACATATAAAGTTTACAAGTAAGAAACCGTATTATTACACACTAAACAAAATGTTATAGGTAGATTTATGTACTTCATTAAAAAAAGAAACAAGTCTGCTGAGTTTCTCACTCACCGAAAAACACCGGTAAACCATTAAAAGTGTTTCCGTCTAATTAGGTCATCCGTAAAAAATACATTGTTTTAATTTAAGGTAATAACATAGATAATGTAATATAGCATAAAGACCACGTTCTGTTTCAGCCGATGTGTTCTATAATGGGTGAACCGTAAGCGTTTATGTGCTCTTTGGGGTGAACTAGAAAGGCATTCTATGTTATTGAGCCAAATATATTATTGTGACGTTACACTGTAATAAAATAATTAAAAAAAAACGTATTAGGTATAAAGAATAAACTTTTAAGAGGGGGTGTAAACGACAGGAACCCCCAATCAGAATTAGGTTTTGTGAACGAAGAAACTATAGGTAATGTGTCAGGATGATCTTTTATATCAACTTAGTTTTG
This sequence comes from Meganola albula, assembly GCA_936450015.1. Classification (NCBI taxonomy): domain Eukaryota; kingdom Metazoa; phylum Arthropoda; class Insecta; order Lepidoptera; family Nolidae; genus Meganola; species Meganola albula. The sequence goes on along the minus strand of OW388142.1, from coordinate 15,556,558 downwards.
CGGTTCGGTGATTAGTTACCCTAGAAAAAAGAACTAAACGAGTTCTTAGCTTCTTTTTTCCATAGTATTTACACAGATAACCACATATAAATCATCTATTGCTTAAAGAGTAATGTCTAGGTTACCCTACCTACACCAGTATTAAACAGACTGTGTTATGGTGTCCTAGGGGTAGAACTAAGTAAGGTATTAGTAAAACTAGCACACACGAACTTGGCGTCTTATGTTGGTCATTTGATCCGCCAGCGGGCGTCTGACTCGCAAGGAATCCAACCAGATTTTTTTTAGTGGGGCACACGTTACTAAGTGCCAAATCCGTCCTGGTTTCCCACTTGTTGTATCCAACTATACCTAACACTTATCGGTTGGATACATCAAGGGATAGAAAGGATAGACATCGTTAAGTTTCATGTACAGGTACCGTGTGAATTTATTCTTATTCGCTCCAGCATATGGTCATATTTAGCTTCATGTGAAGCCCATACAGCCGCAAAGAACTCTAATTGTGACTATAGTTTTTATGTTTTTAAAGCCTACTGCCCTACGTAATATGAAACCTAAACTTCTGTAGGACTTTTTCAAACAGATGTAATGTGTTTACGAAATGTTAATTCAGTATATATTATGCACCTCCAAATTGTGCACCTCATCCTTCCGATCTATTACGTCGTCATCCAGTACATATTATTCAGCACAGCGATTCTCTCATCCTACCAAAAGACCACACCGTCTATATATTTTTGTAAACTCAGGCAGTCTGCTTCTGTCTGAATAGCCAACAGCAATTTCAGTTCGTCTGCACATAGGTTCGTTATGGGGTCTAGGGGTGCACTAAGAAAGGATTTTTCAAAACTCACCTTTTAAGGGGATGAAACGGGGTTCCAAAGTTTGTATGGAGAAACAAGATTAGTGAGATCATTTTCGCGGGCGAAGACGCGGGTGGAAGCTAGTGTACCATAAACCACCAATACAACACCTTTCTTAAAATCAAAGTAAGCAGTACTCTACCTGGTGGGTCACATAAGACACAAAGTTTAATGAATTGTTAGTTGTACTGCGCTCTGCTATAATAATAGTTTTCGTTCCTATAATTGGCAGTTCGTTTCAATGTTCAAAATTAATTCAAGATATATTGTCGTCCATTCTACTTCAAAGTTTGAATTTGCCGCCCTCTGTAATTGCCGCTCGGGGCGTGGGAAACTTTTTGAGTGGGTATCACAGATTCTAGTATTACTACTCTCAAAACTTTATGGACTAAGTCTATGGCACGGAGCGACAGTCTACACCATAGCTATAAAAAATGTTGAACTTTTGGTCATTTAAACAATCAGGAAAAATGGACTGTAGAATAAACAATAAAATTATAATAATAACTTTTATGGGTGTATTGCTGAAAACGGCTTTTCTCGCTTATCTGAAAACCTCAGGCCTGTTTGCAAATATGAATTTTAAAAAATCACATATCCACCCCGCGATTAAATTAATGTCTGCAACACTCTATATTTATTATCTATGGCAGTCAGTACCTACTTGTCTATGGTTGACGCCTGGACGCTAGTTGATTTTTCAATTTCTATTCAATTTAATCAAAAACGTTATCACAAATTAGTGATTTAATCAAACCTATTCTTAAGTTGTTAATTGAATTTACAAATGATTTACTTTGATACATATTGGTTGCTCTACTTTACCAGACAGAAGACTTGCACAGCTATTATGCGTCTTTTATCATTTTGCATGTGCGTGAATGAAATGTCAGAATAGAATGGTCGAATTTAAGTTTTGCAGTGTTAAAACAATGTAATTCAATTATTTCAGTCCAAGTGATAAATGATAGGTTAATTATTAAATAGCTGTGATGAAACGAACAAAAGTGTAGTGTCGGTTTTTAGTTTTTGACAGCCGGCAGGCTCGTCGTGACTTACGATTGTCTCCCTATTAAAAATGAACAGTCGCAATAGTGTAAATGAATCGAATTTGGTGAATCTCTCAGCGGATCTGTCGACTATAAATCAATTGGAAACGAAAGAATCGTTGGCATTGAGTTTCCCGTTTGACCACATATACGCTTGTCATTCAGAGAACCCAGATCGCCGACAATCGCTTCGGCTGGATAAGGAAGTGGAAATCTCCACCCTCGTCACCACTGAGAAGGATCCAGCGGGAGGCAATAATGCTTCTCTTGAAGTCAGTAGACTCTTAGAGCGTCTAACTGCTGCTGAAGTTCAAAACAAAAAATTAAAAGAACTGCTTATTTACCACCTCGATTTGATACAGGAACAAAACGATCTCATTACTAAGAGAGAGAAGGTATTCCAGGCTTTAAAGCAGGAAAATGACTCTGTAAGTATTTAAGTTGATCGTTTTAATGTAGCTAAAATGCTATGCATAGGATGCAAAACATTTTTCGTCACAAGCTTTTCAAATATGAAGCTGTTTCTGTTTTATGCTCTGTTATTATTGCAGACAGGTTAGCATATTCCATGTTCTCCAGTAAACAATAATAATTTTGTTCATTTTGTTCCTGTCCTCTTGTACTTTATTTATCTTCCTAAGTTGGTATGCTAATATTAATTGTTGAACTATTAAAAAGCCTAACAATTTAGGTAGAGTAATGAATAACATCAATTTAAATTGAGAAACTATATAACAACATATTACCCAATCAAAATTTATAGCCTACTGTGTGAATTAACAGTTAAACTAAGTGACTACCTGTGTTGACTTCCTGGTTTAATAGTTTCCATTGTCAACTCAAATCTGAGCTGGTGTTTGCTGTGCTAATATGTTGTCCATGTCATTTATCTGTAGTAATATATTTAATTGACACTTTGCCTATAGCTAAGATATAATTTGTTTTTAACTGTACAGTGCCCATGTGAATAAACTGTGGCGTGTGTTTGTTACCCCTGGTGAAACATTCACAAGAAAACATGTTGCAAACTCTGTCCATCTCTAATGCTTAGGGATAAGTAGAACGAGGTAAGACTGTGCTTGTATCATGTTTTGTTGTGAAGTGAAAACGCCCAGTTATATGATATCCACAGATGTGAATTTCATTAGTAGTGATAAGTATTTGATCAACTACATATAAAAGTGTCAAAATTGTATCTATAGTAAACAAATCCACAGATAGGACAGTGTACCCATTTGTTAAAATGTTGTTGATACTTAAAATACCAAAGTTGACCTGGTTCAAATCCAAAATTATATACAGCTATTGGGTTATTAGTTCAGAATAATCTAAGTAGTCTTTATAGTCCTATGAGCGAGACTATGAGAGCTGTTTGAAGTTTTCTTGCACTACTACATCCACAATGAGGTAATCTATAGAAGATCTAATTTTACCGACATAGCAATCAAATTGAGCAAGTTGAAGTGGCAGTGGGCAGGCCACATCATTTGTAGAACTGATAACCGCTGCCGAATAAAGGCTCTCCAGTGGAGACCATACAGTGAATGCTGCTGCAATGACTGGCCTACGACTGACCTACAAGGTGGACTGATTACATTGTGATAATTATGGAAAGCTGATGGATGCTAACATCCAGCAACCAATCACTGAGACATTCTAAAGGGGAGGCCTATGTCCAGCAGTGGACCTCCCAGGGCTGATGCTGATGATGATGATTCTTAGTAGGAGCCTTCTCATAAGTAGGTGTATGACTTAAACCTGCCTGGCTAAATGTAATTGACATTCATCTCTATCTATTTAACAGGCATGTCTTATGTTTTTTCCCTACAATACATATTACTAAGAGTAATCACAACTGTAAAAGCATAATGTTATTAAGATTTGACTTTTGACCTACTCAATTGTGTTATCTTTTTTATTTAAAAATGAATTGATGTTTGTTTGTCTGGCTTAATCTAAAGTAGGGCTGAAATGATTTGGCTGATTTTGGTTTTATAATATTAGAAGAGGTCAAAGGCTAAATGGTGAAAAATTTGCAGTGCAAAGTTCAATATTTTTGGCAGCAGTCTTCAACATCTTATCTTATTATTATACACTATTGCTATATTTACAATATAAAAATGAATCGCAAAATGTGTTGGTAAGCACATAACTCGAGAACGGCTGAACCAATGTCGCTAATTTTTTTTAGAATATTCATTGAAGTATGAGGATGGTATTTACGCAGAGATAAAATTAAAATGACTCCTCCGAAACAGTTTGACCGATATTTATGAAATCTTATAGGTTGTATTTTGTTTTCGGACCCGGCAGATGGCACTGCTTTACCTGGCAGAATGACGTCTGCAGCGTCCGCTAGTTAGTAATTTATACTAACGATCCTATTCATAAAAATCTTGTAAGACTCTTAAAATGGACTTTGTCTCTTTCTTACTGGTATAAATGTCAAGATGACAGACACAAACAAACAAATTATGAACCTATTTTAGCTATAATGAGCATCTACGACGTTTATGAATATGGGAATGATCCTACTAATATTATAAATGTAGAGATCTAAAGATGTGTGGAGGTGTGAATGTTTGTTACTCTTTCAAATAGGAAATTTAGCACAGATATAGATTATAGTCTGGAATAGCCTATGTGCTACTGTTTTTGTTTTTTGTGGATGTAGCCACGTGTGGAAGCTGGTTTTAGCACTTTATTATTTTTATTTGATCTATTCTGGGTGTTTTCCACTGTCATATGATGCAAGGCTTTTATGTTTCAAAGTGAATAACAGTTACTACATATAGTTACGCCAATTGCGACGCCAATTGCGATTGTTTTGAAAAAATCTGTGATTTTCTTTTTTTTTTTCCTGAACTATCTAGTTGACCTGGTCCTCAGGTATCTGCAATTTCTCTGATTTCGTATAGTTGTTCTGATTGTGAAAAGTCTGTCTTTTTTCAGTAAATATACTCTCATTTATTTTTCCAGTTGAAAAACCTTTACAAAATACACTGTTGCACTTTATTCCAAAATTAGGTTTTTATCAACGTTTATACTAACAATTTTCCAAATAAAATTACAAGCTTGAACCTTATTGTGGAATACTGTTGCCTCTGCTTAAAATTCAATTGGCCAATTTGAAGATTTTTTTTATAATAATGCAACTGCTACAAACTGTTTTAAGAGCCTGGCTGTTTTACACAATGATTTTGCAATTTTATTTTACTTCCTTTAATAATATTTAGGTTTGTGGACTTCTATCAAAACCCCGAGAAGTCCAGTGGACTGATCAAAGTAACAGCTGAGAAATTAGAAAAGGTTTTAAATTATTTGGTCTGGCATGGGATTAAACCTGCAATCTTGATCTCTAGAGGCTAGACTCTATCATCTATGCCAATAAGGCAGTCAGTTGCTGTACATAATTATTTTAGAAATACATGTACTTTATATCTATTTTATAATAACAAAGCTGTTAAGTATTTCTATTTTAATCTACTGTGCGATTTTACTATATCGCGAATTGCAATGTCCTATAGCATGTAACTGAAAATATTATTTCGGTACTTATACTACAGTTCATTGAGGTCGTCAGTTTTTAAGAACCACAGTAAATTTTCATGTAAAAACTCTATATTTTTTTACATAATAAAGTAACCATTTTACTTTGTAATACTTACAGCTCAAGACGAAAGTCAACCGCCTTGACAAAAAAATAACTGTAAATCGACATACTATAAATCCAACCCCCATTATCCGACCACCAAACCCACCTGTCACTTCAACAATTGTGAAGAATGAAAACACAAGTACACCGTCTAAGGTAATAATTAAATTTTATGTTTTTATAATTTAGATGATATTGTTACTATTTGATTTTACTATTTGATACAATTAAGGAAATTTTTATGACAAACAAAAGGATGTGTTATTGTGGTTACCTTCATTTGACTGCAGAGTTAACCTAATTGAACTTCTATGGACAGATTTGAAAAGTATCAACACAACTTTAAAATTTTCTTAGATTTGTTTTAGATTACTAGAAATAACAAATTATAAATTAGAACAAGACAGGATTTACAGCCCCTGTATGTCTAGAGCCGACTGGTACTACGATACCTACTCTAGCAATATAAGCCGTTATCGTCATTACAGTCATTTTAGGTAGCAAATAATTGTCGATTTTTTTTATTTGCGATAGTCTGGCGCTTGACTACAACTTGCCTGATGTTAAGCAATGATGTAGTCTACGATGGAACGCGCCAGCCTAGTATACCGATTCACTCGTGATTACGAATGATTATCGGTGAGAAGGTGGCAGTGGAATGAGCCTGCATATGGTTAGAAACCTTAAAGGAGCAACAATTCCGATCCACCCTCTCTGCATGGTGTCACCAGACATCGTACCGGAACACGGCAAGGCCGCTTGGCGGTGCGGCTTTGTCTGGTGGGTGATCACTAACCACGGCCGAAGCCTACCACCAGTTGATTGTCACCTGATTTGCACCACCCGGGGACCACGTGTGGGGATTCAATTAAAGGTGTACACCTGCGGACGAAGGTGGCTCAGCCCCCAAAAGTCGTTATCGCTTTGTGATGAAATACTGGGAAGGTAGGTTTCAATGACCGCTTTTGACGTCTTATCTGACAGCTACAATTTATATTCACCAAGTATGGTTTACTAGAGAAGAAAGCCACGGAGCATATACTGTGCGAGTTTGACTCAATGGTGTGAAAATGGATGAAAGTAAGAATGGTCATAAGTAGCAATACAACAGTAACAATAGCAACCAGATAACTAGTATATACTATACATATAATACTTTTCTTTTGTAAATATATACTTATAATAGATATTTACACCCAGACTCGACACAAACACAAATGTTCATCACTAATGTTTGTCTCAGGTGGAAATCGGATGTAGAATACTTAAGGCTTATTTTGTAAAGAGGAAGCACAAAAAATCTTTCTTAAGTGCTCTTGGTTTGCCAATCCTATTTGATAAGTTTGTTAATTAATAATTGCAAAAATATAGTGTGCATCAGTGTGGAGTTGTTAAGCTATTCGTACAGCAGCATCGTGTTTTCTGTGATCCACAGATCTAGTGATCTCAGAACCACACACTAACCCTTCATGTAATATTTTTACAAGCTTTTGGTTTCCGAGAGAGCCTTTAATCAGTAATTTATGTACACCTGTTTTTATGTAGTCTCACAATGCTAATAAAGTAATTTAATACTTTCAGGTAATGTTCAATAGTTATACAGAGCTACTGTTGCCAGATACTAAAACAAATTCATACATCTATAATAAGGACAAATCACTTTTACAAAGTTCCTATGAATTAAACAGAAGTACAGAATCAGGTAATTAATGTTAGCCAATAAAATTGTTTTACTATTAATTTACTTCAGTGGCAACTATGCAAATATTTTTTAAATTAGAATGATAATTCTCTAGTTATTTCTATGAATTTTACAAAAAGTTTGATTTTCAGATGTTGCGAGCTATTTAACAACAGAGCTAAATGTGCCTACAATTTTGGATATTAATATTCATCGAAATAACTACACAATGATTGAAAATAAGCGATCATTTTTGAAAAAGGACATGAAAGCTGAAGCTAGGACTGAACATCTGTATACTATCACTTCGAACAGGTAAAATATCAGTTAATATAATCTTTACGATGAGGCATTTGCCCCTTACTACACATACGGTGTGTAGCGTTTATTTTTCACCTTCAATGACGGGGATGGGGTTTTCCCAAGTTCAATTTAATAATATCAATTCATGGATTTGAATCTGATTCAAATGAGGGCAGATTCAAATCCTGCAGCCCGTCACCTTGGCGCAAAAAGGACACTGAGTTTTGGTAGGTGACCTTTGGGAGCCCAACATAGTTCCTGGAATTGGATAATAAATCCATAAAGAACGTTCCAGGCATATCATTATATTTTTGACGTGATAACGTCTTTAAAATCGTTTTAGTCGGGTGACATGTTCAGAAACTTGTGTCACACCAAAACCTCACGAGCGCGATCGCAGGTATAACGAGAGAGAGACGGACCGATCTCCCGTCTCATCTCGAGCGCTGCCAGTCATTCCGTGAAACTTGTCACGCGGAATCCTCACGAGCGGAGGCTGGCATAGCGTTCGAGTGAGTGGACCGATCTTCCGTCTCTCTCACTCTAGCGGCATACTTCATTAATTCCTTACTTCCCAAAAACTTATATCACCAATAAGACGTTATCACGTAAACATCTCGATCGTAAACCTACTTTACAAACAACCAATTTTTGTATTTCTTTTTTGTAGACTAACTCAATTTTATTATATTTTAGTGGGAATCCTGTGATACAAAAGATACAGCGTAGTCGGAGAAGACCCTCGGCGAGTATCGGCCGTTTAAGTCGGTTACCAAAAAGTGCAGTAATAAAGACAGAACCGGCGGAACATGGTACGTATTGATACGACAAAATAACTGTAATTTTATTTTTCAATGAAACTGAATAATGATTTTTTTTCAGTGAGCATATTTGATGAAGACAAATCCTTTGACCGCACATTTAGTGTAAATAAAAAATCTAAAATGATAAACACTTATGGAAAATCGAGAACTGTGACTATTCCAAAGAGACCGACGCACTTTACGGGCTCCTTGTCCGACCGGCTACAGCTGATAGACACCACACCCACTGGAGAGGATCCCTATCAACTGGGGGAAGCAGATATGAGAGAACAGTCCCCTATCCCTAAATTAATGTTACAAAAAACTAATCATGGTAGGTTAAAAATTTGCACAGATGCATCAGGACAAAATACAATAACTTCTAGACGAATCTATGACGCTCCTGCGACGGAAACAAGTAGCAAGTTGCCTAATAAAATAAAATTAGATAACAGATATACTTTGAAGAGTACAATTACGCATCCAATAACGCAAATGAAAAAGGAATCAACTCGAACTAAAACGTTGATAGTGGAAGAGCCAGACTTAGACATTGTAAAAACTGAACCCAGCATAGACTGGTCAATATACACGCAGCTGGGTAACCAAACTAGTTTATGTGATTTTTCATATGATGAGAACCCAGATACTTCTGCATTACCCAACCTTGATGCTAACGAATTTCAAGAGCTATTTTCAACAGAACCCAGTTCTTCTTCCTTCAGCTTGAATAATTTAAATGCGGATGAATGTATGGACAAGGTGCCAAACGACAAAACCAAAAGGCGAGTTATACGAACTACAAGTTTAATAGCTCAGGAGATGGGTGTAAGTATTCTCATAAAAATCAACCATAAGTAATGTTAAACAACCTCACAGTTACTGACAGTTAAATTTTAAGACAGAGACAAAACATAGTTTAGCTTTTCACATTTTGCTCTTAGTTTATTAGTGAGGAGGCTCCGTAAAAAAATCAATGCTTTTGAATCTATCAAAATTTCACTTGCAAGGTTTTTATGGTCTGTAAATTTTTTCGGTATATGTATGTTTTAGAATGAATCCATAGTTAGTAATGAAGATAACCGTGGAAGAAAACGAGCGCTGTCTACAACTGGACTCACAAAATCTCCGAAACAAAATTTACCGAAACCAGTCGGGCCTAAGCCAAAGATAGTTAAGGGAAAAGGTAAATTAATAACCTTATTTTACCTATTACACATGTAACGCATTAAAGCCTTATATCCTAAATAGTGGTTTAGGCTTAATCAATTTATTATTTTTTAAGAGCATAGTAATAAGTATGGATTTACCTCCTTTGTAAAAGGCTAAAAGTGCCTTTAAAAGGCTTGTAGAATGTAAAGGCTCTCTATTTTAGACATCTCTTACAAAGTTAAGCTATTGATTGCAAATGTGAAATGATTTCAGCCCCCGCCTGTCGGGGTAAGAAATCTCCAGTTCCGGGAATGATAACGCAGAAGCCGTATCATACCTGTGTGGGGGATCCCGATCTATCGTGGTACCTCGGCTTAGACCCCGACGTTAAACTGGAAGACATCGATCAGACTGGAGGCTACAAAGCCTCCACTGTTGAGGTGAGTAGCAGCTATATCTTATCTCATAAATGCATCATTTTTCATATCACACTGTTAAGTTTTCGGTCCACAGCACTGAGTCCCTGTATTTTTACTAAATGTAGATTTATTATGACGTTTCAATTAATCGTTATTTTTTAGTTAGTATTTCCGTCAGATAATGAGCCAATTTTTTGGAAATTGTCTTTTCTTTTCGAAATAAATCGTGATAATTGAACAGTATAGAAATTCTCCAAAAACAATCACTGGTTTAATTTACAGGTACCTCGTTGGCGCGAAAAGCCATATACTAGTTGTTATTCTTTAGAGGGTACAGAAAATTTAGATGATAAGGTTTTTGAGAAGCGACATCAGAAACTTGAAGCGGAAGAAAGGCGACAGCTTAGGTAAATAAACTTAACTCACCAACTGACTTAACTGACATTACAATTTTAAATAACTTTATTTATTTTATATTTTGTTTTCATAACAACACTTACAACAAAATTTTATTACTTATATGGTTTTGTTTCACCGTGATTGTGGATAATAAAGACAAAAAATTACAGATGGCACATGCGGCGGATTCGTGAACAGAGGCACGTGGAGAGATTACGTCAGCGGCAGCGGGACCCGTGGAGCAGTGGGAATGGCTCGCTTGCACACCCACAGCCCAGTATGTTCACCGTGTGGCCGCAACCCCAGCGAGACGTGCGACTCATCGAAATCACTGACACTGTACCGGTTATGGCATTTGGAGAGAATCTCCCTGAATTACCTCCCGCGTAAGAATATTTCCTATAGATATGAACCATATTTGAATATGTCTACTAATTCCTACCTGCAGCAGAATATTCTTATAATTAATAGTTCCTTATTTTTAAATACTATTTATATTTTCCAGAGATTTTATGCTGCCTTGGGTGAGAACTTCAAAAGCTTTAAAAAGGTCAAAACGTTCGAAGACTCTGCATTAAAGTGCATCGTATTAAGCAAAGGTGAAAGATGAAAAATGTTATAAATTTTAAAATTATACAATTTTGCCAAGATTTAATGTGACTTTACGTCAGGACGGCAATGACATTAAAGCAAAAAGATGTAGATAGGTTACCTACACCAATAACTAATGACATATTATTATTGTGCGTATGACGCATCACGAGTGTCCGTGTTCTCTGCACATGTTTTTAAGATAACGTGGACTAAACATGGATTTACCTGAATTAAGGACTTATCAATGAAATTGAGACAAATACATGGTGCCGTAATGTTTTGTGACGTGACACTTATCTGGCAATTACTGTGCCACATGCAGAGTGCTTATCAACATTTTTTTACTTATAATGAATTTAAAGCGACCTATATAATGTATATTGGTGGTAATATAATATGTAGCAATTGTAGAAGTCACAAATTAATCATCTAAGTCACCATTAAAAGGGAGACTTAGATAGCAGTTATTTTAACCTCTCAAGACCCGTAACTACCTTTTTAATTGACAGTCAAAAAGTATCTTGGTCCCAGCGCGAATTTTCGAAAATGTCTTTGGTCACACCCACAGAGCAGCCAACCGCCATAGAGTAGAGATGGTGTTGTATTTTCATAAATATACGCTAATATCACACATTGAAATGAAACTACTTTATAACGGATTGTGTTGTCAGATTTGGTGCATTTGTAGAATGGCGTTCATTGTGGAATTGGAATTAGATAGAACTCTGTAATTTTGACAATGAACGCCATTGTCTGCCAAAATAAAATTGGTAAAAAATATATCTAAATTGACGATGTGCAGTACTATCGCGGTATAAATGATAGCAAATAATAAATCATTAGCTTAAATGAATTCTTCAGAATATCTTCCATGTTTCAATAGTGATGTGACACTCGTATGATATCGTATCGATGAATATACCTTATTATTGAGATGAAATACTTACGTATTATAGTTTTAATTCTAGAATGATTTCTTTTAGTATCAATATTGATATTTTTACATTTTCTGGTGATTTTGAAATAATAATGAAATTATTACATGTGAAATGGAGCAAACAGAAGCAGTTGTTAACTTTGCCAACATTCCTCCTATGTTGTAATGGTATATTTCAAATGTACTATTACTACTGATGTTGATATTACACTATGTTTGTACTAAATCGAATAAACCGCACCAAAAGAGCCCATTTATGTAGAAGAGGGAAGATTCGTTGATCTGTAGGTACACCACTGCACGTCTCTGTAAGCGTCGGGTCTCGAGAGGTCAAAAATATTTTGTGAATGTCACAAATTGCTCTATCTCGCTTATTTATAAAAATAGAGTGTTCTCGCCCGATTTTATATCTATGAGCTCTCTAAATCTCTTGTTGGTATGAATGGTTTCTTATTATTTTATTTTGTAATCTGTTTTCTTATTTGTAAATATGAATGGACTGAAAATTGTAAATAGTGAAATCGTATTTAGGTTTTAAATGATTGCTGTTAGTTTTTAACCCTTTCACCGCTATGATTTGTTTAATCATATCACCAGCGCCTGCGGTTTGTCAGTAGGATTTAAGTAAGAAAACCATAGTAGTATAATCGATTAGATTTATTAACAAAAACGCCACACTCACAACCAGCTGTAGCACTTGTACGAGGGAATACAAAAAAAAAAACACCGAATCGTTATCGCTATCTGACCTGGAACTGTCTTCCATCATTATTTGATTGTAAAATATCAATAAAATTCACGGTTTACAACACTAATTTTGTCAGGGAAATTAGAAGGTGCCTGAGTAATATTATTTATTTATTTATGTTATAACGGTATCTATTACCAACTAGCGGACCCCGCAGACGTCGTCCTGCCCGGTAAAGCAGTGCCACCTGCCGGGTCCGAAAACAATACGACCTATAAGATTTCATAAAAATCGGTCGAGCTGTTTCGGAGGAGTATTTTTTATTTTTCTCTGCGTAAAAAACAATCCTCGTACTTCAAGGAATTTTCTAAAAAACGAATTAACGAAATCGGTTCAGTCATTCTCGAGTTATGCGCTTACCAACACATTTTGCGATTCATTTTTATATTATAGATTACAATAACATGTAAATACATAAAAAGTAGAAGAATATGGATAAGAGAACACAAAATGAGTTAAAAAATAAATGGTATAAAAAAAAGTAAAAATATAAAAAAACAAAATACTTATACTAGCTGTGATTCACAGAAACTCAGGCATATGCACATTAATATCCTAAGTTTATCTGCAAAATATCATACATCATTACGCATCATTTTAACCTTAAGCCGCACATAAATTCACTGTTATAGCGATTTTAAACAGTCCGTATTAGTAACGTTCCAAGTTGATTTTTTTTTATTGAAAGATTAAACTATGTAAAATATATGTTTTATGTGGTTTTGAAATGGTCGAATTTGCGAAACTAAAATTAATTGGGTAACATTTCAATATTTTTGCTTTGATTTCATGTTTATTTAATTAACTATTAACCTGTTTATTCATCTCTCATACACGTTATATCATGGAGTTGCCAATTGGTTGTGAGTACTTAGTAAAATCCGCAATTTCTTATCAACATATAGGTATGTAGCATAAGTTATACTACTATTAAAATAAGTCCTGAACGGCATTATATAACATTTATAGCACCGCAACTGTGTCAAAGTATTTCTTTCCATTACTAGTAATATAACGGTGATGGCGGTTAAAGGGTTGATTTTGGCGCGAAGTATTAATATTATTTTAATATAGTTATATTTTTTAGCATTATATATTATAGTTTCATTCGCCTACATATTTTCGTTTCGTAGTTCTAAGTTTTTAGTTGTTAAATCTTTTCATTTAAACTTCCCATTGTACTCCGATAAAATTAGCCCAAAAATAGGGGTAATCCTACTATATACATTTCACTAGAGTGGTGTCCCTATCGTGCCTGTAAACTTTTAATTAAATGTATATGTCATGTCCATTTTGAGCGGGGTCTTGATCTTATCAATGATTGACATAATATGTGTTGGGTGCATAAACGTCGTAAAGTATAAAATTATAATTGCAGATAGTATGATATTATTAATTATTATTTATTATTATTGGATAACATTTTTATCAAAAGCAAGCACAATTTCAAATTAATACGAACTTAAGTGTAAAATAGTATTTTTATACTTGACTTAACACTTACATCTATCCCAATTCTAATTGTGCTAGGTGACCCAGTAGACGTTGTCTGCTCTAAACTTGCCTTACTATTAAAAATATATAAAACCTCTAACGCCATAAGGTTATATTAAAAACTTGTTATAAATTAGTGTTCATAATATTTTCCTTTCATAAGAACTGTCGCCTGACAATAACAAACGACAACAATAATAGTAAAACAATTAACAATAGCAAAAAGTAGAACCATTTCCTGAAATGGTTGGCGACATCATGGAATGATCAATTCAATGATATGGCCACGACACATAAATTTTAGATATAGATTATTATAAATATACCAAAACCTACAAATAAGCACTTAAGATTTAAATCTGACTCAGTTATTTGTAAAATATTACAAACACGTATTTAAATAGGTACGTACTCGTTTAAAACGCTTGCTTATGTTTTTACATATGTACCAAAAAATAATACCAACCGTATTTGATTAAATCATGAGCGGACACCATCTATTTATTAATGCAGTTATTACAAGATAAAAATATTTTTATTTTTTTAATGTTTTTTATTTTAAAGAAAGACGCCAATTTAATTTAATGCATGCATTCCTATTATTTCGTTGTTTTCTTTTAATTTTGCATTGTGATTTTATATGTAAGAGAGGAACAATGAATTCGCATAATATCGTCGGTCGGTGATACTGCAATACCGTTAAGTTGTAAATTGATGAACCGACAATTTGTTTAAGCGTAGTTTAATACCTACTCATTAGCGCGGTTCACCAATTTATTGTAGTATCACCGACGACATCCAATTTTAAACCCTATGAATAATATCTAATGTATTAATGCTTCATTATATAATATTTGATGAGCCTTTGTGTGTATGAATGAGTTGATTTAATATCGTAACATAGTATAAAAATCATGCTAATGTTAAAAACAATGTATGTAAAAGAATAATTTCAAATAAGGTCAGCAGTAATATTAGTAATATTTATCTTTAATTGAACCACAATTTGAAATCTGAGGCCGTCCGCTGCGTCAAGCGAGTGCCCGCGCGTCGTGCTTTTTTATTATCATTCTAGGAGTAGTTCTGCGTGAGGAGAATCTCTCAGCACGCGAGCGGAGCTATTTCTATTATAGTTGCTGCCAGTAAACACGTCAATTGACTCATTCTCAGTGTTTCATCCAGATGTCTCAATATTAGCGATACTATCGCTTTATCCGTACAAACCTGTAGCAAAACTAATAACGTTAAGTCTCAATACATAAATGATGCAGTGCACAACTCAAAATAATAGGAAATCGAGCAAACATACCCTACGAAATTAATAATTTTAATTATTGTGTTTTTGATTTTTACACTATTCTAACTTGCTAAGACAATTTAACATAACATATTAATATGCATTATTTTATAGTAAAATACAGAATAAATATAAAGTCATGCGCATTGAATGGATATAAGTATTTAAATATTCTTATGACATCACGATAGTAAGATACTATCTCATCACAGAAAAATGCTGATTCTGATCTTGTGTCGTTTTCACCTTACGAGATCATCACATCTGGTGTGAAGCACAACACGCTAATATCACAGTTATACTATCTAACAGTATTCGATCTACATACAAACATTCGGAACCTTACTGAACAAACAGTGTGATTAAAGTTTGATCGAAATAAGACGTACAAGTACTTGATATCATCACCATCATCAGCCACCTAGTCCACTGCTGGTCATAGGCCTCTCCTAAAGCACGCCACTGAGCACGATCCGCGGCTACTCTCATCCAGCTCTTATCATCCACCTTGCAGTACTTGATATGGCAAGGAGAAATTGTAGAACAAAAACGCAAATAATTTTTCAGATTAAAATTTATAAGGTTTTTTTATTTAATCCACTAAAAAGGCGCCACATTATTTTTAAATGACTTCTGAAAAAAGGAGGAATTTATAATTACTCCGTCAATGGTAGACTTAGACATAAAAAATAATAAATTTGAATTAGAACAACACAAGATTCACAACCATTGTGTGTCTTGCTGACTGGTACTATAGATATTCTAGAGATATAGGCAAGTATCGCTCATCGGTCTTTTTAGATAAGTGTCGATATCGCTTAGTGAGGAAAAACGTGGTAGGTAGTTTTCAATGAACGCTATTAGCATATTAACTAGTAGCAACTATAGGAAATCAGCGAAGCTGTTTCTAAGAAATCAGCAAAGCTGTTTTTGAGAATTAATATCACACACATTACAGGCTACCCATGACGTATTTTAACTATCCCTCGCCGGACGCTGTGCTCTACGCAGCGGACGGCCTAATGAATTGTAAATATGTAGTCATGTTTGTTGATTTAAATTATACATCGGGGTCGTATTGACCTACTTATTTTTTCGAATGTAAGTATTAATTGCTAATGTAAAATAATGTTACATTTTGGAAAGAATTTTAAAGTATCTGTAAACTAAATATTATGTTAATTTGAATAATTACGATTACATGTCTTGATAAAGTTATATAATCTGTCGAAATGCGTTTACACTGGGAACTTGCTGAGAGAGGGTATGTATTTAACGAATACGCGGTTGTTAGCCGAATCCAGATATCAAAAATGCTTCCACCGTGTTGATGTTTTCGATAACTGAATTTATAGCAAGGCAAATAGATCATATTAATATTGAGATTCCAAACAAAATTATTTAGGTTATACTTACCTGAAGGTTACAGTTTCACTGAAATAGGAAATTAGCATTTTTGTATAGATACACATTTCTCTTCATTAGTCGCTAAACACAAACTGCTGGTTATAAAGTTCGCACTTGTCAAATAAAAGTTTTACGTAATAATTATGAATACAATGTTGTCGCGCCACGGCACCACTACGCTCGCAGGGGTAGGTATGCTGACTAACTGCATATCGCTCACCGCTATATCGGAACGATACGCTTTTAGGTTGAAAGTTTAATCGAGACGATTCTTAGCTTGGTTTAAAAAACAGATTAGCTTTACGAATAAAATCCACTCTATAAGTACTTTATAAAGGTCTCTAAAATCTATATAAAGCATGGACAATAATAGTTACCTGTTAGACAAACTTTGTCAATAGTTTTAACGTATGTATTGCGTTTAATATACGTATTCATTGCGGTAACGGAGCGGCTTATACTCGTTAGTAACTAATGTCATCTAAAAAAAATTTAAACCATCAAATGTGCCTTTAGTAACCTACTTACTGTTAATTGCGTTCATATTTATTAAAAACTAGCGGACCCCGCAGACGTCGTCCTGCCCGGTAAAGCAGTGCCACTTATCAGGTCCAAAAATTGATTATTACCGATTCTCGGACCTACCGAATGTAGATATAAGATTTTATAAAATTCGATCAAGCCGTTTCGGGAGGAGCTTTCTATTTATTTTTCTCTGTGTAAAAACCATCCACGTACTTCAAGGAAAATTCTAAAAAAATTAAATGAAAAAAACAAATTGAAATCGGTTCAGCCGTTCTCGAGTTTTGCGCGCTTAGCACACATTTAGTGATTAATTAATATTAAAAAGAAAAACGATTTCAACTGATGCCTGAATTTCTTAGACACCCAGTGTAAATGTATTAGTTATAGTTTTATGAGTTCTTCATTTGTGTTTAGATTCAGTTGTTTGTTGCATTCATGTGTGTTGCCGAGCAATAATTGTTCATAAATCGCCAGTGTAGACGCCCTGTTGAAATGTTACTTACTTAAAGTCGAATACCTTTGCAGCGGGTTGCATTGTTTTTAACAAGCTAAGTAAATGAGGTTTTATTAAATCTGCTGTATCCTCTTATTATAATGGACATTTAAACTGTTTAGTGCCCAAAAGGTATATTACTCGTCTTCAGCTCAATATTATCACTTCGCCAACTTCAATTTGAATTCTCCATCATGCAGGTTTTCCGCAATTGCACAATGCACCTATGTAACAATAATTATGCACCTATTTACGTGAGTTAAGTAAACTATATATATTTGAAATATACAGCGTGGCCCTAAGCTCTGAGCAATCCTTGATATCGCAAGTTAATCACAATAAATAAAACAATCGGCCGGGTTTTAACGGAGACATCCTCGACTAAGTTTAAAGAATAAGGGGGAAACAGTTTAATGAATGATTAATATTTTTATTCACGAAATAATACACTTTAGGTACCTGATAACTAAATTACGAAATGCTGGTGTGTATATTCTTGACATTGTCGGTGTTGAACATATTTCCCTTTTTAATGAAGTTAATCTAAATGCTAACTTTCTTAATTTGTCCTTATTTTTCATGATATTTCTACTAATATTATAAACGCGAAAGTATGTAAGAATATATGGATGTTTGTTACTCTTTCACGCAAAAACTACGGGACGGAATTGGATGAAATTTTGCCCAGATATAGATTATGGTCTGGATTAACACATAGGCTGCTATTATCCCAATAAGTAGCACGCGGGGAAGCTGTGGGCGGAAGTTAATATAATCATAAAGATACCACATTATTGCTTTGTTGAGTAGTGAGTATTCTTCATGTAGGTCACGCTGTATAACGAAATTGTAGATTATATTCAATAAAAAATAATATGAGTGTTAAATTTTAGCTGAAGCGTAAAGTGGATATAACTTTTGAATTAAATGTTATTTTGTATCAGTAACAGTAGTTCAGTTTTTGGTCATATCCTAATTTACTGCATTGGTTTATTCGATTTACAATTATTGTAAAAATTTAAAATTTTATTTATTGACGGACTATTTTATTTATTGCCTACCTAAGAATTAGGCGAATCCAGCGCAGTTGTTACCTACTAATATTACATTTTAATCAATGTCTATACTAGTGATAGAAGCTGGTGCAGTGGATACATTGGACTTCAGTTAAGTTTTAGTATTTATTTTTATCGTAATACATTATTGGTAATCGTTCAAACAATAATTGACAGTGGTAAACACATGAAAATTACAAATCAATATTTTATTATTTTCTAATGTGTGGTTATATCTGCAGTATGAAGATCTCATTAATCGTTAAATTGGATTTTACAATATACCATATATGATAGATTTACAAAGTCAGTTTTATTAACTGGTACAGTGTTTAAATACAGATTAATGTGCCGACTTAGTATTTATGTAACATATCAATAGGCAAATCAAACTTGTTTGTGATTACAAAAACGCAAATATTATATTAAGTACTTTTGTAAACTAGTTTGTTTTTATATTTTCTATGAAATATGTAAATTGTAATGCTGTAGATAATATTAATGTAATGTGGCATTTATTAAATAATCTCGAAATACGTTAATTAATCTATGTTTCAGTGTACAAGTTAGTTGTGTATAGATAACATGCTATAATTAGGTAGCCTAAATATTTATCTTCCGTATATTTAAGTCTCCTAACTACAGATTAATTACGAATTCATGTGATACTTTGGACTAATTTGTATAAGTACATGAAATAAAGGAACTTCGTCTTAAAATTACAATTGGTTTCGATTTTTGATTTTTAATTTTGTTACGTAAACACGGCTATTCATCAATTTCAATATATACTTTTCCAGTATAAGATATTCTCGCATTGTATAGGATACCGTACAACGAAAGGTCAGCTTATTCTGGAAATGTGTAGCCGAATGTACTAGCTAATTGGAGCTATCTCCACCTTACTTCAATTCACTTCAACCCTTTTTAATGTCCCACTGCTGGGCACGGGTCTTCTCTCAACTATCTTACCAGTTAGAGAGTATAGGCCTTAATCCACACACTGGCCAAGTGCGGGTTGGTGGATGTCACATGTCTAAGAATGTTTATTTCGTAGAAATGCCGGTTTCCTAGCGATGATTTCCTTCACCGATATCTAGCAGCGGTGATGAAAAACAAAGAGACGTGGGCACGACTGAAGGTTGTACTAGGTAGCATCACTACAACTCTAGTCTGTTGTCAATGTTCGTCTGTCATGGCGCCAAACACACACTGTCTTAAATACTACTTCTCGTAACTGTACAATATATTATTAACGTGAAATAAACTATATGGTGAGCTAAGAGGACTTTTATTTCATTGTCGCCTATAAACCCAATAGGTTGAACCCGCGACTTTAGGTTAAAAAGCGATTCCATTACCGCTGCGCTATCGCTGCTCCTCCTATCCATTTCTAACCATATCCTTTCACCGCCTGCATTATGTTACGAGTTATCCGCTCTTTCCATAGAAATTCTGGCACAGTTAGTAGGTACTTAAGTGGTTTCTCTAATGTTTTACCAAAAATCGATTTTAGTCAACAAATTAACGTTTTGTACCTAATCACTATAAATCTGCATTTTGCAAACAACCTTTGGCAAATATTTTTGACACTGACTGCGTAGTCGGAGGTCGTGGGTTCGATTCCTAACCAGGACAAATCTTTGTGTGAGCACGATTGTGTTTTTGTCTCGGTGTAATCCTACTAATATTATAAATGCGAAAGTAAGTGTGTGTGTGTGTGTGTGAAGGTTTGTTACCACGTATCTCCATAACCGCTCAACCGATTTTATTGAAATTTGAAATGTAGGTAGTGTATACCCTAGAAT
The DNA here is from genome assembly GCA_936450015.1 of Meganola albula. Lineage (NCBI taxonomy): Eukaryota > Metazoa > Arthropoda > Insecta > Lepidoptera > Nolidae > Meganola > Meganola albula. Next base: position 15,535,873 of record OW388142.1, on the reverse strand, counting down.
CGGACATAGGCTAACAATATTTTCAAAAATCATCCCCTAAGAGGGTTAAATAGAGGGGTGAAGTTTGTATGCAACTTTTTGTTCCTTGGTCCTATTCATTTAAAATTCGGTACACATAAACCTTAAGACAAATAATGAGATACGGGTTTTTTATTTTTCCATAATTACCCCTATGAGGTGTGAATAATGAGTTTTATTGGTAAAAATTAAAGTTTCTCTGGATCTGTGTAGTCTCAAGTCCAATTCACTCCAAATTTGGCACACATATACCTTAAAAGAAATCATAAAACACGTATTTTTTATTTTTCCAAAACTACCCCCTGTGGGGGTGTTAAATGAGTTTATTTGGAAAAATTTAATATTCCATAACTGTTTAGTCCTTGGTCCGATTTCCTTCAAATTTGGTATAAATAAAGCTCAAAACAAATAATCAAACACATATTTTTTATTTTTTCATTTTTTTTTTATTTTCATCCTAATACTAAGCGGGCAAAGCCTGAGAAATTATTCTGAGGGTGATTTTCTTCAAAGTTGATATCATAACTCCTTTTTCATAATTTTGATCTAAATTACTTTTTATTTTGACACAATGACATGTTTGATAACTCAATGCTATGAATAGAATTCGAAATTTAAATTTCATTTCTTATAAGTATGGTCTAAGAGCCGTAGTATTTTTAAGAAACGCCTATTGATTTGTTGATATACCTATGGGCGCTTGACGATTTCAAAATGTTGCTTACACTCCTACACTACTGAACTAATTTTGTATGGAGATTGTTCGAGACCCGGGAAAGGATAATTTTATCCGACTGCGAAAAAAGAGATTAATGGTCTAGCCCGATAGCCAACATCCGCGTGCGAAGCCGCGGGCGGAAAACTAGTTTATCTATAAATATAGGTATTTATATGGGAAGTATATCAGTTTCATGGTATCTAACCTTATCACAAGAAAATTAATTGCCTGATTTGGGACTAGATGGCGCTGTATATACACAAAAATTCTAGTACCTATCTTAATTTATTATTGAATATCTGGATGACCGAGCTATGCTCGGTATTTTTTTTTAAATGACATTTTCTAAAAATGATTCCTAGCTAGATCGATTTATCGCCCCCGAAACCCCGTTTATACTAAATTTTATGAAAATCGTTGGAGCCGATTCCGAGATTCCAATTATATATATTTATACAAGAATTGCTCATTTAAAGATATAAGATTTAGCACCTTTTTATTAAATAAACCTCGCAAAAAGGGGTGTTATAATTTTGACTGCTCTGTGTGTATCTGTTTTCGTCCACACTGTCGTTCTAAAATCCGTGAACCAGTTTGGATGCGGTTTTTTATTTGAAACCAGGTTTTCTAGCAATGAGGCTGTCCATTAATCACGTGATCTTATTTTTAACATTTTAACCCCCCCTCCCCCTTGCTGATACATTTTGAGGTTTGAGACTACCCCCCCCATCACCTACCCAACATCACGTGTATTTTTAGTATCTACAAAAAATCTCAATTTTTTTAGAATATTTTAGAATATTATCTGAAATACAGGTATAAAGTATAATCTTAATCTTCTGAAATTAAGAACCATGATAAAAATGTGTAGACAGAAAGGTTGCAGGTTGTAGTGATATCAAACAGAAAGGTTGCAGGTTGTAGTGATTTTTTTCAAGCCCCTACCCCCCTTTTCAAGCTTCACGTGATTAATGTACGGCCCCAATGGTTCTTGGATATGTTTCATTAAAATCTGTTTATCCCCTTATCGTATAAAAGCTATCAGCTCTGGTTAGCTTCGGTAGGAATTTCAGTTACACGTCGTATCCTTGCATTAAAAGTGTATAAATAAAAAAGAATACAACATATGGTAAAGCTTTAAAAATCTCGTTAAAATGCTTACCTACGTCTTAAGATTTTTCACTTCACACGAAGGAGCGACATGTATTTTTTATTTTATTTTTTGTATTCGTAACCCTCGATGTAAGCAGTAATACACACATATCATTTATTTACCATTTATTTCATGCAAGGTCCATAGAAAATTAATATACATATGTACTAAATACAAATAAAACATTCTGTACCTACGTATAGGTACATTACAAAACTTAATAACTTAAGTACACTACATTAGCCCTTCATGTTGACTCAAAACTCAGGAAGCTCAAATCTATCTTTATCTGACTGTACTTAAAATCAAATCGCTTGGTGAACTTATTTGAAGTCAATAAAATTAATTAAGTTCGCCCTCTTGCAGAAAGGACGCTCATAAATCATCTCTGATAAACAACAATGATGCAAAATATAGAGTGTTCTATGGAATGTCGCACAGGATGGATGGGCGACTTCCCGACGACGGTTGCTGACGGTTTTACCTCACGTTTCCGTTTACGTTCATTTTGTAGGTTCCTGTCTAGTCGCAAGCGTGCTGTTCCCCTTAGTAAGAGTTCGTCAATAAAAAAAATTTTTTTTGAATACAAGTATCAAGAATCTGTCAAAATATAGATATTTATAAATACTTATATTTTTTTCGGAGAGCACGTTAAGCCGTCGATCCCGATTGTTATTTAAAACATCTATGACAATCGCTCCATGTAGTCAGAAGCCTAATATAATCTGACACCTCATACCTACAGTCTAACCATCTCGGCTACTGGTTCCCTACGGGTTTCGATGGCAGTCGCTCGTATAATTCTAGTAGTTAGCCCAATAGAAATAGGAAAAAGGCAAGGGAAATGATGATGATGACTTTTTCCATTCAAATCTTTCGGTAAAAAGAAATATAATACTTAAAATGAAATAAAATAAAACGAATTGAAAATAGAACCTGGTTGCGTACATTTGTTTGTGCCTACATTTGTTTAATAGAAACTTAATATTTTGATGGGTTTATGATAGTAAGCATTCGAAAACTTTTACCGATGTAACAACTCGTACCTACTATCGGTTTGATAACTTGTACTGTTCATGATATACCTACCTACCCTTTTTACTGCTACACATGATTTTCACCTTTCAAAGTACACATTCAAAGAAAGAAAGAAGTCAAAGACAAAATAGTAACATTCAACGTTACCATAGCGGCGTCACATCGCGTCAGGACTACCTTAAATAGAAATACGGTAAGAAGTACAAGGCGATCCTTTTGCCAATCATGGGTTACAATTCCAAAACTTCAAGCTGCTGTGGATATATTTATAAAGTCATTTAGCTCGTCTTGGGAATTGAACCCGGGAACACGCTACTGGACGCTACTACTGGACCACCGGCCATCGAAGTAGTTACCCTTATTAATATTTTAATTAATATGGCCTATAACAAAACACCGGCGACGCCCAAACTCGACGCCATTTTTTTGAAATATTTTCCTATTCTTATCTTAGTAAAACGTATGACGGAAAATACAAAGCTTTGGTTATGCTTCTATGTTTTTAAACCAACTGATTTATTTATGCATCATTTATCATCCCAAACTTTGAAGATTTGACATTCTTGACAGGCATCATTTAATCTTCTTAAGTGTCTGATACACGCTCTACTGAATCCAGAGTCCATTCAGTAAAGCTTAAAAGGTACCTAATTTTTTCAAGGTTAACCCAATATGTACCTTGATTCACCTTTTTTTTGGATTAATTGAATATTGTATTCTCTCAAGTCGACCGCGGCTGTTTAATAAATAGTTCTTTTTGCAACAAAACCACAAAACCGACTTCAAACGTATGTACCTAGACGTTTAAGAAAATTGCTTTTAAAATTTCGGTAAGACGCAGGTGTTTACCCTAAACAATGACATTTCTTTCGACATAGCTCGAAAACTGCTAGTCAGATCTTGATTAATTTTAAATAAGACCACACGAAAAGCAATAGCTTTCAAACAAAGAAAGAATCATAGGAATCGGTTAACTAGATATTAATAAAGATAAAACAAACATAATAAATAAATAAAATAACATACCTATCTCCAGTTCAATTGAATACGTCCTTTTCTTGAAGTCTGTAAAAAGTTTGTTAGTACCTCCAACTACTAGCATCTGCGGAAATTGGAGACTAAGAATTGAATTAATTTAATCATTCAATTATTACAATTTGTCTCGGTGGTCCAGTGGAGTTAATACCGAGAGGTTCTTCTCCCGGGCCGAGCAAAAAGACTTTTCTAATGTGCATAGAAAATGTTTGTTGCACCTCGAAGTGTGTTGTGTCGGATGAACGGCAATAGGCTCGCCCATTACAACGTCTGGCACCTAACCAGACCGACGAAAAGTGGGTGATATTAGCCTCTGCTTACACCTTTGGGTAATACAGGCGTGACGATAAGACGGTATTATTACAATTCTGCAACTTACTTACAACTTAAGTGACGATTATTAATCCCAAGACTATAAAATTGTTAAATACTACCTTCCGCTCGCGGCTTCGCCCGCGAAATTGATCTCACTAATTTTGTTTCTCCATACAAACTTTGGAACCCCGTTTCACCCCCTTAAAGGATGAGTTTTGAAAATTCCTTTCTTAGTGCTCCCCTAGACCCCATAAGACACCTATGTGCCAAATTTGGAGTCTCCAGACCCAGCGGTTTGGGCTCTGCGTTGATATGTCAGTCAGTCAGTTTCTTCTTTTTAAATTTAGATTATTATAACACCCCTCGTGTTATAATTTGGTATCGTTCATATAAGGTATTGTCTCATAGCATAGCGCATATATAATGGATTAATGCTGTTTTTATTATTTTATAACTGAAGTGATCGTATTACCTAGTTTTTATTTAGGTCAGGGTTTTCATTAAAGTTTTAAATTGAAGTTAAAGTTCATAATAGCGAGGACGACAATTTATTTTTGTTTTGTCCGTTCAGATTTAAATTAAAAATAATTTACACGTATTTTTCTTTTTTTTGATAACGGCTAAGTCTCGAATGACGTTTCACCTAGGTAACTTTTATGGAGAGGTATGACGTAGCGCACTGCCACTCCGTATTCGTTTGTCTTTGTCTGTCATCTTGATATTTATACTAGTAAGAAAGAGACAAACTCCATTTTAGCTAAAAAGTCTTATAACTTTTTTATAAGGCCGAATGTGTTTTATCTTAATATTGTTTCATTTCATTATTATGGCAAAAAATACGTGTCTATTTTATTTTATAATCTTACTGACGGACTAATCTAAAATACAATTTTTCATAGTACCTTATCGTCATCCTATACATGCATAAGTGTGTGTTTCTGAATGTTTGTTACCAGATATCTCTTAAACTAATTGATTTTATTAAAATTTTGGAATAGGTTTACGTAAACTTTACAATAGAAATTGTGTTTTCAATAATCATCTCCTTAAATGGTTAAATAAAGTAATAAAGATTTTTTCCTTCCTTACAAATAAATAAATAAAAAAAGTTCGTATGCAACTTTTTATTCCTTGCTTTTATTCACTTAAAATTCACTACAAATCAACCTTAAAGCAAATAATGAAACACGTGTTTTTTATTTCCCAAATCTACCCTCCAGGGGTGTGAAAAGAGTCTTATTTGATAAAAATACTTAAGTACACTTAAAACCTCGTCCTGTAGCTCGGGACAGGTGTTCCTCAACTATCTTAAGAGTTAAAACAGATAAAGGTGCGACCAACCAGCGAACTTATGTTTCAGAGGCGAGGCTTATACCGGCTGCAACACCGCTGCTCAAGGATGGTGGTTGCCGCAGTACCTGCTCTGAAATCTGTCACTACCCCCTCCCTTCAAAATATGGGTTTTTTTTAAGTTATTTGTACCTATGTTGGTGCATAGCTGTATTAAGTGGTACCAATGTATATGCCCATGATATTTGCAAGTCGTTACTACCTACCCACTACCTAATTACTTGTAATATTTACCAACATTTGTGTATCTTTATATATTGGCTTGCCCCCTATCACTTGTGAGACCTAAACACAGCCTGTGAAATGTCACTAAGCGATATTCACCTCTGCCTATACCTCTCGATAATACCTACAGCATGAGCACTATGATATGTGTTAACCCATATAATAATAAGTCCCTTAAGTGTCTGCTTCTCAGCTGTGTAATAACATCAACACTATTGCCACGCGGAAAGCAAATCATTCTAATTAGAATGATTAGCTTTCCGCGTGGCAGTAGTCTCATTTCATAAACTATCGCTATTTGGTTGGTTATTTTCATTGGAAAGGCGCTCGTCTTAAGAAATATTAAATATTAATAATAATATAGCCCTTTTATTCCGAACTGCATACAATTCTACACTTAGTTTTATGGATATAATCTCTCAAAACATATCTCGCAATTCGGTGTGCTTCTTAGCATAGGCGTCCTCCAGCTCTCTCCATTGAGCTCGATCTTCAGCAACTCTGGTCCAGTATGGTCGTGGTGGATGTGATGATACATACTTGTCCCTACTAACTGGGCGTTTGCACTGCACAACTAAACATGATACGAGCATAGTCTTATCTCTTTCTACTGATCTCTAAACGATAGAGATAGATAGTGCTTGCAACATGTTTTCTTCTGCATATTTTGCCAATGGAAGCTAAGAGTAAGGCAGGACGCCTTAACAATATTATCTAACCTTATCGGTGAAGTCCTTCAAAAGGGACCTTTGACCTTCACGCTTTTCCACTCAACTCTGCCATGTATGCATCATTCGTCTATCGTCTATTATCTATCCGCAAATATTTTAAATATGTAGATAATTATTGTATCACTACGACCCTTTTTAGTGTCCCACGGCAGAACACGGGTCTTCTCTGAACTGTCTTACGAGTTGAGAGAGTTTGGGCCTTAATCCACACACGCGAGCTTAGTGCGGGTTGGTGGATTTCACATGTCCTATAGTTTTTAGACATGCCAGTTTCCTCACGATGTTCTCCTTCACCGATGTAGCAGCGACGATGTAACAATTCACACAAAGATGTGTTCGCACGACTGGGAATACAACCCGCGACCTTATATTTCTAAGGCGAGGCCCGTACCGCTGCTTCTCCGGTGCTTTGATTATTGTATAATTTAATTATTGTATAATGGTGATTAATTAATTCTTTGTTTGTAAGCCCAACTCATACTTGGAAACATTAATTTACCCTCTACATAATCAGCTTTCTGTTTATCACCACATTTAACAGCGCGAGTGAGTACTACCAATAGTAGAACAGCTAGATGTACCTGCTTATGTTACAAGATATCTAGGTACCTACGATACTTTTTTTACATGTTCATACTTTCGAAAATATCCGGAAATATTCTCCTATGTGAAAAAATTCAAGAAAAATAAGGTTCGATTAAATATTTAAGTTCTTTATATGTTGGGCATTCATAGAATATTATAAAGGGACGCCCACATTTACTTGGAATGGCAGAATAAGCTACCTACACAAGTGAGGTAAACAAGTAAATATCAATATAGAAGCAAACAACATTCTATTTACAACAACATTCTATATATCACGATTTAATTGACTTGTACCAGTACGCAGTACACACAAGTAATCACTTATTTCAACACCTTAGGTTCAAATGGAAAGTTTTTAATATGAAGGAAATAATGCAAACTCCCAAAGATGTTTGTAGGTACTTAGCTAAGGGACAATCAAACGGTAAAGGGAAAATATCTGAAATCACGTTTGTGTGAACGGTTAAAATAAAATATTTTCGCTCTCTGTAGCGACTCGGGAGAGCGAGAAAAATAAAGGCAACCATTGAAGCGATACTTAATCACGAATACATTTGTTTTACAATATTTATACATTGTTCGGGTTCATCAGTGGTTTCGTACTCACTTAGTATTGATTGATTGACAGGTACACCACTTTTGTCAGTTGCTAGCTACATAACATAATGAAAACTCGTGAAACTGATTGCATGTTTTCCCTCATTTTTCGGAATAAACACGCTATACGGCCACGCATGTCCAATAACGATAGCTGAACATATAAAATCCATAGCATAATTGTGATAACGTCGATATAACAGCTATTTAACATGAAATCTCGTTCACAAAGCTTTGCAATTTTCATCAAACAAATAAGTTTGGATACCTACCTACATCATACAATAAGTTTATGGTAGCGGTGTTCGCTATATATTTAGATAGATCCTTTTTTATTGTTACCACCTATTTTGAGATAGGTGATAAAAATTAAAATGGAATGACAGCCTATTTTGAGACAAAGAGGTTTTCTAAAGCATGCCACTGAAAGATTCTCTGCAGCCCTCATCCAGCAAAGATCGTCATTCCACCTAGTATTAGGGAGTGCCAATACTATAGTTGTTGCGGCTGTAACCAGGCACAGTGCGCAGTTCCTGGATCACGGACATTTTCAAGTTACGACACTGATCTTAGGATGCCCTGGTCTTCTTTAAAGTACCTAAGCGTCAACGTTGGTGGTGTTTGTCGTCGAAAATGCTGCCGTTGCCGTCACCGCATCTGTAAGTATGCAATTTGATCCTGTTTACATAAAAAAACACTATTATGCCGGATATTTTTCGAAACAGAGGCACAAAATAATGTGAAATACTTATTGTAGAAACTTTTTTTTAATGCTTATTATAATAAAAACCAGTGTCAGCAACGCTGCAGCCAACACTTGACAGCCGTATACCTATATAATTATACCTAACTACTACTACTACTTACGCATATTTTATCATTTTCTAAAGTACGGTTTCGAAATAGTTACGTTTAGGTACGATATTTATATTTAGTAATTTTTTAGTTCCTATGGACCTCGCGGGTGTGTAGGTGGGTGTTAACGGAACGGGGGAGTGTCGGATATTACAGGGGAAGTCCCGAACCCATCGATCATCGTTACTGTCAGATGAACGAAATGCCTTTTAACGATGTAGGTGGCCACGACTTGTTGGCTTACCCGCTTGCCGGGTCGGGTTAAGCTTTACCTACGCGCGCCGGTTCTTATTGAATGTACCGATTACCTTGCTTAGTATGAATCACTGACCGTTGGGCGGTACACTAATCGTTAAATTTACTTTTAATTGTTTTTGATTACGATTTATTAATTTTGATCCCTTAGCTAATTGTCGTAGTGTTTAAATGCTGAGTGAAAGTACTGTTGTTTTTTAATGCCCAGATTGTAAGAAAAATTACCTTATCCTATTTATATTCGTGAGCGATATGAGCTTTTAGCTCCTCCAGGCAAAATATGTCTTTTAGCCACCTGTCGTCTTCTTGAAATGACACTTTAACCGTAACAAGGCTTCTGCTCTTTACACGGGTTCATTCTATAAGAGCGAGCACGTCACTGGACATATTTAAAGAAAGATTAAAATAACACTATCTTTTATCTTACCTAATTACTAAGTTATGAAGATAAATTATTTATTAATATAATATTCATATAATTTATGTTAACCTATACCTATTTGAGTTAAGCTCGCCTGTGAACATTTGTATTGTTTCCTAATTATCAATAGTCTATACTTGATTAAATATTTCATCATCATCTTAGTCATCATCATCAGCCTATTCTAGTCCGCAGCTGTACATAGGCCTCTCCTACAGTACGCCACTGAGCACACTCCGCGGCTTTTCTCATCCAGTTTTTACCGGCCGCCCTGCTGAGATCGTCACTCCACCTAGTCTGAGGGTGTTTGACGCTACGTTTGCCAATTCGTGGTCTCCACTTAAGAAATCGTTTACTACAGGTGTTGTTACTTCTGCGGCAGATATGACCAGCCCACTGTCACTTCAGTTTACTAATCCGGTTTAATATTTGGTGTACAATAAAGAAATAGCTCCTAATTAGTAAACGACGTTTATGGTACAAATAGCTATTTAATGTTTTGCCTCTTTCAGATTATTAAAAGTCTCATACAAGAGTAAAAGACTAAACGTTGTTTACGTAAGGGGGTAAGAAAAGTACCTAGTTGAAAACACCATTCGTATTGACAAACTGTAATAAAAAGTACAAACTAAGTACAACATTTGCTTTGCTTGATATCACAACATGTCTAACAGCATTTACTGAGATCAAAATTAAAGGTGAATTTAATTAAAATTGATGACATGGAGCCATCTTAATTTTTTTATATCTTAAACGATAATGGTTCTTGAAGCCAAATATTACAGATAATAAATTTTGCATTAAAGGAAAATAGCTTAACTTTTCTCAAATTAACGAGTACCTAAGCTAATTGAGATGGTTCGTCCAACTTCCAACAAAATCTGATTATCCATTAAAAACAACTAACCTGTTTCTTAGAAATTAAAAAGATTGTATTACAACTCTGATCTGACCGATTCAAAGAAGTCGTTAATTGTTTTTACCTGAATTGTTAATTAGTGTATTACTAGGCAAACGGTACCTAAGTCGAGACGGTTGCGAACATGTTATTATTGAAAATCTTTCTCTTTACTAGTGAACCACAAATATCTTAATTTAGTTTTTTTATTTAATTATAAGAATAACGGCAAAACACCAATTACAATTACTGTTAAGTAATAACTCCAAAAATAATAAAATAACAATAGTAATTTTCTATCATACATTCTTCTCTCCTTATCCTTACTCCTGACATTACAAACATGAAATAAAAAAGATTGCATGCATTTCATGATTCCTGATGTTTTTACCGTTGGTGATCGCAAGCATTTGTGACAAGCTCGCTTGTGTCCACAATCGGTGAAACCCGTTCGAAAAGTCAAGCCAAACAAAAAGTGTTAATCTTCTGAAATTTTATATTTTAATGCAACGCGTTAAAGTTGGTACATTTTTCAGTTCTGATTAATAGTCAATAGTGGCTTATTCAAATCATATTCAAGTAGGTACGTATTCATACGCTGCAACGTTGAATAGGTAATCAAGTTCAATAAATAAAAGCGATGCAGTCCTCTACAAGCTTCAATTGTTAGTTAGCCATTTTTCCGTATATTGCACTAGAGATACATAAAAGGTCGAAAGTCGACTACTTCTATTCTTAGCGACTTGAGTTGTGAAGTGGTGTAATAATGTTGGCAATGAAAGGGGAAATTGTATTGTTGAGTTTGCTATTACTGTCTTCACTCATAATAGTGCTAGCACGAAGATCAATGTTTATATAGAAACAATACTGCACCAATGTTTTATATGCTCTTTGACAGTAGTAAAAGTTAGCTGTTCGGCCAGCTTATTACAATAGACTCTAATTAACTTGTATATTAGCCGTTTACCTACTTACTTTGTTATAATGGCACGTAATTAGGGCACGTGGTTATTAGTGTAGATACAACATAATATATACAGGCCATACACCATCCTTCCTACAGTCCAATCAGCATCACGCTACCGATTGAATCGGTTAGAACTGACTGTGTGTGGGCCTGTATTGCAATGGAAAAAAGAATCGAGTTGAGTTATTTTTCTAAGGTCAACTCGGCAGTATCATGCCGACTAGATGGATGGTGTATGGCCTGCATCAAAGAGCATATAAACGCTGTCTGCATTAGGTTTCACTATAATACGTGTCTACCTACCTACCTAATCAAAAAGAGTTCATAAAAGTATCACATATCGAGATACGAGTAAGTAGAGCATAACACTACTAATGTAATATTATACTAGTAACACTGAATAGGTAAAAACTTGGTTTAGTCTCATGTCATCTACAAAAAAAATCCGTCTTATCCATCTTTGTAATAATTTCTCAGAAAATTTAAATTTATATTGTTAAAAGTACATTCTCATTACATTTGTTTGAACTGACCTGTACGAACCGTCAATAATTATTCAATTCATTTTTTATTTTTGGTTAGTTGTGGAAGGCTAACAAAATTTTGTCAGTGTCCAGTTTGAAGAAAGCTTACTTAATTGTAAAAGTGTGATTAAAAACTGTTGATAGTTTGTCAACTAACAAAAACCATTTGTAAGTTAACGCTTATCTTTCGTAAGACTACTTACATTATATTATGTGTGTCTAGCTGTCAGTTGTTAATCGAATAATTTTAATTAAAAAATACTTGTTTCGAAAATATTTAATTTTACAAACAATCACTTTACAATCCCGCTCGGCTCTTGCGTTATTATTAGGATTAACATTATATCCTAAGTCCTAACTCAGCGCTAGAGGGTGTTTCGTCTGTACCGTTGGTTAGTAATTTATGCCAAGTGGATGAGATACGTAACTTTTATAATGTATAATCGCATAGGGCTCAAGTAGTATGAAATTGTTGTATGTTGTTGAATTCAGTCATGTCGACTGCTTCATCTCCTAGGTTTGTCGTGGCTCGCACGCTGCTTATGTAGCCAATCTTAGTTCTCGCATATTACGTTATTAAAACATATTTGAACAACAATCCGCTGCTCTGCTACTGTGTGACCACTGCATTTAGCTGTTCATATCGTCAAATATCACAAAATATAATCTATCCATAGCCTGGTTGAGTACCTACATGGTAAACTCATGAATTCTACAATCTAGCCACGACAAAAATTACGTTAGGTAGGTACCTAAAGTTTTTTTTTGTAATAAAAACACTATAAAAGGCAAAGTATTTTGTGACAAGCGCGTATAATGAGGCAATGGAACGCGTTAAACTTTTTGTTGCTATGAAGACTCGTTCATTAATATTTCATTGAGTTCTCAAGTCCGTGAAACAAAACACTAAAGTTTTTAAGGAACCTATCCGGGAAGATTTCTTACAAAAATTGGTTTAGTTAGCGGAAATATAAAACACAAAGATACTTTTTATTTTGGCATGGAATTTACTTTATTTAAATATATTCAAAAGTTTAATTATGTAGTCATTTGTATACGTTTTCCTTCATCAACTTTAATTAAAGGACTACTACGATCAACCCACTTTATTATTTTCGCAAACCCAGGACGGTTAAGTTCTTTTAATTTACCTAAGCAAACAGACATAAAGACTTTTTTGTTCGGTAGATCTGTTCGCCTTGTGATAAAGAGATCGGTTCAAATCCCTTGTCGGACCAAAAAGAGTGTCAGAAAATTTCTAAAATATGAAAGAAAGGCTGGACAGGTTTTACTCTTTCTTTTTTTGTTGTGTTTGTTAGTGTCAAGACAGTTTCTTATAAAAGAAAAAATAAGAAAGCCACGCAGAAAATGAGAAAATTAGAGAATAGAACCATTAATCACGTAGGTAGTAAATACCTTTATGGCGTTTGACATAACTGTCAGTCGTTCTACAAGGCAAAGTCTGGTCAGCTAGGACTTAATAAGGAAAGAAATACATAGTCAATAAATACTGTAGGCAAATTTATTGATTGCTATTTTGTATTCAAAGGAAGGTCGAGTAAACGCCAAAGGCTCCGTAAACAAACTAACCTATAAACACTGCTAGAATATAATGTAGACAGACACACTTCGATTGAGTGTAACGTCAATACTGAAACATACCTATTACATAGGTCACGTGTAGATACATTCAATACATGAGACTAAAGTATGTACTGAAAAGGATTAGACTGTTATCAATTTTAGTCCTTACATTATAATCAGTTACCTACCCAAGCACAACCTCACCATGTGATTATTTGTGAAATCAAAGTTACGACCCTTAGTAAGTCCTTTTTTCAGTTAGCCTATACTGTTCCACGACTGGGCAAAGGTCATCCCAAGAAAGGTGCTACAAGATAGCTGAGTTAAAATGTGAGTGTTGTGGCTCCTCGTTGGGTACCTATGGACTCTACATATAACTAAATGTCGCTATGGCAGGCCGAGGAAAAGACGGCGTTGATCCTTAAAAAATTCTAGCCATAGGTATCTACGTAGATAGCTATAGGTATGTAGATTGTTGCCTACATCAATGTATCGAAATTACATGTCATGTTCGTGTCAATAATACTAACATGTAACATCATGTATGTTTGTAGATATGTAACTCGGCGTTCAATACTTATTTTGAATTATTTAGGTAGGTATTGTAGGTATGTAACTACGTAGTTACTAGGTATTGATTGATGGCCGGAGTTTGAGTTTTACTCGCAGCATCGGTTTTGGAAATACAATCTATGCCTAGTCTAGCTAACGGTGTATGCACTTAATTGAAGTAGTTAGTAGGATTCCATTTCCGCAGACTCAGGGAAAATTTAATATTCCACATATGCTATGTATGTAGAAGATACTTTTTAACTATGTTTACAAACGATTGAAAATCCAGAAATTTATGTGTAGAGAAAAATAAACCATATACGATACGATACGCGACCATACGATGTTAGATCACCAAGGACTAGTATTGAAAATTTTGTAAGGTCCAAATACTATTAGAGCCTGAACGCACTGGCATGTGACCGGAATGCTCCCAGCCACATGTTATACCTATCCTATACGTCAATATGTGCGGTGTACCGTAAAAGTGCCTCGTGATCATGCGTTTTCATATAAAAATTAGAAATGCGGACAGCTGGATGCTGTAAATCGCATAATCGCACTGTTAAGCGCAACAGTTGACCGGTGCGTTTCACGGTTGACCGCATATCAGTGCGTTAAGATCGTATGTTTTCATATAAAAATCGAAGTGCGGCTAGCCGCTTGGTACACCGCATTCCAGTCAAACGCTAGTGCGCTCAAACTCTTGGGCCCGAGATTCGAACCCACGACCTCGACGACGGTTAGATTCGAAAACACCATCTACTACGAATTTATTGGCACTTACCTCAACATTACCGTCTATAAATTCGGTCTCTCTGGTAGATTTCCCCCACGTGTAACAAAAAACACTGTTTGTACCTGAAATAACTTTTTATTATTGCGCCTTAATTTAGAAGAGAACACTTTTAAGACTACATTCTAGTACCCTACAAAGTGTAGACATGTGTTTTGTTGTTATGTGCAGGAAAACAAGTGAAATCCGCAATTTGTTAGAAAAAGCTAGGTATAAAACTACAAAGAGAAATATTTCGCCTAATTACAAACTCATAATATAAGTACCTTCTCACATAATACTTACAAAGAAAAACTGTAAAATACCTAAGCCCTTTAAGTGTTAACAATTTGCAAAAATGCAATAAATATTTTGTATTTTATTCGATGAAACTTGAATGACAGGATTATTGCTATCAATAATAATTTGTTATAGTAATTAATGGGAAACCGTACCTGGCATGCTGTTTACCCGGACACATTATTCACACACGCAAAAAGGGCTTTACCTACTTAAGATTTTTATCTGCCACAAAACTTTAAAGTATGTCGAATTTCGTTTGAAGCTTTTTAAACTTGGTTGGTAAGTTTAGTAGTCCCGTTAAATTAAAATCAGAAACACGTAAAATCAACAGCTTTCCGCTGCGACATTTTGGGGGATTTTTAATTCGGGGCTTTGGTTTCCTCAGACCTTTGGGATGGTGGAATAACAAAAAGATTACATTTCTGTTTATAACCTCGCGTCGCTTCCTTCCATCGTCCCTAAAGATGTATTTAATGGAAACTGTTTAAAAGCTTTGTACTTTACTGGAATAATATATACCTTGAACACAAAGCATTAGGCAGTAAATTATATAACCAAAAGTTGGAAATTTTATGGCTAATATAATTTAATAGTCACTTTACAAGATTAATAAAGGACCGTGCTTGTAATGTCAAATGTGAGTAAAGATACCTACCTATTTACGGTTCCAATAATTAAGTTAATAAGTTTAATTAGATCATTTAAAACTCCAATTTTGGTATAGTCAGCACTTGTTTTAGTAAAACAACAACAAGCTATGTAAATAAAATTTAAAAACGTAAAAAATATCGCATTTTCATTAACATTTATCTTCAATTTTGTTTGTTTGATACTTAGACAATTTAACACGGAATTGGTATTGCGCACAGATGTTCAGCTTTGTAACTTTTATTTACATGTGCATTTTTTTGGAACGAAGTTCCTTATCGCGCGTTGTGAAAGGGGGCTAGACAGAAAAAATTCTTACGAAAAGTTGTCACGACACTTTTTGTACATTGTATGTAAGCTGTGCGGCGTGCGCATGTTAGCAAAAAAATATAAAAAAATTAACTTGCAAAAATATACCTTAGAAAGATAAAAAAAATCATACTTACACATAATAAAAAAAAAAGAAAAAAAAGCAAAAAAAAAAATACAATTCCTTCACTAATTAATCGAAAGGAACTTCGTTCCATCCGGGTGTCCCTTCTACACAGTTCTCGTTTTTAACTAATTAAGTACAGATTGAATTGTTAATATGCTTACTGATTTCTAATTCTACTGATTACTATTAATTAAGATTAGGTAAACAAATAAACACCATGCAAATAAACAACTTCTATGGACACAGGGAAAGGTAATAATTTCTAAAGTCGCTTCAATTTTTAATCGACTTTCAAAAAAGGAGGAGGTTATATGTTACACTGTATGTATTTTTTTATGAATGTACAGCGACATTTCCCCCATTTGTGGACCAAAATCCTTTTTTGGCACCATGTTAGGACCTGATGATGGAATCCCAGGAAAATCGCAGATAACCCTGAAATTTACGTGGTTTTTATGTGTTTGGATAATTTCGTCAGTTATGAACCGATTTTCATGATTCTATCTGGAAAAGTTCTGTTGAAAAAGTGATAACCCAAAACCCATGTTAAGGAAACCAGGGTCTAATAATGGTGTCCCATAGAAATTGAGGGCAACTATCGAAAATTGAAGATTGAAAATTGAACTATTAAATCCTTTTGTTAATTTTTCTTTAGGTAAAATTAAAGCCGACAAGATAGTTCAGAGAAGACCAGTGCCTAGCAGTGGGACACTACAACGGGTTGAAGTGTTACGTATAACATCTCCCATGTCAAATGCTCTAAGGTTTGATAATGTCCATGCAATAACAAAAAGATATCGAAGCAATACCATATTCTGGCCGTTTCATTTATTTTCTGTCTGAACCCCGAAAATAAATGAAATTCAAATGTAGATATTAGTCATTGTAGAATTCGCTTTAACTCTGATGCTGCAATTTTTATTTGTTTTAACAGCCAGAGCGTTATAATGACCGTCGTTAATTTTGAGCTCGGCAATCCAACGATTTGGTCAGATCTCAGCGTTTATTATATTTGCTCAAAAATGGAGGCAATGCATGAAATAAAAATCGGATTCTACATATTTTGTGCCGTGGTCACCTCTTCTAATTTATTGGGAGCTTTGTCGTTATGTTTACCTATTTTGAGAGCGTTATTGTGTAAGTTGTATTTTAAATTGAGTTACCTAGTTTTGGTCTCAAATAATCTATAACAACCTTGACAATTATAAATTATTTGGGGTATATAGGCCATTGTACCTATACAAAATCTACGGGCTATCTAACAACTTGCTTTATATACTTAAGCACAAAAGTAGTCATGGAAACGCGTTAACTGATTATCTAGTTTTAGATAGAAATATCTAACTAATAGAAATATCTATAGGTAAGACGAACCTCAGTCGCTCCGTCTGCTAGTTAGTACCTTGACAGGGGCGTAGCTACCGCCGTATTTGCCGTATCAATTATACGGGGCCCCGGGCCACGGGGGCCCCCAAAGTGTGTAAGGAAAAAGAATAAAAACAAAAACTAAAATCATCATCAGCCATAAATGATTTAATAAATCAGTTTGCCGAAAAAAAGGCAAGGAGAGTGAATATTTAAAATTCGATTTTTATTTGTAAAATGGGTAAATTATGTGATAAATAAATATTTCTTCTCACAATATTTTTTTTCTTTTGTGAAAAATCTTTACCTCCATATAAGGGCCTCCAAAAATTTTTTATATGGGGCCCCGACAAGGCACGCTACGCCACTGTACCTTGATTAAAACAGTTGTAAGGAAAACACAGTGAAAAGAAATGTTCTAATTATACCTTACTCTATTTATCTTCAAAGACATAAGTATCCCAAATAGACGAAGTAGTTACTTACTAACATTTGATTTCATTGTGTTTTCCTTTAAGACAAGAATCGAGCCACTGAAAGAGATCTCAATTAAAATTATTGTCAGCCATCCCCGCTGTCTGCTGCATAGCTGTTATTGTTCGGGTATTGTGTCTTTAGATACTAAAATGAAACCCGGAACGGAGAATAACGATTGCATTTGACAGAAATCTTCGTCGGTGACTTTGTTTTATATAAGTTCAACCATTTTTAGTATCCCACTGTAAGGCACAGCTCTTCTCTCAACTATCTCTATATCTATAATAAGTATAAAGAGATTAGGCCTTAATCTTCTCACGTTAATCAAATTTGGTCGGTGGATATCATATGTCCTCAAATAATAGTTCTTCTAAATCTTAGTTTCCTTACAATGTTTTCCTACACCGATATTGAGCACATAGATGAAACAATTCATACAAAGATGTGTGTGCTGACGGGGATAGAACCCGTGACCTTTATAATTCAAAGGCGAGGATGATATCGCTGCGCTACCACTGCTCTTTTAATTAAACTTTGTTTTTTATAACGCAGGCTAATACCACACTAATATCTTTATGCAAATTACAATTTTTGAGCAAGGCCAGAATTAAAATCAGTTAAAAGTTGTACTCAACGATAAAAGAAATTACTTAGATAGGTTCCAGGTTTGACCATATTATAGTTTTCACATTTTGCTACAGATTTCGTAGCGCTCTCTCGTAACAGCAAATTAATTCCCCATTCCCATGCGATCAAATCGGAAAAACCCGTGATTCAGCGTTTTGCATACATATTTACATTGATTTAGTTAGTTGAGGAACAATGTTATTGTATTTATAATACCGTAATGATGCAGTTCATTAGAATGGATACTATAATATTTCGATTAGTCAATTGCTGGGAAATTATATTAGCGTTATTGATATTTTCACAGAATTAAACATTGATATGTTATTGTACAGATAATAGTGTACATTGGACGATAACCGCGACGTCATGACATATCGTGTAACGGCAATAAATACTTCTCATCTCTACCGACGTCATTCTTGTCACGTCACGTCAAGACGTCGCGTCATGCCTCGTCATTTTCGACTGCTACGCGCTGTTGACTTACCAAAATTGCCTTGTTGTGATGAGCCTGTGACTTTTTAATGCAAGCCTATTTTCTTCCTCGGAATCCTTTTTATCCCTGAAGATAGGGTTTTGAAGTGGGCGGTTTGTCCCTTATATTGTCCACTAAACCTATAACGTATCGCTATAGACGTGTATCCCTACTCTATTTTAAAGCTGATGGTAGAGTTGATTTAAATCAATTTTGCTTAGTTTATGAGGTCAGTTAGTAATAATACCTTAGTTTGTTAAAAATAATTTGAGAACCGACCAAATACATAAAAAAAGTTCAGCCTACATTACCAAAATGATTATGTCGAGTTCACTTAATTACAAAATATGTTATACCATAAGGTTCAAATTTCTACTGTCGCCAATTATCTTGATAAGTATGTAAGTACCTAATTATATATTGAACTGTAGGTAATTATTGCGTACATAGCTGTCTCAAAATAATGATACACTAGGTACATTTAATCCAAATAATAATTTACAATTACATATCACTAATTTAATGAATAATAAATTAGATTTTTAACGAAACTAATTAGCACACTTTTAATGTCTGAAATGCTCTTTTAACTTTTAAGCTACCTATGATTTATGGAGACTTTAATCTAACCTCTTTACAGACGACCACTTGCGTTTATAAATCAATGATTTCAATCAGATTCTTGGCAAAAAGGTAGGCACTTCAAATAGTCAGATTCCCAAAATAGATTATGTCAGTCGTAATGTGGCTGTATGTAGCTATGTAAAAGCTCCAAAAGATTTCTATATAATACCTATCTGCTACGTTTGAAAAGTTATCTATATCTTTTATCATCTTTTTATTGTTACCAGGCGGTAAAGGAGCGAGTGGCGGCGATGAAGCCTCGACGTTACGCTTGCATATTATTAGAATGTCATTATACATACTTACAAATTTAATTATGAACACGCCGTTCAATAAAAAGGAAAATAATGAAAAATAAAGTCAGTAAATAGTTCATCAAAGATTACTTTATAATAAAATATTTTAATACTAATATAATAATTTCATTCAGCATCAACAATTAGGTATATTTAAATTATAGTGAATGGTGGTATTCAATTACGCAGAAGCTAGAAATATTTAAGAGCTTACTTATATACTTGGTCAGGAAATTGATAAAGCCCAGTAGATTTCAAAGCGTTTCATATTAGATTGCTAAATGATAAATAAGTAAGTAATTTTCGTAGAATCAGGTTCATTTAACTGAATTGAAAGAATTTAATTTGCCTTTCAAGTGTAAGTATAATATCGGATTATTCGGGATTATTGGGGTATTTTAGAAGTAAGTACAAGCTGTCTTTAGCACTAGGTAGTCAGATAATGTTGGTCTGGTGACGGCGTTGCGTATTTAAATAGAAATATCTTTAGAAATCTGAAGAACTTTCCATCACCCTTTTGTATTTTTATACCTAAAAGCATCCTAAGGATTATATGGAGAGGAAAAAGGTTTTGCCACTTGAATAACCGCTATAAATAAGTGTTAAGTATATAAAGGAATTTGGACTAACATACATACATGTGTACAAGTAAACTTACGAGTTACACTCAAAACATTTTACCTACTACGGTTTCTGCAAATACTGCGTTGCGTGTGCTACGTTTATAAATATGTTACATTTATTTAGTTTTTGTAACATTATTTTAATTTACCCCTGTCCTATCATTATGGATACATATACCTACTACCGCCGCCGTTGTAAATTATAACTAATTTTGTAGCTTAACTTACGTGTGGGAAGAGAGACTCTCATGCTAATCACAGCAAACACAAACTTTGTCAAACAATAAACGGTTTGAGCTAGTTAGGTATACTTTTCATAAAGAATAAACCACTTTATAGAAGTTGAGTAGGTTAGAACTACTGCTTGTATGATTAAGGTACATATTTACGCATAATTTTAAACAACCGTAAGCGTGTTCGCTTAGTTACGCAAAATCCCGGCTTTGATTTCCAGGTCGAGCAAAAAGAATTTTATAATATATTTACTGAATCTTAGTGGGGTACACATCGAAGTTTGGAATGGTGTCCGATGCTCGATTCACGTTTCGCACTATGGCACCTCGAGGGTTTGTGGCGAGCACACTGCCGCTAGACCAACGGTATAGCATAGGTAGTAAGTACTTAACTCGATTTAACCGGTGCATAAGCGGTGGCTAGCTGACAGGTAAATTGAATTTAGTTTCAGCTAATAATCAAGCTTAAATGCACTGATCGATTTCCGGCAACTGCCGTTAGGTGCGACGTAGGTTACAATAACCTTATAGCCACCTCAGTTATTATGTCACAACTACCATCGATTACATATTTATTTGACGGTGTGTATAAAAGTATGAAATGAAATTATTTTGTTGTAACATTATGTCAAGGTGATAAAAAATTAAGCCGCGTATTCATTAACGTCATAAATGCTCATTACGGCTAAAATAGGTTTATAATTCGTTTGTCTTTGTGTGTCATCTTGATATTTACTCGTATAGAAGTAAGAAAAAGACAAAGTTCATTTTAACTAAAGAGGCATAAGTGATTATTAAGAATAAGACCATAAGTCTACTAAATTTAAGGGGTTGTTTATAATAGTATTCCATGAATACTCGCCAAGGAGTTCTTTTTTATTTTGAAATTTTCTTGCGCTTAACTACGACTTGCCTGATATTAAGCAATGATGTAGTCCACGATGGAACACGCCAGCCTAATATACCGATTCACTCGTGATGACAAATGATTTTCGGTGAGAAGGTGGTAGTGGAATGACGCTCCATATGGTGGAAACCATAAAGGAGCCAAAATTCCGACTCTAAATGGTGTCACCAGACTAGACCGCTTTGTCTGGTGGGTAGTCACTAACCACGGCCGAAGCCTACCACCATTTAATTACCAGTAATCATAATTACCCACCAGTTGATTGATTGTCGCCTGATTTACACCACCTGGGGACCACGTGTGGGGATAAAAGTTCACTCCCACGGATTTGTCCGTGGGAGTGACCCAGCCCCCAAAAAGCTACTTAAATAAGCTAACGTTGTAATTATATGCAATAATTTGCATTCAGCATAAATTATGAATATGCGATCCGTACAGTACTTTTCTAATTCTATAAACCAGAACGCGCACGCCATCGCATCGTACGTTAGATAGAGTACTTACTAGGAATTTTTGATACCATCTTTTTTTAGCCTTAATTTATTGATACGAGTACCAAGTAGGTACCCTAGAAAAGTTTCACAGGTTAATTAACTATCTCCTTATAGAGACTAGAGTGCTTTCAAAGAGGCCATCAGTCTAGACAGGTCCATATGATAAACAAGAAAGCATTTGTATTAAAAAAAATTGTAAATTGTTACAACAAATTACATCATTAGAATTTTTTTCTAATGATGTAATCTGTTGTTTCTATCTTAACTAAACATCTAATACAATTGCTACAAATAGAAAGAACAATTATACACAACAACCTACATTTTAACTCTGGAGAGAGTAGTTAGTCCTCGCGTAATATCTAAATTGTAAGTATTTTCCTAGAATGGACTGTTATGAACTCATAACGTACAAAGGTAAAATAATTAGATTTGAAATCAAAGAGAAAGAATTTATATTGCCACAAAGTAACTAAAGTCAAAGACAATACGATTTATTACTTGAAAATTTTCAATGTACCTACATGTAGATAATAGTTAAAAATAGTTTTAATTTACAATCGTGTTGCATTAGAGCGACTTAGTACCAAACTGTTTTAATCCGCTAAATAGTGCAAAAATTTATAACAAAGCTGTACATAAATATGTGAACTTTAAAATTGTTCATTAAAGTAGTGAGTGTTATCTATGTCACAATGTTTTTTTAATATTTTTAGTATTTCTATGGAGGACAATAAATTGAAGTAAATAAATACATATATTAGAAGCAACCATCAAGATATTCAAAGGAAAACAAAGATCAACATTACTCAACCACCCACTATAAAGGGTTAGGTAGAGAGTTAAATTTAGATTTTAATTAAACGTTAAGTATTAGGTAGATTAGGTTAATAAAACCCTATAATAAACAATTAGCTGTTTAATGTCGTTTTGTTTTTATTATTGGAGCACAATATTCTTTATACGATTATAGCTGAAAAGGGTTCATTATTATTCATAGCAAGTACATTTTCCCTAATGAGACTGACCGTTCATTCCTAGTGAAGTCATAAAGTGGGCTAGTTATTTCGCTCTGCGGTATAAAAAACCAAAGTTTCATTGGAAGAGGTCGGGCATAGATCGACCTCAATTTGATGAAACAACTTGTTCGTGAAATGCGCTTACATTTTTGGTTCAAGATCAAGATACTCAAGCCTGGTATTGAGATTTACGTTTTATTTTAGAAATACTTAAAGATTTTTAAGAGCAATGAATATTTAAAGAATTTTGACATATACCAATACTCTAAGAGGTGTTTTTTAGTAAATAGTTACTAAGAAACTTCAGATACTCAGCCAGTAGTCTTAGCATAACAAAACAGTGTTTAAAGTTTTGGGCATTTTAACTTAGCATGTGGGAGTGGATTTCTTGTTGTAGATTCTAGTCTAATCAATAATGTAGCCTAACAGCCTAACCTAATCATTAATCCGTCAGGGTTACGTGCCACCGGATACGATAGAAGCTGTCGGTTGATATCATCACTGTTACATTGTGTTATGGAGCTTTTGTTAAAGTTATATTCATGACACGCCATAATACCTGGCTTCAATCTAGTATTATCCATTATCTTGTAATCCAATAGACAACAATACGTTGAAGTTGCAAATTGCAATTTCTATTTGTTTTAGGTATAAAAGGCTTCATAATGGTCACCATTAATTTAACGTCGCCCTCCGACGCTCTGGCGGGGTTCCCTCAACACCGGCAATTTAAGAAATAACAAATATAAATGCTTTATTTTTTGTCAGGCTAGGAAAATCCTACTGGAACTTTTTGTGGTTTGGGTTGTGCGTGTGCCCGAAATGTTTTTTGTTGTATTTATAGGTATATAGGTAAGCTTCCTTTTCGCGGGAGTGTTCTTAATAGAACCATATCCAATTTATACTCATACATTTTATTATAAAAAAACAATTATAAAACTCTCCTTCAGGTATTAGATTGATTACCTGCAGCTAGGTAACCTTGTTGTTATGATATTCTGTCTCGATCCGGCGTGCAATTTCCCCGGCAAATATCCTTATGTCAGTCAGTGTCGAGAGTGTTAGTGATTTCTATACCTACATATTTCGTTATCCAATCACGTAGGCATATCAACATGCATCTCGGAATGAGTTAACATATAGGATTTGAGAGTTAGGGAATACTTACAATGAATGAACATTGTACTAGGCACATTACTAGGTAACTTACGTACTCATCATTTAGATTTTGAAAATGAACATACCTTTGAATATTTTGTTTTAATTAAGTAGTTGATGACAATAGAAATTATATATTGTCACGAAGTATAAACAACTATCATTAAATGTATTTAAAAAACTAAATAAAAAAAAACTACATGCTAACTTAGCCTAAGAAGTTTATTAAATATAAAAGAAAATTTAAAACTGAGTGTCAAAGCTGGTGGCGTTGTCACATTCAATAGCAACTCATTCCTTGGCCAAGGTCTACGCCAGGAAGTTCTTGTCGTCTGTTGTAACTACCAGGTCTTTGAAAATTTAAAGGGAACTGATATAGCGCACGTTTCCCTCTGCCGAGATACATGAATAGTTTGTATGCATAAACTGTTCATGTTTTTTGTTTATGTGAAGCTTTTATTTACGTGTGCATTTGTAAATATGTTTCAACGTTTACATTTGTGCTGCACGTTACCTCGCCTCCCCCAAAAACTCTCAGAAACAATTTAGTACTAGAAGTTGTGTATAACACTCTCGTGGTAAATGCTCTAAGTATCATGCATTTCTATTTATTGCGGTAAAGAGTTCGTGCACCAGGATCTCATGTCCCCAGAATCTCCACCCCAAATGGTTCGACAAACATAGTTAAATTAAAGTTGTAATGTATGTAAAATATTTTTGCAACGATAAACGAGAAATACAACCAACTAATGAATTTCATTATTAGTTCAACTTCAGAAAACTAATAAACTTTGTATAAACGTCGACATTAAAAGCATGATTAACAGTCCGCTGTGTTAGTTGTATTTATGCTCGGATAAGCAAAGTTTTATCAGCAATATCCTAGACAAGGGGAAAATAGTTAACTCAGGGTTGTTTTATATTGATGTTTTAACCCACAGGTAATTAAAATTAGCAGTAAGGTTACGAAGACAAGAATAGAACTTGGTAGAGCTTAACACATTTTGTGCTATCATCTCAATTATTTTCGAATTTTTATTTAAGGAATTTTGTCAGGACATTACTAGAAATCACTCTGAATTTTATTTTCATTATTTAAGTATAGTATATTTAAAAATAGAAAACAAATATTATACATTGAAGTTTTTATGGATCAAAAGGACAGGAAGGAAGGAAAACACAACAGCTTACTCCTGGTCGGTTCTTTGTTTGCCCTTAAGACAAATGTTAATTAGTTACCTACTGCCAAAGAGAGCCACAATTTCAATTTGTATTGCCAAAGTATGACACGTATATACACAGTACAAAGGTACGCACACATTCGTACGATTTTTGTTGAAATAATGTTTGTAATTATGAGATTACTGGAGCATGATTCAAGCTTAATTCACATCTTTTGGTCACTGTATTTTTAATTTTCCAATCAATAAAACGAGTTTTCCCTTCTTATATTTCCAAATTGGAAGAAAATGTGATACGGCTAGTCTTTATAAAACTAACGAAAGCTACTGTCTCTTCTCCCTGCGGCTTGCCTGTTTAAATGAATTAATTTTGTATTTAGTGTTTAAGTTACTCAGTACGAATCGTACCTTATCTCCCAATTAATCTCACGTCTTTCTCAATGCTGGTAGCTGGATGAACGGATGATTTTGTCAGAGGCTTTAGTTAGACGTGACCCAGTTACTTACAAAAAAATTCTGTCTGCGATAAACAAAAATAATTTATTCAAGCCCCGATATCGGCAAGACAAGTGATCATCGTTTTGGCAGACAAGGTGCCAGAAGTTTTGACACGTGACGCAATTCGAGGCGCGACAGTCGGTACCTATTTACCTACCTAAGTACTTACGTAGGTTGGTTCGATTTCTGTCATTGGTAGATTCCAAAATAACTATTAGGAAAGAACATGATACCAGCAACACAAAGTGTTGCTGGTATCATGTTAGCCCTGACCCTGCAGTTGCAGGTTAGAAATACTGCAACTGCAGGGTCCCATTGCCCGCTAACCTCGGGACACTTTTGCCTGATTCTCTGCTCTAGCGACTCCTTAAGCTGGCCATTGTAGGCAAGCAAGAGTTGGAAGACGTGTCCATGGTCAGGGATTACTCCAGCCGAAAGGTGCTGCTGTTAAAACAAGTAGGTGGTGATACTCAGCTCCGTGGGGGAGCTACTAAGTTGCCACAGGCTTTTATTCTTCGATAGGCTGGCGTTTGACAACAACTTGCCTGATGTTAAGCAATGATGTAGTACGATGGAACGCACCAGCCGAGGCTAGGCTGCCTTACTGGCTTATATCATTATTAGTTGGTATTTCTAGGTAAATAAGTAACATCATCATCATCATCAGTATCTATTCTATGGTCATAGGATTCTCCTAGCACACCACTGAGCACGATCCGCGGGATTCACTCAACCAGTTCTTGTCGGCTGCCCTGCTGGGACGTTGCTTCACCAAGTCTGAAGACGTCCTACGCTAGGTTTGCCAGTTTGTGGTCTCCACTTAAGAACTCGTTTACACCAACGGTTGTCGGTTCTGCGGCAGATATCACCGGCCCCCTGCCACTTCAGCCTACTAATCCGGAAAGCTATGCCGTTAAAATTACTTCTCTGTAGGATCACTACGTTGCGTATTCGATCCTTCAGAGCGATACTGAGTAGCCGTTTCCACAGCTCACTGAGCGACTTTGAATTTAAGTACCAGTCCTACCGTTAGTGTCCACATTTCGGCTCCGTATGTCATAACGGGTAGGACACGCTGATTGAAGACTTTCGTCTTTAAGCTCTGTGGAATTCACCACATGAAGACTTGACGCAATTGCCCATATGCTGCCCAATCCAGCTGTATTTAAGTTTACAAACGTTTTTACGTCTGATCCTTTTTAGATTAGGAAATTTGAATGTTATATACCTATTTTACTCAGTTTGTGTTTCGACAACGATAAAATTAGCAAACAACAAGAATCTATAGCTACAGAAAAGACGGCCTAAAAAGTCTTAAGAAATAAAAGCTAGAGATTAATATTCAATTACTTAATTGTTTATTGCAAGAACATAATGGATTTCTATTTCGAGATAAGTCAGTGCCGATTTTTTAGTAACTTTTATAATACCAAACTTACTTTAAATGGATCTATCTAATTGCGCTAGCAATACTGACTTTGATTATCTGGAGAGTCAGTTATTTACCCTGCATAGATCTGACTTAAAAACTGAGGGAGTACTGGCGTTAAAACGTGCATATTATCTGAATAATTTGTCGAAGGTACGCACCGGCCGCCAGTAGGTAGGTAATCTGAATTACTGTGGGATGGCCGGAAAAACCGCGGCTTGAGGAAAATTTCTGTTCATCCACTTCCTGTATTTAGTAAATAAGTATTTTACTAAACACTTTGTAAGTCAATTATGAGTTTATTTATTTCGTAGACAAATGAATCTATTTCTGTCTAACTATGAGTACTGCTTGTTGTTTAAATACTTGTATGTATTTTACATCCTATCCTATCCTATCCTACCTACTAATATTATAAATGCGAAAGTAAGTGTGTGTGTGTGTGTGTGAAGGTTTGTTACCACGTATCTCCATAACCGCTCAACCAATGTTAATGAACTTTGAAACGTAGGTAGTGTATACCCTAGAATAGGACATAGGCTAATAATATTTCCAAAAATCATCCCCTAAAAGGGTTAAATAGAGGGGTGAAGTTTGTATGCAACTTTTTATTCCTTGGTTCTATTCATTTAAAATTCGGTACACATAAACCTTAAGACAAATAATGAGATACGGGTTTTTTATTTTTCCATAATTACCCCCATGGGGTGTAGAAAATGAGTTTTAATGGTAAAAATTAAAGTTTCTCTGGATCTGTTTAGTCTCAAGTCTGATTCACTCCAAATTCGGCACACATAAACCTCAAAAGAAATCATGAAACACGTGTTTTTTATTTTCCCAAAACTACCCCCAGGGGGAGTGTAAAATGAGTTTTTTTGGAAATACTTAATATTGCAGAACTGTTTAGTCCTTGGTCCGATTCACTTCAAATTCGGTATACATAAAGCTTAAAACAAATAATGAAACACGTGTTTTTTATTTTTCCAATTTTTTTATTTGAATCCTAATGCTACGCGGGAGAAGCCTGCGAAATTATTCTGAGTCTGATTTTCTTCAAAGTTAATATCAATACTCCTTCGTGCTTTTTAGCTAAATTACTTTTTATTTTGACACAATGACGTTTGATAACTCAGACCGATTATTAGAATTCGAAATTTAAATTTTATTTCTTCGTTATATATTGAATGAAAAACTTACAATAATCATGGTCTAAGAGACGTAGTATTTTTTAAGAAACCCCTATAGATTTATGGATATACCTATGGGTGCTTGCCGATTTCAAAATGTTGCTTACACGCCTACACTACTGAACTAATTTTGTATGGAGATAGTTCGAGACCCGGGAAGGGATAGTTTTATCCGACTGCGAAAAACGAGATTAATGATTAAGCGCGATAACCGACATCCGCGGGCGAAGCCGCGGGCGGAAAACTAGTTATAAATAAATTTAATATGAAATTTAAAAAAACCCCAAAATACTTTAAGTAGTACAAAATATGCTTTAGATTCTCGATAGCATCTTTAGAAAACGTCATAATAGGGGTAGGTGACTATACTAAGCAACATTTTACTAGTAGTGTTATATATCAGCCAGCAAACAAGTATTAAGGTCATCGATATTGGCACGAGTTCGTTTACAATGTATGAGGGCGAATGATTTTAAACTTTATTTACGCTTCGTGCGTCGCAAATGTTGATTGTTACTGATGTTTGCGACTTCAGGCAATACCCCTAATCAACTTGTTAGTACTGTACCATTATGGTATCTTCTTTTATATTCCACTATGGGCTTGCGCTTGACTGCATCATGCCTGATGTTAAGCTATAATGTGATCGCTTGCCCGATTCATTCGTGATTACATATGATTATCGGTGAGAAGGTGGCGGTGGAATGAGATTTCATATACCTAAGTTGGAAACCATAAAGACGCAACGATTCCGACTTGTGTGGCCCCTATTTCACCATGACGATAATTGGCACTGGCATATATTGATTCTTGTCAAGCGACAGGTACAAGTGACAATTTAAAAAATATTTCTGATGTATGAGATTAAAGCTGTGTCAAGAGTTACAATTGATGCGTGATTAATAAATAATAAATAATAATTAATAATAATAATAATAATTTCGCATAAATTAATTAATGAACATAAAAAAAATAAAACCGGTCAAGTGCGAGTCGGACTCGCGCACCGAGGGTTCCGTACAAACCTGACAATTTTTTTGGTGGTATAACTACTTAAAATTTTAAGCTTTTCGGAATGTTTCTGTTACCTGTGCTGTAAGCTATTGCTTCTTACCAAATTTCGAGATTCTATGTCAACGGGAAGTGGTCTTTAGGTTTTAATTCCCTTGCGTGTAGTTGCGAGTTTCAAAATATGCGGTATCAATGGTTGTACTTTTGCGTTTTGCGTTTTTGCGTTGACTTAGAATTTTTTTTTTTCACGGGTTAAAGGCAATTAGATCTAAGTATTTGATATGAATTTCAACTTGATAGCTCTACGCGTTCATGAGGAAAAAAGTAATAAGTTTATATTTATTAAAAAATATATATTTTGTAATGTAACTAAAAATTTAAGGTTTTCGGAATTTTTCCTTTATGTGTGCTATAAAACGTTGCTTCATGCCAAATTTCAAGATTCTAGGTCGACTGGAAGTACCCTTTAGGTTTTGATTCCCTTGCGAGTACTTGCGAGTTTCAAAACATGCAGCTTAAATTGCTGTTTCTTTTGATTGCGTTGACATAGAAGTTTGATTTTGTTACAGCTTAAAGGTATTATAGACTTGAGTATTTGGTATGAATTTCAATTTAATACCTCTACGCGTTTATGAGGAAATGGGTAGTAAGTTTAAAATTATTAAAAAAATATATATTATGTGATGTAACTAAAAATTTATGGTTTTCGTAATTTTTCCTTTATCTATGCTATAAGACGTTGCTTCGTACCAAATTTCAAGATTCTGAGTTCACGGCAAGCACCCTGTAGGTTTTGATTCCCTTGCAAGTGTCGAAAATTTGCGGCATAAACGGCTGTATCTTTTGATTGCGTTGGCTTAGAAGTTTGATTTTTTCACAGCTTCAAGGGACAGTAGACCTAAGTAATTGATATAAATTTCAGCTTCATACCTCCACGCGTTCCTGAGAAAAAGGGTCTTGACAGACGGACGGACAGACGGACAACAAAGTGATCCTATAAGGGTTCCGTTTTTTCCTTTTGAGGTACGGAACCCTAAAAATACCGAAATTAATTAATTAATTTAATTTATTGTCACCATTGCTTGACCATTGCCGGCATGGTGGATTAGGTCCTAAATAACACACCCGATCTCGGCAAGGCCGCTAGGCAGAGCGGTTGTCACACATGTGGTCCCCGGTAAATCAGGTCATATTGAAGTGAACTGGTTTTGGTCCAATGTGAGTGAAAGTGCTCTCCCATAAACAAAGGTGACCCACACTTACACACGTCAACCTTTATAAGTGTCCCACTGCTGGGCACGAGTCTTCTCTCAACTATTTACAAGTTGTAAGAGTTTAGGCCTTTATTCGCTGCGCTGGCCAAGTGCAGGTTTGTGGATTTCACATCTTCGAATGATTAGTTCTTAGACATGCCGGTTTCCTTACGATGTTTTCCTTCACCGATATTGAGCACTAGCGATGCAACAATTCACACAAAGATATGTGGACACGACTGGGAATCGAACCCGCTACCTTATATTTCTAACGCGAGGCCCGAGCCTACCGCTGCGCCACCGCTGCTCAGATAACTCACCAGTCACAAATCCCATTTTAAAAACTTATTTTTCACGATCTCAAAAATCATAATAACAATAATATTATTTGTATTTACGTCTATTGAATCTGACAAATGACGTTAGTTGGTTGTCGGGACCGTTACGAGTAGCGACTACCGACCCTAGCACTACGTAGCAAGTGGCACCATTTGTCACATGCGGACGCGATAACGCGATTATTCACACACGACTAGAATAAAATAAGATTTTGATTGTCGCTTTTACATTGTTCGTGGATCTGCTAAAATATATGATAGGCATAAGTTGGTACTTTACCTAACAGATAGAAGAAAAATAAAACAGCGTCAGGCCTGTGTTACCCGAAGATGTAGGCAGAGGTGAATATCGCCCACTTTTATCTTAACATAGCGTTGGCTATGTTAAGTTAGGTTGTTAGGTTAGGTTAGCGTGACGTGCGGGGGCGCTTCTTGCGCCCACCCCGGCCTGATACGTCCGCATCTGTGGAGCGCGTAGAAAGCGACCCCGGGCCCACGGTGGAAGACCTAAGTGAGGAGTCTACCTCCTCGTTGACGTTGGGCATGAACAAAGCGGAGGCAAATGCAGCCAAACGGGCACAACGACGGTCGGTCGCGGCTGACGAGGTGTCCGAGTTGGCCCGACAAGCACGGGAGCGACGTTCGGCTCGTATAGCTGATGGAGAGAGCATGTCGGCGATGGCGCTTAGCCGTCAAATCGTAGACGGCGTTGACATTGTTCTAAAGGTTGCCACGAAATCAGGTAACCTGAAGGGCACATTTACCCGTGCTCTAAGGGAGGCGGCTAACTCCATCAAAGAGGCGACTGAGGCCCTCCTTCACCGGACGAGCACAGAGGAGACGGCAAAGCTATGGGAGGAGAACAGCCGTCTGCAGTCTGAATTGGAGGACCTCAAGCGGCAAATCGGCGATCAGAGGGCGGCTCTGGCATCCTCTGTGTCACCTGCTAGCGTGGTCTCGTCGCAGGCTCTGTCTGATGCCCCATTACAGGCCTCGTCTTCGACTCCTGCACTCGCAGATGCAGAGATCGAAAAAATCGCACGTATCTGCATGATACAGTGCGGCCAAATGGTGGGTGCCCGAATGGAAGCGATAGAGACGAGACTTCTACCAGCTGAAACCTACCGTCCACCAATCGCTCATAATAAACAAAGGAAAGAAGGAACCACCAAACCCGAGACAACCACTACAACGGCTGGATCCAAAAAACCCTTGAAGAAGGCCAAAAAACCCGTCATACCGGCAGAGGGTACGTCTACATCTACCTCCCGGGCGACCACGGCTCCGGCGACCGTGAACCCGACGAGCATGCCCCCACCCGCCACGGAGACCTGGACGACGGTAGTCAGACGAGGCCGCCGCCGCAAAAAGAAAAATCCGCCGGCAGCACCCACCGGAAAACCAAAAAAGACTCAGAGACCGTCTAAAGTCCGAGCCCCGCGCACTTCGGCTGTAGTTATTACGCTGCAGCCTGGAGCCATCGAGAGGGGCATAACATACAAGACGGTCCTAACGGAGGCGAGAGCTAAGGTCCCGTTCCCTGATCTTGGCATACCGTCGGGATTCACAATAAGGCCGGCAATCACGGGGGCGCGGCTTTTAGAGGTGTCCGGTGCCTCTAGCAATGAAAAAGCGGATATCCTGGCCGCCAAGTTAAAGGAGGTCCTTAACTCGGAGGACGTCCAGGTGTCCAGGCCGGTGAAGACCGCAGAGGTGCGCATCAGTGGCCTGGACGATTCGACAACGCCAGTCGAGGTCTTGACGGCTGTTGCCCATGCCAGCGGATGTCCGCCCGAAAACGTGCGGACTGGTGAGATTCGTACCGATGCCTCCGGGCTCGGTACAATCTGGGTGCGGTGTCCCGTGGCGGCGGCAAATAAGATCGCCGAGAATGGGCGTCTATTAGTGGGATGGGTCGCGGCAAGAGTGAAGCTGCTGCAACCCAGGGCTTTGCGGTGCTACCGATGCCTGGAAACTGGGCATGTTAGAGCACGCTGTACTGCTAAAACAGACCGCAGTGAGCAGTGTTATCGCTGTGGTCAGCCCGGCCACAAGGCAGCCCAGTGCTCCGCAGTGCCAAACTGCAGCCTCTGCTCGGCAGCAGGGAGATCCGCTGGACACAGAGTTGGAAGCAATGCATGTGGGGCGCCCGCTCAAAATAAGAAAAGAAGAGCAAAAGCTGCCGTGGAAACCCCACGTCCCCTGCAACCTAGTAGTCCCGATTCCGGGCCTAGGAATGGAGCGGAAGGAATGGATTGCGCATAAATGGCGCTATACCATTTCCTCCAAGGCAATATCAACCACTGTGCCAGAGCTCAGGATCTCTTACTCCAGAGCATGGCAGAGTGGTCGATCCACGTGGCTGTAGTCGCCGAGCCGTATTTTGTTCCCCCCAGGGATAACTGGGTGGGAGACATAGATGGCTTGGTAGCGATAATTAGCGGGGCTCTTGTGAACCCCACTAGAGGTCACGGCTGGGTAGCCGCCCTCGTGGGAGGAATCGGCACCGTCGGGGCGTATTTTTCACCCAACAAGAGCCTTGCAGACTTCGAGAATTTCCTTGTCGAGCTAGGTGCCGTCTTAGGCCGATTCCACCCTCACCCGGTTTTGCTGCTGGGAGACCTCAACGCCAAGTCTGCGGCGTGGGGATCCCCAGTGACCGATGCTAGGGGTGAGGCGCTGGAGGAGTGGGCGATCACGACTGGTCTGGCCGTCCTAAATCGGGGTTCAGTTTACACATGCGTGCGGCAACGTGGCGGCTCCATAGTGGACATTTCGTTGGCTAGTCCAGCTGTCGCGAGTCGTGTCCGCGACTGGCGTGTCGCCGTGGAGGTGGAGACATTGTCGGATCACCGATATATCCGCTTCGACGTCTCTACCCAAACCACTGGCGGCCGCACCTCATGGGCCCCGCGCAGGGACGGTCCGCGCTGGGCACGTAAACGCATCGACAAGGAACTTCTCGAGGAAGCTGCTATTGTACAGGCCTGGATCCGGGGGTCAGCAACAAACGGACCCCTCGACGTCGATCTGGAAGCGGTGTGGTTCCGCGGAGCTATGACGCAAATCTGTGACGCGTCTATGCCCCGAGTCCACGCCCAATCAGCAAACCGCTGGGTGTACTGGTGGTCTGCTGAAATTGCACAGCTGCGCGTCACGTGTGTTGCAGTTAGGCGTCACTACACCAGATACCGGAGAAGACGTCGACGGGTCCCTGTAGAAGAAGCCGCGCTGTATGATGCATATCGCGCGGCAAAAGAGGCTCTGTGTCTTGCTATCACCGAGGCGAGAACGCAAGCCAGGGTGGAGATGTTGGAGACTTTAGACGGGGATCCGTGGGGGCGCCCTTATCGGGCAGTTCGAGGAAAACTTCGAGCCGCTGCGCCTCCACTAACGGAAAGTCTCCAACCTGCGCTGCTGGAGCAGGTAGTTGCAACCCTCTTCCCAGCAAGAGCGGAGCACACCCCGCCGTCGATGTTTGATTCCGCAACCGCAGAGCCTACAGAAGAGACTGCCATTAGCGTCCCAGAGGTGACACAAGCAGAGATGGGGGCAGCCGTGCGACGGCTCCGAGCCAAAAATGTGGCTCCGGGGCCTGACGGTGTCCACGGCCAAGTATTAGCCCTTGCTCTAAAGGAGCTAGAGCCCCAGCTGAGAAGACTCTACACAGCGTGCCTTGAGCAGGGCCAGTTTCCCACTCTGTGGAAATCTGGTCGTCTGGTCCTGCTCAAGAAGGAGGGGCGCCCTGCGGACTCACCGTCCGCTTACCGACCCATAGTGCTGCTGGACGAGGTGGCTAAGCTGTTTGAGCGAATTATCGCTGCCCGCCTCGTCAGCCACTTGAGCAGGGAGGGACCGGACCTGGCCGAATGCCAGTTCGGCTTTCGACATGGGCGCTCCACCATTCACGCACTATCGCGAGTGAGAGTCTTGGCAGAGGAAGCATTGTCTCAGGGAGGGGTAATGCTGGCGGTGTCATTGGATATCTCCAACGCCTTTAACACCCTTCCCTGGAGCTGTATTAGGGAAGCATTGCGATACCATAGGGTGCCTGCTTACCTCTGCCGTGTTGTTGGGGCCTATCTATCCGAAAGATGTGTCACCTACATGGGTCGCGATGGTAGAAATCAGCGCCGTATGTCGTGCGGTGTTCCACAGGGTTCAGTTGTGGGTCCGCTCCTGTGGAACATCGGATACGACTGGGTGCTGAGGGCCGGCTTCCAGTCGGGCGTAGATCTGACGTGTTATGCGGACGACACGTTAGTCACCGCCCGGGAGAGGTCGTTTAGGGAAGCAGCGTTGCTGGCGACTGCTGCGGTGTCACAGGTGGTGAGTCGCATACGGCGCCTGGGCCTGGAGGTAGCCCTCAACAAGTCTGAGGCTATGGTCTTTCATGGCCCACGGCGTGCACCACCACCTGGCGCACACATAATAGTCGGGGGGGCCCGAATCGCTGTCGAGCCTACTATGAAGTACCTAGGACTAGTGCTCGACAGCCGCTGGGATTTTGGGCCCCACTTCCGGCAACTGGCCCCTAAGCTGCTACGCGCGGTTGGGGCTCTATCAACGTTGCTTCCTAACCTAGGGGGGCCGAGCGCCGCTTGTAGGCGCCTCTACATGGGGATCGTGAGATCAATAGCTCTGTATGGGGCTCCAATCTGGGCAGCTGACCTGACGGCCGGTAGCATTGCTGTTCTGCGCAGACCGCAGAGAGCTATGGCCGTCAGAGTCATCAGAGGATATCGCACGATCTCCTATGAGGCGGCTTGTGTACTGGCCGGATCCCCGCCCTGGGACCTGGAGGCAAAAGTACTTGCGTCACTATACCAGTGGCGTGAGGAAGCGCGGGCGCGAGGCGAAAGGCCGATACAGCGACAGATGGAGCTACGTCGGTCGCACCTTCGCGGGGTCCTAGTGGCGGATTGGCGAGACAGGCTCTCACGCCCTACTGCCGGTCTCGCCACTATCGAGGCGGTCCGGCCGGTACTCAACCAGTGGCTCGAGAGGAGACATGGTTCCCTGTCGTTCCGAGTGACACAGGTGCTTTCTGGGCATGGCTGTTTTGGAAGGTACTTGTGTCGCATAAACAGGGAACCGGACGCACGGTGCCACCACTGCGTCGACTGCCGGGAGGACACAGCGCGGCATACGCTGGTAGAGTGTACGGCTTGGGAGGAGCCGCGCTGTGCCCTTGTTCTAGGTGTAGGCAGTGACTTGTCGCTGCCGGCCATCATATGTTCGATGGTCGGTAGCGAGGAGTCCTGGGATGCGGTGGTATCCTTCTGCGAAATAGTTATGTCGCAGAAGGAGGCTGCGGAAAGGGAAAGAGAGATCTCGTCCCCTAACCCGATTCGCAGCAGGCGCACCGGGCGTCGGCGGAGGGCAGATAATGCCCTCTTCCAGCCCCCTTAAACGGGTCCAGGGGTGATGGATTCGGGCACATCTATCACCCCCAATATATATCAGGACCCAAGGTGGCGGCGCGAAGTGTTCCACGCGCGCCTCCTTTAGATGTAGCAGGGAACATCCCTGACGTGCAGGGGCCCGCAGAGGCGGGCCATCACCAGCCGAGGGTTGCGGAAGTATCTCGTGTTCCCGTGACCCTTGGCGTAGGTGTGAGATGGAACACCCGAGGGGTTTTAGTGGGTACCCTTAGGGAGTCCCACATACCCCCCACCTTACGCCCACTTGGGGTGGGGGGATCCATGAAGGATTTCCCCTCGGAAAAAAAAAAAAAAAAAAAAAAAAAAAGGTTAGGTTAGTACCATACATCAAGGGCACGCCACAATCGTGGCGGTGAGACCCATCCTCTCGGAGTGGCTGCAGAGGCGTCACGGCGCCCTCGGCTTCCGAGTGACACAGGTGCTTACGGGCCATGGGTGTTTTGGCAAGTACCTGTGTCGCATTGGACGGGAGCCGACTCCCGGGTGCCACCACTGTGGGGCCCCGGAGGATACGGCGCTGCACACGCTGGCCGAGTGCCCGGCGTGGTCGTTGCAGCGCCGGACTCTTGTCTCGGCGACTGGTGCAGACCCCTCCTCGCTTGAGTCCGTGGTCACTATAATGACCCGGAGCGAGGAGGCGTGGTCGGCCGTCACCTCATTCTGTGACGAAGTGATGGCCGAGAAGGAAGCGGCGGAGCGAGAAAGGGAGGCGACCACCACCCTCCCTTGCCGCTCCAGACGCACCAGGCGCCGAAGGGCGCCTCGAGACGACCTGCAGCCTCCGTAGAGGCGGCCTGCGGGCGGCGGGTAGGGCAACCCGCCGCCTTAGCAGCAGCAAGTCCGAGAAGGTGGCGCGACGTGTTCCGCGCGCGCCTTTCTCCAGAGGAGGGGGAGGGCAGCCTCCCCCGTAACAAGGACGGAGACTTGTCTCCGTCCCGGACGGGGCTCGCCACTTTGCCGTCTTAAGGCAGGCGGGCCGACCCGCCGGGCTGTTCGGTGAATGCAGGAGCGAATCCCGCAGCCCGGCACAAAGGGTGTCCGACGGAACACCGGGGGGTTTTAGTGGGTAAACCGGGCCCGGCCGCTTGTAGCTGGAGACCCTGCGGGGTCTCGCTCGCCCGGGCCAATAACGGGATTCCCACATACCCCTCGCCCTGTGCCCATTAGGGGCGAGGGGATGCTTAAAGCATTTCCCCTCGAAAAAAAAAAAAAAAAAAAAAAAAGTACCATACATCAATATGCACCCCACACCAACATCCACCACAAACCAACTTACACCACCAACATACATCACATAACTTCTTCACTCTTTCATTATTATTATTTTTGTTTTGATTTTTTATATGTTATTACTAGAGGACCCCGCAGACGTCGTCCTGCCCGGTAAAGCAATATGCCACCTACCGGGTCCGAAAACAGATTACGACCGTTTTCAGACCTACTGAATATAGATACAAGTTTTCATAATAATCGGTCAAGCCGTCTCGGTGGAGTTTGTTCTTTTTTTTTACTTTTTTCTCTGCTTAAAAACCATCCCCGTATTTCAAGGAGTATTCTAAAAAAGGAATTTGCGAAATGGGTTCAGCCATTCTCGAGGTTTGCGCTTACCAACACATTCATTTTTATTAAATAGATTTTTATGAACTATTGCTATGTCGGAAGAGACTGGACCCTGCAACCTATCCTAACCTAGTGCCAGTGGGGCCCAGTGTCACTAACATTCAACTGGACCTTAGTATGAAATAAAGTCGTACTGTAATAGTTGTACTTGCAGAAAGATGAAAAATGAATAAAATAAATAATAAATAAATAATAATTTCGGTGTCTGGTTGGTTGAGGAACTACGCTCCGTGCCTCGGAGAGCACGTTAAGCCGTCGGTCCCGGTTGTCATTTAACACATCTATGACAATCGTTACATATATTCAGAAGCCAATATAATCTGACACCTGGTCTAACCATCTCGGCTACTAGTTCCCTACGGGTTTCGAGGTCTGATGTAGGCAGTCGCGCGTATAATTCTTGTAGCTAGCCGCATCAGATTAGGCTGGGAGCCGACCCCAATAGAAATGGGAAAAAGGTAAGGGGAATAATGATGATGATAGGTTATCTACAATTATTTATTCACGTTTTTTAATCTTTCCTGCTATTAGATTCATAAGATAAATGTTGGTCTCAAACCACTGAACTGTAAACGAAAAATTTCATATCGAAACGTTAGTTCAAAAGTATTATGTAAAATTGAATCTACTCAGTCGCACCTATTTGATCGCATCGGTAATCCAAGCGCTGACAAGAAGAGCCATTATAAAATGCGATTGCGAGCTTCTACGGGTCGTACCTACCTTGGTACAGACAATGGTTGAACGAATTTACTCGATTTAAGGAATTCATATAAAACGAGTGTATAAGCTGGCTAAAATAAAGAAAGTTTAATATTTACGCAGAGTAAATATACGTCGAAAAGTAAATTGAAAAAAATCTGTTGTTCGCCGAAGTGAAATAAGGAGCTTTAGGATTTTGCACATCATCATGCGCAGTAAGTACGCGATTATTTGTTATTTGTTTTATAAAAATCTGAAAGAAGATGGTAAAGAAGAAGAAGGTAAGTAGTTACGGTGAACCCATGCAAAATTATTATCTCTGCATTTTTAAATGAAAGTGCCTATATTTTTACTTTTATGACCTTTTATTAAGCTTCAGATGAAAGAAATAGAGTACCGATAATTATCTTACTTAGTATTATCTGTGGCTGCCATTCAACCCGCACTGTAGGATAACCGCTTTTCCTGATGATTTAAAAACCTCACGTTTACGCAATTTATCGTTTACTATATATACCTATACTAATTAAAAAAATATATATCTAGCTAATAAGATAAATGAACTAAGTATGTCTACGAGTAAAGTTAAACACAATCTTGTGAAGACTGCACTGGGAGGCAATAATTGTAGCGTTATTTATTATATATTAATTTATTTATAATATATTGCAGAACATGTCACTTGCAACATGCGGCAAATTGTCACGAATTTTTTTTCAGGCTATTTCTAAGTAGGTATAAATCTTATGTAAATCTCTCGCTAAAATGGACTTGGTCTCTATCTTACTACCATAAATGTCAAGATGACAGACCAAGACAAACGAATTATAAAACTATTTCAGCTATAATGAGCTTTTATGAATACGGGAGTTGGTGTTTATAAAAATGGTGTCACCTGGGGAAGTTATAGTGTGAAGTTCTGAAGTTTCAAAAGTGTTGAAAACACACCAGCAGTAGTTGGAGTAGGTCCACGTGACACGGTCGCTAGCCGCTAGTGCTATTATCAACAATAAGTTCATTATAATTGGATTAAAAGATGTGCAGAATTCATGTTGTCACCTCATAATCACTTAGAAAAACACAAATTCATGATTCAGACATTATGTTGATACTAGTTTTCCGCCCGCGGCTTCGCCCGCGGATGTCGGTTATCGCTCTAGACCATTAATCCCTTTTTTCGCAGTCGGATAAAACTACCCTTTCCCGGGTCTCGAACTTTCTCCATACAAAATTAGTTCAGTAGTGTAGGAGTGTAAGCAACATTTTGAAAGCGGCAAGCCCCCATAGGTATATCCATAAATTAATAGGTGTTTCTTAAAAAATACGACGGCTCTTAGACCATACTTAAAAGAAGAAATAAAATTTAAATTTAGAATTTTATTCATCGCATTGACTTATCAAAAATGTCATCGTGTCAAAATAAAGAGTATTTAAATCAAAGGCACGAAAGAGTATTGATATCAACTTCGAAGAAAATCGCACTCAGAATAATTTCTCAGGCTAGGCACGCATAGTATTAGGTTAAAAATAAAAAAAATAGAAAAATAAAAAACACGGGTTTTCCTTATTTGTTTTAAGCTATATTTATACCGAATTTGAAGGGAATCCGACCAAGGACTAAATAGTCCTGGAATATTTAATTTTTCCAAAAAAGTTCATTTTACACTTCCCCTGGGTGTAGTTTTGGAAAAATAAAAAACACGTGTTTTATGATTTCTTTTAAGGTATAAGTGTGCCAAATTTGGAGTGAATCGGACTTGAGACTAAGCAGATCCAGATAAACTTTAATTTTTACCAATAAAACTCATTTTCCACACCCCATGGGGGTAATTATGGAAATATAAAAAAACCCGTATCTCATTATTTGTCTTAAGGTTTGTGTGTACTGAATTTTAAGTGAATAGGACCAAGGAATAAAAAGTTGCATACAAACTTCATCCCTCTATTTAACCCTCTTAGTGGATGATTTTTGAAAATATTATTAGCCTATGTCCTATTCTAGGGTATACACAACCTACATTTTAAATTTCAATAAAATTGGTTTAGCGGTTATGGAGATACGCGGTAACAAACCTTCACACACACACACACACTTACTTTCGCATTTATAATATTAGTAAGATAAGATAAGATAAGATAAGATAAGATGTACATGTTATAATTCTCCATAGTCGTAACATTTTAATAGCAAAATGGTTGTTGGTAGAATATTTTACTACCTAACTAACTCAGGTTAGCAAATGGAGGTGTAATAAAGTTGGAATTTTGCTAGCGTCCATCAAAACTGGAAACGAATGGCTACCATAAGGAGGCTGGCCATTTATCAGGTTTATCTAGATTTCGCACCGGACCGCATCATTTACCGCACGAAAATCTATAACGGGTACATCAAATACGATTAATAGGTGTCGTGTAAACCAATCATGTGAATCAATACATACCACGTATTATGTCAGTGCTGCTATTTCGCGTTGACATGATCAGGGTTTGCTCATAGCGTGTGGAGCAGTAATTTGTATTAGATCAAACAGTGAGTACTAGTTAAGAATAGTACAATACGTACCTGCTAATGAGGTCTGGGATGTTCATTCAATCTAAGCAGATTATTATAATATCAATACGGTTATACTGTAGCTATTTACGTGAAACTGGTTTATTTCTGTCCAAGGTAATTCGATGATTCATTTGAAGAATTTTGGGGGCTGAGTCACCTTCGTCCGTGGGAGTGCACCTTTTATCTGAATCCCCACACGTGGCCCCAGGGTGGTGCAAATCAAGTGGTAATTAAGATTACTTGTAATTAACTGGTGGTAGGCTTGTGCCGTGGTTAGTGACCACCCACCAGACAAAGCTGCACTGCCAAGTGGCCTTGCCGTGTTCCGGTGCGATGTCTGGTGACACCATTTATGAAGGTGGGTCGAAATTGTTGCTCCTTTTTGTTTTCTAACATTAAGGAGCATCATTCCCCTGCTACCTTTTCATCAAAATTCATTCGTAACCACGAATGAATCGGTATAGTGGGCAGGCGCGTCCCATCGTAGACTACATCATTGCTTAATATCAGGCAAGTTGTTGTCCAGCGCAGGCCTATTTCAGTATAAAAAAATAGATTATTCCAGTAATCGTAATGTCCAAAATGTATGTTTACAGAACAGAACTAATAAATTTAGGTAGAAGATAATATGAACGAAATATTATTTATCGATAATTTTTCAGATATATCAGTTGCGACTTTTAATTTCGTATGTAGATGTAACCTTTACGATTAGTGAATAAGTATATTTAAACCTACTTAGATATTTTTTGTACTAGTATAAAAATGTATCGAAAGCCTTTTATACTCGTTTAAATAGTAATAAACATTGAACTGTGATATAAAAGTAACAGTTAATGTAGAAAACATAGGATAAACACACTAAATATTCTTTAAATTTTTTGTTTATTTTTCTTGTAGGTATAGCATATGCTTCCAGTGATGGAAAGCTGGTAGAAATTAATTATCACCAATTCACGTATTTTGAAAAACATCCTAACGTAATTTGGCTTAAGTATTACACAGTGAAGTATTGTAGTATCTACTCAATACTCAGAGTAAAGAAATGATCGACACATCTTTGTGAAAATATTTGATACCTCTTGAGCTGAGATTTGAGGCAAATGCGCGTTGCCAGTGGACCCATCTTTTACGTCACAAACTTATTCCGAATTCGAAGCACGTATATTTTTGATGTGAAGAAAAAACGTTGTTCTAGCCGCATAAGCCTGCCAGCAAATTGGTTTAGTTTCCCGTAGCCACACACTGAATTATAGCATAATTTGTTCCGGCTGGTTCCTACAAAGTAGATACAATAAGGATAGCGCGAGGTGAAAACTAAAGAAATACGTTGTTTAAACGAGAAATGCGAATTGGTGGGAAGATGTTTGTCGTTCAACCACGCTCAACATTATACCACCGCTGGGTCAACGACGATATCCAACAGTAATCTGATACAGCTTAACATTGTGTATCCTCACTGGCAAAAAAACAAAACAAAATGCTTGCATAGATCCATCACATCACTCTAAAAATTTAAGTGGTACAAACAAATTTTAAGTTTAATATTTAGCAAATTTTTAGCGGCGAGTTCGTAGCATATTTGCGGGGCAGTGGAGCGACAGTGGAGTACATTAAATTGTGACAACTAAGAAGACGAAGAAATTCAACAACTCCAAGAAAAACTTTTAAGGACGTTTTGCCAAACAAGTAGGTCTAGTTAGTGAGAACATTTAAGTGTTACGTTACATTGAACAGTTTTCTTGGGATCTTATAAATCAAGTAAATTGTTACGACATTTGCAAGTTAGGTAGTTATTTTTGTTACCTTGTTAGTGCCGCCTAAGCTGTTTATCTACTGAATCACAAAATACATCGGCGCCGCCGCTTACATACTTTGTAATACAACGTAATAATACCGAGGCAGTAGCAGTGGGGGAATATCCGGCTCCTGTCGCAAATTGCATCATTATAAATCATTTTATTGTGTTCAAAAACATAATAATTTTAAAGTCAATAACTTTTATATCATTATCGATAGATACAATACCACTCATTCATTAGGGAACAATAAATTGCAATTGTGTAGCTATAATTATCTGAATATGCATTAAAATTAATGAT
Source organism: Meganola albula (assembly GCA_936450015.1). Lineage (NCBI taxonomy): Eukaryota > Metazoa > Arthropoda > Insecta > Lepidoptera > Nolidae > Meganola > Meganola albula. The sequence continues at coordinate 15,492,267 of OW388142.1, read as the reverse complement.
ACAGAAGCTATTAAACCTAATTGGCTAATTAATACGAATCTCTGTTGAAGTTTGATGTGTACCTTCCAAATTTGCGAAAACTGGTACAAGCACAGGCACTAATGTCACTATATACTACGCCGCCTTATCGTTACACAAGGCTTGAGGTATACCTACGCATCAGGAATCGCCCATAAAAGACGGCCTCGGACGAGCCCTGATTCAATCAGACTCGAAAATTTTTGGAATTTTCCTGCATCGACTACAAAGGATCAGGGCTACCCGATCCCGATTTTACACGGAACCGACCGGAGAGCGTTCTGTGCCTGGCTATAAAAATACCAAATCATTTAAGATGTTTTTTAAATATTCTGTATCTATGTAAGTGTATACCGTACTTACAGTCGACGTCGCAATTTGTCTTGGTCGGTACAGGCAATAGCATAAATACAATTTATTTTTATCATTTTTACTTAAGTTTATATCTAGATTTAAAATTAACAATAATTTGATGATTTATCATTACATATAATTGCAAACATAGAATCAAAAGTGTATAAAGAATTCTGTTGTACTTAGATACCTATAGCAATTATAATTTAAATGACTGACTGAAATTAGTCAAATAATAAGTAGAGGAGAGTGTTTACGAAAGAGCCGCACTTTGAAAGAGCCGATATGATTTTTCCTTACAAAATATGACAGTTCCACGAAAACAATTTTTGTTTTTTAGAACTGTCATTTTTTTTTCCAGTGTTGCTTAGTAGAAAAATCAAATTAAATTATGGTACTATATAGTATGATAGAAAATATCTTTCAACTCTTTCAAACCCTGGCTCATCCATACACACTCTCCCGTACCTATGTTAAATTCTAATATCTGGATGACCGAGCTTTGCTCGGTATTTTTTTTAAATGACATTTTCTAAAAATGATTCCTAGCTAGATCGATTCATCGCCCCCGAAACCCCCTATATACAAAATTTTATGAAAATCGTTGGAGCCGATTCCGAGATTCCAATTATATATAAATATATATACAAGAATTGCTCATTTAAAGATATAAGATAAGCGCGCTAGTTTTTTTTTCTTAATAGATTTACGAGGTATACTAACCGATTTGGGTTCGTTGCGCATGTATTTACTACCGCTATTAATATTAGCGCAATTAGCAGCTCCACGTGCGTATTATTAGAATAATAATAATTATTATTATTATTTACCATTATTATTATTCTAAAAGGATAATACTAATATTGTTCTAGGACATTACATTCACACCAATACTACTTTTTTTTGTAAATACATACAAATAAAAGAGAAATTATTAAACCCCGACTCAAGACAAACGAAATGTTCAAACAAATGTCTGTATTGGATGGGAATCGAACCCACAACCTGCGGCGTAAAAGGCGTGAAGTGTGTGTCACACCAACACTAACGGTGGCGTGGCGTGGTTGGTGTGAGACACCAACAACGCCACCGGCCTGTTAAACAAAAAGTAGCCCATGTGCAATTACAGATTATAATCTATTTCGGTGTCAAACTTCATACAAACCCGTCCAGTAGTTTTGCTTGAAAGAGAAACAGACATACAGCCACTTATACTTACACACGTCCACAAATCCATATAAACTTACCCATTTGTTGCAATTTTGACATGTTTCTCATATTTCCGTGCCTAGCTACTTACCATTTGCGAGTCAAACTACAAGATGCAATACCTAGTTGCATTTATCTCCAGACCCTTAAAGCAATTCGCACCGTGGCAAGACTCAGAGATCATATTCTGCAGATAAATTCACACTATCCTGTGAGTAACTTAATAGCATGTATGAATCTCTGTAAACTAACCTCAACTATCTTATAATCACAGTAGAACAAACTGCCAACCCCAGCTTTGTCCGAGTGGTATAATTTTAGTGTAAATGTAGTGGTCTACCTGCAAGTGGTGCGTATATGGTATGAAACATACTTTACTACCAGCGAGTTATAATTACTAACTACGTAAATTAGTTGAATGTTTGCTACCTATTCTCAGACCTAAGAATATATTCACATAAAATTTCATAAGGATTGGAAGAGTTTTGTAACTAACATTGTGAAACGAGACTTTTATATATTGAACTAGCTGCCCGCCCCTACTTTCAGGTACCTGTGGTATAAGACGTAAGAAATATGCTTTAAAACTTTTTATTAGACCTACTGAATTTACACCCAAAATTTCAGATGAATCGGTCAAGCCTTTTCGAAAAAGTTCCGTTACACGAGAATTTTACTTATTAGACATGCTGCCTCGGCTAACTTTGTAACGCGTATTTCTCATAAACCTCCCTTGGACATGTACGATCTTTCCCAAACCAAAATCAGCAAAACTCGCGAGTTTTAGTTATACAAACATTAACGTCTACTCTAGATATAAAAAAAATTGACGTATTTATTTTATATAAAGATATAATCAAGTCGTTAGCCATGTCTGTCCGATGTTTGCGATGATCTTTAAAAACTACTCAACTGATTTTCATGGAGATTCCAACATGTATATTATTGTGAGATTAGCATAACCATCGGATCGTCAGCTTCTAGCACTTGCCCGTTGATAGGTCTCTAGTATCTTAATAAAGAAATAAATAGGTAACTTGATGTTTAGCAATCGTATTACAAGGCAAAAAACGCAAAAAAATATCTATCTGGTCTTATCTTACTATAATAAAGCTGTAGTTCATTCAGTACATTATGTCATAAAAACGTTCCGAACTACTTTATAACTATCTACCAGCTTTGTCTAAAAAAGTATTGCGGACCGACCTTAGGATTGCCATCGATCCTGATAACCAACCGTGCTGCCAATCTTCTAAATTTTCCCCGAGGATATTATTAACTTAATAAGCAACTTATGATTTCATCATACCCGAGCCCATAATAATTTATCACTCGCTGAATATAAAAGTAACTTTTCCAAACGGATTAACAGGATATTTAATATTTCAGGAGATTGTCAGATTGGCGTACCCATGCGTTCATCTGGGTATACGCATGTACGTGCTCACAACCAAAAAGAGCTCCATTGTTATAAGTCAGACATTTTTTCCACGTAATATAAAACGGAATGTTCAAATATCTGTTATACTTGCATCAGTGTAAATGCTGTTATATATTATACAGTCGATACGCTCACCTAATAAACTTTATTGAGCATGAATGTAAAAAATATTTTAGTACGTAAGTATATTTAATTTTGTTATTTCACTCAACCTACGGAAGGTCTTTTAAATATTTGCCAAGTGACTGGTTTCAGTAATGGGCGTGCGAGAGCGTAGTAATCAATCATCGATGACTATCGGGTGAAGGGAGGTATAATCGGAGTCGTTTTGCCATTACTGAAAAATGAGGAAAATACACGTTCTCAAAATACGATAATACTCACCTCCGAGTCAACAAGGACAGCAATAGCTTCCTTAATGAGGGAGATTTAACGAGGTCGCAAATCGGAAAATAAATAAAAGGATCCAGGTAAATCTTCGCTTTAAATGCACTAATCAGATTGCGCTGTATGAATAACTATTACGTTGAATCCTTAAGTAAACTTGGCAAACCACACTCAATCTTTTGCCTGACGTCGTTTTATTGGTTTACGAGATCCAGACTCTTGGTCTCTGTTAGCTCAGTGTCTGTTTATACACTATGATCTACGACACTAAATGTTATAACGTCTATTTAATAAAGTTCATAGATATAATTAGTAAATCGTCTAGTCAAATATTCAACCAAAACTTTGGCTTTCATTGCTTATAAAGTGAACTAGAAAAATGCGAGTAGTAAGTACCTATTAAACTGTCGTTTTTTTATAGCATTAAAATTAAACAAACAGAAATAGTTTTAAAATGATACTAGTTTACGAAGTGCATTTCGTAGCTTGGAAATGCAGGGGCCGGGCTACGCTGGAGATAAAAGCCTCTCCGCTTCACAGGTGCCGTTTATCAGTAAACCACTTAAAGTAGCGCTCTCCTTCTAAACTATTTTCACTTCGCAGAATACTTCTTAACTTTTTCGTGAAAGACGTATCTATTTCGTAAAACGAATTTTAAAAACGAGATTATGTGTAGGCGCAGTCGACGAGGGAAATATTTATAAACGCGAGCGGTTGAAACTATTTAATATCACGGCAGTTTTTTTTCAAGCATAATTAAAATGAATCACGTAATAAAGCTTTTCCTCAATAAGTGAAGAGTCGCCGTCGGAATGAATTGTAGAAAAATAAAGCTGTTTTTCTGTTTTGGATTACCACATCAATGAGGTTTATGTTTTATAAAATCGTAGTTGTTGATGGGCAGTACAAGCCGGCGGCGGCCTCGCTACGTTCTCGTAATTGCTAATCTTTACTGGTGACATTTCTTCCATAAGCCGTCTAAATCGCAGCGATTTGTTTTTCCGCTGGCGTGAGATTTAACTGAAAAAAATATTAAATTGCATTGTCTTAATTGAAGTTACAAAACAAGACGAAAATAAAACATTGTAATAATTTGCATCTTTTTTGTTATCCACCTAAGTAAAATTTTATTAGATAATTTGTAAGTACTAGATCTGTTTATAGTAATTGCCCGCATTCAGCTACCTAATTAAGTACCTAGTCGATAAGCACTATTCTGTTTTCATTAATTAATTATGTTGTGATTTTAAAATACAGTTAAGTTACTGTGTTTATTACAGTTTAACCTGTCAATTGCACATACAGAATTGTTAATACTCAAAGAGGAATAAATTGGTATCACTTCCAGATTAATTGAATGTTGGATTCAAAAGGGAAAATAAAAGAGATAAACTGTTCATTCCAAAATGGAACTCTATAGGTACTTCCTTATTTTGGAAATTTACAAACTGTGTAGGTAATTTCGCTGGGATTTTAAATGTTACAATTTTTTTTTCAAGTTTTTATCAAGAAACTTTTCATGGTTTTTTAAGTTTTCTCTATATTTTTCTTAGTGAGACAAAAGTCTGTTAGTAATAAGATTATTCGACATCTTACGACTAAAGTTTTCTGTTTAACGAAAGCCTCCATACCTATTATTTAGCTGGTTGTGTAAAGAAAAATGGGACAAAGACGACAAAAACTAGAGGAAAACTAGTCGAAACGAATGAAAAACGGATCGTTTGTTATTTTAGTAGTGCACATCTTTGAAGTATAAGTATGTTGCGCGTTTGGTGTCATCAAACACTAAGGAATGAAGCGGTATTCTAATCTCTACGACATTGAAGCAACTGAAGCTGTGCAATTTACAGGTAAACGGTCGTCGTCAACTTGGCCATTGCAATAAGTTCTCGTCGCAGACGGTGCGGCGCGATTAGCGATACACGCGTTGATTAGTATATAGCAGCAGCCTCTACCAAGAGTAGTATATTTCTTGACAAAGCCTCAGGTACATAGTTTACAAAGTATTGCCTACCTAAACTATAAATATGACCAAACGCCTGATGATGTTCCTTTTCATTTTCCTACACAAAAAAATAAAACCATTACGACTCGGTCTAACGCAACTTGCGCTGTTTATATACCTTGATATTGACTTAGGCTCTTATGAAAAATCAATGTAACACAATGTGACATGAGTCACTACAACGATCTACGACTCAGTAGAGTTTGAGAGAATTGTAGTCTGTTAATTTTTAAAAATGTTCCGCGAGATTAAAGTTTACCTTTGGGTTTCATGAGTAAATAATAATCTTCATATTAAATTGATTGCTTAGGACCTTGTTTACTGTTTATAAAGAGGATTTGAGATACTGCAGGGGATTACTGGAAAACACGATAGGTACAGGTATTCAGCCACTAAAAATTTGATCAGATTAAAGTAGCTTGTGTAATAGAATGGCAGGTGATTTGTACACACTTATCTTTAGGCTCATTTTAAGAACAACCTATTATTGTTTGTTAGAACCTATTGTCACTAAACACAAATGACAATCTGGATTGGAGTGTGATATGTGGGTCTAAAATGGTTAAAAAAAGATCTGTTCCGAACATCCAAAGAACAAGTAGTTAGAAGCTCACGGGTTGCAAATTGCAAAAATAGATACTCACCTAACATCCTACACCTAAGCATCCTTCTTTAAGACTCGTTTCCGGCTTGCGTAGTATACACAAAGAAAATCCTTTTTAGTAGCGTGGGAAGTCTTAATTCTATTATTAATACAGCGAAAATATAAGCGTCAGTGGAAAATACCATCAGTGGTTAGACAACAAAGACAGATATAGGTAATTGTACGTATACACAATTGAATAACTCGTAAACAGAATGTTCCGAGTATTTTTGTAAAGACGCGATAGAATGTTTTGTCAAGTATCAACAATGAAGAAATACTGATTTACAAAAGACCAAATTACATCAATCCAAGGTGAGGATTTTGATAATTTTTGATACCAAAGTTACGACCCTAGTTGAGTTTAATCTTCATTTTATTAACTACTTAATGCTCAGAATACTTTTTATACAGGAAAAACTCTTGACCAGCCGTATGATGTTAATGGGTTGTTATTATTCCCAATTAAGTAATTGCAATGAAATTAATAAAAATTAATTCAAGTTACTTTTAACAACTATGGCTGCCCGGTATTAAACGCAGCGTTTACGCGTAGCGCGAGACATCAAGTGTAGGTAATTCAATGGAAAATATTACGCACACTAAAGCACGCAGCTGTGTGCACGGTGCTAGCACGATGTCTTGCGTTATAGTCAACTAAACCATTTTGATCCGTTCGAGTGTAATTGCTAGTGTTCGAAAAAAGTACTGATGAAAAGTACAAATGATTCAAAGTTATAATAATTCTGATACATTAATCTTTTTAAAAGCTTTTATTTGCAATATTGTTGTTACCGGAAATTTGTTTATTGCTAGTTTGCAATATCCAATTTTCAGACAATGTAACTAATATGAATATTTTTGTCCATTCATAGCTTACCTTCGTCGGTAGTCGGTACTACGTAATAAGTCACAAATTAAAATCGTATAGTTATAGTTCCAATTTTTTCCACATTTATTTACAACAAAAATAAAGTAAAAAATATATAAAGTAAATAAATAAACTAAACAATATGAAGGCTCGTGAAGGTAATATGTCAGGATTAACTGTCATCTATAGGTACGCAAGGTGTGGCAAAGCTGTGCTAAAGTTCAGATTAAAAATCATTCCACCATCCTTCAGAGTCCTACTGCTGGACACAGGTGTCCCACTGCTAGACACAAGTGTCCCACTCCTGGACACAGGTGTCCCAGTCACTACTGCTGGACACATGTGACCCACCGCTAGACACAAATGTCCCACTGCTGGATACCGGCGTCCCACTGCTGGACACCGGCGTCCCACTGCTGGACACATCCCAAGAGCTGAGAGAATCCAGGTCCTCAACCCAAACACGTCGCCCAGCGTGGACCGGCAGGCGGACGCCACATGCTCCAGAATGACCAGCTCCCGGACAGGCCGGCTGCCCCACGATGCTCTCCTCCACCGACACTGAGCAGCGGCCACGAAACAACTCGCACACAGATAACGGGCACGAACGGGCAAATTTTTTATTTTTTACTTTATATTATTAAAGCAGTTTGGTTATTTTAAGCTCCTCAGACCTGGGGCCTCCTAAGGCCGTGGGCCCGCGGAATGTTGCCAGTTTTGCCACCATAAACTTACGCCACAACCCACGGTCGTGCGTCTCAGTAGTAGTCTCAGCGGCAGTGTCCCGCCTGATCTACGCGGGACATCCCGCCCGACACATAAAATCGGGACGTCTGGCAACGCTGATGGGCATATTTATATAAAACCACCATTGTTATCAAAATATATTTTGTTCAACATTAGAATATGTAATAATATATAATATGTAATAAAAAACCTGTATCCCATATTTATATGAGGCCCTAAAATTACATAAATAAAAGATTCAAAAATAAGCTTTAAACGTGTAGTTTTAAAATTGCCGAACGTATTAGACTATATTTGAACTAATGTAAATTGGTTCAATAGCGCAGTCGTGAAAAAGTAACAGACAGAGAGGGTTACTTTTGCATTTATATAATACTAACGACACGCCCCGGCTTCGCACGGGTGCAATGCTGATATTAAATATATTGAGGTATATTTACAAAATGTCCTTTTATTTTTGCCAATAGACAAAAGAAACAGCACAACTCGCGGGCGGCCGGCCGGTACCGCCGCACCGTATATCATATCTGTAATATCTTCGGAAATATTCATTTAAATTATGGGCTGTAAAGGGCCATATTGATCTATATTAAATAAACAATGTTTTTAAGGTCCTTAATTAGATAAGGATTAATGCAAAATTGCTTAAAATCGCCTCGTAAATAAGCCATTACTTTTGGTTGAAAGTAAAAGATATTGTGGTTATTGTGGGTTATCCTTAAAAGATACCATCACGGACTTTCTTGTTGACCTTTTTAAGGTGTGCAATACTGTAATACATTATTTTGATACATCTCGTAGGGTTTAGCCAGCGTTTGAAATGTAAGCACAAAAAATGCGTTAATTTACGACATCGCATCAGAAACATCTAAAATTATCAGTGTTTTTCTGCTATATTATGCATGTATTATAGATAAACCTTCCTCTTGAATCACTCTTTAAGATAAAAAAAACCGCATAACAATCGGTTGCGTAGTTTTAAAGATTTAAACGCACATAGGGATATAAGGGACAGGAATGCGGATTTGTTTTATACTATGTAGTGATTAGGATTATGTGTGTTTTCATGTGTGTACTCACTAATAAACGATGTAAAAGTTGTGAATATCTTTTGTATGTTTTGTCTCTGTCACATAATTTAAAATTGTCATAGAAAAGGGCAAAACATAAAATAACTATTCACTTATATAGTTATTATTATTATCATACATATTTTATTAGTCAGAGGGTTAGTCCAAAGTGAGGTTAAGATCTGGATTACCATCCTTTTAGCTCTTGCTTTCTCCATACTTTCCAAATTTTTGAATTTTCGTTTCTTTGATACAAACGACGTTTTATTTCCCATTATAACTGAAATTATAATTAATTGTCAATTCAAAAATATAGTCAATCATTAAAAAACAGTAATAAAATATTTATCTTACCAAAGTACCAAGAGTTTTCGAGCGCACTTTATACGTACAATATTATTGTATGCACAACAAAGGTCAACACAGGTCAAATCAGGTCAAATCAGAGCGCCGAGCGATACGTCCTCTCGCTGAAACGCTAGACGGCGGACTAATTTGACACGATTGGCCGACGCGGTTTTATAGTCATTTTCAAATATTTATAAAAAAATAACTATTATAAATTTGGTAAAATTTTAAAGTGTATGTTTTGAAGCAGATGTTGTTTTAATGTGTTAAGCTACTTTTACATCAAATTGAGTAAGTTAAGTCGTTAAAAAAGTCATTTCAATTTCTTAATTTTTCATATTCTTTGTAATTTTATTTCTTGTTGTAGGATACCAAAATCTATAAATGTTCTCAATTGTTTAAATGCTTAAGCATCTTTGCACTTGGTCAAAAATTTTTTCCAACTAGTTCTGTAAATGGTTTTGGAGATTAGTAGCTTCGAAACTGATGTCTACAGCGAAATTATGAAAACCTCTGTTAGGTTATCTTAATATAGTGTACAAATACTACATTAATCTTAATATTTTCTCAATTATATTAAATGATGAAGAAATTCCCCATGTTTATTTTTTTGCCTCTGGCAACACTAGTGATAAGTCGCTTTGAAAACTTCTCCCGATATTAATATTCTTTTTTTTGTAATTTAAAGCCCGTTTACCTATTTCATACGTTGAATCCTATGTGTATTGTGATAATTAAATGTGTATAGTGTTATACGAGCATTATTAGTGCATAAATAGCAAATATATTGTGTTTTAGTGAAACGTCAGATCGTTATAAAATTTTCAAATTTTACTGTATTTTAGAGGTAAATTCATTCTTATCTCGTTGGATATTGGTAAGTGAACGCTTATTATCTTGCTACTATTCTATTTTCATAGTAGGTAAAGGTGTTTACTTGCGAAAAGTCGTAATCTGCAACTTTTTGACTATATACATAAAGCACTTGCTTTTTAAACTTACCGTTGAAATGTTCCTTATCTTTGAGTTATCTTAGCACTGTCCAAGTAAATGTATGGTTTTACTATATAAAATAATTAGCTCATAAAAGTTCCATTTGTATATTAAATCATCTTTATTTAAGTTACGTGTTCAATCAGCTGTTATTGTGATAAGAGGTCAATTTCCTTAGTATTAAAACTGTACTCTAAACGAGGTGCAAAATTAATTGCATAAAAGTAATTACTATAACCTTAATACATACAACACAACAATATCATTAACACAGCTCACACCTGTGAGCATCTGTAGAATACACATTCTGGGCGGGCTTGTCTCTTTTAGTTTAACTATATGTTGAAATTAAATTGCAGGACGTGCAATAGTGCCCTCAGACAACATTAAACTACAAAACCCAACTAAAACATTATATTTATGGTCTTAGTGATTGCTATTATACATTAAGTTTAACATATTAAATATCATTTTTATTGTTGTTATTTTGCCTCTTAAATCAATAAATCAAGTTCATAATCAAATTAGTGTAACTAGAAAATTCTAATACACTGCCTAATATATAATTACATAAATTAATACCGACCTAGTATAATTGTATCTACTTTTTGTTTATAATTTCTGACTCACATCCACTAGCTTTTCTCTAAGACTTTTTTCCTTCCTTTTAGTTTCTTTATAACTACTTTTTCTCTACAAATCAGTTTCTGTCCTTGTTCTTTCCCAACTGTGTTGCTACTTCATAATCCCTCTGAGCCTCACACTTAGCTTCACTAACAATGATGACTAGGAAGGCCATGGCAGAGGCACGATTCGAGGAATTGAACAGTAAATATCTTGCAGCTCTAAAAGAACTAAAAGCTGTAGAACAGAAATACAGGGACACCAACGGTAAATTACTAATATCATTAAAACAGTTAAAAGAACTGAAAAGTGAGAATGAGAAGTTGCAGGTTGAGCGAGATGAGAATGAGTTGGAAGTACTGTCGGTATTAAAAAAGAATTCTGACCTTAAGAAAGAGATGTCAGCAATGAGTTTAGAACTTGATTATTTAAATAGTGAGTCTAAAAAATTACAGTCCATGGTGTCAGGCTTTGACCAGTGCAGCATTGAGTTTGAGACAACTCTCAAAAACAATGCCGAGCTGAAAAATGAGCTTAAAGAGGCATACAAGAAAATAGATTACTTAGAGCGAACCTCTCATGACTCCATGGCTGTACAATCACAGTCTTTATTCGATGAATTAATTACTTGTGCCCCGGAGACTGTGACAATTGCTGCCATGCCCAACTTGAGCGACCAGATGTTAACGACAATTGACTTAACCTGTGACGATCCTGTATCTACAACCGATCAGGTAAGTCATGATAATGTGTGTAGTTTATGTAAGAGTAAATTTGATTCTATTGTATTAAAATATACAGATATAATTCAGGACCTAAAAGAAGAGATGCAGGCTTTAAGTGAATCATTAGGTATGATAACTGAAAAATATATTGATTCACAGAAACAGATTGCAGAATGTGATTTGGCTATGGACGGCTTAGTGGCTGACTTAAAACAAAGTGGGACTGTCAAATCGGATTGGTTAGTTAACACACGTGTTCGCGATACCTGTGTGATTTTTCTGTGGAAACTAATCAAATTTGAGCTTCAGTACCTTTATTCCTTCACCCTGTGGTGTTTTTTTATATATTCTGTGTTGTTTTGTGTTGTAAACTGTGTGATCTTGGTATAAAAAAAAAAATATATCCTGTAACAATTTGGTAAATATTACCTAATTTTTAATTATGTTATCCGATGATGAGCCACCCGATAAACCTATCGCTCTAAAACGTCCAGCGGAAACCTTAGACTGTCCCGCCAAGAAAAATAAATCACCGGCAGTGTCGGTGCAAAATGAGTACACATGCCCGGAATATGAAAGTGAAATCAAATATGGTCCCACAGATGTCGGACCATTTTTGGTTCACGTAACTTCGTCCTCAACCTCATTTGTACAGACTCTCAAGATGGCTCAAATAATACACAGACTAAACATTCTTGGTGTCTCTAAAGGTGGTATCAAACATATAGGCCGCAATAAAATCGCCGTCGAATTTGTAAATTCTGATTATGCCAATAAGTTTGTAGAAAATGAATCGCTTGAATCGCATAAATTACTTGCTACGATCCCAAGATTTCACGTAACTCGTAGTGGCGTAATTAGAAATGTACCCAATGACTGGTCCCTAGATGAGTTGATTTCGGGTCTATCATTTCATGGTTCTAGTGGGAAAGTCATAAAAGCCCGCAGACTTAACAAAAAAATAACGAAAGACGGGAAAACCGAATGGGATCCAAGTACATCTGTTGTATTAACTTTCTTAGGTAGGACTCTTCCAGACCGTGTTTTCTGCTTTAATGCATCTATGCCCGTTGACGTGTATCAGTTACCAACTATACAGTGCAGAGTCTGCTGCAGATTTGGTCATATTTCGTCCCAGTGCCGCTCCCAACCCAGATGTTATAAATGCTGCCAGCCCCATCGTGGCAACACATGTGATGTCTCCGAAGATCAAGCCACTTGCCTATTCTGCTCTGGTCGCCATATTGCTACCTACCCTCAATGTCCAGAACATATTAGACAAAAAAATATAAGGTTAGTGATGACAGAAGAGAACATACCGTTTTCTGAAGCATCACAACGATTTCGTCCCGTCAGAACATCCTTTGCTGACAAGGTTAGGTCATCGCTCTCATCCTCGCAGTCACAAGTATTAGCCTCCCAGCCAGCTGATGTCCTCTCCTCACCTCAATACCAGTCTCCTCTCTCGAAATCCTATAAAAAAACTATTTTCATTGAACGCCGTCCCCGTCCTGTCCTAGAACCAGGATACGACCCCATAGAACACTACAGACTCTCACAATCCCCAAAACCTTCTCAACCTAATGGTTGTGCCTACCCTAGTACATCCACAGGGCTTGAGACCCCTCCTCGTCCTATCAACCCTCGTCCTGCTCCTTCCCCTAAATCTCCTACTCCTAATGACAATCTGATCGAACTTATGTTATCCATTTTAATTAATTTTATAGAGAGATTTTCTGATGCCATTCCCCATAACGTCCTGTACTTACTTAAAGATCTCCTGTCCCACTTCGCAAATGGCTCTAAATTTCCTACAATGGAATTGTAGAAACATCAAAAATAAAAAACACGAACTTATCAGTTTAATTAATAACCATGATCTCTCTGTGCTAGCTATCTCCGAGACTTGGCTTAAACCAAGTTTCGCATTCAGATTGACCGGCTTCTCTTGTCTACGTGATGACAGGGATGACGGCTACGCTGGATGTGCCCTTCTAATCAGTAACTCCATTTCATTTTCTAGAATTTCCCTACCGCCCCACAGCCCGAACCTACATGTGGTAGCTGCTAAGGTGCTTGGTGCAACCTTAGTTTCAGTCTACATCCCTCACCCTAGTTTAGAACTGGTCACTGAACTTCGCCAGTTATGCTCCAATATTTCTGGTCCCTGTATAATCTTAGGTGATTTTAACTCTCACAATACTCTTTGGGGCTCTCACTACTGTGATTCCATTTCAACATTTTTGATCGATCTCTTCGATGATCTAAATGTGTGTGTCCTTAACGATGGCTCCCCCACAAGAAGAGTATCCCCCCAACAAAACGTAAGCGCCATAGATATTTCATTAGCTTCCCCATCTATAGCATCGGCTATCACCTGGTCGGTTCTTCCACTTTCGTTAGGCAGTGATCACTTCCCCATTACCATGGAATGGAAACACACCTTTACTCCAACTCCCGATCCGCCCCCTCTTCTTAAATACAAAGTGGCTAAAGCTGATTGGGACAAATTCTCTTCTGTCCTTGATCTTAAAATATCCTCGTTGGATCCTGTTACTCCAGACAATTTCCTTACTTCCTATTCAAACTTTGTTAGCGCCATTATTTTTGCTGCAGATTCTTCAATCCCTTTGAAAAATTCCTCCAGCAAAAAGCTTTCGTCTCCTCCCTGGTGGGACTCCGAATGTACTTCCCACATCCGCCAACGAAACGAAGCAGAACAAACATACGCTTGTGACCTCAGTATGGAAAACTATTTATCATTTCGTAGGATTTCCGCCAAAACGAGGAGACTTCTAGCCAAAAAGAAGACTCTTGGATGGCGTAGCTTTTGCGATTCACTATCGCCCCGTTGCCCACCTTCTAAAATATGGCAAAAAATCAAAGCCTTCCGTAGGTCCCAATCCAATAATTCTTTAGAGTCCAACGTAAGTTCCCCATGGCTTTCGGAATTTTCTAACAAACTAGCACCTCCCTTCGCTCCTAACCAGGATAATTTCCCTTCTTATCCTTCCTTCCCTAACACTTCAGATTCTATGAGCACTCAATTCTCCATGGCTGAACTAACATGCGCCTTGGATGGTTTGCGCGATTCAGCTCCTGGAATTGATGGTATCCCTTACTCCTTCATCATTAAATCTTCATTCATTGCGAAATCATACTTCCTAGAAATTGTCAACCAGATCTTTGTCTCTTCTGTGTTTCCAGAGTCCTGGAAAACACAAATTGTCATTCCCATCCCGAAACCAGGCAAAAATCCCAATGATCCCGATTCGTACCGTCCTATAGCACTTTCATCAGTCCTATGTAAAATTTTTGAGAATCTCGTCAAAAACAGGTTAGAATGGTATGTAGAAAATCAAAATATTCTTCCTCCCACGCAGTTTGGTTTCCGTAGGGGCATGGGCACTACAGACAGCCTAAGTGTAATGACCACAGACATCAGACGCGCATTTTCTAAAGACGAGAGCTTAATAGGTGTATTCCTCGATATTTCGTCAGCATATGACAATGTCCAACTTCCTCTACTCAGGCAGAAACTGCAACAGCTGAGTATCCCCCAGAAGTTAACTATTGTTATTTTTAATCTGTTGACGGCTCGGTCTATCTCCATCAGAACTAATGGCCAACTTTCCTCCCCCAGACTTGTATGGAAAGGTTTACCCCAGGGGTCAGTTTTAAGTCCACTACTTTATAATCTATATACCTACGATTTAGACCAATGTGTTAACAGTTTCTGCAGTGTCCTGCAGTACGCTGACGACGTCGCTTTATATACTTCCTCTAAGTCGCTCTCTAATGCATCCGACCGTATTAACTCAGCTCTAAGTTACTTGAGAGACTGGCTTGATAACCATGGTCTATCCCTGTCGGTTGCAAAATGTAAGGCTGTGGTGTTTACTCGCAAGAGATGCATCCCAGACCTGACCGTTTCAGTCAATGATGAGAGAATTCCTTTCGAGGATCAGGCAAAATTTCTTGGCATAATTTTAGATTCTAAATTAACGGGAGTACCACACTTGAATTACATTGTCAACAAATGTGAAAAAGGCATTAATGTTCTTAGAGCCCTCTCTGGGGTCCGGTGGGGATCCCACCCTTTTTCTCAGAAAATCCTGTACAATGCAATCATCCGTAGCCACTTCGATTATGCCTCTTTCGTACTGGAACCATGTAACAAATTGGCACTAGCCAAGTGGGACAAAATACAATCAAAAGCCTTGCGGATAATCCTTGGTGCCATGAAATCTTCACCAATTAACGCTCTCCAGGTGGAATGCATGGAGCCCCCTCTATCTCTTCGCCGCCAATACCTGTGTGACCGATTTCTCTGTAATATCGTTCAGAATCCCTCTCACATTCTTTACAATAAGCTGAGTTCCCTCTCACGGCTTACCTCTCATTCAAGATATTGGTCCAATAAAGCTCAGCCACCCCTTGTAGTAAGCTATAACAAATTTGCTAATAATACACCTATCTTCCGTGTAGACAAGGACCCTTTATTTTTATTTAATTATGAATGCCTTGTATTTAAGCCTAGAATCATTTTGAACTTTGGAATTAACAAAGGGGATCCTAATGCCAAAGAAATTTTTAAAGCTATTGTCGACAAAGACTGGTCAGGTTGGCTCACAATTTTTACCGATGCCTCAAAGCAATCGGAAAATAACCCTGTAGGCGCTGCTGTGTGGATACCGAAATATAAGATTGTTCTAAGCTTCAAATGCCATCAGTCATCCACTATTTTTACTGGTGAAGCTATTGCCGTTCTTGAAGCCATAGCTTACGTAAAGTCCCATAATCTTAATAAAACAATAATTTTTACTGATTCCCTTAGTTTACTCAAAGACCTTATTAAACCCCCGTTCCGTTCGAAAAATCATTCATTCCTCTCCTTTCAAATTAGAGCTTTACTTTTTAGCTGTTTCGACTTAGGGATTGATGTAGTACTCGCTTGGATACCTGGTCACTGTGGTATTCCAGGAAATGAATCGGTTGACACACATGCGAAGGAGGCCATTAACTTGGGCATCAATAAATATGACAAATGCTTCGCACAAGACCTCAAAACTACGACTCGACCCGCAATGTTGAAATCTTGGGATAGAATGTGGCAGACAACAAGATTAATTAAAGGCAAGCATTATGGTAACCTGCAACCTGATATTCCACCCAAACCATGGTTTTTTAAATATCGCAATGCACCTAAAAATGTCACGTCGTGCATAATTCGTCTTAGGTTAGGACATGTTTGCACACCTGTTTTCCTTGCGAAATTGAGAATTCGAGATAGTTCAGTCTGTGAATGCGGTCTTGAGGACGGAACTGTGAGCCATATCTTTTTTCACTGCCCGAATATCTCCGTGCCCTTATATGATTGCCTTCCTAAAGATACTCCTCGCCCTGTTAATGTGAACGTACTCCTGTCACTTGCCTGCCCCTCATATTATATAGCCCTAGTCAAGTTTATATCTACTAACAATATCCGCCTCTAACCCTTGTACTATATTTATTTCCTTTGTGCTATTTTATGTTCGTACTTCGCTCATTTTACTCTTCATCTATCTTAAATTCCCCTGTCTTGTTTTTTCACATCTCTAGTTTTTCACCGCATATTTTCCCTGTCATGACATTTTGTGTTCTCTAACCTTGACATTGGCAGAATCATCGTTGTTACGGTGGAGCCATAAACATCAAAGTTGAAGTTGAAGTAAAACAAAGTGAGCAGAAGCTGATGTCACTAACAAACTATTACTCTAGTGACACTGACATCACTCCTGCACGACTCAGCTGTCCACGATCAGGCACTGACTCTTTCTGTATATCTCAAACTAAACTAACAAATAACCCTAGAAACAGTACTTCCTTTAATAATAACCATAATAGTCACACATTAAGGAGTCTTAAATGTAATAATAATATAATCATGTATAGTGATGAAATAGGTAAACATATGGGACAAATATTTCTAGATAATACAGGAAATCGCATTACAAATCATTGTTTCCCAGGTGCAAGCTTTGTCCAAATTATGGAAAAAATAATTAGTAGTAGGCACTGTCCTAGCACCACTTTGATTATTTATGTTGGGAGAAGAGGAAATGCTAATAGTCACATACTAACAAAATACTTTGATTTGTTAGCTCAATTAGATATTAAACACATAATTTTAACTGCATTTCCTTATAGCAAGTTGTTGCTTGAGGCAGAAAATAATGCCAGACATAGGTTAAATAATAAATTGCATACTTTGGCATTGTATAACAATAAATTCACTTTAGTTGACATTAATACCTTTGTATTTAATAAGACATGTAAATTAACAAAAGATAATTTTTATCTTGCTAATTTTTATAAAAAACAAATAGCAATGTCGCTATCATATTGTTTTAATGACCCAGCCAAGTTGTTGGCTAACTCCACTGCTTCTATTGAGCAGGTTACAAATGTAATATTAAACTTTGACAGTTTGGAACAAGTTCCAAGTTCTTTAAATTAGACCTAAAGACAATAGAGATAATCTCTGGCATTAGTAATAAAGGTAATGGATCTGATGATGGATATCAGAATAATTATTTAAGAAATACAAAACCATTAAAATTTAAACATTATAATAAAAATTGTATCAATCTGGTGCATCAAAATATTCAAGGACTGTTAGGTAAAGAGTTAGAATTGGAGTTGTTTATGAATTGTGAGAATATTGATATTATTTGTCTTAGTGAGCACTGGCTTAAGCGCCATCAATTCATTTACAGCTTCAATAATCACCAGATTGCAAGCTCGTTCATCAGGGAAAAGTTTATTCATGGTGGCTCTTTAATAATAACAAATAAATTACTCAAATATAAAGAAAGATCTGATATTGTGAGCCTCTCTGTTGAGCGAGTTGTTGAGATCTCTTGTGTTGAGTTGGAGCGACATATTGTTATTAACGTATACAAACCTCCCTGCGCGCCTTTTGAGGCATTTTTAAGAATAATGGAGGATGCCTTAAATAAAATATCTAATAGCCATAAAACTGTTACTGTCTGTGGAGACTTTAATATAAATATTTTGGAGGATTGTTCTACTACTACAATTTTTTTAAATTTATTCAAATCTTATAACCTAATAAACATATTTTGTGAACCAACTAGAATAACTGCCACTAGTGCGACATGTATTGATAATATTTTTTGTAATATGACACCTAGTCATAAATCAGTTTTTAATAAAATACAATCAGATCACAGTGGTCAGCTAGTTTGTTATCCAGTAGATACTCCAAAAAGTAAAAAAAGGAAAATAACAGTTGTACCCTTCAGTGAAAGCCGCTTAGACAGGTTTAAAAACAATTTATTAATTAAATTAGAGTGGTTGCCCAGCAACCAGAGTCCAGATTATCAATATAATTATTTATTTAATCAAATTAATGAAACATTTCATAGAGTTTTTACTTCTAAACACTTGATGGTTAGTGATGGTCTGGATTTTGGTGAATGGGCAACCCCGGGTATCTATAAAAGTAGAAATAAACTGTATGATTTATACGCTGAAAAGTCCTACAATCAGGACCCTACCTTCATAGATTATGTTAAAAGATATTCAAAACTTTTTAAAAAAATATGTTTAACCGCTAAATCCATATACATAAAAAATAAAATCAAAACATCTTCTAATGTTGTTAAAACTACTTGGAACATTATTAATAATGAAACTGGTAAGAAAAAAGCCTGTAATAAAGATTTTAAGCTAAAAATTAATAATGTAGATATAACAGCTGACCTGGAAGTTGCGACAGAGTTTGAAAATTTTTTTACTAACATTCCTTTACTGACTACAATGAGTCTGCCGTCGTCTTCTATATCCGCTGAATCAATACTTAAGGAAAATGTAGTAGAGTGCGGTACAGTGTTTGAATTTATGCAAGTTACACCTAATGATATATTGAAAGCCTTTAAATCAATTAATTTGAAGAATACTAAAGACTTGTGGGGACTTTCTGTTAAGGCGGTATCTGCAATTATTACTATAATTGCCCCACATCTTGCATCTATTTTCAATAACTGTATTGCAGTAGGTGTATTTCCTGACTTGATGAAGCACAGTAAGGTTATTCCTTTATTTAAATCTGGAGATACTTCTGATCCATCAAACTTTCGACCTGTTTCTGTATTACCCACCTTAAGTAAAATCTTTGAAAAATTAATACTTAGCCAGTTGCTCAGACATTTTAATAGACATGAATTGTTACATAAGAAACAGTTCGGGTTTACCAAAGGTTGCTCAACCGTTGATGCAGGTGTTGAATTATTAAAAAGTATCTATGCTGCTTGGGAGAATTCGCAGGATGCCTTGGGTATATTTTGCGACTTGTCCAAAGCCTTTGACTGTGTGCAACATGAAACTCTTGTAAGGAAATTACACCACTATGGTATTAAGAATAAAGCTCTTGAATTTATCATATCTTATCTGAGTGATAGAATTCAAAAAGTCGATGTCAATGGAATTAAGTCCTCAGGGTCAAGAGTCACCATGGGTGTACCTCAAGGATCGATTCTCGGCCCTTTTCTGTTCCTAGTTTATATTAATGACTTACCTTATTATGTTAATGATAGCCATGAGATTGTGTTGTTTGCCGATGATACTTCATTGACATTTAAAATTAATCGACAATTAAGCAATTATGACGAAGTAAACAACGCACTCTCTAAGGTGGTCTATTGGTTTAGTGTGAATAATCTTTTACTCAATGATAAAAAAACTAAAGTGATAAAGTTTTCCATGCCTACTGTAAGACAGGCAAATACAAATGTTAAAATTAATGGTAATGAGGTGGACCCTGTTAAGTCATCTGTTTTTTTAGGCATCACACTAGATTCTAAATTACAGTGGCTTCCTCATATAGATAAACTGTCCGGAAAATTAAGTTCTGCTGCGTATGCAGTCAAAACAATTAGACGGCTCACTGATGAGGATACTGCTAGAATTGTTTATTTTAGTTATTTTCATAGTATCATGTCTTATGGAATTCTTCTTTGGGGAAATGCGGCTGACATAGAAACCATTTTTATTTTACAAAAAAGAGCTATAAGAGCTATCTACAAACTAGGAAGCCGTGTTTCTCTAAGAGAGAAATTCAGAGACATAAATATTTTGACTGTCGCTTCTCAATATATTTATGAAAATTTATTGTATGTGCATAAAAATATTACAAAATTTAAAAAAATAAGCGACACACATAATTTAAATACTAGAAATAAGAACGATCTTGTAGCACATCATACTCGACTCCACAAAATCAGTAACTCTTTTATGGGGCAGTGTATACGTTTCTACAATAAACTTCCAAATAATATTAGGGAAATGACTATTAACAAATTTAAAATAACTATAAAATCTACGTTATGTAAGAAAGCGTATTATAAAATTTCAGACTATGTAACGGATAAAAACGCTTGGAATTAAGTCGCTCTAATTCAACACAATAAACAAACAAAATGTAATAGATATAAGTACTTCATTTAAAAAAGAAAAAAAGCCTACTGAGTTTTTTGGCAGTGTTTCTCAGTAGTTGCCAGTCATTCACTGCACGGTAGGAAAAGAAATTGGACTATTTTTAAGTAGACTCGCGTCTCAAAAAAAATAAAGCATATTTTCATTTCATTTCATTTCATCTGTTTGCCTTGAGTGCGGTGTAATTATCCTTACTAATATTATAAATGCAAAAGTAACTCTGTCTGTCTGTTACGCCTTCACGCCTAAACTACAAAGCGACTTCAATGAATTTTGGTATTAAAATAGTCTACAGACTGAGAAAGGACATAGGCTACTTTTTATCGTAATAGCAGACAGGCGAAGCAGCGGGAGAAAGCTTGTCAATTATAACTATTATACAAAAGATTAAGAAAGATTGTAGTATATGTACGTACTTATCACTTATCTGGTTTCCGTAGTACAAGTTATGATTAGTTTGGGATCTGACCTCAAGTGTTAATGTCACAGGATATTATTATTATTAAACACTTATCCGGCGGGCGCGCAACTCTCTTAACTCAAAATAGTTGAGAAAGGTCCAGCAGTGACACGTAAAGTATGTTACTTCCTTACTTACATACTTACTTTCCTTTGGCACTGAACTTTACTATAAGTCGCAAACAAACATAGTAAAAGAAAACAATTCCCAAATATCTAGTAGAGTTTAGATGCCCAAGTTCAGAGAACTGTAAGTGTATTGTACTGTGTCTGGCTGTCGGCATCCCCCCGATTCAGGGAACTAATGAAGTTGCTGGGGAACACAAGTATCTTAACTATTGATAACAAAAGTTTGACCAAATAGAGATGTAGTTTAACTGTTGTTTCTTGTACTGTTCCATGCATTCCTCAAGGCTCGCTGCTCAGTCTATTCGCTTCCTAAAACTTAAATCGATGTTAGTAACCTTCTAATTTCGATGTTACGATGAAGGTTTGTAATTGAAGTCACAGGTGACTTGAGCGCATAGTAATATATTGGGTTTACGTGGAAATGTCTAAGGGATAATACAATCAGAATTAGTCTAATCTATACATCTATTAACATGATAAAGAGAAACAAGGTTTGCTTTTATGTGCGTTATTTTATGAATAAACTCAAGAATTACCTAATTACTGGACCGGTTTTAACAAATTTTCACTTACAAAAATTTACTCTATCACTGAGTAACATTAACTTCCCAATAGATCAACGTTACGGGATTATATTGCACCTGAAGCAAAGCCAAAGTGACTGCTAAATAGGTTATTGATAAAACACTGCTTTTGTAAGCTTTCTCGTGGAAAGGTATAGAATAAGTATAATAAAAGGTATAGTATAATATTGTAGGGTAATGTTACGCGTCTACTTAATAGGAATACATTTTCTAGTTCAAATAATACATTCACCAGAATATGGCATCTACTTTTTGTTCTGTGCTACGTGTTATTGCGATTATAGCAACAACTGTGACCAAAGTCAAGTAGATTGCGAAACTGGAAGACATGTGTAACATTTTGCCGGAATGTTATAAGTTTTCAACATACAAAACAATATCTGTAGCAAAACCTCGTATTGAAATCTAATAAAATATTATGTTTCTCTCATTTCAATACATATGTAGCAGAAAACACGCTGTATAGCTTTTATAACTATTGCTAGTTCCGAGATACTGTAGGTTTGTGATAGAAACTTGTTTTATTTCGTTCATATTCAGGTTCGTTTGACGCATTGTATTTTATGTAATAAAAAAACGAAGAATACAATATATTGAATATGTTGACAGGGCCGGCTTACATGTACGTGGATTGAAAATTCGGGAAGCAAGCGACGATGTGTTGATGCACCAAAACCAATAGTATGGGTCGATGACAGCTGGCAAACGGAACGCTGCTTGTTGACTCCATTAAACAACTTATGTGGCTATTCAACGAGTTTCGCACACTTCCCAACTTTACTTACTCCCCGTCCCCATCCATCTTCGGTATCTATAGGAATGTACATACCAACTAAATTTGTTAGACTGCTGTACCTACCTACCCACCTAATGGTCAATTTATAGAGTTACTACATAAATTGATTTCTTTAGATTTGTACGGTTAAGCGTAGAGAATATTACTCTTATTGTTAATATTCACTACAAAGAGGAGTTAAATAATTAATTAATAGATTAGAGTTATAGATTTTCAAATAATAAACAATGTTAAACGCTCTAGAATAAAAATTAAAACGCTGTAGTTCTATTAAAACAAAATATAAGTGTAGGTAGTATAACAGAGGAATAACACAAAAGCGAAGTGCATATTTACTAATCCTTTTTCTGCTAGAACAATTTGTTTATGTTTTACCGTTCTGAGTCGAGCATATTGTTTAAAGTATACTATGTGTAGTTTCAAAGGCTTTGAAGCTGATACTGTTCAATTCAAGAGCTACATTTATAAAGAAGGCGCTTCGCTTTTATACGAATGGTTTGCTCGAGAAGGTAGTGAAAACTTTTTTCTCAGACTTTCAACATCGAACGTGTATCGAGTAAAAAACGCAATGAAAATAGACGAACTGTATCTTAAAATTGCTATTGCATAAAAATGAAATTAAAACTCGTCGACTAGTAGGAAAGTATATTCGCACCAATTAAAATACGAACGCAAGTAAAAAGTATTATTGTTGGCGTCATTTATTATAAAATTAACAATTATTATTGTTAATATTTAGAAAGGTAGGTAAACACTGCACTTACAGTTTGAACACAATGATAGCCGACGCCAAAGTCCAAGTGCAGCGGTTGGCCACAATGCATCATGCAAACACGCTGCGTTGGCATTCACACTGGCGATTATCCAATCTAACATAGAATTCTCTATGCTGAACTTTAGTGCATCGTGACTTTGGCCTAATCTAAGCATAGGTACCTACTTAGTATCTAACTAAGCTATATACGGTAGGATAAGTTTTACCTTAAACCAAATTAAAAGAAACGAACAATGATCATTCCCGTACATATTTATGTTAACCTGTCAATACAATTTTTGTGTAGGTGATATTATTATTATACCCCTAATATCTAATAATATCACCTACATCAAAACATAATCTTGTTTTAGGGTTCCTTAAGTTAAAAGGAAAAAATCGGAACCCTTACAAGATCACTTTGTTGCCCGTCCGTCCGTCTGTATGTCAAGATAAGGGACTTCATCTCGGGAACGCATGGAGGTATCGAGTTGAAATTAAAACTATAAGTATACTAAAATCTACAATCCTTTGAATCTGTTAAAAAGTTAAATTTCTAAATTAACGTGATAAAAAAGACAGTTTATACCGCAAAGAACGTAAATTTTGACTCTGTCCAGGGAACCAAATTTGATAAGGTAACTGTTTACCCACAACTATGACAGTTAGTAAGTAATACCGTCATATACGTGTACAAGTACCTACAGAAAATAATATAATAATATAGACTTTATCAATATCGAGTTTATGCAAAGGTTATTGTATATTGTACGGAACTCTCCGTTGGCAGAGCCCGACTTTCACTTGTCCTGTTTTTTTTTATGAAAACTTTGAGAAAAAATATTTTGAAGTTAATAGTTCGTTTGTCACAGCAAAGATTAACAGAAACTTTAATAAAAACAAGGCAAAAACATGCTAATTAATTCATTTAACTAATCAAATATGTTAATTGTGCCCTTATTTAACATAATGTATGTAATATAGCACAAAGTGGCAGTTACTCATTGACTGAAGCCATTATAGGTACTTTTGTAATAATAAAAGAAACAGCTTATTAAAAATCCATAAAAAGTTGCCAAGTAATTAAATAACAGCAAAATATTTGATATCTATCTTACGACCAAAGATATATAAAACATTAAAAGCTGATTTTAAAATAGATTATTCAATCTCGCTTATTTGAATGGACCCTTAAGTAATGGAATTAGATAAAACGAACTCGAGAAAATATAAAGGCGAATTACATTGGAAGATAGCGAAGTTTATATTTAAGCAAAACTGCATGAAATTTCACTATTTTATAAACTACTGCCCGTCTTCACATGTTTCGTAGAAACTTATCAGTCTTTGATAGTTATATGCCTACACAGGTGAAAACAATATGGATTTTCGGTAGAATAGACCCAAATAAGGTTCCAGTTGCTTATGTTTAGCATTTCTCCAAAGAACGTCTTTATTTGTATGCAGGGTGCGTAATCTAATCATAGTAGGTAGGTAGGTAGGTACGGTTCTTCAAAAGGAACTTTAATGATGAGACTCTGGAATGATGGCCAACTTATAGCATAATAAAGTATGTAACCACCGAATTGCGGCTGCTAGTTTATCTATTTTTAGAACCAGCTGGAAAAATATTTCATAACAACCATCAAAATACACTTTTAGTATGGGAGAGAATATAGCGAAGAACGAGAAGCGGAAAGAGAGAGTTTAGATTGCAGAGGTGTGAAGGTAAGAGGGGAGTGAGAAGAAAGTGTTAAAAGTGGGGAAGGAAGAATAATCTTAGAGTGGTATAGGCGAATGACGTGAGGATACTGGAAGGACACGAGAATGAAGAGAGAAGTAAGGGGAGGGTGGGGAGAGATAAGAAAGTGGGTAGTGAATATGAAAATGATAGAATCCCGATTCGGGATGGAGAAGAATAGTAAGGAAGGGAAGGGAAGAAATGAGGGGAGGGAGAAAGATGATTATGGAACTGAATAAAGAAGCCCCGGCATTTTGAAATGACGGAAATAATGAATACGTAATAAATAAAAATCTACTTATTAAATACGCTTTAAGAAATTTATTCTTTACAAACTAGGTCCAAACCAGTCAGTTTTTTTATTGTTTTCCTTTTCATGAATATCTACTAATTTTAAATACTAGAAGTTGACCAAGATATTTAATAAAATCTTTACTAATATCATAAATGCGAAAGTAACTGACTGTCTATGTTTCGCGCTTCACGCCAAAACTACTGAACAGATTTAGAAGAAAATTGTTTTGGAGATAGTTAGACACCAGAAAAAGTACATAGCAGAGTTTATATCCGACTACGCAAAAAGTGGTTACTGGTTTAGCGCGATAACCGACAATGGCGCGAACGGAGTCACGGGCGGGAAGCTAATTTTATAAAGTCATCTCGAAATTAAAACTTTTACACCCTTATAATATAGGATGTACCTACCTACATGTTTCTACATTAATTTCCTTTTTCTAAATGTTGATATTTTATTTTTTGTAATGTTCTGGAAATTTAAATTGATCTCGTTATGTCAATAAAACGAGAGAAACAAGGAAGCTAGCACTTAAAATAAATGTATTAATGATATCAAAACGTACAGAACTCACTTTACTCGAATTATGGTAATGCACGAATTACTTCTATATTTATTCACTTTTGGGTAAACTTACTAGTTAACTAATATTTCCCTAATACATGTTGAAGGTACTTATATGTGGTTGTGTAATGTAATCAGAGACCGAGCTCCAAAAGCCTGAATATATGAAGAGTATGTACACGAGTGGGTAGGAATAACCTACAGTCAACCGCAAAATCGTTTAACAGTAGTCAACTTCTTCATTGAAATCACCATGGGGGGGTTATGGATTGCGAATATGATAGCAAACCTACATGACTGATCGCATCGGTACATTTTGATTGATAGAGTGACGATATACTCTCGTCACGTTAACTTTCCCTCCAATACCATCATGCGATAAAAATCACGTTTTTAGGGTTTAAGAGTCCTTGAAACAAATAAGTAAGTATTTACTATTCAAATTTCGCAGTTTTATTGTCCGTCTGTTCGTCGGTTTTTTTATGTTTCCAAGTTGTAATTTTATATGGTGTAATAATATTTCTTGCCGATAGTGATGAAGTTGAATCCAGAAAAGCGTCTTTTCCTACTTATCTACGACTGCTTTATGTAAAGCGGTGCTGATTTATTTTCCTCGCCTACACTTAAGTGTGGGATATCGTTTGATATTTGAATGGTACTGAAAGATTAAGACTTTTTTCTAATCCAGTAATCCGTTTGCGAAATATTTCAATTCCAAGTGACAACAAAGTGTAAAGATCTAAACTAGTTAGTTATTGGCTTACTTCGGAAAATCATGATAGCTATGTAACAGATAACCATCCCGTGTTGAGGTAGATATCTATCTACCTCGTGAGCTCTTATAGATGACGTTGGGATAATGGAAATACAATATTGGAGGAAGCTCTAAATAACTAATAACTTCCTAATATGATAACGAATCTACTAAATTACATATCTGCTTTGACCTATACTTACAGTTGGTACATACGCTAGAATCACGTTAACATTAAATTACACATCTGAAGCATTAAAGTGAACTCACTTCACTGCCTCCCTTAATTTTAAATGTTTGTAATTATATCGGCGAGATGTTGAACGTTCGTTAAGTCGATAGGACTTAGTGGTATGTCGCAGCTAATTTATTATAATGTAATTACGACATTCGTGAGATTGTAATGAAGATAAACGTATACCAACATGTGAGATGGTTGTTAAGTTATCGTATTAATTATTAAACGTGTAATTTACAGGTAGCAGTGTGCATAGTTTAGCGGTTGTGCTAGGAGTATACAAATTTGTTATTGAGTGTGCTTTCTGTAATCAACAGTAGATAATCACGTAGTTTTGTTACGTTATAAGTTTATCACATGTGTACAAGTAAAATGGAATCTTTGAGTACTTAGGTATTAAAAACTCCTTACACTAAGCACCAAATGGCCAAAATCTTAAAGTTGCCATAAACCTCTTTAAATATATTATTAATATATTTAAAGGTGTATTATATATATACACTAGCTGCCCCAGCGAACTTCGTACCGCGCAAAATTGTGAATCTAAACCATTCCCAGATCCCCTTGAACACACACAAAAAATTTCATCAAAATCGGTCCAGTCGTTTAGGAGGAGTTCAGTCACATACACACGCACACAAGAAATATATATATTAAGATAAATACAACTTCATATTAAAACAAGTAGTTATGATGTTATATCTACACTGATAAACATACATACATTTTAATTAATAACTACCACCTAGGTAGTCACTGGAAGTGACAGCGTTGTTATTGATTTCAACAAATACGCTGATCTGCAAAAATACGGCGAAGGTAGAAATTGATTTTATATATTTTTACAATAACGGATGCAGCTATCATCCTTATCATTGATGCAGATTCTTCAAACGAAACATGAGTGCATGCATCGTTTTATATTAGGTTTATATCGAATTCTAAAATTAATTTAGATGTAACTATAGTGCTTTGTGTTAGACATGGTATGTACGAACAAAACAATCAAATATGTACTTACTTCGTGTGTGGGTAACGTGCTAAACTCCGGACGGTTAGAAAGCGGCCATGGCCGAGCTTCGTTTGTGTTAATGTTGTAGATAGATCTAACGAAGAGAAGAGGTCAACCTAAATGTACTAGTAAGTATTATATTATCTGTGCTAAATGTTAAGTTTTGTTTGGTTAGATAGAGTTTTATGAGTGCATTGCGGTAAAATATAAGTACGTTGTACTCGTAGTACTACTAATATACACTAGTTAAACTTGCATTTTAAGGTTTTTTTTAATTAATACTTTTTATGTAGCCAATCTTACTCAAGAACACCCTGATATATTTATGTAGTACCTACCAACATCACTAAAATACTGGTAGTCACAATAAATTAACTGTTCGTAGACACTCGGAAGATAATTACCCAGGTAACCTATTTTAGAGACGCTACATAACCTAATCTTTTACCGATCACGGAGGGATAACTAGATTTAAGCGCCTTACTGAAGATATAAAATGGAATAATATCATAAAGCTGGAAGTAGGGCGCGTGTCCTTGCATCAATAAAGTGAATTTCCTCGTTCGGTACGGTGCAGTATTAAAAATTGTATTGACTTCAATTTACGTATTCAGTAAGCACTTTTATTTAAAAATGGATTAGAATAAAGCTGTTATCACTCAAAGGAATACTAATAATAATTGTATTGTATACTGCATTCAGTGAATTAAGCATAAAACAGTATAAAACAATGAACATAATATTTGGTAAAGATAGAAAACAAATTTCTATAAGACGCACTGAGTGCGGTGCCAAACGTTAGTTTGTGAAATCTTTTAGGAACTTATTACGAAACTAGAACAGGGCACTGCAAAGCGAATTATGTGCTAGTGAGCAGAATTTAGGTGCTAAGATGTTCTTAGAGAAATAACACTAAATATATCTGGTGGTGTTGAGAAGAAAATTGTATGAATAAGTTTGCGCTTAATTAAAAGTTATAAAAAATAAATAACTACTATGATTTCATAATACATGTCATGTTTATCGTAAATGGACATGAGAATTCTTGTAAACGTTTGTGCATCGAGAAAGTTCCTAATCCTACGTTTCATTACGTAAGTATTACTACTTGAAATACTTGGTGTCAGTAGATACATTAATATGCATTTTTTTTAAATTCATTTCTCTTTTTTTCTGCTTACTTTATTGCATAAGTAGGTATCCGTTATCATATTTATGACACCGTTAAGTAATGTTACTTATATTTATTCAATAAATCTGGAAAAGATAATTATACACCTTGTTGCGTATAATCTGTATTAATGATTTACGGCTTAAGCGGAATCAAGAGAGATTACCTACCCACAAGCAAAGGAGCTGCCTTAGAACAACGAAACGGTGGGGCATTAAACAGAACACGCTTTAACTATTTGTCAAATAAGTACAATCACGTATTTGCGATTATGTGGGTAAAAATGGGGAAAACCATTAATAAAACAAAATTACCGTAAAAATTTGATGCCGTGGCTGGTAAAGTTATAGGTAGGTATACCTAGAAGTTTCTTAAATAAAATTCTACTCGTACATCTCCAGGCCTTCAGTCTGCTGTTGCAACAATAATAGACTTGTAAAAGGATGGTATATGGTTGATGATAAAAAAATGACAATTTCATAACATTTTCACACCATTCTATAATGATTCTCATTTTTGTAACAACAGACCCGGGACTATTTAATATATTTTTTTAACGATTTATTTTAAATAAGGCTGTTTGGGTTTTAGGTTCCAATGTCTTCAGGTATTCTTGTGCGGAGTAAAACAAATTGCATCTCAAGGGAAATTAAGGATTCAGTAACTAGCTACATACATAAAATCAACACACATGTTCTTATAGACTAAAATTTGTCAACTTACCTGGATTATTTCCTAAAAGATAATGATATTATTATTACACACAGTCGAGCAACTGGTTATATTTGGGATTTCATATTATGTGTGGCGGATTTGGCGAATAACATGTAGGGTGCTTAGCGCCCCAAACGACTATTGGTCTCCCTG
Source organism: Meganola albula (assembly GCA_936450015.1). Classification (NCBI taxonomy): domain Eukaryota; kingdom Metazoa; phylum Arthropoda; class Insecta; order Lepidoptera; family Nolidae; genus Meganola; species Meganola albula. Next base: position 15,461,970 of record OW388142.1, on the reverse strand, counting down.
AGGGATTAATAAGATTGATTGCCTAAACTGTTTAGGAGCCCATCAAGGTATTGAATTGCCACGTAATTTAGTCATCTATTTCCTTTGATCAACGTTCCCTAGTTTTGGGTTTTACATATAAGTAAGTACAAATGTATAAGTAATTTTATGATTTCGTGTTTTATCGATCCCTTATGTACGACAAAACCTGTGCGCTAACTTTGAGAAAACTAACTTAAACTAATTTTAATAGACACGTGATATGTTTTAACACAATTAATTATTGTAATCGCTAACGAAAGCTATTATACTGCCCCACGCGCCGCCGTAACAGCTGTACGCTAGCCAGGGTCACTGACTGCTAATTTTACACCACGGACTTTCATCAATATTATTTAATTATTTATATATATATATATATATATATATATATATATATATATATATATATATATATATATATATATATACCGTCTATATTTTGCTGATTTCATGTCGAATAATAAACTTAAAATAACGTATTTAACAAATAATGGAAATGTGTTCTATGGTTCAAATACTGATACAGAACCACCTATAAAAATTACACACTGGTTACATAGTTTTCCTGAATACTAATAGGGAAGAAACAGTATAGTTCCAAATGTCTAATTATCAATAAATAGTCAATTCATCTCAGTTGTTGTATTTCCGAACAACAATGCAACGCTGAATGTTTAATTGGCAATTACTATGGTTCACTGTCCCAGAACATTTGCCGGTATCTACCTTTTTCAATGCCTTATTATAAGACCCTTCTCGTAATTAACAATCAAATTATAACGAGCTACAAAGTAATAAACAAATATACAGTAGCTACAAATAAGTAATAATTTACATTTGTTGTGTGCGACATGACATCGATCCGCACCAATCTGACGGTGATAATTAAAACGCAACTCAGCGTCAAAGAAGATATAGATATTAAAATAACAACATCAAGAGCTCAAGATATTGGAAATTGGATACTTTGCTTTCATTGTAATGAAAATGTTAATCTCTCGTCGCGAAATTCCTATTTATATTTCCTTTGATTTCCATCTATAACTTCAATAAGATTTCCCATAATATGACGCGTTTGATATGGAATTCAAAGGAGAAACGTGGAATGTCAATGTTCGAACGAATATTATTTTTATGTAGGTTTACATTATTCACAACATTCTCATTTTTCCGGAACATGCGTCACTGGTTTTTCAACATTGACAGAATTACTATCAAAATATTTTTATCGTGATGTAGTTACTGAATGTATGTAAGTATGCGTTGAATAGGGGTTGTTATGATTTATAAGTTGTATACGTGCGGTTTGGCGGGTATTAGCGGTATTCCAACAGCGTCCTTCAAACTCGGAATGTTTTGTGGAATAGCCAGTTAAAATGGGATCTAACCTGTAACCCTTGTGGAATTGCAGGCAGCTGAGGCCTCTACCGCGAACAAAGATACTTTGATAAAAGCCATGAACAGATACCTACTACTTTACGAGGTATTATAAACTATTAAAGAATCTTACATTTGAAGATAAGTAGGAAAGCTTTTATAATTTTGATTTGAAACAGCACTATTTGAGTAATAAAAGAAAAAGATTTCATTTTTGAAATATGATATAAGTTAGTTCCAAGTCCAATATTTTTTAACTGCATTGTTTTGTTGATGCAGCAAAACGTAACTTACACCTAACATTATTATTATTAATAATAATATAGTGGCACATTATTATTTTTGATCTGAAATAAAATTTTATTTACTTATTTTATTTATTTACTAGAAAACCTAGACCGAGGCCATTAGATTATAAGAAACATAGATAAAAAATAAAATTTTAACGCATCCTATCAAAAATTTTACGCTCTACTACCCAGCAATGGCTAAGAATTGATTAAAGAATTTTGAAAAAAAAATACAGTCATGTGTGAAAATACATCTTGCATATTACCACAGTAGTAATTAATTTGTATGTAGGTAATCCACTCACAGATATTTCATGGAAATGAAAATACAAAAGCACAATAAGAAACCCTACCCGAACAAATAGTTCGCCCGCCCCGGTTTTGCACGGGTAGATATAAATGCGCTGCGAAACACCAATGAGGTTTTAGTGGGTACCCTTTGGAAGTCCAACATACCCCTGCCCTATGCACACACGGGGCAGGGATTCATAAAGGATTTCCCGCGGCAAAAAAGTAGTAAGTTATTATTTTCACACCTTGGGTAACATTATCGATTTTTTCAGTAAATTTTACTCAGTAAAGATGTTTCTTTCCAATGGCGAAAGAATTTTTAAAATCAGTCCAGTAGTTTTTGAGTCGATTTGTAACATACAAACAAACAAACAATCAAATTATTCTTCTTTATAGTATTAGTATAGAATTACTACGTTTTTACCAAGCAAGTCTCGATATAATTATCAAGTTATCTTTAAACCTGCTATTAAATATAATAACCGCTTCTTTCTTTTTGGCTAAGAAGAGGTTATGTGTTTTTGACGTGACAACGTCTTATAAATTGGTTTGCCGGGTGACACTTCAAGAAACTGCGTTACGCTCCGCTCACGTTATGCGCTCACAATGAGAGCGAGTGAGAGGCACGCGTCCCTTCCACTCGGGCATGGTTAGCCCGCCTAAGAGCGAGAGAGACAGACATAAAAAGTGAAAGGCACGCGTCCCTTCCACTCGAGCACAGTTAGCCCGCCTAAGAGCGAGATTCTTTGTATAAATTAATGTTTTAAATATAATTCTTTGTATAAATAAATGTTTTAAATTGTTACTATTATTTCATCCTTCTTCCTACTATACGAATGAATATTCACATTAAAATTATTTTACCACTCAAAGTCGTTGTCACGTAAAACTTTCGCCCGTATACCGACTTTACAGGCAACCAATTTTTTTTTTAGCCTAGGTTTCCTTTGAAAAACTATACAGATCAAACACCTTGGCCTATTTTTATGATCCACAGGTCAATTGATTGTTCTTAGTCGCAAATCTCACTGAATACATGACATTAGTGAAAATTCAATATAGCGACTACTGCACGTACCTACTGAATTTCAAAATGAAAAATGTTAAAATGAAAAAAATGAAAGTCAACAAATTATGTCACATAACCATAGATCTAGCATATATAGATTGGCAAATCGTAAGAGATACAAAATAGGATACGTATATGTTAGAGTGAGATCGATCGACGGACCAAACACGTACACGTTAAGGTCCCTTGAGGTAAAAGTGTTAATCGTGACCGGAACAAATGATACTGTAACTATTTTTAAACTAAGTTTTAAAGCAAAATTTTGTATGAAATAGATGATAATTATTATGGTTACCTGTTCTATACCAGAATGTAACACACCTAAAAAAGAAAATTCATAAAATTATGCTTTTTACACATAAGTAGGACTGAAATGTTTTGCTCTCCACATGCCTTGTTTTAAAACTGCCACAAAAGATTTATACATAATTAGATAGAAAGAAATATAGTGTTTTATCACATTAATATTGTAAATGCACAGGAAGTCAATTTAAATAATAGCAAATACGTGAATTCCCGCTATTTCTAACACCACTTTTTCGAAAGAGAGTATTACTATTATCGATAATCCCTAACCATTTTATTTAATAATGTGCTAGGTAAGGGCATGGGTTTCGTACAAACTTTGTGCTGTTCTTAGACTTTTTAATTTTTAACCGAGTCCAGAAATAGGAGGTGCTATGTTGGGTTTCGGTTGTTATGGTTTTTCCTATGTATGTACTCCGATTTCTCCGTTAATTGTGACCACATTTTGAAAATTCTATTTATGTTTGAAATCCCTCCCATAGCATAAAAATTGTGATCCAATGATAGACTTCGGGGATATGGAAAACATCTCTTCATATATTCACAATAGAACCGTTCCCTTCGCGATAGGTAGTATTACTTGGTTTAAACGTTTAGTCGATGGCTACCTACCAACTAGGGGAAAACAATCCACCGAGGCAGTATTAATGGCAGTATATATGAATTACAGCATTTGAACCATAATGGTTGTCCCTTTACGCGGCTTGGAACCACTTTTGTCTCAATTTTGGGTCATAAGAAGGTCCCAAACACGAATCAATTCTGCTTTCAATATAAAAATTTGTAGCATTGTTATGACTACCTAATATTGAGGTTCATCTCGTGCATTTCGTTGCATTTAGGAAAAAATATCTCGTCACCAAAAATTTTACCAACAGAAAATATGACGTCCAACAACTATCATGTGGCTAGTGTCGGATTTTAATGAAATCATTTGTAACCGTTTTGGCGCGATAATTTAATTGTCACATTTAAACCGCAATCTTTGCCAAATTATTTTTTAATAGACTCGTGGCATAAATAAAGAAGTACATCTTCTCGATTGGTTCAACTCTTATAAATTAGCCAAAGCATTTCACTTCTTAATTAACGAAATATTGATTTCCAAACTGCAGTATTAGCAAACTTTAAATATTGTAATGTGTCATAACTTGCTAAAAAATGTTGATATAAATAGTGTGATATCATTAAATCATTATAAATTATTTTTATTATTCCATTGGATTATAATCACTGTTATATTTGAGTCAAATAAAGTGTTATCGATAGTGTAAGTATTAGGCGGTGCATGGTGCAGCAAGCTCTATTAGCCACGCACACATTCACTTAACACGCACACTATTGTAATTTGTTTTTGGTCTCGTCTTGATCACTACATTGCCAATGTACTGTAAACGTCAGTTTACATGCTTAATCTATGCACATAACGCACACGTTTATTCTAACAATGGAACATAGCAATTGAACAGTCCGGATCCATTATTCGACAGCCAGTTATTTTTCAAGGGATCCTGTTGACTGGGACTGTTCAGTTGTTATTAATAGAAAATATTTTATATTGTTCAATAGTATTCATTCATTAATAAATTATAGAATTCCATCCGGATATCTAAGTGCTTGATTTTTCTTTTCAGTTTTTCTAATATGTACGTAGTTTGGTTCATTTTAACTCAGTCGGGTTGTTTGATTATTTCAATTTTTATACTGAAATGTTATAGTAAAAAGAAAATCATCGTATACTTACAGCTATTGTAGATTATGACTGAAAAAGCAACATAAATTGATTGTGTTTTATTGTAGTTTTTCCCTACAACCTATATACACGTTGATTACAAGCCCAAACAACTCCCGAACTTTTGTTAATAGATGCAAACCAAATTATTGCAGTTCGGCCGCCTATTTTTTCTGTAATAAAAATGAACGTTAGCAAATATTGCTTCATTTAAACAAATAACGTGATTTATAATACTTTTAAAAGTGTGACAACAACTAAATTGTATATTTTACGACTGTAAACTAAATTTACTAGTTTAAGACTTTAAATTTCAATATAGTTACATAAGATTACATTATCGATTATTTTATTACATAAATAAAAACGTCAACTAAAATTGAAAAAAATAACCTAAATACGTTTATGATATAAAAACTTAAGTACTGTTATAAAAAAATATAATAACAAATAAAACTAACAATGGCAATCAGAAGAGCAACATGAACACAATCCCATAGGCATACGTACGTACGTATATCAATCCACTGCGGCTTTCAATCTATAAGGTGCGGTCCGAGCCTTTTCTTGAGCTTTCTTTTCTATTTGTTAGCCATCATGACAGCCGTTGATCATATAAAACCGATCTCCTTTATTCTCAATATAACACTGATCCCTAAGAATAGTCTCAAGATGTAACAATACCCTACTAGGTGCACATTTAAACGAATCTTCATTACGTGGGTACAAGGAAAAAATAAAATATTATGTATTGTTATACAGAAATGTTACTTGCCAACCAATTATTTTTGTAGTACCTATTCCCTGCTCGTGGTATAAGTAAATATGCATACCAACTACATAACATATTAAGTACCATCGAAGTACCATATATCTACGGATCGCAAGACTTAAGGGAAAATCTTAAGAAGTTACTTACTAATAGGTATGATAAGGAGATAAGGAGCCTAGCCTAAGAAGCTCTTAGTGGTCAAATCTTCGAACGGATTTACCGATCTAATTATGAACTTGACAACGTATTGTCATGATGCCCTCACGCCCCCATGCAGGAAACGTCAGCTCCGGACGTTGCCAAAAACGCGATCAACCTCGATGATTGTGTCGTTGAGATCAGAGAGAAAACTCATAGCATTCACTCATCTTCTATATAATAAAAATGAATCACTAAATGTGTTGCCAAGCGCAACCCTCGACAACGCCTCAACCGACTTTGGTAATTATTTTTTAGAATGTTCCTTGAGGATGGTTTTTAAAAAAAAAAGTAAAAATTGCGTGACAATGTCTAAAAACAACACTTTTCTATACACCCATACAAACGTATCGTAATGATACTTAAAAGTCTATCTGAACTATAATACAATACCATAAAGTTCAAGTGTTAATGGAGAGCTTCCAGGAATTGAGAATAAAACAGACCTGTGAAGCAAGACATTAAAGAATCGACTGTTAAGCGGTACGAAGTTCGCAGGGTCAGCTGGTTCTTTAAAAAAATCCTGTTGTAGTTATAAAATGTAAAGTTTAAATAAAATGCAAATGAATCCGCAAGCCCTGCTTCTGTACTCTATTATTTTATAGCATCTATTTAATTATAATTATCTACTTATTCAAGAATTTCTCTTTGTTCAGTACCTACTGGAATTATTTTTGAATATGAAATCAATGTCTTATCCACAATGCATCAAAGAGGGATTCTGTAATAACTTGATACCTTGACTTAATATTCGGTGTTAATTCACCGCTGGCAAGTTAAATGCAAGCTGCCCATTATGTCGACCTAACGCCCGTTATGAGAAAACTTTGACTAGATGAGAGGCTAGACTAAATTTATTACTCCATGTGAGATGCTCTTTAATATGTCTCCTTATCTTTGCAATAAATAGGATCTTTTTTGCATTGAATAATAACCTGTAGGTAGCTAGAGTGAAAACTATATAAATAATGGCTGTACAATCATAGGGGTACCTATGCCATGAAATCACAAAATTGTCTATTTTACTTAGTTACCTACTTAACTAATTATAATATTAGTAACAACAAGTTTATGATTTTGATTCTGTCAGGAAAAAATATTTGTAAAAGTAAATTTTAAAGAAGTACGAGAAATACAAGGGCATGCCGCTAGAAACAAATAAATTGTGAACTGAAAATAAAAAGTAAGTACCTATCTAATATTTATTTTGATAACGACAAAATAATGGCTCTCAAAAAATGATTTAAGCGCAAGGCGCCAGTCACCCAACGAACGTAGTAAAAGATAATACGTTCACGTGAGAGACAAATGCTCTCAATGTGGACTTGACACAAGGTTGTAAAATAAATAAAGGGACCATACGAAGAGACTTTAAGCCGACTAGACACAAACAATATGAAGTAGGATTTCAGCGAACAAACAGGGAAAAGCAAATACAACTGACAATGCACTAGAATCTCTTCACGGACATTCGTAGAAGGATTACAACCGTAGCCACTGAGACACATTACATAAACATTTAACAAAATAATATATTCTAACTTGGTACTTGTAAAATAATAAATATTAAACCTTATATGAATAAATCTGCAATATTAATCTAATAAAGTACTGATTCAATAAAACACTGTTAAAATACGTCAGTTTGGGATTTCATAAGTGTAATATTTGCTTATGTAGAATTAATATAGGTCTAAATATTTTCATACAGTAATTTTAATAATTAAATCAATGAACATACAAAAAGCGAACCAAAATATTTAAAGTAACAACCCTTTATCATGCCACACTACTGGATTCGGTCTTCATTCGGTTTGGTGATTGGCAACTATTTAGTTCTGAGCACAGAGTGGAAGATTTTGATGTTCTGTGGTTCTAAGTCACGACGGTTTACTCAGGATGTCTAATTTACCTACCTATAAGCGATCAGTGCCGATAAATGAATTCTCGTGAAAATTTATAGTATGGGTACGATACAGCATCGAACTAGACTAATTTCAAACCTGAGAACAATACTTCTGATTTAGAGCATTATCAGATTCGCGGTTCTACAAACGTTTTTAAAGCAGACAAAAACGTCGCGGACGTGTACCGAGCTTACGAATGCTATTAATCTAATCCTTCTTAGATAACGTTCTTTATATTGGATCCTCCTGATATTATATCCACTGATGATCTGTTGTTGATTTTGCTTCCAATGCAGCAGTGTATTCGATAAGGTTATGACAAAGCTAACGGCTGTGTTCATCATCAGGAATCTATTCTGTTACTTACTTTTAATTTTTACATCATTGACTTGCCTCGCAGTATATATGTACTACGCGTTCGTGACCTCTTCGCAGCACACGCAGTCGCATGCTGCGCTTTAAAATCGTTCGGAAACCGCCAGTGTGATATCGCTCATAAGTTGACGACAAAATAAGTTTTGCTCTCTAGTGAGATCAACTCAAACAAATCTATTTCAAGCAAATGTTTGATTGGTTTTGACTTAGTTACAGTTAACAATTAATAACGATCTCTAGACACGATCACGTCAAATTGGAGAGGAATACGTGAATGAGAACTTCAAGATACCAGAATTAAATTTAAGTCGGGGAATACATTAATTAGATAATATACCTACCTACATACTAGCGACATTATATGATTATTATTATGACACCGTCCACGGTTTCGCCCGCAAGGTTCCCATTCACCCTCTTAGGGTTATGAAAAATCTTTCCCTAAATGTCATATGGAACTCAGACTCCAAATTTGGTGGTTACCATAGGTGCCAAATTTAGAGGCTCTAGATCCAGCAGCGGTTTGGGCTGTGAGTTAATATATCATTCAGTAAATTTATTAATTTATTTATTAAGAAGACCTGCGATCCGCCCTGGCATCGCACAGATATTAAAAAAGAATCATACTACGCTTATACAGTTCTCATGAATCTCTTTGGCCGTTGGTCAAAACTACATAAAAATCCGTTCAGTTGTTTTTTATTGTAAAATGGACTTGCATTGGTCAGAACTTGTCTGATATAAAGCGATGATGTAGTCTACAATGTACGCCGATTTACTAATGATAACGAGAGACTTTCGGTGCCTTGTTAACCTTGATGAAACCATAACGAGATAAAGGAGCAACTATTCAAACCCACCTTCTCTAACGGTGTCACCAAAGAACGCAAGGAACCACGACAAGACCGCTCACCGTGACGTGTGTCTTTATGTGGTGGATGATCACTTACTACGGTCAACGCCTATCACCAGCATTCACCCTGCGACTACGTGTAAGGATTAATATTAGGGGAAGGTAGCGAGGCCAATGTGGTGATTTTATAACAATAGCTACGTAAATAATTATATAGTGGGACATTACACGGTCATCTGATCCCTATCATCCCCATCTGATACTAAGCAGAGCTTGTACTATGGAAATCAGATAACTGGTAATATATTCCATATAAGAAAGAAAGAATAGTGTTATATTATAACACTATTCTTTTGTAAATACATACTTTAATATAGAAAATTACACCCAGACTCAAGACAAACAGACGTGTTCATCGCACAAATGTCTAACTTGGGTGGGAATCTTACCGACCACACCGCCGGCCGTCAAATATTACTGTCATGAACTTACCGCTACATACTTTTGTTAAACAAATCTACATACACAAATGTATAAACCACTTCAAAGTAAATGTTCAAAGCAAAGCTGCTAAATATTGGCAACCCAGACACAAATATTTGCAAGGATGAATAGCCACTCATGTATCCCCTGAGAGGAGTTCGTCCTGTCTGTGTCACGTTACTAAAACTAGACGGGTACCTATAACAAATAAACAGCAATTTTTAATCCCTGTCGCAAAAAGATAGGTTTTATAAGTGGCACCGAAGATCAAAAACGGTTTCACCGATTAAGATGCGGATTTTTTGTTAGAAAGAAGGTTTTCTAGTGATGGTCCTAAGATTATGTTCTATCAGTTCAGCCGTTTCAAAGTTAGTTTTTGTGTTCGCTGCGGTAGGAATTTTAACACGTAATTTTTTTTAAAAAGACTTGTTAATTGTTTCTAAAAACAAGTAATTAATCAATCAATACTAATATTATAAAGAGGAAAGATTTGATTGTTTGTTTGTTACTTTTAGCTATTCATCTATATAATACCTATAAACGAGCTATTTTTTTGTAAAATTATACAAATACATATCATTCAGATTTAATCTCGGAAACGGCTCCAACGATTTTTATGAAAGGTAGTGGGCAGGAAGTTTAGATTAATCGATCTAGTTAGTTTCATTTTTAGAAAACGTCGATTATTCGTGCTTTGACACCATGAAAAACTGCTACAATATCACTAGAATACGAAAGCAAATTTCGCCACAACGTTATGATAGCTTCAGTGATGATATGTTTTTAAAAGATCATCTTCTTTTTATGAGAAAATCTATTACTGAGTTCCCTTTAATAATTTCCAAAAAAATAAGCAAGCAAAGCTCGGTCATACAGGTACTAATCCTTAAAATAAGTAGATACATATATTGCATACTAGCCACTTTCAGGGCATGAATACTACGTAAGTAGGTTAGTAAGCTCTTTTTAGATCTGTCGGAATGCAAACAATTATTTATTGCGAGAACGTCCCAGGACGCTATAATTCCGCTTTAACTTTGGAGATGATTTATTTTCGTACGTCTGAATGTCAACCTGTATAGGTTTTAAAATAGGTGTGTATGCATTATAAATGCATTACTTTATAAATGTTAAAAAACCCATTTGTCTGTCATTATTAGTTTATTTGGGAAATACAAGATAAATCGCTGTTGACAGTAATTGTTACGATAAATACCCTCCTATAGTATTTTAAAAAAGTATCCTAAACATCTTAACCTAACTTAACTAATGTTGCATAGTTATTTAAAGAAGCTCGTTGTGTTCCGGGAATATATCCAAATAACTGGCAGTAAACCATACTGAATGGTCTAGTTCAAGTGTGATCAAAGTTACAAACCAGTCTTCTGAGAAAAGTGTTTGACTACGTACCTGGAAAGGCCAGTATTTAGACAGTTAACTTACTACGGACAGTTCAGGATCAATCGAGATTTGATTCTTAAACGTCCAACTGTCTTCCTAATATTGAAACTGGAGCAAGACCAAGCCGTGGTTCGCAGAGAAACTAACTTAGATCGAGAAATTCGAACTTAAATACAATTCATTAAAAGCACATAGGTACTTATTACCGTAGTCAGTAAAAATATTTCTAATCAAATTAACATGCACATAATCAACCAGATACTTATAACGACCCTAATGACACCAGATCGTAACGATGATCTCGATTCATGATTCGATGTGTTCAGGTTCGAATAAAGGTTTGAATAAAGAATCAAATATAACACAAAAACAAATCCAAAATCGAATCGTTTTTGTAGTTACCCCCGATCTCTCGATTGAGAATAATATGCTTATTCTTTGGACAGCTCTCAGATTTGAGTCCGCGCTTGTAAAATAAAATTAAACTTATTATTATTAAATTAAGTTTAATTTAAAAAAAATCAACTGTTTAAATCGATTCGATCTAGCTAGGAATCATTTTTAGAAAATGTCATTTAAAAAAAAATACTGAGCAAAGCTCGGTCATCCAGATATTAATATTTAAGTTAGTAAAATACTGAGACTATTTTTTATTTTAAATGGGTGCATTAACTTCTGTCTATTACGATTTTTAATATTTATGAAGTCAATTATTTTTATTTATCAAAGTATGTGAAGTATGAGTATGTAGTAAAGTAAACGCAACTTTATCTCATAAAATATAAGTTTTATGCCAAACGGAGAGAACTTCCAAATTCAAATCATATCTACATGGATTTATGATGCACAGTTAATCTATTAACTTTTAGTTTTCGTTTCGCGAAATTTAAAGCGACTGCCTGTAACTGCTGGTTATATTATTACTGGGGCATAATACGCTAGTGCATTACTAGTGTAATAATAGGCCACTTTAGCTATTTTCACTGTTTCCAGGTACTTTTATAAACACACGCTATGGGTTATTACAGTAATGTGATTTTCAATTCATTATTAATAAGAGCCTAAGATAAAAGAGACCAAAACAAAGGAATGTAGATACATCTAAAATTAACTGGTTGTAAGAAATCTCAGAGATCATCTTTAAATAGATTATTAAATCTTGTTTGTGCTTGGAATGAACTTAAGACTGATTGAATAAACTGATACTTATTGTATTCATAATGACGAAGAAGGAATACAAAAAATACAATAGGTTTTGTTTCCGATACAAGATGTAGGTAACGTATTTATTTTTACCAAATCGCGCTTATTTTTGTTGACAACATAACAGGTTAGTTTACTGTCATATCTATCTTATTTCTCAAAGAAGATTCGTTCGTTTTACGCGAACTGCGCTGAGTTGAATATTATTGCAAGAGACGCGGCAACTGGCACATTGCCATACTTATCAGGCGTTTCTTTGCAGCGGACGCATCCACAGTCCAGTCACGCAAACTAAATCCATATTTCTGGTGAAACATGAATGTAAGCAAGTTTTAAAAACATCTGCTCGCGACGTCTGTGTCCTTTACAAAATTGAAATGATTCTAACGAATTTGGTTTTACATGAAATTATGCGTGGTAATACGAATGTTCCTACTTACCGGTTAAAGTAACACCGATGGAGAATTAGTAATTACTTCAACAATCACCTCATTGGCAATTATAATTAAAAAAATATACATTATAATATATTCACGGGCTCGACCACGGAAAAAAGAAACACCTTGTGAGACTGGACCTTTGTTCGTAGCATGGGATCCCATCTAGAAGAACAAACATTTAGTTGATAAAAAGCTTCATAGAGGGCGTTACGCATATCGATTTCTTATTGCAGTTTCTGCAAAATTTGAGATATTGACAAACAGATGATAAAATATGTCTAATTTTATTTTTAGAAGTGCGATTAAATAGAAATATTGAATTTATAATCCATGTTTCTGTAAATTGATAAATAATAAATTACGCGGGCGCCTCTGCCGGCAAATATGGGCACTACGATGTAAATAAGTCAGCTACGGTAACATTTTGGTAGGTTTCTACCAAAATATCAATAGATGGCATCATTTTCAATTTCTGCCTTATCTACCTACGGTATAACTTCCTATTTAAAACACCGGAATGCAAAACAAGTAGGTACTTTACAATTCGTAATAATAAGCCGAACTTGGGTAATTTGGCGCAAGAGTACCTACATCGAGGCGTAATTAGTAAATTTGCAATTGCGTCAATACCTATTTTTTACTTTTTTTTTAATGCCATAGAAATAACTAAATAGGTACCTTTTTCCAATTAATAAATAAAATACTTACATTAATACACGCAATAATGTATCTTTTTGGTGTAAGTAGGCGTAAAAAGGCTAATGGCGCGAAAAATTCAAAACATATTTAAATATGAATGAAATCGAAATAAACTAAGAAAAGCATGTTTAAGCAAATGCGTTCCTTAAATCTTTGTCTATACGTCAGAGTTTTGATTGACAAGTTTTCGAACCGATTAGATTGAAGAGCTGGTCCCACCGTTGGACTTAGGTCTCCTTTCAACTATCTTAGGCCTTAATCCACACAACCAGTCCAAGTGCGGGTTGGTGTATGTCAATGACCTCGAATGATTAGTTGTTAGACATGCCGGTTTCCTCATGATGTTTTTATTTTACCGATATTGAGCAGCGGCGATGAAATAATTCACACAAAGATGTGTGTCACGACTGGGAATCGAACCTGCGATCTTAGATCCGATTAGATTGCACGTGCATAATCTACCTAAACTAATTCGGTTCAAGCGTTCAACCTTCGTCGGCATCAATTGGAAATATTTCATTAGGCCGAGCCCCGTACTACGTACCTACTGGTACTGCTTACGCACGTAAGCATAATAACAATTGAAAAAACTTGCATAGGAATTTGACTCGAAGTACAAGTATCGGCACGAAAGTCTAGCGCTGACCGTTCTTGCGCTGAAGTCGAAACATCGGTATCACAGGGGGGTGAACGGTATGCGGGCGGAATGCGTAAGCGCTCATTGACTCTCCAGTTCCCCGCACTCCTACGTACACTTGCGCTCAAAGTTTTATTGTTATGCAGTTAATTATTTTTTAAGTTGTAAGTAAGTAAAAAAACTACTTTACACTAAGTTACTTTTTTTTATAGAAATTTTACAGCGCACGGAAGAAAATATTCTCATTAATATTTATCTTTATTAAAATTATTAGTATTCAATATTTATGTAACATATAATAGGTACCTATCATTATTGGTGAAGATTTTTAATTGAATTTTTGATAACCGTTTTGTTATCCATTCAATAAAATAATAAATTGGTAAAGTAATAATTGTGTGCACGGTAGTACACATTCGCAGCTACCCTCCATACTTCGTTCAGCGCTAGATCTATGTGCCGCTACATATACATGTTATCCTATGATGTTAAGAATCAAAATCGTGTAAGCAAAAAAATACTGTTTGGTTCAAAGTATTTTTTATTCACAAAAGCAGTTTGTTTCTTATTCTTAGTACATTAAGGTGCGTTTTCCTATGCGCGTATTCTCATGTGTACCGTTTCAAGTTCTTCGCGGATCAACGTTTATTGCGTACTTTATTACTTACAAATATTTCCTACTCGCCGCGCCGTACTTCGAAACAAATACATACTTCGTTTTTTACCAGGTATCGTAAATACGTCTCATCTCCTCTCAGTCACATTCGATCCCCGGCTGTGCCCACACATTTTGGTGTGAATTGTTTCATCGTCGCTGCTAAATGTAGGTGATAGAAAACATCGTGAGGAAACCAGCATGTCAAAGAACTAATTATTTGGTGATAATATGTTACGTTCAATAAGCCACACAGCCAACGTGAGTGGTATACTGTCTAAATTCCACGGGTGGTTAGGTACGTAAATAGCTTTGGTTCTACTTTTATTGTGCGAACTGCCAAGTTGTGGAATTCGCTAACGGCATCTTTGTTTTCCGATAGCTGTAATCTGCCTGTCTTCAAGTAAAGAGTGAATCAGTATTTACTGAGTAAACGCGTTTCATCGTATATAGCTTACAGGATAAAAAAACTTAATTCGTAAGGCAGTTGAGATATGACCCGTGCCCACCAGTGAGATACTAAAAACTGTTGAAGTGTGACGAAAATTGCAATCTAGTTAGTAAATTTATTGATAGTTGACCTGAACGGGCCCAACTTTCCGAGGAATGGGAGCATTACATCACAAACCTTCTGTCTAAGAAATTGAAAAAGTCCAACCAAACGGGCGCGACCTGAGGCACGGCGGCGGCGGCAGCGGCGCGCGGCGCGGGCGGTGTGGGATCTAACTAATCGTGCCGATTCGTACCGGCCCCCTACGCCAACGAGGCAAAGTAGTGTTTTTATGAGTCTAACAAACACTTATTACGTAGATACCTACTATTCACTGCTTTATTAAAATATGTATTGTATTAAATTGTAATAGTCAAAAGTTGGCGAGGTATCGGGGAAGATAACTAATTTTGATCGGTTAAAAAATAATTATTCACTAATATTTTAATTAATTAATTAATTTTCATAATTCGCGATAAAATCTGTTATAAAATAGTTTATTTCAAGGTTCTTTCAAGTTCTTGTCCTTGAACGAACCAATCAAAGTTGGCATATGGTCGGGCGATAAATGTAGTACCAGTACCACATAAGTTAGGCGAGTGCACAGCTATGCGGAGCTAGCTAAGAAAAAATATTTTACTCGTAGTACCTACCTACTTATTGAATGCAATCTTTAAATTGCACACTTTGTACAAAAACATCTCACCGTTCGTTGGCCATTGCACCATATTCCCAAGGTCATGTGTACCGTGTATGGTAGGTACCTTGGTATGTCACACAAGTCTACCAAGTGAGTGTGTGTATTTTCTACCGAACTATCAAATCTATACTAATATTATAAAGCTGAAGAGTTTGTTTGTTTGAACGCGCTAATCTCAGAACCTACTGGTCCGATTTGAAAAATTCTTGCACTATTAGACAGCCCATTTGTTGAGAAACGCTATAGGCTACTTTTTATCCCACAGCTGGGCATGATATGTAGCGCGCGCGCGTAGCCGCGGCGGAAAGCTATTAAAAATAAGTAAGCAAAATTACTGAACCGATTTAGATGAAATTTTGTATGGTGACTGATGACGACGGGACCAGGTCATTACTAGACCGAACAACGACATTGCGCATCGCGAGCCCGTAATTACGTGTAAAATGTAAGGTTTAACTTAATTAATTTAACTGTTGTTAATTGTAAATTTCTAATTAGATTCTTATTGGAATTGTTGAATGTGTATTCTAATTAGATTGAAGTTATCGGATATCCATTTTATAGCGATTTTTAAGATAGTTTTTTGCAAAGTAAAATGTTAGTACTAAAATTACGTAACTTGAAAATGACCTTTTTTGTTTATGGAGATTTTTTGATAAGAATGATTGAATTTGAAAGACGTGGATGTAAAATGAATGGGACAGTTTGAATTTTGGAAATCCGATAAGAATATGGAAGTTATGGATGATTTTCTAGTTTGAACAGTGATAGTTTAAGACCTGGGGGAGGACATAGAATAGTTTTTATCCGACTGCGCAAAAAGAAGTCAATGGTTTAGCGCAATAACCAACATTCGTGCGGCGGAACGCGGCGGAGCTTTTTAAAAGGTACTTAATATAAATGCGAAAGTAACTTCTGTCCGTCTGTCTGTCGCGCTTTCAGACAAACTACTGACCGATCTAGATTAAATTTGGTATGGAGATAGTGTCAGACCCGAGTAAGGATATAACATAGTTTTTATCCAACTGCGCAAAAAGAGAAATGCGGTTATCGGTCGGAAAGCTACTAGGTACATATTTTCTGTTGGCTTGGCATGTCTCGTTCGACTGTTTGTAAGTAGGTAGTTGTATTGTAAGTATGTATGACTAGATTATAACAGGGCGACCTTGACTGATAAGAGTGGCACTGGGGCGGCTTGTCATTGTTGTCAATAAAATAGGTACGACATTATAACATTATATTATTAACCGCTTGTCATGACAAGCGGTTAATAATATAGTGACTAGGTCATGACCTGACATTGAAATACACAACAATCTACACATTATTTTTCCTATACTATTTTCAATTTTCTATGAGTACAAAGACAAATTTCATCTTAATATGCTATGCTACGATAGCACAGGTGCTTCAATGGGTGATCTCGAATCCTAACGTACCCGGTTCAAATCCCGAGCGTTATTTTTTTTGTGAGAGAAACTATTACTAGGAGCTCTTTTTATTTAATTTAAAATAATAAATTATCCAGGTCCTTTACTTTTAATGAGTTTTAAATTAAGAAACAAGAATTTGAAAACAAAATTTCGAGAAGTTTGAGATAGTACTTAATCGACAATCTTTTTTCGCATCGACGAACTTGTGCTAGTAGTACACGTATATAAGTACCTACGAGTAGCTGGTAGGTAGGTACAGTATTTTTTACCGCCATCTGTTGATGCAAGCACGCAAATAATTTGAACGTGTGGCGCCATCTAGTGAGCATATAGGCGAAAGAAAATAGCCCGCTGAATTGCCCGAGTTAAGGCTGACGCGTTTTGTTGTAGGCGATGGGGTATCTGTACTAGTATAGTATTATATTATCTGTGGTTCGTAGTATTTATTTACTGCCACTTGCACTGTAGGCAGAACGCGTAAGTTACCCAAATTAAACATTATTTTCCTTTGGTGTTACTTTGCAGCTCTACTTGCCTATATAGGATAGGCAAGTAAAATTTAAATTTAATTTGATTTTTTGACGCATTAGTTTAGCTCCTAAATTAGGTTAATGATGGAATTGTTATTTAATTATGTCCGTTTCTACAATTTATTTAACTTAATTTTAAAGTCAATAAATTATTTCTTTATGTCTCTACTTATCAGAAGACAATATAAATATTGTGACACTAATTTCATTAAATTATCATAAGTGTATTTAGGTAGGTAGGTTAAAGTAGAAGTAAGTAGGTGAGCACTAGCTTTGTGCACGTTAATCTAGAATTGAGTCTTGTACTTACAAACACTTTAATTTAAACTAAAAAGCTCTTGGAAGCAAGATTGTCTACGATTTCCTGCTTTTATTTTCTACTAGCCCTATCAAAATTCTGTACGACGCGACGTCCGTACTTCGTGTAATGACATTGATTTTATAGCTTGCTTAAATGAACCTTGTGTCGATATAGTGTCACAAAATTGGTATGAAATATATTGTTAGCAAAATATCTATGAAAAATACACATGCTTAGTCAATAATTCAGGTAAACTAAGAGATACTCCTAGCACGTAAAAACAACTACATATTTCTATGCACGTTCTCAAAATTTACTTATTTACATAAAATTCCTAGCGGCTACAGCGGCGTGTAATTTTCTTAGTACATTTGCATTGCTTTGTTAGGAAATATGATCCTATCTTAACCCAAGCAGAACATGTTCTATTTTTGTTTGCGAAGAAGCTAACTTTTAACCTTTCAACTTACCTAAATAACATACATATCTACCTACATATGTCTGAATACCTTGAATAGCTAGACAGTTTGTTTTTAGATATACTTTAATAGCTTCGGTGCACGTGCTGAAGAAATAAATATACCTTAGTTAATTTCAAAATCAATAATTTCTAAATCGGTTTCGAAGACTAAAAAATTAAAGGGGGCAGACTCGCCCAAACGTAGTGAAAAACGCCATGATGCATCATTTATCGTTATTTTTTTGTAAATACTTGTGACGACAAACAGTCATTTTTAACATTTGTTGTTATAGTCTAATAACCCAATTTATGTTTGCGTACTATACTTGTGTTATTATTATAATAGTCTTGCCTCTAATCCTACGTAATGCCTTAGGGTTTGTTAAGGGTACACCGTTCTAAGGCAAAAATCTAATGCTACATCGTGTAGGCGAAGCGACGTGTGTGTAGCCATTGACAACTAGCGTCTGATTATAATTTTTAACCGACTTCTGAAGAAAGGAGGAGGTTCTATGTTCGCTAGTATGTAGGTATGCGTATTTTTAAGTCGAGTACCAGAAAACAAGCCCGCTAAAAACTATACCCTTTATTCATAAACTTCTTTTAAGCACATTATAGCTAAAATAGGTTCATAATTTGTTTGTCTTTGTCTGTCATCTTGACATTTATACCAGTAAGAAAGAGACAAAATAAATTTTAACTTTAAGCGCCTTTCCCCCTCCCCTAAGTGCGCTTTCTTCCTATTACTTCGTTTGATACCTTTGATGTTCAACTTGTATTTTCCATTCTCCTCTAGCACTTCAATGCTTCCAGCCTCTTATGGAGCTTTACAACTATTATTGAAATATATAGCAATATTGACTAATACTTTTACAGTGAAGCCGGTAATTGCTGCGTACGATATCTAACGAGTGATGCATGTCGAAACAAATAGAAATGAAACATCGTTCAATAAAATATTAACAAACAATATTGAAAGCATCAGATTCAGATTAACGTTAACCCGTGTGTACAGGATGTGCAATTACTGATTAAACAGCATTACAAATTACGTGAATTGCGAATCATAGCAACTGTTAGCTCTAAAATGACATTTAGTGGAAAGTCTTTTAAGTAAACTTAGTATTGGTACAAATTCTGGATGTAGGCACCACAATACAACAGAGTTGTTACTCACTCAAGTATCTTGTATTTTGTATCAAGTACACTTTGTTTGTATTTTTAACAAACTCTATAATCTTTTAAAGTGTATTAAAACCATTTGACGTAGGTAACAACACACGGATTAAAAATACAGATTTTCAGTTTTATTTTTTCCGAATTAATTGGACTTATCGTTGAATGCTTTGCTTTTTCCAAATGGCGAAATCTTTTTCTAGAAACACTTATAAACTTTTATGGCGATCTTATGAACACGAAAAGCGGCGGAAAATAATATACCTCTTAACCAGAACGGTCTGAAGTGCCGATAGTTAATTATCAAGGCGTAAGGGTATGTCGATTTCCTCGTGGGTAACTTAATTAGTGTACGCTAAAAGCTTGTTCAAATGACCAGTGGAACCACTTATGTAGCAAGGAGTCTGTGTGTCTGCGACAGACGGTAGAGATCTATTGCAATTTAATCACTTTATACTGGTACCGTCTGCATAGACATACTTAGTACTCTCCAAGTAGGTACGTAGGTACCTTTAAATTTTTTTTTACTGTAAAAACCACTCAAAAGTGTATGTAGAGAGTAAATGGGAATGTATTACTTAGCATTTACCGGTTATGTTACAGTCCTATTCATATCTGATAGGGGATGATCGCATTGCCGGTTATTGGGCACAATCCCGAACTGCGAACTGCAACTAATACAATAATGAGACAGATATTTATTTATGCCTGCATATCTAAGACATTGGGTAAGTGAGACAAATTTTCAGGTCCCTTGATCTCTCACTTAACCAGGTGTCACTGTACTATCGAAATAGCTGCCGGCTTTAGCACATCCCGAATGGTCTAAGTTGCCGATTTATATCGATTTAAAACCTTGTCCTGATCGTAATAATAAAGAATTATCTATTTTTGTGCACTCGTTCGGGAGATATAAGCGTACCTACATATTACAGCGATTCTATTAAAATTTTATTTATAGATACCCTTACCATGATACAGATAAAATATACAGTAAGTAATTTTAGTCTGTTTGGAATTGCAACCCAAAACCTCGCACTACTAAAACATTAAATAAAAAGGTAATTTACTAACTCACTGTCGACAGCCTACCATGTCAAGTCTTTGTATCATGAACTAAATAACCGTGGGTCTGGAAAATATTCAATTTTAATCTTTAAAACAGCTAAAAAGCCAATTTGTTCTAACTTAGCGAACTAATGGTACCTATAACTGCAACACACTAGTAGATAGCCTGTAATTAGCTTAAAGCATTTTTGGGCAATTGCCAAATTTAACTAAAGTACCTACCTTGAAGAAGCCCAAGTGGCTTGAATTACAATTTTAAAGACATTTCTTTTTTAGATTTTTACCTTACTTTACGTCGGTAGAGATCATAATCTAGAGTATCACAGAGTTCTCAATAGTGTTGTATAATAACACATTGTAGCAAGCAATACCTATACTAGATAGTTACATATCTAATATATTTAAATGAATAATTTTTGCATTTGGATCCCGGAAACGGCTCCAATGATTTTCATAAAATTTAATATGCAGGAGTTTTTGAGAGCGATTAATCGATCTAGCTAGATTTAAATTTAAAAAAAGAACGTCGTTTTATTCGTGTTTTCAGGCAATGAAAATCTGCTGCAAAGTTCGCTACAATGTACCATAACCTACGAATATAACGTATTTTAATTGTTGAGCCACTCAGCGTTATATTAATTTGGTAAAATTATACGTTCATGCGATTTGTATTATTCTACCAATTTAGATAGGCCACAAAGTGGCTCTACAATTAAAATACCTCATCATCGTACAATAGGTATTATAATAAGGTGGGAAATAAGGCGGGCTCGAAACCAGAAGATCCCGGTTCGAATTAATCTTTTTAAATCTCAGTTTCTTCTTTTGTGAGAAAAGCTAGTACTGGAAGCACTCTATCAGCACATCTAATTTTATCTAAATATTATTACCATAAAAAAGTATACCGAACAAAGCTCGGTCATCCAGGTACTAACTACATGACGATGTTTAAGACTAACGTTATATAAGTATCATCCGTATCATGGTAGATACACGTGTACGTAATTATTTAGAACGATCAAATAGGAGAAGGAAGATAAACGATGGCACGTACGTGCACGTAGGTCGTAATAAAGCAAATCAATTTTGTCCATCTACTGGCAGGCGACGCAAGCCCCATACACGGTGGCCAGCTGAGTATGACCAACAGAATAAATTAGTGCCAGAGTACACCAGAAATGCATGTCGCCACGTTCACTTCAGTAAACACTGTGTACTTTGCGGCTTTGTACTGAGAGTTAGTAACTGATATAACCGCTGAGTGTTAAATGCAAAACGTGAAAATCGCTTAAGTACTAATAGAAAAAATAGAGTTTTTTATTAGTAGGTGTAAAAGTTATCTTTGCTGTGTTTCGGCTATAGGGCTCAATCATTAGTTGACTAGCCATGGACTCAGGATAGACTCACAGAGTCAGATAGGATAGGCTGGCCGAGATAAGGCCAAGAGGAATACTAAACTGCTTATAAAAGTTCCAATCTTATTTTATTCTATTATTCCAACCCGCGGACTCGTCAGTTACAGGTAAACATAATGCTTCTCCTACTAGGCACGGCATTATATAGTGTTGCATAATTAGTAGTAGAGTATTTGTGCCCTACGCCAACGAGGCAGTCGAGGTAAACAGCACCACCGACATTTTGTTTGCCTCTTCTTTTATAGTGCGAACTGACAATTTGTGAAATTCGCTACCCACATCTGTGTTTCCAGATAGTCAAGTCACGAGTGAATCGGTATTTACTAAATAAGCGCAATCCATCGTAGACTGCATCATTGCTTAACGTAAAATGTTGTCAAACGCAAGTCTCTTATCGCGCAACGCATTATCCTTCCTTTTTTTCATTTATATTCTTCCTTTTCTTTAACTTTCATTAAAATATCTGACTCATATACTCATATTTATTATTTTACTCGTAATCTTTAAGTTCAACGTAGATACTAATATTATGAATTAATTATTAATTTATTATTAATTATTATTGTTCCTACTTAAATTATAAACGCGAAAGTTTGTAAGGATGTCCGGATGTATGGATGTATTTTTGTTACTCTTTTACGCACATACTAATTAACGGAATTGGATCAAATTTGGCACAGAGATATTTATGCGTTTTGGTTTGGATTAACACATAAGCCAATAGGCATTTATCCCACTAAGTACAACGCGGGCGAAGC